>CM029599.1:62241700-62939793 GCA_017311375.1 Mytilus coruscus
TTACATAGTTATCCTAGAACTCATGATAAAAGAGACGCGAAGGATACAAAGGGACATTCAAACTCACAAGTGAGACATTCACATGACGAAAAAAGCTATACAGTTTTTAACAGTCACTAAACCATGCAAATTAGGTCAAGGAAAATAATTATATGACAGACGCGAACTTCGTAACACAATGGATATATATACAAAGTATGATAATCCAATTCCTCTACCCTCTGATATATAAAGGTATATACAAATAGTTTACGGTTTTGCCGCCTGCACCATCAGAATGTATGCTGTATGTGTGATAGGGAAAATGCACCATCACTTTTTCTTATAGATCTTTTACATATTTTACTATAGTTTTAATAGAAATGAATTTTAATTTATTTATAAATAAAAGAATTTCACTGTCGTCATGTCACCCAAATATATAAGTTAATTTTAAAAGAGATTATATAAAATACCAGAATTAGACAAAGAATTAAAATAGCTATTATTTGCCATTTTCTACAAAAGATTTACAAAAGCTATAAATTAGAGTTTATTATATTATCTATTAGCGATAGCAAATATTATGTAACCTTTGACAATATGTTGGATTAGTATGTCCGGATTAAGACCACGCTATCGTAGATTTTAGCTCTTAGGTGACATGGGGCCAGTGACAGGGTTTATGAGATATTTTCCTTTGTGTACATAATTATTTTACCTAATTGGGCCTCACCTGGGAATGAAACAAAACTTGACCAGCAATTAATAAAGATCTATTATTTTACAAAGAATTGGTTTTTCATTCCAGGTGAGTGTAACTTTAAGTTTTATAAGTTAATATTTTTAAATGAATATTTTCATGTTTTATGCATTGATATTTTAAATGATAATTCTCTAGATGTTAAGATATTATAAACTAAAAGGGTATAGTTGCAGCCGTAACAGCTTATTGAAGTTAAAAGTATTTTTACATTTACAGAATTTTCTAATGTAAATAGTCATGTTTTAGAGACTAAGTCTTTATGTTTCCTATTATTGAATTTAGCATTTTTATCCTTCTTTAAATAATTAGATAATTACAATGTTTAAATAACGCGACTTACTTTGTCACATATTTTGATATTTCGTAATGTTTAAGTATTTGAAAGAAAAGACTTACTTATTTTAGTCATTTGCTTTATCGTGTAAATATTATTTAGTGTTGGTATTTTATTGAGTTATTTAGTAGTTAATTTGAATCTGATCATAAAGCGCAAGTAGTTATGGTACGTTTCATTCCATTTTTTTATGTTGAAAAACAGAGCGGTATTAAGCTGTATTTAACAGAGTTATCTCCACTTTTAAGAATAAAATAAACACAGCGTCAAATGCAAAATATATAAGAATGTGCATTTTATACACTATGAAGGCTAAAAGGTAACAACCAGAGTTGTGTGTATTGTTTTAGTAATTTAGACAGTTAAAGTATGCGTTTGAATCATGTATAAATGTTTGTTTTAAAGTCAGAACTAAAATGAAAATAAAGCGCAGTTCTCTCCTTGTAGCCATATACATTTTATTGTTCAGATTCCATTGTTATATATAATTATAATGTTTTGTACTCTTGTGTTTAAAGTTATAATGTTCTGTTTACACATCATTTATTTAACTTAGTTTTAAAGTGAATAATTTGGTTACCATAGCAACACTTTATCAAAATTCAAAAGAGGCCCTTGTCTCACTCATGTTGACATTATTTGGCATCAGCACATTAATTTAATTGAGCTAGTTAGCTCCCCCATTTTATCTTTATTGTTTTATAATGCGAATATATATGTTCCATCTTTATATTATTATGCATTCAGTTTAAATGGTTAATCTTATTTCAATTATATATGTATGAACTTATTATGTATTGTTTATCATGTATGCACTTGAACATTGACCAGCAATTAATAAAGATCTATTATTTTACAAAGAATTGGTTTTTCATTCCAGCTATTATAGTCATATATCAGCAAATAAACCAAAAAGAACTATTCCAAGTTTACAAATTGGTAGAGGACTGACTCTTTCCTGTTACCTTGCTCTACTGTCTACATGCCATACAAGAACACAGCTGGTGCCAAGTCAACGACAGGGGCAACACCGTCCAATTATAATACAAGGGCCAAAGCACAAGCCGCCGAGGACATATACTCCACAGATCTAGAGGAGGTTCTGGTAAACATAACCGAACAACTACAAGACGACGATCAAACAGAGATTGCAGACATTGTCAACATAACTGCAGAGAACACAGTAACAAGTAACCAATTGAATTTACAAGACACACAAGAAGCAGAAGAAGAGCTAGAAGTAGAACCAGAAGCCGAACCTGAAATACCAATAGGTTTGACAAATCATTCAAAAAGAGTAATGTCGCATATAATGTTAGCTCATTTTCATGATGAAACAAGCCAGGTTCCTGCCATTTGGTGGACCATGTTTGAAAATTACCTTAAACTACAAAATTATCAAAATGAAGCAGCTATAGCTGCATTTTCATTTCATGTTGAGGGACAAGCTTCAACATGGTATCATTCCTTACCTACAGCAACACGTGATGATCTCACAAATTTAAAAGCTGCTTTTCTGGACAGATTCAAACACCACAATACAAACAATGAGTTGTACCGCCTAAAACAACATCCGCATGAGACCGGGATACAGTACTTAACTAGAGTACAAAACCTAGCAAGTGGTGCACAGAACATTAGTGAGCAGACAATTGTGGGTTTATGCAAAAATGGGCTTAACCCAAATATCAAACCATTTGTAGTGGGAAAGATCAAAACAATTAATGAATTAAGAGAAGCAATCTACCTTGCAACTAGTGTAGCAGAATGCAAAGCAAGTGATATTAACACGAACAACACAAATGTAACAACACAAAATGTTCAAAAATTAAATGTAGAAAGTGTAAACAATGTACAATCGATTAATGATTTATGTTCTTCTTTAGTAGAGGGTATTAGATCAGTTTTTAAAGAGGAAGTGATGGCAGTAAATGTACCACATGATCAAAACAAGCCAAATTACAGCCAAAATTATAGAGGATCAAGGCAGCAGTCACTGACCAAATGCAAGTTTTGTGGTAAGTCACATGTATTTGATAGAAGAAAATGCCCAGCATACAATGTCGAATGTTTTTATTGTCGTAAGTTAGATCATTTTAAAGAAGTAAATATGTGAAAAGAAAGAATTTGATGAGCAAAAGGCAAAATCACAAAACTGGCAATCAAGACAACAATCTTACAGGTCAGGTTATTGACACAAAAAATTAAGGCAAGAGAGACAACACCATAACAGAAATTTCAGAAACAAAAAAGAAACACATACAAATGGAAATTTTGATTTACCACAAGTTGCACAGTTGTCAAAATTAAATGGCGACACAGTTCACGTTACAATTAAACGTAACAATGTAAAAACTTTGGTTGAAACAGGAGCAGCTATAAGCCGTTGCTCAGTAAATTTACTTAAATATCTAAAAATTGATCTTAAACAAATTCAGCGAACAAGAGTTCAAGATGCTGTAGGTGTTGGGGGTGAACACCATCCCATTTTAGGACTTATCCTTTTGCCTTTTAGTATAGGAAATATTTCTTTTATCTATCGTTTTCATGTCTTTTCCAAAATGCAACAAAGTATGATTCTTGGATTTGATTTTCTTACTGAAAATGGAGCAATCATTGATTGTCCCACTAACACTCTGTTTATCCCAGAACCAGACACTGATGAAAAACTTGTCCATTCTGTAGAGTTAAACAATGGTTTAGCACGTACAAAAAGACACATTCACATCAAAGCATTACATCAAGTTGACATTCCAGTCAAAGTGTCCAATTTAAGAAACCAAACTGCTCTTTTAGAACCCTTGCACACATTACCAAATCAATCATTAGCTGGGGCAAAGTGCATTGTTCAACTTGATGACACTGGCAATTCTTACATGAGATTGATGAATCCTACAGAAAAAACTATTCATTTGCCAGCTAACTTTGTTGTTGCATCAGTTTCTGCAGTTGAATCTAAATCTATCACTTCTTTAACAGACACTCATGTTGATAAGAAAACTCAGAATTCTAAAACTGATGGTCATGGTGACATCTTAGACTTCAGTGATTCAGATCTGTCTGAAGATCAAAAACTATTCTCCAAGCATTTCTTTCTAAAAATAGACAAGTTTTGCCAAAGATCTAAGTGAACTAGGAAATACAGATCTATACAAACATACAATTGACACTGGCGATGCACCACCAATACGAAAAAGATTTTACAGACAATCTCCACCAGTTCTAGAAGAAATGAACAAACAAATTGACAAAATGCTTAAACATGGTATCATAGAAGAGTCCAACAGTGAATGGGCTGCACCTGTAGTCATGTGCAAAAAGAAATCGGGAGAACTAAGGTTCTGTTGTGATTTTCGCTCCCTTAATAAGGTGTCACGTCCCAAGTTTTTTCCTTTGCCTCGCATGGAGGATGTTCTTGACTCCTTAGGGCGCTCACAAGCGCAGATATTCACAACTTTAGATCTTTTGTCCGGATACTGGCAGTGTCAGTTAGACCCAGCTACAGCTCACAAATCTGCTTTTGTCACTCCTAGTGGTGTTTATCAGTGGAAAAGGCTTCCTTTTGGTTTATCAGCAGCACCATCTTCTTTTCAACATCTTTTGACTCAGGTTCTTCATTGTCTCAATTACCAAATTGCTCTAGTCTATGTTGATGACATACTTGTCTTTAGCAGAACATTTGAAGATCATTTAAAACATCTTCAGCTGGTTTTGACAGATTGAAAGCTGCAAACCTCACTCTTAAACCTAGCAAATGTCAGTTTGCACGAAAAGAAGTGATTTATCTAGGCCATAAAGTTTCAAAGAAAGGTGTTGAAGTTGACAAATCTAAAATTGAAACTGTAGAATCTTTCCCAGTGCCTACAACTGAAAAACAAGTCAGAAGTTTCTTAGGTCTCTGTAACTATTACAGAGAATTTGTTCAAGGGTACAGCCACATTGCAGGTCCATTGCATAATCTGACTAAGGACAATGTACCTTTTCAATGGACAAAGGATTGTCAAGTTGCTTTTGATAAACTCAAAAGACTATAATTTCATCTCCTATTCTTGCTTATCCTGACATGTCGAAAGACTTTATTCTTACCACTGATGCCAGCGGCACAGCTATTGGTTATTTTCTTGCTCAATTAGATTCTGAAGGCCAAGAAAAGTTATAGCTTATGGTGGTCGAAGTTTAACGGAAGCAGAGAGGAAATGGTCAGCTAGTGAGCATGAATGTCTAGCTATATTGGAAGGTGTCAAAACTTATCATGTATATCTAGCATACAAACATTTCAAAGTCTATACAGATCACAATGCTCTCAAATTTCTGAACAACATCAAACAATCTACTGGTCGCTTGGCCAGATGGTCAGTTTTGTTACAAGGTTATGACATGGAAATTTTATACAGACAAGGTAAAACAAATGTCGTTGCTGATTGTCTTTCTAGACGTGAATATCCAGTCACAAAAGAATCTGATATTTCTGAACCTGAAGATGTCATACCTTCAATTCATGCTATTGACCAATCTGAAAATCCTTTTCTTGAAGTTACTTTTGTCTATTCTGATCAGCCTCAAAGCACATCACCTTTAGTTGCAGAATTAACAACATCTGATATCATACCCATAGAAATAGGCAAACTTCAGAGTGAATGTCCAGATTTTAGTCTCATATATGAATATGTAAAAAACAACACACTTCCAGACGACAAGAAAATAGCACAAAAGATTGTCCTAGAGGCAAGCCAGTATATCATGCAAGATGATGTCCTGTATCATCAGTACCAACCAAGACAAAAAGGTTTAAGAAAAATCAAAAGGTTCATTAAACAACTTGCATTGCCACGTACACTTAGAAATGATCTTATGAAAGCCTACCATGATCACGGACACTTTGGTTTTGATCGTACATACCAGTCTATTCAAGAAAAGTACTATTTTCCACGCATGTACCAAGTAGTTACAGAATACATTAGAGGTTGCGAACCATGTCAAAAAGCAAAATATCCACCACATTCCAAAAGAGTTCCAATGACACCAATGCCAATTACAGATACATTTGCTCGATGGCACATGGACTTTATTGGTCCTTTTAAGAGAGAGACAAGCGAAGGACATCGCTTCATCTTAATCATAGTCGATTCTTTCAGTAAATGGGTAGAATGTTTTCCAGTCAAGTCAGAAAGTGCAGCAGAAATTGCATCTGTATTACACAAGGAAATATTTACAAGATTTGGTAGCCCAGTTTCAATCTGTACAGATCGTGGTCAAGGATTCATGAGCAAACTTGTTGCAGCAGTTAACCACATTTTCAATGTCAAACATTCCTTCACAAGCTCTTTCTTACCATCCTCAAACAATTTCATTGCTGAGTGTACCAACAAAACCATCATACAATGCCTTAGAACTGTCATTTATGAACAACAGTCAAATTGGCCAGAACTACTGCCTGGTATTCTAATGGCTTTTTGCATGACTCCATCTGCTTCTTCAGAGTACTCTCCATTCTATCATGTTTTTTGCAAAGATATGAATCTTCCATTTGATGTCAATCTTATCCCAAGGGAAGATCTTAACAAAAACCTGAAAACACATATTGATAATATACTGGACAACTTGAAAATAGCTAAGACAATAGCTACAGAAAACTTAACCCATGCTCAACAAAAGCAGAAAACAAATCATGACAAACGTACAGAATTGCCGAAGTTTGAAGTAAACGACAAAGTTTTGGTGTTCACTCCAAAAGTACCAGTTGGATATTCGTCTAAACTTTACAAGAAACAAGATGGACCATTCTACATTGTTGACAAAGGTTCATATTACACGTACAAATTGCGCAGATGTAGCGACCATAAATTACTCAAAAGTATGATCAATGCAAACAGGTTAAAACTATACCACCCACCTGATCACAGACAAAATTTAAACCCACCTCCCAGGGACGTCCCTCGTCCAGATTTACGAATGCCAGTTCAGCCACAAGTACAACCTCAACAGGAGGCACAACAAGCACCTATTGTTGATGATGATGACAATGATGTAGATCCAAAGGATCAAAATGATGACCAGGAGTACCCAATAGAAAGAATTATTAGGTCAAGGACAGTTAACGGTCAAAAACAATATTTAATCAAGTGGAAAGGTTACAGAGGACTCACATGGCAACTTGCCAAAGATTTAAGTGATGATATTATCATTAATTTTCATGCTACTAAAACACAACAGGGGAGAAGACGCAAACGCCCACAAAGGAATCCATGTTTTGAATAGTTACCTTGAAAATTTTTCTTACAATTGACTTTCATGAGATAGATTATTACATATATATATAACTTTTACGGTAGTAGTTTTTACAATTTTACATAGATATCTAAAACTTCATACATTGGTCACCTATCTATCTGTGAAACATTATATGAGGATGTTGGCATAACTGAACACTCTTACTATAAAATTCTTTCTTTGCTTTCTGTGTTATGTTTGTTAAATTTTATGAGCTAATGCTCATGTTACTTAGTGCTAAAAGAGGCATGCAACCTCTTACCCAACAAACATTTCACATTCTATCAATTTCCTTTTTCTTTGTTTTCTATAGGAGTTATAGGTCTTGCCAGGATTTTTATATGGTTGTGGATAATGATATGTGTGTCAGCTGACAAGGTGCACCAGATACAGCGTATCAATTATGGAGTATTGTTTGAGAGACAACCAAATTTACTTTCGGGTAATGAAAATTGGATTCACACTTTCAAGATTCCTCTTCCTAGCAAACAAACTGATGGAAACTTTGAACAATGTAATATTACACATCAGCATTGTTATATTTTAAACCAAGTCTTGTCACAACTATCTGCAATTAGAACTCAAGTATCATCAGATGTGAATCACACAGTCGAGGTGATTCATCAACTTATTCCACATATTAATATTGAAGACAAGTCCAATTCAGAATCTAGACTAAAGCGTGGATTATTTGATTTTATTGGTTCAATTTCAAAATCGCTATTTGGCACAGCAACTACTGAGGATGTAAATAGATTGGCAAAACATGTAAACATTTTAATCAGAAGAAACAATGAATTTGCAAAAGATATTACACATCATGATAAATTGTTATCATCATATATGTCGAAAACAAATAAGAGATTTGATAATATTATAGTTGGTATAAAAAACAATTACGAGGGTATTCAAAATATCACTAAAGAAACTGCAAAATTCATCTCACAATTTGAGAAAATAAGCATCAAATTGTCAAAATTTTACTGAAACAAATGAATGAAACAGCTGAAATAAATAAATACTTAGAAGAACTCAAAATAGCTGTACATGAATTAGTTAAAGGCAAATTGTCACCATTTTTAATTTCACCACAAAATCTCAAACATACCATTCAGCATATTCAATCTATCTTAAATGACAAATTCAAAGGTTTTTACTTAAATAATGTGAACCCATCATATTATTATTCACAAGCTAACATTTTATATACTAGACATCACAAAATTTATTCATTAGCATCAAATTTCCGATTACTACATTTGTGAATCCACTCACTTTATACAAAATAAATTCATACCCAGTACCTATAAATACAAGCAGCAATCATGCAACTCAATTATTAGATCTGCCACAGTACTTAGTAATCACATCCGACAACAGACAGTATGCAGAATTATCAGATGAATTTGTAAAACATGTTCAGGAATAGACACACTGTATTGCACACAAACTTTTCCTTTACTTTCATCTGTTTCACCAAGTTGTTCATTTGCATTACTTTTCAACGACAAAGAAAGCGTACATTCCAATTGCAATTTCGATTCCTCACAAACATTATACAGCCAGCAGTCAAGGAAATAACTGACACAAGCTTACTTGTATACAAAACAAAAACACTTGCTTTTGATTGTCCATCAGGTCATAAAATTGAAAAAGGATGTTCCTTTTGTATTATACATGTTCCATGTCTATGTTCTGTAAAAACAGATTCGTTATTTATACCTGCAAAAATAGGATTGTGCAATAACAATACAAATACAGTGACTATAGTACATCCAGTAAATTTAGCACTTATTCAACACTTTTCTCATCAGAAACTTATAATTCGATATTAGGGGACACAACTTTTACAGACCCAGCAGACATTACACTTCCCAACCTTCATTTTTATAACCATACATTTAACTCAGTCATTGCACAAGACAATAATTTACACTTAAGCCTAAAAGAATAGCAAAAGCAGCAAAAGCAGACAGTAAAATATTTACCTCATTGTCAGAACCATTACTTGATGGTGAAATTGATATCGACGATTCCTGGCCAAACACAAATGAGATGATCTCGTTAATATCTCTCGTGTTATCAATACTTTTGACGATTGCTTGCATTGTACTATTTAACAAAGTTCGTGCATTGACAACAGCACTTATACTGTTACAAAAGCTCCATCATCAGCTGCATTTGTGACTCCACAAACACCACCAACATTTCATTACATGCAATCACATATATCAACAACTCAAAATTATGAGTCAATATTATCACCACAATTAAATCAATGGCCATCAATTGTGTTGGCAGCAATAACAATTATCTCATTTGTTGGAGTATTGCATTATTTATATAAACAAGTATGTACAAGGCATCACACAAAAATCATACTTGAAATCAGCAATGGTTTAATATGCTTGACAATACCAGTTGTTAATTTACCTTTATGTCCATCAGATTGGGACATTGCAACACCAAATAGCATAACAAACATGAGAATATCTGGTACTTTTTATACAAAACTACATGTTGAAATGTCAGGCTTAAGCATAGTCAATGTTCACACAAAACAACAAATCAAGGTACCTGACAATTTTACAGTCAATCCAATTAAAGCCAAAATGTTACGAAACATTTTTAAATCACCATTCACATCATACATTTTAGTTGTACACAACAATTTTTTCAAAGTTGTCTATTGATTGCCATAGTTGTGTGTATTGCCTCAATATGAACACTGGTACGATACAATTCTTTCAAAGATATACCTCTTTATTCAAATTTTACATTGTATGACATAAAACATTTATTTGACTTGTATGCTTGTATGCTGAAAAGGGCACAATATCCTATTGTTTTCATGTGACTTGTTGCAAATATGTATTTCAGAAGTGTATGTTGACTTGATCCCAGAGGAAATTTTAGATATTTGGATACTTTTACTTTGATTTTAATGTTCTTTGAGGACAAAGAATCTTTAATGATGGGGATAATTGTGATAGGGAAAATGCACCATCACTTTTCTTATAGATCTTTTACATATTTTTACTATAGTTTTAATAGAAATGAGTTTTAATTTATTTATAAATAAAAGAATTTCACTGTCGTCATGTCACCCAAATATATAAGTTAATTTTAAAAGAGATTATATAAAATACCAGAATTAGACAAAGAATTAAAATAGCTATTATTTGCCATTTTTCTACAAAAGATTTACAAAAGCTATAAATTAGAGTTTATTATATTATCTATTAGCGATAGCAAATATTATGTAACCTTTGACAATATGTTGGATTAGTATGTCCGGATTAAGACCACGCTATCGTAGATTTTAGCTCTTAGGTGACATGGGGCCAGTGACAGGGTTTATGAGATATTTTCCTTTGTGTACATAATTATTTTACCTAATTGGGCCTCACCTGGGAATGAAACAAAACTTGACCAGCAATTAATAAAGATCTATTATTTTACAAAGAATTGGTTTTTCATTCCAGGTGAGTGTAACTTTAAGTTTTATAAGTTAATATTTTAAATGAATATTTTCATGTTTTATGCATTGATATTTTAAATGATAATTCTCTAGATGTTAAGATATTATAAACTAAAAGGGTATAGTTGCAGCCGTAACAGCTTATTGAAGTTAAAAGTATTTTTACATTTACAGAATTTTCTAATGTAAATAGTCATGTTTTAGAGACTAAGTCTTTATGTTTCCTATTATTGAATTTAGCATTTTATCCTTCTTTTAAATAATTAGATAATTACAATGTTTAAATAACGCGACTTACTTTGTCACATATTTTGATATTTCGTAATGTTTAAGTATTTGAAAGAAAAGACTTACTATTTTAGTCATTTGCTTTATCGTGTAAATATTATTTAGTGTTGGTATTTTTATTGAGTTATTTAGTAGTTAATTTGAATCTGATCATAAAGCGCAAGTAGTTATGGTACGTTTCATTCCATTTTTTATGTTGAAAAACAGAGCGGTATTAAGCTGTATTTAACAGAGTTATCTCCACTTTTAAGAATAAAATAAACACAGCGTCAAATGCAAAATATATAAGAATGTGCATTTTATACACTATGAAGGCTAAAAGGTAACAACCAGAGTTGTGTGTATTGTTTTAGTAATTTAGACAGTTAAAGTATGCGTTTGAATCATGTATAAATGTTTGTTTTAAAGTCAGAACTAAAAATGAAAATAAAGCGCAGTTCTCTCCTTGTAGCCATATACATTTTTATTGTTCAGATTCCATTGTTATATATAATTATAATGTTTTTGTACTCTTGTGTTTAAAGTTATAATGTTCTGTTTACACATCATTTATTTAACTTAGTTTTAAAGTGAATAATTTGGTTACCATAGCAACACTTTATCAAAATTCAAAAAGAGGCCCTTGTCTCACTCATGTTGACATTATTTGGCATCAGCACATTAATTTAATTGAGCTAGTTAGCTCCCCCATTTTATCTTTATTGTTTTATAATGCGAATATATATGTTCCATCTTTATATTATTATGCATTCAGTTTAAATGGTTAATCTTATTTCAATTATATATGTATGAACTTATTATGTATTGTTTATCATGTATGCACTTGAACATTGACCAGCAATTAATAAAGATCTATTATTTTACAAAGAATTGGTTTTCATTCCAGCTATTATAGTCATATATCAGCAAATAAACCAAAAGAACTATTCCAAGTTTACATATGCCTCGCATTCTGCGACTTGCGTCGAATGCGATTTAAAAAGAACAACTGAAATTAGCTCTCTAACCTAAACCTGGTCGGCGGGCTTCCAACTTAGCAGAATACAATGAAACGTATTAGCTACTGCTAGCTTAGGCAATTTTTCTATGTTGTTTCAATCTGATAAAATTATGATCTATATTAACTCGCGTGCTCGTATATATAAGCTCATATGCGGATAACGAAATCAGAGATCTGTATTTTAGATTGATGTTGTTACAATCCTCTTTTTTTAGATAAACTTCTTTTAATCATGTCAATTGTAGGCCAATTTATGCTCAATAAGGCATATAAATGTTTAAGATGAAGTGTTTAACATGTTTCTAATTGTCATTTTGTTTTCATAACTTTGACGGACAACCCTTCCCCTTTTCACCGTTTGCAATCTATCTTATTTCTATAGAGCAAAGATATACGCAGACCTGCTGATTCAATCCATTATACGTTAATATTACACAGGTTTCGGAATTAAGTACAATTGTATATGCTTCCACACTCACCAAAAGAAAACTTGATTACTTCCCAGAAAATCATTACGAACACCTTCTATCAAAAGACGGAAAAATTACATTTTGGAAGGGCAACTTATAAATATTAATATTTAAAAACATCTCTAGAGATCACTTATATCGAATCTTATGAAAAAATTCCGAATTTGGACATTTTAATAGGTCAAGGTCAATGTTGGTTAACAGGTAAATGAGATTTGTAAATATGCACCCTATAAGTTCAAATGTCAATATAGAACCCTATTTGGCAACATAAATATCAAATTAGTCCTAAATATAGAAACTATAGTTATAATCCTTTGAAATATTCGAATTTATTTTGCTATAAACGCATATATGTAGGGGCGACCAGCTGTCTAAACGTGACTCTGCGTTTTCCTTGAAATTTTAGCTTTGACCTTTGACCCAAATTTAAGAAAATCGTGACCACTGTAGACAACGACGACATCAATATTTCGATGAGGCTTGTTCTCCTCTTTCCAATGATATCAAATACAGCCGTGTGTTATTCCGTTAACCCAAATCGATAAAATTCGTTGACTGGGCACCCTACTATAAAGCCTATCTCTTAATATAGGCTCTTAAATTCGGCAACTTTTAGAGACCGACCGTGCGAGGGCTCAGTCCGTATAGCCAGTCAAGGTCTTTCATCATCCTTTTAGAGATTTTTAAAATACAATGGTTTTACCTTCTTCGAAACTAAAACATGATCAAATTTAACTTCTGCTGTTAACTGCTCTTTTCGGGTTGTTGTCTCAATGGCATATTCCCCATTTCTATTCTCAATTTTAAATAAACTAAAAATATGATAAACAAATGTATTCTTGTTGTCAGATCACAATACATTTAACAAGCCAGTGCGTTGATACAGGTTATATTCTACTGGCTATAATATATCGATAATTTTGCATATATATATATATATATATATATATATATATATATATATATATGAAAGTTTTAACGACATTGACTGGCTATACAGCTCTTGCACGGTCGTTAATATTACATTCGTTACTATTACGTAATATATATATATAAGTCCTGTGTCCAGGTTTGTATGTCAGGTGAGAAGTGACAACGGGTGGTATGTATGTAATAGTTATACACCGAGGATAGGTGTGTCTGGATAAGAAACCCCGACGGCCGGAGGCCGGAGGGGTTTTTTATCCAGACACGCCGTATCCCGAGGTGTATAACTAACTTACACCCCATTCTAAACCCTATATTTGTTAACATTGATTATTAAATGAAAAAAAAAAAAAAAAAAACGATAGCATATTTATTGACAATTTCAAACCATGATTTATAAGAATATTATTTTCTTACATGAAACCCCACTAGTAACCTCTCTTTGGTTATCGTCGTTCAAACTTTGACAAGTGAGTATATTTTACAAGTGTCAAAGTTGTTTTGCATATTCCCGTTAAATCCATGTGCTAATATGGATCAGCAGGTCAAGGTTGACTGTTTCGTGTATTCTTATTACAAACAAAAAATACATCATGCTCCTGGTATACAGTTGTCAATATGGACGGGTATAAGACGGACGACATTTTGTGGCAAGCGTTGGATTTGGTAGAAGAGACTAATGATAAAGGCAATATTATAACCCAAAGTACTTACCTGTATCAGTTTAATAAAGGTAATCATAACTGTATTTTATATCTTACGATTTTATCAAAAACAAAAGCCCCACCCCCCTCTTCTCGAGAATAAACAAAAATTCATATTCGAACATACTAAGGGATAGGTGTGTCGGCATTAGAAACCCGACTACCAGACGCGCTCAACATACAAAATTTAATGTAGAGGAACTCCTTTTGGGGCAATCAGGGGCTGATCCAGCCGGGGTTCCCAACTCAAGAGAAAAGGAGGGTTCCAACCATTCAAATGCATTGATCTTTTAAATAAAGTCGGGTCTAATCCGCGGAACCCCCAACCCCAGATCGGCCACTGGGTAACCGGGGGGGGGGGTCCGGGAGATTAGAGACATGTGACTGGGATAAAAAAATACCTTCAAGCATAGGAGTATTTAAAGGATTATTTTGTATTCCATATAGATGCTTATTGAATTTCCTAAAATGTGTTTTTAATATCATGAAACAATTTGTAGTGAACACTTAGTAATTTCTTATGTTCATGCTATTTAAAAATAATCAATTTCTATTGTTACGAATAACAATGGACTTTGTTTGCGGGATGTAGAAGCAGGGGTTTCCAGAAACCCCGCTCGTCACACCCTGTGGTCAAAATCCATTGTTATTCGTAACAATAGATCTATTCAATTTACACTTGTTTCAGAAATAGAAACTATGAAGTATAACAATAGAACTGGGGTGTAAGCTAAAATGTTTATCGTCTTCCATTATACATGAGGGTGTGGATGGGGTTCACAGAATAGAAAATTATAGACAAAAAATAAAGAAAACAGAAAATAACCAGACAAATACATAGAAAAGAGAATGATGAGGTACTAGAATATATGGAATAAAGAATGATCGGCAAAAGGTATAACGAATAGAAAAAATGTCTAAAATGATAGAATACAGAAATATTGAATCCCATTCAGACCCTCATAATCTGAGATGACATTTCGCTTTAGGGTATTTATGGGCAAACGATACAGTTTTAAACCCACAGGGATTTTTTACGAAAGTTCACATACAAGCTAATTTTTACAAAATCAATTTAAATATGTAATAAAAATTATATCTTCATGTGCTCAATTTGAAAGATAAATGGGTTTGAATTTTTCGACATTTACTTAAGATTTCGGTTTCTTGAACATTTCTGTCCTTTGAACAGACTTCTTTTTGTTTCAAAAGATAAAACATATGCGGATTTCGGTAAAGAGATTGGGAATATCTTCGTTATAAAATTGGGCTCTACATTTGTGTAACAATTCCTTCTTAATAATTAATTTTGTTAAAAGAAATTGATTTTAGAAAAAAAACGTTATTTTTGTTGTATACATATTTATCTAGTTGAAAAAAGTCGGTTATTTCTTCATAAAAGTTGGAACGAATAATCTTCATACAGTATCAAGCCAAATGTCATTTTTAAAAGAGGGGTCCATGTGCTCGTTTTTAAGCTAATGGTTAAATCTCGAAAAAATGCATCTTTTCCCGATATTTCACAGTTTGACGTCGCGAAAAATAACATTTTACGGCAGTAATTAATGTGTCGATAAAAAGAACGAATTCTACAATATATAAAATTCTGTCAAAAATCATTTTATAGGTAAATATTATTAAGGTCATCCGAAAAAGTGATAAGACTGATAATAACATACTAATTCAATTTCATGCAATTAGGTTTTAATGCTAAAAGTTTTAGAAGAAAGAGTTTAATGTCTGCTTATTTAGATTAATTCTGCGAATTGTTTTTGTCTGCAAAATATCATAGAGAGAGATAAAGAAAATGACAACCAATTGAATAAAATGTAGAATGGAAATGGAGAAACAAGAGACAACAATCCGACCAAAGAGCAGAAAAGGGTGCGTCTAAACACGGCTAAGGACTCCTTAGTGCACTAAGGACTTATAATATGCCACTAAGGACTAAAGGGAACTATACCATGTAAACAAATTTCATATCATGGTAGAGATTGATATTTAATACATAAATTCAAATTTAATCAATAAAAATCGCAAATAATAATTGACTGTTTAAGCACGTGCCGGCTTTTCTTTGATTTTATCGAAAATCACTGAACCATAAGACACGTGTCAAATTACATAACTGATTACACTATTACCTTAAAAAATGAAAAATTAATTATTTGCATATGAAAATTAAAGAACCTTAGTGAGCGCGCTCACATACCCCACGTCCCCACATTGTCATTGGAGAAATAAAAGAAAATAGAATCATAATTTCCTGTCAATATGCACATCTACATAGTATGTCCTTATTATCTGTAAAGTTTCATGAAATTCTGTGGTGTGGTTCAGAGGAGTTGCGATGACAAACTGTTGCAGAAGTACAGTGAAGCAAATAAGTTCAAAGGGCGTTACTCCTAGAAAAAAATTGAATCGTAATTTCCTGTCGATATGCACATCTACATAGTATGTCCTTATTATCTAAAAGGTTTCATGAAATTCTGTTGTGTGATTTCAGAGGAGTTGCGATGACAAACTGTTGCAGTAGTACATTTAAGCAAATAAGTTCAAAGGGCGTAACTCCTAGAAAAAATTGAATCGTAATTTCCTGTCGATATGCACATCTACATAGTATGTCCTTATTATCTAAAAGGTTTCATGAAATTCTGTTGTGTGGTTTCAGAGGAGTTGCGATGACAAACTGTTGCAGTAGTACATTAAAGCAAATAAGTTCAAAGGGCGTAACTCCTAGAAAAAATTGAATCGTAATTTCCTGTCGATATGCACATCTACATAGTATGTCCTTATTATCTACAAAGTTTCATGAAATTCTGTTGTGTGGTTTCAGAGGAGTTGCGATGACAAACTGTTGCAGTAGTACATTGAAGCAAATAAGTTCAAAGGAGTAACTCCTAGAAGAAAAAAACTGAATCGTAATTTCCTGTCGATATGCACAACTACATAGTATGTCCTTATTATCTAAAAAGGTTTCATGAAATTCTGTTGTGTGGTTTGAGAGGAGTTGCGATGACAAGAAACAGGACTGACGGACTGACGGACGGACGGACGGACGGACGGACGGACAGACAGACAGACAGACAGACAGACAGACGGACGGACGGGTCAAAAACATTAAACCCTCCGCAACTTCGTTGCGTGGGGTATAATAACCCAGACATTAGATATATTTACCATAAAAATATTTTTTAAATTTGTTAAAAACATTTGATATTCATCGGTTAATATTTAAATGAAAAATATTTAAAATTGTTAAGTGATTTTTAAGGAAGGAAAAAATGTTTGTCCCGAGAAAATAGCACTTCCCTATGAATGATCATTACCTAAGTGGGGCATAAATTTGGAGACCGATCGCGAGGCCTGACTGCAATAAACAACAGATGACGAACAGCAAACAGTGGATACAACATTTGATATTTTGAAAGACGACGACGGACACAAAATGATTGCACTGAATAATTTCAACTACCACATGATTCTATTTGAATATTAGAGTTGAAGCGGTGGCAAATCCTCGGGTTTTGCCATATATAGATACACAAACTTAAAACTCAATTTATTTTAAGTTGAATAATTAAAATTTAATTACAGATCTTTTTTTCAAATCTCCTTATCATATTAGACATATGCATGCGTTTTAAAATCTATGTGATATCTTTTACCGTTTGGTTTTAAATTGGAATTAAAATTGCATTTTCCCATGAGGTAAAACCCGAGAATCTCACCTCCTAGAAATTGGAAGTGCCAGGATGTTCGAAAATATGTATGAATTTATTTACATACTTGAAATTGTATAAGGAATATAAACATACAGTATGTTTACTGTACAAACAAACAACAGACACCAAGTGGTGGCTTATATTGTTTAATTCATTTTTACTGAGAGCAAAGTTTGATTGATTGATTATTGGTTGCTTAAACGTCCAGTGGCAAAAATTTCATACATATTCAGGACGAAAAGTCGTTTCAGAAGAATATTATGAAGTATTAGGTATTACAAATGTTAAAATTATCTCATTATTTGGTAAATGTTATTTTCTTAGCTATTTTTAATTAATTTGTACGAATCATATTTTTCTGACAAAATTATATCTTTTGCTCTAAATTAACACATACGATTCTGATAATATAAGAACATTGTAACTTAAGTAAAACAAAAGATTATGATTGTTTAATCAGTTATTATATAAGTTCGCTCGTGTCAGTCGGATCACTTATTTTCGGCAATATCAAGGAAAACCGGCACGTTCCAAATATTGTTCAACTACTCATGTATTGGTGGTTCTTTTCTATAAAATTTGAATTCATGTATTAAAATCCATCTCAACCATAATATGAAAACAGTGTACAAATAATACCACCCTCCTAGTCCTTAGTGGCATATTATAAGCCCTTAGTGCACTAAGAAGTCCTTAGCAGTGTTTAGACGTACCGGTAGAAAACAGCTGGGGTCACCAATGGGTATTCAACACAGCGAGAAAATTCCGCACCCGAAGGCGTGTTTCAGCTGGCCCCTAAACAAGAATGTATTTTAGTTCAGTGACAATGGACGTCATACTAAACTTCGAAACATACAAATATTTCATAAATTTCTGAACGTAAACAAATCATAAAAAATAGTAAAGGTTACAAATTAAGGCAGATAAAAAGGGGGTTGGTCCTGGGGTGGGAATCCCTTTTTGACGATCAATGCTTTAAAAGGGGACATATGGTTGGAACCACCCTTTTATCCTGGGTTGAGAACCCTCTTTTGAAAATGGCTGGAATCGCCACTCTTTAAAATGGTGCAATTTATAAATATTTTTTTATCTTATTTAATTTTAAGAAGAATTGAAAAAATCGATGAGTTTTATAATTTGACAACAATCATTGATATTGGAAATACACTAAACGATATACGATAATTAATTTATTCAAGACATGGAATGTTTAGTAAAACTGTCGACCAATCAACACGGAAAGCGAGATATCTAAAATTTCCATACCTTTATATATTTCCATTATCATACATCAATTTTAAATGCAACTCCAAATAAAATGGCTTTTAGAATCGTGTATTAAGCGCTTATCGTTCATTCGTTAATGAATCATTCACCGTGCGTGTATCGTGCGTGTATCATTCATCATTCATCGTGCGTGTATCGTGTGTTCATCATTCATCGTGCATCGTGCGTGTATCGTGCGTTCATCATTCATCATTCATTTTCGTTAACCCTCCGTGTAACGCTCATCGTTCATCGTGCGTGTATCGTGTATCGTGCATTCATTGTGCATTCACCGTGCGTGTATCGTGCGTGTGGTCAGTTTGAATTTTAGAAGGTCTGTAACATGACACCAGTATGAGCATTTTGGAACCAATAAGTGGTTAAGGGGTCCCTACTTATTCATTTAGCCCCATATTTAGCTGAAATAGAGATAGCAATAGGGTTTCTTTACATTGACAAGACAATTTTTGGACAAAGAATGTGATTATGATTGTATATCAGCAAGATTTAATAGTTTATTCATTTTCCATGCAAATGTCATTAATTTATTTGATTTTCTGACCCTGAAAAGCACAATAAAGCTAAATTGATTATGTAAGGGACATAATTTAACTTAATGCATACATGAGAAATAGACAAACAGTCAACTTAGAGATATCTTTGAAAAATAGTTAACTGCCATTTAAGAGTCTTGTTATATTGCCTTCATAATCTGGAAATGCTTAAAGAAATGTACGGCATGTTGTAAAATGTGGAATGGACTTTCTGATGTTCAGTAGTTGTCGTTTGTTGATGTGGTTCATAAGTGTTTCTCGTTTCTCGTTTTATATAGATTAGACCGTTGGTTTTCCCGTTTGAATGGTTTTACACTAGTAATTTTGGGGCCCTTTATAGCTTACTGTTCGGTGTGAGCCTAGGCTCCGTGTTGAAGACCGTACTTTGACCTATAATGGTTTACATTTATAAATTTTGACTTGGATGGAGAGTTGTCTCATTGGCACTCATACCACATCTTCTTATATCTATTTACTATCATTTTTATGATTTGGTGCTTAAACTGTTTCTTTCAGTCAGATTAACTATAAATAAAGTTGGCAATCCAATAATTCCTCCTGAATCACCATGGTTTACTTCTGTGTTAATTTGAAACAACATATATTTGGGTTTTGTTCACCCTTAAGTAAAATGGTCAAATGAAAAAAGTGAAAATCTGCCAGCTGGGGTAGGGGTATATCTTTTAACTTTTTTGTAAGAAATAAGTGCAAACTAGTATTCTTTATTGTAATATGTTTCCTAGTGAGAAGTCTATGCATCATAGGTGTCATGACTGATTTCAAGTTTGTAATGTCTTGGTTAAGGCAGCACGGTAGTATTTGCCTTCCAGAATTTAGGTTGCTCTTTGTGTACCCTACTTAAGTCAATGTATCTGAACAGTGTGATTGGACAAAAATACAGTATCAACTGAATATACTTTCCCAAACTGAGGGATGATCAGGTGTAGAAAAATATGAAATAATTTTACATACAGGTGAAAATGAATTTTGAGAATTTTTAAATTTTGTATTCACTGCATGATAAAAGACCTAAAAGCACTAGTGGCCTTAGGTTTTAAAGATAGCAAAAAGTAAACGGTCATGATACATATTCAAATTCATTTCTGAATAGTATAATGAAAGTACTTCAGTTAACTGTGTATGTAGAATTTTGGCAGTGTTAGAAAGTGGTGAAAATTCTAAAAGGCTATCATTATTCCTTATGGGCCAGGAAATACTACCGTGCCCCTTAAATCGTAAAAATACGGAATTTGGCCATAGTTGGTCCGAATCCGCCTCCGATCCATTTTTCTAATGGAGGAAGAAGGAAAATTATCAAAAGTAATACTCTTTGATGAGCGAGTTGGAATTGAATATGATGTTTAAAAGGCAATAAATGGATTACACATTAAATTAATGCCCTTATAATCACGTGTAAATAAAATGAAACATTATTTTGCCAAAATCAGAATCTATTGACGAAACGCTCGACTTACGAGTGCCGGAAGTGAAAAAATACTTCGATTCCTTGGCATGAATAGTTGTTCGTTTGAAAATCATACAACCAGTCTACAAATTCAATTGGCCTAGGTCTTAATTTTATCTCACACGACTGGCACTTTAACGAGCGTGTACTAAAGAACGAAAATGGCACTGGTAAATACGCACTTTTCACTCGAATTTTTACTTAATTCATCTAAGTCAATCGAAAACATGAAAATGCAAAATACATCTATAAATCAATGTTTTAAAACTTCACCAGTCCACCATTGTCTTTAACTGAACTTGTTCTAGATCGATTAATCATAAAACATATGACATTTATCATAGCAGATTCGCCATAAGCATCAAAACAATTGCTTTAAAAATTAAAACATTTTATAAATGTCATGCATCCGTTGCACTTTTCTGGATTTACCTTGATCAGGAATGCTAAAAGCCGAATATTTGAAAGCCAACGATATATAAAACCACAACAGTTGACCAGGTGTATGACTTAATGGAGCTAAAAATATAGGATTAAACACATTTTTCAAGAGGTTAAAGATGTGTATACTGGGGCGGTTAACTCACTAATTAAATAAAAGTCCAAAGGACTTTAAAGTAAAGTTAGTGGGTCAGAAAAAAAATCGCTTATTCCTGTGAACTCTCAAACCAAAACATAGCTATTCATAAAAATTGAGATTTTTTCATTGGCTAGTATTTTCCTGTCAAACCCACAGTTGACATGTCATACCATAAGATGAAATCATTCAAATTTATTTTGAACCAAGTCCCAACAAAAAACCAATCCAACTTTACTAGGAACACACTCTTGTGATGAACTATAAATGTACTCATTCTTTCAATAGTAAGCCAAAATTTTGCTTGAACAGACACACATTAAGACAGTGTGTTTTATATATCGCCTTTTGATTGATCGTTGTTTGCTAACTATCAAGTGGTATCTTCTTTTTACCATTGTTTGCGATGAATCAGAAAGAATTGCGATCAAACTAATACAATCCTAAATTGTTGTCAATGCTTTTTATTTTAACTTTAAAGTAAGTCTTATCTTTGCTTTTGTTGCAACATATTTACATTTTCTGCAGTGTTTTAATAATGTCAGTATAATCATCCTTTTCTCCTCTAAGCACCAACTGACTGAAATGCTTGTCTAAATTCAAAAGGATTTAACTTCTGATGTAGAACTTCCAGAACCATAACTTAATTTCATTCCAATTTCTGCCGTCTTTGAAAGATCTTCAATCCTTTTTTTTCTTTACTATTTGTTTTCTGCCAAATCAATTTGAACAGTTTGGCCTTTCCAAGATAAACAGACATTTTCATTGGTGATTCCGACAATATATTCTTTACCTTATATGGTATCTTGGTCTTTTCTGAATACCTTTTCTCTGGTTCACACTTAGATTCTGGCAACCCTTGCAACAGTTCTTCCAAAATCAAACAGGATTCAGTTTCACAGAAAAGCGCAAGAAAATGACAAAACACATTGCTATATATGTCCATAGGAGCAAACAAATTCAATTGAAAGTCTTTGTTTTCACATCTGCCACGAAATAAAGTTAAAAGAACATCAAAAGTCTTTTCTGGTCTTTATCATTACAAAAGTTATTTTTACATGCCATGATCAATCCATACAAGATCCCAAAATCTGGAATGGACTCTGCATTCAAAGTAAAAATCCATGAATCTCTACCTGATCTTGTTAAATGTTCAAACATTCTTATCATTGGCAAAAGTGAGGACTGACTAGTCTTTGTTTTACCTGAGTCAGTTATATTTACATAAGCACTTTCTTTGTTAACCTTTGTTGTTTTCTCACGTATACTACCACATTTTTCAAGTGTTTTATTCTCCTTTTCCATTACAAGTTGAAGTGGAAAATATTTTCAAGATTCAGAAAAAATTCTTGTGAAAATTCTGGTCATGAAGACTAATGAAGTGATGATAAATATAATCACCAATCTTTTCTCCAAAGTATGGCTTTTCTAACAATAGAGTAAGGAGTCTTTCACACAGCGTTGGGTAAGTGGTCTCGGTTTCTAATTTCAATACTAGCTCACCTTCCAATACCTCATACTGTTCACTTCTGATATATTCAATGATATCCTCTATTCCACCTTCTTCAACTATGTACCTAGTGAAGTATTCTGATGATAAAAATACTGCTTTTGATACTACTGGATGAATGAATTTGTAAGTATGATCATCTGATTTCACTAAATATTTCCCAACAAGACTTTCAGCTATATCATTTACGGCTATAGCATCTAGGGGCTTTCTATTGCTTTATAATTATAAATTATTTTCTTTATCTCCTGAATCCTGTCAAAATTAGTATTAGACGAATCTAAGCAATGGTTTTATCTGTAGAAACATAGGCAAGAATGCAATATGTATTCATTAAATCCTGTTTCTTCCTTTCCAAAGATGATATATACAAATCTTTTATCTCTTTTCTAAGGCTTTTTGGTGGATTTGTAAAGTATTTCTCTTTTCTTTAAATGATTTTCGTCAGAACAAAATTTTTAGCCACAAATGGAAATCCATAAAAGGTTTTGTATTAATGATTGTATTAACTAAATCAACATCAAGTTTAACAGACATTGATTTACTCAATCTTTCAAGAATCTCCTTTTTACTTCTAACGGTAGAATGTTATCATCATTGTCCAGGTCTATCATTGCTTTATCATTGTATAATTTCCACTTTTCAAAATGTTTTTATCATAGGGAGACCTGTCTGAGTACATGTAAATATTACCTTTGCCTTGCTATTATCTGAAACTTCAGGCAACAAACTTAGCCTTTTGTCAAGACTGTCAGGACTGTAATCTGAATCATCTACCGAGAATAGGATTTTGTTGACTTAAGATCATCAGTCATGTCAGTAATTTCTCTCAGATCCAGACTTTCATTAACTTCAAAAGGAAGATAATCTGTTTGTTCAAATATTGATTCAAGCTGTAAACACATTTTTGATTTCCTGTGCCTTTCCTGCCAACAATAACTACAAAGCCATTGTTCTTTAAACATTCCACAGCTTTATCCACAGAAGGTGTTTTGACATATGATGTATCCTTTCTGTGCTTCAACACTTCTTCATATGTCTTCACTACAAAATAAAATGTGATGTTTAATGGTATTTTAAAATAAAATGGTTTGGTTCAATAAATCGTGTGGTTAATGAAAATGTGAAAAATTAACAGAAAACATAGGACAGACAAGTGTTAAAATTGATTCTTTAGTATAGTATATACTAGTGTTGTATAACAGGAATATAGATTATATATATAACAAAGTTACACACACTGAAATGTCTCGCCTGCTTTACTGGTCATGACATTGTATCTTGAAGTCATTAAGGTAAAGGTTGTACTACATGTATCGCATCAAATTGAAATGATCAATGATAGTCCAGTCAATTTACCTTCTAATAAGGCTCAATCTTAAACAAATTGCAACAGAAAAAATTTAATCTTATTTTAAAGGTTCATATAGCCTCTATCCCATATCAAAGTCTTGTAAAATCTAAAGTGCCGAAATACAATATTTTTGGTAAAATATAGAACTTAATTTTGTAGTAAAATCATTGAAACAGTATGTGATCTGGTTTGTATCTAATTTTCTAAATGTTATTTGCCAGAAAATGTATTTATATGTCTACTAAGCCATTTTGGGGTAAAATGTGAGTTTTTTATTGAAAAATTCGACAGAACCGGAAGTGAGCTTTAAATAACTAATTTGGAAATACATCAATGCAATGTTTTGTTTTACTGTACTGTATTGTTGTTTTTATATTGTATTATGTAAATGAATGTTTTATATGCCAACAATTTTTATTTTTGGATCCGACACTATAATTTGTTGGTAAAAATGCAACTTACAAATAACAGGAAATAAACTTTAATTAGGTATTTAGCAAACACTATGATGTGTACCGTGAACTGCATTGCCTGCCTGTGAAATGTTTTCGTGAACTTCAATGCATTTGTACACAAATAAAATGGATTTAACTTGAAAATCCATGACCAAACACACATTAGGTGTCAAAAATAAGATTTTATCCAAAAATCATGAAAAATATGAATTGAGTTCCAAATATTCAATCTGAAAAAAAAAAAAAAAAAAATTCAGTGTTTTAAGGGGTAGACCTTGGTAACCCCAAAATCTCCCGTACATTTATACCATTGAAAGGGTAGGAGTCTATGCATCATCTGCCAAAGTCTTGTTGAAATTAACGGTTGCATTTTATGATTATGATATATTCAATATGACCAATTTTGGGGTAACCTAAAGAAGAGTGCACACGCTGAAATGTCTTGCCTGTTTTACTTATCATTAAGTGCATGATGAAAGTCTGTAATATAAAGGTTTTAGTATCAATATTCTATGAAAATGAAGTCACGGTCATGTTAACCATGCCAGACAGACATGTACACCGTACAATCATTCCAAACACCAAATATATTGGTCCATCACTCATAGTACCACAGAAACAGATCAAACCACAAAATCTTAACATTGACCAATGAACCATGAAAATGAGGTCAAGGTCATATGAACCCTGCCAGACAGACATAAACACTTTACAATCATTTCATACGCCAAATATATTTGACATATTGCTTATAGTATCTGAAAACTGACAAAATTACAAAACTAATTATTGACCAATGACCATGAAAATGAGGTCAAGGCCATATGAACCCTGTAAGACAGACAGTTGATATTTTATAGTGTGTTTTTCTATGTTGTGATGTTACACTATTGTTTCAGAAAAAGGGTGAAGGTTTGGTACCATTAAAACGTTTAAACCCGCTGCATTTGTTTGCACCTGTCCTAAGTCAGGAATCTGATGTTCAGTAGTTGTCGTTTGTTGATGTGGTTCATAAGTGTTTCTCGTTTCTTGTTTTATATAGATTAGACCGTTGGTTTTCCCGTTTGAATGGTTTTACACTAGTAATTTTTGGGGCCCTTTATAGCTTACTGTTCGGTGTGAGCCTAGGCTCCGTGTTGAAGACCGTACTTTGACCTATAATGGTTTACATTTATAAATTTTGACTTGGATGGAGAGTTGTCTCATTGGCACTCATACCACATCTTCTTATATCTATGTACACCTTACAATCCTTCCATACACCAAATATAAATGACATTTTGCATATAATATCTGACTGTAATATCTGATAAATAGACCAAGCCACAAAACTTAATTTTGTTCAATGAACCGTGATATTGAGGTCAAGGTCAGATGAATCCTACCAGTTGGACATGTACACCTTACAATCATTCCATACACCAAATATATAGAAGACGTATTGCTTATAGTATCTGAGATATGGACTTCACCACGAAAAACTTAACCTTGTTCACTGATCCATGGAATGAGTTTGAGGTCAAGTGAAAACTGTCTGACAGGCATGAGGACCTTGCAAGGTAGGCACATATCAAATATCAACCATACTTATCATATTACTCATAATTATAGAGAAATTAACATTACAAAATATCTGAATTTTTTTCAAGTAGTCACTGAACTATGAAAATAAGGTCAAGGACAATGGACATATGACAGACAGAAACTTCATAACATAAGGCATCTATATACAA
The DNA here is from genome assembly GCA_017311375.1 of Mytilus coruscus. Classification (NCBI taxonomy): domain Eukaryota; kingdom Metazoa; phylum Mollusca; class Bivalvia; order Mytilida; family Mytilidae; genus Mytilus; species Mytilus coruscus. The sequence goes on from CM029599.1 coordinate 62,268,562, forward strand.
ATTATGAAGCATCCAGGCCTCTTCTACCTTCTGAAATATTAAGCTTTTAAGTAGTTAGTTGACGCTGCCGCCACCGCGAGACAAAACGATCAAAAACACAAGTGGGCATATATCATTGTGTGATTTTGCACATGTTCTCATTAGGAATACCCAAGACTGTTAGAATGTGTAGTAGAAATATATTTTAAAGTAAATCTGAATGCATATAAATGGTTCAAAACTATTGAATAAGTCGAAAATTCTGGTTTAGATAGTATATTTATTTTTAAACTTTGCTAGAAAAAAAAATTATGGTTAAACCTTAAAATCACAAACTTTTATTGCATTTGACCGTTTGAAACTTACAACTCTCCAAACAATTTTGCCTACAGACATAAGAAAATGGAAAATTTTGGGACAAAATTAATTTTTTCTACAAAACCTCCTAAAGTCTCTATTATGTCTTTAAAGGAGACATGACATGATTTTCAATTGCTGTTCGAAAATGTTTATCTATACATAACTTTCCTCAAAAATATATCAAAAGCAGTATAAGTGTTAAATAATTTGTAAAATATGCATTTCAATGCATCGATCTATCCACCTGATAAATATGCATAAGCAATATAACTTCATATGCTCTGACTTTGTCTATATCATTGATGTACATAGGTTTTGTCGAGAGCACAGGTGAGGTAGAAGTATATTATTGTTACAGTAATAAAAGGTATAACTACATGCTGTTAAATGCATACCTGTTGTATGACCATAAAATACCTATGCACCACTGATTTAAATTCCTTCCAGCTCTAATAACTAATACACAACCTGCATCTATATATAGATCTTATTCTTTATTTTCTTATAAAAATTATTCAGATAAACTAGATATGTGCGATGCCCCACTGCTCTGCCATATGCATGAGTATTATAAATATCCCCAGTATTAATTGACAAAGATATATATATTCAAATGGGTACAGACCATCTTAATGACCCTGTACATTACAATCATTTGAGTGAATCACATACTTTTGACATTAGAAAAAAACATTTATCCTCAAGTTAGAAAACTGACACAACATTCAAATATCTATGTATTTTCTACCAAAAATCAACAAAATCAGTGAGCAAAACAGGGAAATTCTGGAAACACATAGAGAAGATATAAATAATATAAATATTCCTAGGCGACCAATCGTTTCACTTGGTAACAATCCTATTGAGAACTAGGACATTATAATGACTATTTCATATAACCAGTTGTTTGTCAACTTTGGACTTTCACACAAGATAGTACAGCATTCATTAATAAACTTGAGAATATTAAAACGTCACAAAATGTATAATTAAGCTCATTTGACATTACTAGTTTGTACAGTAACATGCATCACATATAATATTCATTCGCTTCTCAAATTTACTTATATATGAATGTGATTTCGACAAGTCAATTAAACTTCTTAGATGTATCAGTATTTAAGGGAAAAGATTTGAAACACATCATATACTGGATGTCAAATTATATAGAAAACCAACTGACAACTTTCAATACTTAGAAAGGTCGTCGGCTCATCCAACTTCGGTATTCAAAGGATTCATTATGGGAGAAATTACACGAGCTATCAGGACAACAAACAACCAAAATGATCAGACAACACAAATTGAACACTTCAAACGTAAGCTCTTGCACAGAGGTTACACTGAAAATGAAATAGAAATGCTAACGTCAAAAGCAAAGCAAAAAAAAAAAAAAAAAAGATCTAACACATTATGTTATAAAAAAAAGATAATCACCACCATTGGTATTTGCTACTAAATATAATCCAATATTCAAACATTTAGGTAAATGTATAAGAAAAAATTGGCACTTAATTGAAAATAACCAAGTGCCAGCAGGATATTCCTAAACCACCTACCAGTGCATATTATAGATATAGAAATAGAAAGGAATCTTTGTCAACTGCAAAGATGTTAAGTAAGTGTTGTATAACAAATTATACGACGCTACTGAATCATAAACACAAATCCACTGGGTGGCGTGCTCCTCCTTAATTAGTTACATTCGCTTACACAAAATTACAAGGCTACAGCACCTGATGAGGATGAACGGTCTTGGTCAACAATTTTGATCTAAATTGAGATCCGAAACACTTGAGTGGGAAAGAAACTGACACATAGTCAATTAAAATATTATAGCAAAATAAAACAAGTTGCGTTCTTTTAAAAAGAAAAGCAATGCGTGAACTTAAGACCGCTGACTGCCGGGTCACCAAAAGATTGTTGCTGAATTTTGTTTGCTTCTGAATTGAAATAATTGACTGTGAATAGAAGATGATATAATGATGATCTTAAACCACCTTTATTAAAGATATGCAATTATGTGTACATTCACAAGTCAGCTGAAAGTGTATATCCTCGTCTCATGGGTATTCTACAGGAAACTTGGTTTTAAAGAATATCTTATTTTCAGAAGTTTTATGAATACCTGAATATACTCTCAAAAGAACCAATTTATATAAAAGATATACAGATATAAAAAAGATACCAGGATTTAAATGATGTACGCCAGACGCGATTTAAGTCTACACAAAATCAACAGTGACACTCGAATGACAAAAGTTAAAAGGACAAATACAGTACAATGTTAAGTAATCTATTCCTTGGGTAGCTATAGAAAAGCCTAAATATTTCGAAAATGTCAAAGTTTATAATAGGACAGTGACTCAAAAAGAAAACAATGGAGAAACAGCTAGAGGTCAGAATACCGTAAGTATTAATGACCGTGCTTTAAAGTCACATGTCAACCACTTGCTGCCGTGTTCTGAATTTAGAGAAGAAAAGCGAAAATGCGCATTCACGAGAGAAACTAATATTATTGCATGCACGCGGTATTTAAACGCACGAAATAGTAAACAGAAAGCATACGCACTGACACTCAGGATAAGAATACGCATTTGCGTCATCACATATATTAATTTAATAGTTGAAATCGGATGTCAAACTACCTAACTCAATTGTTTTGTCTCCGGATTCATTGACATTTTGAATCCGGAATTTTGTGAAAACAAACCGATAGTGTGCGTGTGAACAGGGTGGTGTATAATGGGAATGAATCAAGACGTGTAGGGTAGCTGGTCAACACAATAAATATAATTTTCAAAACCGTATCATAGTACAAATATTTAGATGCTATAAGGTTGAACTATTAAAACAAAGAAACACAAATAGAATTAAAATTTTATAATAAACATACGTTCCTGTTAGTAAACTAGTTGTCAGTAACTGCGAGTACTCTCAGATCAGTACTAAGTGTCTTTTTGTTGTTGGGATATACAAGTACCCGGCCTAGTCCATTCTGTGTTTTTGTTAGATGTATTTCTATTTGTATCCATCTGATGAGTTAAGCCTTTTTCAACTGATTTTTATAGTTTGTTCATATGTTGTACTGTGACACCACCGTCCCGGGTTAGGAAGGGTTGGGACCCTCTAACATGTTTAACCCCGCCACATTCTGTATGTATGTGCCTGTCCCAAGTCAGGAGCCTGTAATTCAGTGGTTGTCGTTTGTTGATGTGTAACATATTTGTTTTTCGTTCATTTTTGTACATAAATTAGGCCGTTAGTTTTCTCGTTTGAATTGTTTTACATTTGTCATTTCGGGGCCTTTTATAGCTGACTATGCGGTATGCGCTTTGCTCATTGTTGAAGGCCGTACGGTGACCTATAGTTGTTAATTTCTGTGTCATTTGGGCTCTTGTGGAGAGTTGTCTCATTGGCAATTATACCACATCTTCTTTTTTATTTTACCGAAAATTTAGAATATAATATCTATAAACACAAACGTCAAGTATTTACGGATGGACATTGTATTAGTCAAATGAATCTCTTTTAAAAGTCTGACATTCCACTATATAAAAATATAAGCAAAGACTTATAAATCCATAATAAAACAGTATAAAATAATTAACATTATGATAGTAGTTATATTTTGTTATGATTACTGTAAATTATTACTACGTTTTTGTGAGATGCAAGGATTTAAAATCCTTGTGAATTGAGAGTTTTCATTCACGACTGTTTAAGATTTAGATATTTAGCTAACTTTTGGTACGCATCCCTGATCATTGGTGCTCATAAGTTACATATAATTTTCATAAATGTAATGATTGTTAAAAAGCACGTATATATTACAATTAATCATATTCTATTAAGAATAAATTCAGTCTCAGTTTAAACTTAAAAATGAATATTCTCTTAGTCTGGTAGAATCTATTAAATGAAATTAGATATTTTTTACGAAATATTCATTTTGATTATCTTTCTGCTTTCCGACCACTGTGTTTCCGACTGTAGAGAAATATTTTTAAAAGAAATATTGTTTTCTTAATTTTCTTCATGCTTTCCGACATTTTCTCATGCTATAATTGCAATACAAAATATCAAATGATAAACGTTCAGAAATAATCAGTTTATTCTGGGTCATTATTTATCAACAGACTATTTCCAGGTTTAATATCCCAATGCACAGCAGCACCTGTATTAAATACTACACATACAACGAGTAGAGGGACCGTCTCAAAGCATGAATTATATAATTGCGTTATCATTATACTGGATATTTAATAAACATTCACATTATTAAAAACACATATGTTTTCTTCTGAAGGCAAATAGTTTCTAACATATAAATGATTTTCTGAATGAAACCTAGTCTTTATTGTTTTACTTTCCAATCTACAATTGAACTTTGATTGTTGAAACATACAATGCCACGTGGTAGCCTATCCATAGAGGGGCCGTAAAAAGACATAAATAACTACCTGTATAAATGATCGAAAATTTCGAGACGTTCCGAAAATCTTGATTCCGAGGGATATCGAGTGGCCCATAGACACTTCACAAACTCGCCAATATATAAGCGTACGCAAAACTAATATTTAATATCTATGACATATAATTACCAACATGGTACGCTTTATCTAAATATTTGTAAAATTTACCTTAGATTGCTAATGGACACGTCTTTTATTGAAATGTTCTAAGTAAGGGTCTCGCCTCAAACGTTGTCAGATCTGTGTATCATTTCAATCGTTGATTGAAGTGATTTCCGAGTAGATGTTGCAGTATTTCATTTGTTTATATTGAAACAGTCAAACAAGTAAAATGGATAAACAACATAATAAATATGTTATAGACGAAACCTATACAGAGAAACTAAACATAGAAATACTTATCAATTAACCAACTTATATACACACAGAAACAAAATTCAATTTATCAACTTAACAGAAATGAAGGCACAAAATCAATTATACCCAAGATTACTTATATATAGACGAAATTTATCAATTAAAAGTGAAGAAAATAGCAAGCAATTATAACAATATAACTGAGACCATTAATATAATTAGCAAAGAGCTTTAAATTTACAACTGTTGATGGAGGAATGGCCATCTATTGAATTTGTGAAGATTCATACAATAGAAACCAATGTTTTTAAACAAAAGAACGGAAACCTTTGAAGCAGTAAGGTTTTAAAAGTAAGGTCGCAAAGACTTCTGCCAAAATAGTTTTAACTAATGGAACGCTCATAAACTTAAGTTCAAAATGTCAGAATCTAATATCGCTAAGGAAATGTTATATGACACTGAAGATATCTCGACCTAAATTGAGATCCGAAACACTTGAGTGGGAAAGAAACGGACACATAGTCAATTAAAATATTATATCAAAATAGACAATAATACATAATATCTATGACATATAACTAACAACATGGTACGCTTTATCGAAATATTTGTAAAATTTTGCATGGATTGGTAATGGACACGTCTTTTATTAAAATGTTCTATGTAGGGTCTCGCCTCAAGCGTTGTCAGACCTGTGTATCGTTTCAATGTTCTCCTCCTTAGTTAGTTACATTTGCTTACACAAAATTACAAGGCTACAGCACCTGATGAGGATGAACAGCCTTGGTCACAATTTTGACCTAAATTGAGATCCGAAACACTTGAATGGGAAAGAAACTGACACATTGTCAATTAAAATATTATAGCAAAATAGAAAATAATATTTAATATCTATGAAATATAATTAACAACATGGTACGCTTTATCGAAATATTTGTAAAATTTTGCTTGGATTGAAATGGACAAGATCTGTAAATTTGCGGAAAAGTCTAAATTGAAAACAACGTTCAAACCTATGATTGCGTTGGATAAAAAAGCAATTTTATACGTGTGCATGCAAAACAAATTTCTTGGTAGAGGATCTAAATACAGCACAAACAACATTTTCCAAAAGACCAAAAAGTGAAAAGTATATTTTAACAAAACGCATTTGACTAGCAGGTCGAACAACGGATGTTCTTAAACACTGCTGACTGCCATGGCGATTGCCAAATAAACGGATCACCAGATGTAGCAAAATGGATCTTAATTATTAATATATATATATAACTCGTCTAAACATCAGCCCAACAATGTTAGATCTGTAAATTTGCTTTCGCAAATTTTTGTTCTTCCCTGGCCGGGATTCGAACTCATGCTACTGAGATATCGTGGCACCAAATCGCCTTGCACTATGCCCGACGCGCTAGACAACTCGACCACCTAGGCTCTATAATAATAAAGCTTTCGGTGGCCGTGTGTTACCTTGCGAAAACAAATTTACAGATCTAACATTGTTGGGCTGATGTTTAGACGAGTTGTATATACAGAATGTACACAGCCATGTATCACCATCACTGCTGGTGATCCGATGGATAAATCTGTTGTAGAGTTGTCACTGGTTCAGACGTACTTATAAATTTAATTATTTTGTGACTGTATCTTACATTAATTTGTAGGATCCTTTACTATAGATAATTTAGCTGATCTGTAAAATAACATCTCCATGCCTTATATATCATGTACTGTAGTACGACGCTAGATTAAAACTGACGTGGAAGGTAACACCCGGCCACCGAAAGCTTCATTTTATGAAGCCCAGGTGGTCGTGTGGTCTAGCGGACGGCTACAGTGCAGGCGATTTGTGTCACGATATCTCAGTAGCATGGGTTCGAATCCCGGCGAGGAAGAACAAAAATTTGCGAAAGCAAATTTACAGATCTAACATTGTTGGGTTGATGTTTAGACGAGTTGTATAGTATATATATATACATATAATTCGTCTAAACAACAGCCCAACAATGTTAGATCTGTAAATTTGCTGAAGCAAATTTTTTTCTTCCTAGCCGGGATTCGAACTCATGCTACTGAGATATCGTGGCACCAAATCGCCTTGCACTATGCCCGACGCGCTAGACCACTCGACCACCTAGGCTCTATAATAATAAAGCTTTCGGTGGCTGGGTGTTACCTTTCCTCGTCAGTTTTTATCTAGCGTCGTAACAAAGTACATGATATATAAGGCATGAAGATGGAATTGTTACAGATCAGCTGAATTGTAAAGGATCCTACAAATTAATGTAAGATGCAGTCACAGAAATAATGATATTATAAGTACGTCTGTATATATATATATATATATATATATATATATATATAATTCGTCTAAATAACAGTCCAACAATGTTAGATCTGTAAATTTGCGGAAGCAAATTTTTGTTCTTCCCTGGCCGGGATTTGTTTTCAGCCTTGTATCACCATCACTGGTGATCCGATGGATAAAATCTGTCGTAGAGTTGTCACTGGTTCAGACGTACTTATATATATATATATTATATATATATATATTAGACGAGTTGTTTATATATATATATATATATATATAAACCGAAATAATTCAGTTCTTTATGAAATCAAACAAAGTTAAATTTTGGAGTCTTTGGACCTCAATGTGAACCAATTTAAAAACGGGGCCCAAAGTCCAAAATCTAAATACACATCATATTAAAGAACATCCTGAATTCAAGACTTTGAATGAAACCCCATTGAAATTGGTCAACTAGAGATTTATACAAAGTATCAGAAAAGCATTGTTTTCGCCCTGTTTTCCTAAACGGTTAGGGTCATAACCCAAAAAATCAATCCCAACCTTCTTTTTTGGTATGGAACATTGTGGTACAATTTCATAGAGATCCATAGACTCATACTTTATTAATTGTCTGAAACTAGGAAATACTTGTTTTATCGGCCCTTATTCCTAAACGGTTTGGGCCATAACCCCAAAACTCAATCCCAGCCTTCCTTTGAGGTATTAAACAAGTCCTTTAGATACAATTTCATAGAAATCTGTAAACTTATACACAAGCTAATGTCTTGAAACAAGAAAAATGCTTGTTTTTGGCCCCTTTGGCCCTTAATTTCTAAACAGTATGGACAATTACCCCAAAATCAATCACAACCTTCTTTTCGTGATATGTAAGCTTGTGGTACAATTTCATAGAGATGCATACACCTTTACTCTCTCTAGTTATTGTCTGAAACCAAAAGTCTTCGGACGACGACGACGCTGACAATGTCATTACATTATACGACCGCAAACATTTTGGGTTGTATAAATATCTCATGATATTATTGATTCAATTAAAAAAAAAACTTTTGTTTTTTTTTAATTTGTTTTTTTTGTTCTTCCTTTTTCTTTCTTTCTATTTTTTCTCATTCTATAAATGATCTTAAGAATATTAAGTTTTTCCTGCCGTTTACACTCCATTTCAAATATTTCTTGAAATTTTGATTTGAAAATGCAAAAAGTATTGACAGGTTTTGATCTTTGTTCAGAAATACAGTATGCCTTATAAATTGCGTATGTGATTATTACTAAGTAATTTTCTATAATTTGATACATTGCATCTCAACATGTTCAACTTGAGGGGAGCAAATATAGTGCGGTGATGGAATAGGAAAAGTCGATTATTAAAAGAGTTTAATTTCATTTCATATTACACGGCTAAAATTTGCACAGTCCTAGAAAAATGATTTTCCTTTAATTTAAGATTGGTCTTTAAACAGTCGTATGGTGCAGTTTTTAATTTTATCGTTTAGCTAGCAAATTTGACTAAAAATTCAGGCCGTTTGACTTGTTTTTCAAAGGTTGCACTCAATTATATTTCTTTTGTTATTTTATTCAAACATCACACACAATGCTTTATTCATTAATCGAAAAAGCTAATCATAAAAGCCTTTTGATGACAAATTATGAAGGCAAAAGTACTGTAAACGGGGACATTTTGTGTTTCACCGGATTCCAACATCATACAACAAAGCTCTAATGTATAAATTGTATCGTAACTCCTATAATTTAATAAAACTGCAATTTCTCTTTTCATATACACAAGTTTTATGAAATAAGATTCTTTTAAACGATTTTTTTAAACTTTCAAAATATCTACTATTAAATCATTAACTTAAATAATTTCCGGAAAGTTGTGTCCGGTCCCTGATTGGGCTGAATGCTTAGTTTTCCTCATAGAGTTAGGACTTGATATTTATTGTATTTGTTGATGTTTTATTGTTTCTTTGATTTTTGGGTGTTCGTAATTCTTTCTGAGGTTGTGTTGGTATAACTTTATTTTTATAAAAGGCAAAATAATTTTTGAGTTGTATAGTTATGAAATTGGGATTCGACAAAATTCCAAAAGATGACAAAACTGGGAAGTCCGTTGAATTCTTGACTTTAGCATTTAAAAGAAGCATACGTTAAGTTTAATCCTTTGAATAGTGTTATATTGTCAAAAGCAGAAGTGGGTCAGTTGTCTTATTTACCCTAACAGATAATCGCGGTATTTTGACACAGTTGATAGGTGAAAGATGAAATTAAGTATAAATTGATGATTGTGACTTTGGTTCATACCAAATGGAAGTTTGGAATGATGTATAAGTCAACATATCATAACTGTTTTACAGTCTTAATTGCAATTGGAAATACAGAACCTTCTCAAAGACTCAAAGAAAACCAATTTGCCTTGTTCTTTAATTCGAAGTTCAGATATATGAAGATGTCATGTCACTCTATAAACCACATTTTAGAAAGTGCTTACATTTCATATATCCCAGTGAGCTTGTGATAAAGGACACTACCGAATCTAGAATGGCTGCTTCATATCTTGACCTTTTCTTTGATATTGACACAGATTGACTTCAAACAAAAATCTATGACAAACGTCACATGATGATTTTAAATTTCCAATGTCAATGTCCCAGTTCTCAATAGTAGCATACCCTCTGCTCCATCGTATGGCGTTTACGTATCTCAATTGATACCTTACGCTCCTGCATGTTGACACAGTACCGACTTCATGAACAGGGGTGTGCTCCTGACACAAAACTGCTTAAAAAGAGGCGGCAGATACCAAAGGGATATTCAAACTTAATAGTCGAAGAAAATTTCACAACGCCATGGCGAAATTGAAGAAGAATGTAACTATAAATAAAATTCTACAAAACATTACATAGACAAAATTCGTAAGGGGTTCCTCGGAACCCTGTGTCTCGCCTACGATTGCTGCTGTCAGTGTAAAAGTGTAATGTTGACTTAAAAAGGGAGTCCATTTATCAGTAAAATACAGAATTTTAAAAAAAATACACTTTCTCTTTAGATGCTATTTCTTAGTCATGAAGATAAGCTTCTGTCAAAGATTCATAACAATCCATGAAGGTTAACAAATTTATCATGTCAAAAATTTAATCCCAGACTGTTTGTAAATGTTAATTGTAAAAAGTCCATCTATCAGAAAAATACTCAAAATGAAAATATATTTTCAAAAGTTTGCTTCAGACATTATCTCTTAATCATAAAAAGTTTCATAAAATTTTATGAAGGTTTGACAAAGTATTTAATGTGTAACAAACTTTAACCCGGACTGTATCTACTTGCTAATTGTGAAAAAACTTAGTCCATTTATCAGTAAAATACAGAAAAATGAAAATAATTATTTTCAAAATTTTGCTCTGGATACTGTAATTTGGTCATTAACAAGTTTCTGTCCAAATTTCATACAATTCCATGAAGGTTTGACAAAGTTATTAATGACTGAAAAACTTTAACCTCAGACTGAATATGAATGTTAAATGTACAAAAACTAAGTCCATTTCATTTATCAGTAAAATATGGAAAATGAAAATAAATATTTTTAAAATTTTGCTCTGGATACTGTATGTTGGTCATAAACAAGCTTCTGTCGAAATTTCATGAATTTCCATGTTGGTGTGACAAATTTATTGATGTCTTAAAAACTTTAACCACAGACTGAACCTAAATGGTGAAGTTGACGGAATCTAGGATTGCTATGTCGTCTTGCTTTCATGAAATAAATTTTGCAGGTTCGACAAACAAAAGCAGATCAACACGAACCTAACTAAAACCGGGGTTATCTCATGTGTCACCCAACGGTTAGTAGATTCTGCTCCACAAGTGGCATCTGTGTGTTTTGCTACAGTAAATACGAATTCGGGTATATGAACAGAGATATGAGGAAGATCCGGCGACTGAAATGGACACAAAGTAGGTTTTAAAGTCACCATCACGAATTGCGTTACTGTTTGGCTTTACCGTGTCTCAACTCACTAGCAACATCTTTTCGCGGTTTAAGATATTGAAATACTAAGTAGAAACTAAATTTATCATTTGCGTCCCATTCCTGTTTGTTACATTTTGACTAGAAAAGAGGCGAAAGATACCAAAGGGACATTCAAACTCAAAAGTCGAAAATAAACTGACAACGCCATGGCTAAAAAAAGACAAACAGACATACAACAGTACACAAAACATAACATAGAAAACTAAAGACTGAACAACACGAACCCCACCAAAACTGGGGTGATCTCAGGTGCTCTGGAAGGGTATGCAGATCCTGCTCCATATGTGGCACCCGTCGTGTTGCTCAAGTTAGTACAAACTCGGTGACAAGCCTAATTCGGTAGGTCAAATTCGGGGAAAAGGGACGGGATTGTGACGACAATTGGAACATGTCCGTTGTCATCTGTAAAACAGATATTCCAGAAAGCTCAACCACCTCGTGATGGCGTCTGTAAAATTTACGAAGGATGATTTCAGTTCAACAATTGGAACTTTTGGTTTAATAGCTTTCTTGTGAGAAGAAGCTCTCTATCAAAGAAATCATGATAGACAATACAAGCTCTGGAATATCGTATCAATTGGGAGATATATACTCCGTATGCAGGCGCTGCTAAAATGTTGCTACATAGAAATGGAAAGTTCACAATCAGGAAGCTGAAATTATCTCTTTTGTCGTAAAGTTTTGTTTTAAACCGACCCTCATTGTCAATTTCGAGATGAAAATGATGAGGCAGACTTAACTGTATCTGTTGTATAGTTTATATCAAGTTCGATGGGATAAATGCGTTCAACTTAATCACCAAATTTTGAATTATGTAGTGAGAGAACATAATCTATATAGCGGAAAGTGAAGTTAAAGGATACTGCTAACTTCATAATTGTGATTCTCATGGCGTGTGATGTATGTATAACAAAAGACGCGTATGATGTTGAGCATCCGATCTCAACTCTTTTTAAGTTCATGGGATTCCCTCAGTCTTTGTTTGAAAACACGGAAAACAAAATTTAAATCAATCTATATATTTTTCATATGCTTGCATATATTGTAATAAAAAGCTACATTCAAGCAAGACAAGGGCTACTGACTCTAAAAATAGATTCAGGTTAAGGGTAACTTGCTTTACCACCACTCTTAACCTTTACTGGAATTCAAACTTTATTCGTTAATTACAAATATAAATTTACAGAACAAGCGTTTTACCATAAGCAGTGCGATATCAATGCTACCCCTAGTATAGATATCAAATCAAGTTATGTAGACTATACAGTAGGGCGGAACAATCACGACAATAGGAAATTTTCGACAAACTATAATCGTATAATCATGCAAGCGTATACTGTCAATCAGAGATGGGTTTTCTTGACTTTTGTTGAAAGACATTTAGAGTTGCAAGTAACAGAACAAACTATTCCTTTTTGAACAGGGTTTATTTGTCATTTGTCCTAGAAGCGACCTTTGTTACAGTTGTTTTATGTTCCCACAATTTTATTTTGATATACCCAAATTGTATTCTTTAATGAAGAAATGTTTTGAAATGTTCTATGATGCTGGACATGTTGTACACAAACATTCGACCAGCACTCTATTCCATTGCAGATCAAGTCAAAATCCGAAGCTTAGCATTTATTATTGCAATATTATAAGGATTTGTATGTTCGGGATTGAACAACCGGAACTTTCACAATTTCTAAACAGATAAAAGGCGGTTCTAGTTATCAAAATGCCTTTTTAAAACTGTACGTTTATTTTGTAATGATTTATGTTTCTATTGATACATTTCATTTAAAAAAAGCCATGAAATTGTTTAAATTCAAATATCAGTCTGTTTTGAAGAACTTCTGTTGCCAGTTTGGCATGTATCGAATTCAACCTATATGCCCAAAACTCAAATTTTCCACATTCATTGAGGTATAATAGATAGTTATATTAAAAATACATATTTTCACATTTGTCTATACTTTTGTATAGTTTTGACGGCGGTTGTTCTAATTATTTTTAAAAATACGTCTTTTAAAATGAAAATCACTCCCTTTTGTAAAATCTCATAATTGTACTCGGAAACTCATTTAATGATGGTTTTCCACTTTTTGATGAACAAATTGAATAAGGAAGAAAACATAAGCAAGTTTGCAATCATTCTACTGCAAAAGGGTATTTGAATTAGAAATACATATTCAATGTTTTTCTCATGAAAATGGTTAGTGACCTTTGATCTTGATCTGAAAACTGCACCATATTTGCTTTTGACGACCAAATTAATTTTAAAGTACACATTTTTGAATGGAATGATATATGATATAGCCGTGTAGTAGTTTTGACGATTAAATTCTGAAAATTGTGACTCTGGTCACCGGGCTAATATACCAGGAATTGATTTATAGGAGTCACTTGAAAGTTTTTCTGTCGAAGGAGGTCATGTTAAGCATTCCTGCTTCCTTTGTTAATAAAACTTGCCACCATGATTTAAGTAAAGTGTGCTTTAACACCAACATCAATCAATCAATCATGAATTGGTATAGTTGTACACAGTAACTTGTTTTTGTTTCATTATTAACATATTTTGAAAAAGTGCTAAATATATCTAATGTAGATTTTGAAATTTGGCAGGTATCAACACTAAAGTCTCCTCGGAAATTTAAATTTGAGCAACACTAACCCAACAATCATCCATGAACTGTTATAGTTGTTATCATAACTGAAAGCGGTTTAAATAATCATTAACTGATTTTTAATGTTTGATCTTATGTTGTGCTGTAACACAATTGTCCCTGGTCAGGAGTTGGGTTTTGAGCATTTGTTAACATTTCAAATCTTGTCATTTTCTGTATTTGCTTGTCCCAAGTCAGGAACGAGTAATAATTTTATTAAAACATAATTTCCTTGTGTCAGACAATAGACCACTTTCGAGTTCATCCTTCACCGGAAAAACTCGTCAATTATGCGCGCCTTTATGACGTCATTTGCCAGATAGAGGGATCGCCTGTATCCCTGCACTATTAACGTTCATCAAGCGTCTTAGTGATCGTCATTGTGCAGGATAAACTAGAAATAATGTTTGTTTTGTAAGTACTTAATCACAATTCCCTAATGACAGCAGTGCTGATTGTCAATTATGAGAATTTAATTTGCCGAATAATTCGTGCAATATAGCATTATAGTTTTCCAACCACTTGCTCAACATTGGAACGGAAGTGACGATGCCCTAAACGCACGAATGATGTTCACTAAAACCAGAGTTTTGACGGAAATGCATCGAACTCGAAAGTTGTCTATTGGACAGACATTGTAAAACATATATCAGACATTTCAACATTTTATCGGACCGACGGGGCCTTAATTTATAGCTGACTATGTGGTATGGGTTTTACTCATTGTTGAATGCCATACGGTGACCTATGGTTGTTAATTTCTGTGTCATTTGGTCTCTTGTGGAGAGTTGTCTCATTGGCAATCATACCACATCTTATTTTTATATGAGTATGTCCCAGGTCGTACTGTATCGTGAGAACCGAAAAGACACTGAAACTGGGTATTCTAAGAGAGGATCTATTTAAGAGACTGAGCCTAGACTCTTAATCCCTCAAGGAATTGCTGGTTCCCATAGGACTTGTGAATACTCCGCTTCTATACATAAAATTCATATGCTCTGTACTAGAAAGTATAAAAGAAGTCCACACCCCGTTTTCGCATTATACACTTTTTTCATTCCATTAAATACAAGCGGATCCCAGTTTATGTTATGCAATGCTATGAAAAGAAACCAGAAAATGGTAATGATCCATTCAATTTTGATTTCATTTATCAATTGATATTGGATTTTGAATTAAATTTGCATATTAATATGGTGTGACAGTTGTGGTTTTGCCATCGATATAGTTTTCTTAATAAATATAAATTTTACTAAGTTGCTGGCCTCGTAGTTATCAGAATATTCTCAGAATTCTTACCTATGATTATTTTGTATCTCCTTTCATTGATTATAAGGATTTTATGTCCATATTTGTTTCATTTACTCTCAGCTGATTGTACCGTCAAACCAGAAGTGGGAATTAGCTCGTTCAGAAGCGCGAACTTTTAGAATGCTAATTTCATTGGTCTATTAATAACTATAATAGTCAGTCAGAGCATTATATGTAAAAATTATTCGTAGTCTTTCGGGTAGATAGTTATTTTAAATAAGAAAAGCTAGGTATTTTACGAAGTAAAACCTGTGAACTGTAAAGGGTTTATTTAAGTTAAAAGTTTTTCTACTATATAAGTCAGTATATTCATTATATTCATTGGAACATGTCTAAAGACGACAGGTATGTAACCCGAAAGAATTCTAGATTTTGAGACCGTTTACTTGGTTTAATACCAGAGAGGATTGGTTTAATTCCAGATAGGATTGGTTTAATTCCAATCCATTTTATGGATATTGAAACTTGCGCAATTTTGTAGCTTATATAGCCTCCTTACTGCTAGTATAAAATTGAGAATGGAAATGGGGAATATGTCAAAGAGACAACATTCCAGTATATTTATTTTGTAAAGATTTTTTATAGATACTTTCGGTAGGTAAACTGTCACACGAATCCCGGTTAAAAGTTAAAATAAAATAAATAAATAGAATTTGTTTGATATTTGATGCTGATTTTTTGGTACTTTTCCCAAACCTACAAGCATCCGAGAGATACGAACCAGGACGGGTACTCCATTACACGGTCCAGAACTGGTCCCTACCAAACCCAACCGTGTACTAGGACCTGCTCGTGTTACAATGGATCAGGTAAATTATTAGTTTTGAAAATAATAAAGGCGCCTCTACAATTTCAATTACAAACATGGTGGAATGTAAACACAACTCGCGAAATCGAGTTTTCTCTTATTGCTTGCTCTATAATATTGCTCTCGTACTCTATACTCTGCACCCTGCCAGACACTTTTAATTTTGGAGTAAACAGCCGCTGACTATACAATGACAAATACGGGTAACCCTACATTTGTGTCTCTGTCTTTGTTTGATAAAATGATGCAGACGCTATTTTACAAACTTGTTACCGATCATGTCTACTAATCGGTGTTGAGATAAGGCATGAAAGTTATAAAATTGTTAACCAGAGGAAGGGATAGGAAACACTCTTGGAAACTTTTATGTTTAGACTTGACCACCCGGCAGTATTTGATTTCAGATGACTTGACTTTTCCACCAAAATACTATACAGTTTTGAAAGCAGTCACTGATCCATGAAAATGAGGCCAAGAACAATGGACATATGAAAGGTGAAAACCTTATAACATAGGGCATCTTTATACAAAGTATGCCGCATCCAGGCCTTCTATCCTCTCAAAATAAAGTTTTATACAAATAGTTATATCAAAATACACAACCGCCGGAATGAAATCCCCATGTCTTGCATTCTGTGACTTTCATCGCAGGTAAGACAATAAAGTTTATTTCTAGCTTTTGTATATGTTGCTGTAACTCCAGTCATTTCATAGTAAATGTGATGTTTCTACAAATTAAAGAATATGCATAAGACTGGACTTCCATGGTCTTAAAATTTTCTATAACTCCTCTAAAAATTATTGAATAAAATAACAGAAAACAAAGTCAACTACACAATATGGTAAATGATCCTACCACATTTGAGAGCTTTCTGTCAAACAGTCAGTTGTTAGTTTTCTTGTTTGATTTGTTTCACATTTTTCATGTCAGGGCCTTTTATAGCCGATTTTATCGAAGACAGGTGAATCCTATCAGACTGACATGTACCCTTAACATTTCTTCCATACATCACATAAAATTAACCCATTACTTAAAGTATCTAAGAGACAAACCTTACCACAAACAAAATTACTTTACATCAATATACCACGAAATGAAATCAAAGTCAGCTAAACCATGCTACAGAACATGTACCCCATACAATAATTTGGTACACCAAAGAAGCTTGACGTTTTACTTAGAGTATCTTAGAAACAGATATAACCATGAAAACTTCATATTGCCTAATGAACCATGAAAATGAGTATACTGTCAGATGAACGATAAGCAAATCCTACTTGAATGTGACAACAGTAGTGTTAAGTACAAATTCTTTGATATGTTACAATCGAGGAAAACAAGACTTTTTTTATATCATGGGATGTGTTTGTATGGACTGATAATAGTATATACCATTATAGACCACTAACTAGTGAAAACTTGTTATTTACAAACCTTGTGGAATAACTTTCAAATTCCATCCATAACTAACAATTTTTTCATTGCAGTAACCACAAAGCAAACATATTGCCCATTATCTGAAAGAGCTGTTTTAAAACTAGAGCATGTATATTTGGGGTTCCTCCAGCATTTATGTCAACTTGTTGCTCTGTTACAGCTCCATCCTTTGTGTCATGATGATGCATTACTTTGGCAGCTTCATCCTTTGTGTCACACTGATGCATTGCTTTGGCAGCTCCATCCTTTGTGTCACCATGTTGCATTGCTTTGGCAGCTCCATCCTTTGTGTCACCATGTTGCATTGCTTTGGCAGCTTCATCCTTTGTGTCACCATGTTGCATTGCTTTGGCAGCTCCATCCTTTGTGTCACCATGTTGCATTGCTTCTTCAGCATCATTCTTTGTGTCCTCATTTTGTTCTGCTTTGACAGATCGATCCTTTTATAACTGTATTGATCTGGTTTTAAAGCACTTAAAATGTCTTCAGTTTTATAAAACCACACTACATATGCAATGTCTTCTGATACTGGAATCAATGTAACTTTATCACCTCTTGGTTTTCTTCAAGTTTATACTCTGTCACTGTCGGTAAACCTAAAAATATACAGTGCAAGATTTATATTTTGTATACAGATCTTTTAAAAGTGTTGTCCTATAAACAAAGTTTTGTGAAATCAGATACAATCAAAGAGAGGCGAAAGATACCAAAGGGACATTCAAAATCAGAAGTCGAAGATATACTGACAACACCATGGAAAAAAATAAAAGACAAACAACAGTATCCAAAACACAACATAGAAGCATAAAGAATGAGCAACACAAACCCCATCAAAAACTAGGGGTGGTCTCAGGTGCTATGGAAAAGTAGCAGATCCGGCTCCACATGATGTAACAACCATCGTGTTGCTAATGTTAATTCATCTTCACAAGCCAAGGGTTACGATCCAGTCCTCCTCTCCACCCTTGGCAGATTAAGCCAACTTTGTGATAACATTGTTGCGCCATCTACCGGTAGATAAAAGTCACACCCATTCCTACTACATCACTCTTGACCAATGGCAGCATTTGAACTCTCTTTAGTGTGGAGGTGTAAAATGATTGCGTCTAGTATTTACCATTTCGTAAAGCTGGAACAGAAAATATACGTTGACATTCCAACATTTGCGCAAGAAACATACCCAATAACTTCTATAAGTTGATAAAGAACTTTAAAATTGTCACTTAATGTCGTCGTATGTTTTGGGGGTAAGACATGTTGCACAATCAGCACGTGGCGATTGTTTATTTACATTTTCTACCTCGTAGATCCGAAATTCGGTCTTAATCCGCCAAGGGTGAAGAGGAGCGGACTGGATGTTAATTCGGTAGGTCACATTCGGGAGGACGGATTTGTGGTTACGACGAATGGAACAGATCCATCGTCATCTGTGAAACAGATATTCCATAACCGTCAACCAACTCGTGATGGCTTCTGTAAAATCTTTGAAGGAAGATTTTAACTTCACCACTTGGAACTCTTCGTTTAATAGCTTCCTTCTATCAAGGAAATATGCAGGCGTTGCTGGAATGTCGCTACATAGAAATAGAAAGTTCACAACTGGGAAGCTGCAATCATCTCTTTTGTCATAAAGTTTTGTTCTCAACAGACCCTCATTCTCAATTTCTAGATGTAAGTCAAGATATGAGGCAGACTCAACTTTATTTGATGTGTCCTTTATTTCAAGATCGATGGGATCGAAAGATGCGTTCAACATTGTCACCAAACTTTGAACTAATTAGTGAGAGGACATCATCTTTATAAAGGAAAATTAAGTTAAAAGATAATGCTAGCTTCTTTTCATTCTTCCTAAGAAGCTCCCGAAGAGGCGCACAGTTGGTTCCCATGGGAATGCCGATTGTTTCTTGAAAATCCGCCCTCCAAACGTAACAAATACGTTGTCAATCAAGAAATCAAGCATCTTGATAATGTCAGTTTCAAAGAATTTTTGAATCAGTGATTTTTACAAAGTATGATTTATCCTTTCCTAAGAGAAGATACTTGTATCTACGTTGGTCATTCATTTTGTATAACACAAAGAAGGGCTATCTCGATCAATTTGTCTTTTAGTTTGGAATGGGAATACTTGTGTAAAGTGTAGAAAAGTCAAATGATTTAATACTATTGCAAGATGCATGAGTCTTAGATTGTATGTGCTCTAACAGATCTCTGGAATTTTTAAGTATCCACATCTGATTCATGCCACCTCTAGAATAGATAGTTTCAGAATAACTTTGAAGCCCAGCTTTGATTGCTGATAAATTTGATATTGAATTTTTCTAGAGGTTTCGTAGAACACTTGGGAAACCCAGTAATATAACGTTGTTTGAAAGGACACTTATGTAATTGAGGTATCTAATACATCCGAGAGAAATTTATGTATTACTATAAAATTATTACACCAGGGTTTTCGATATCACAAACTAGTCAAAACATTTACTACATTTTATCATCGGTATAAGGACATCATTCGTAAATATAGCTCAACATGCAGACTTCTTATACGTTCAGGTATTTCACATCCAATTTTTTATGGAAATATTCTTTATAAAGCACAAAAATGTCAGTATTCACCTCAGAATCTAACAAAACCTTTAAATAGACTTATTAAGAAGGGATATACTTACGATACTGTTGTCAGGTCATTAAAGATTGCATATTTTGGCGTTAATATTGATTCACTTATAGGGTCTTTGCATCGGAACTAAACACATTTATTTAAAAACCAGTTGTTGGCATGACACGGGTTATGTTCTTCTCATATATGTTATGATGGTATGATACTAAACCCCTAACGGGAAGGATTGTGCCTGATATTCATATGATGAAGACATAATCTTTCAATCAGTTTAATTGAAGTCTGGAGCTGGCATGTCAGTTAACTGCTAGTAGTCTGTTGTTATTTATGTATTATTGTCATTTTGTTTATTTTCTTTGGTTACATCTTCTGACATCAGACTCGGACTTCTCTTGAACTGAATTTTAATGTGCGTATTGTTATGCGTTTACTTTTCTACATTGGCTAGAGGTATAGGGTGAGATCTCATAAACATGTTTAACCCCGCCACATTTTTGCGCCTGTCCCAAGTCAGGAGCCTCTAGCCTTTGTTAGTCTTGTATTATTTTTAATTTTAGTTTCTTGTGTACAATTTGGAGTTTAGTATGGCGTTCATTATCACTGAACTAGTATATATATTTGTTTAGGGGCCAGCTGAAGGACGCCTCCGGGTGCGGGAATTTCTCGCTGCATTGAAGACCTGTTGGTGACCTTCTGCTGTTGTCTGTTCTATGGTCGGGTTGTTGTCTCTTTGACACATTCCCCATTTCCATTCTCAATTTTATTGAAGGAAGTTCCAGTTCTTCATCTTTAGTTAAAATTCCAAAGGGACAAAGAACAGACCTATGATTATCCAGTATTTCCTCCTTGGTAAGTGTGGTGGGGATATATATATTGCGTTTCAAAGTGAATTGTCAATACCTTATTCATTTATCAAGCCGGTTATGTGATTTACACACACAAATTATGTGTTCTGGGGCATTATCTGCGGGGACAACACATTTCTCATGGAGGTAGGACATGTTTTTACAGCTGATTTAGGTATTGGTTTTGAAGTTTCAGTATTTTTACATTTTGCTATTTAATTCAATTATTTCAAATCCTTTCGGGGCTGTATTAACTTTTAGATTTGAAATTTTAGTGAATACGATTGAGTAAATCGTAATTTCAGTTTCTCAAGAAAAATGTTAACTTTTGAGTTCAAGTGTGTACTAGCGAATTTATTCTTCACACAGCATATTACAAAATGTATATAGACAGGATTTTGTTTTAGATATAAACTAATTTCATCCTACGACTTTGTTTACCTCAGTTGTACCAATGATTGTGCAATAACTTTCATCTTGTATAAAATAAAATGCTCCGCAGGATGTAGATTCATACAATCTTAGAGGTTGAACTCTGAAAAGTTGGGGCAACAGCTCCGAATTTGCATTGTGATTAAATATTTGACACAGCATAGGTTTCTGACACTGAATAAATGTAAATTTGAAATTGGTCATTACCTATTATGGTCAAATATCCAAAATCTAAATACATGGTTAGTTTCAGCAAATCAAAGAACCCCAAGAATTTAAGACTTTGATTTAAACCCCATTGATATTGGTAAAGAAATAAGCAATGTATACACAGTATTAGAAAAGTATTGTTTTAACCCTTTTTCCTACACAGTTAGGGCCATAACCACCCAAAATCAATCACAGCCTTCCTTATGAGGTATGGAACCGTGCGGCATATTCACATAATCACAAAAGTTATTGTCCTGAAACCAGAAAAGCAAAATGCTTGTTTTTGACACCTTTTTCCTAAACAGTTAGGACATAAAACCCAAAATCAATCACCTTTCTCTTGTGGAAAGGAACCTTGTGGTACAATTTATAGAGATCCATACAATTATTCTCAAGTTAATTTCTTGAAAGCAAATGTCTTCGGACGACGACGACGACGACAACAACGATGACGAGACGACGACATCGCCATACCATAAAGCTGCAAATATTTGCGGTCGTATAACAAATTAGTAATACTTTTTTAGTTGTTCATTCTTCATTGAGAAAAAATCATGTGTTCAAATACATGTACAATTACCTTACACAATAATGGGGAATAATGCCCAGGTTTGAGTTATGCATATATTTGTCTCTTGCTTCCGGCAAATTAGTTATAAATGTAACGTAAATTAACCTAAACTATTGATTTTCAAATGATTATAAAACTGATTTTTCAAGTAAAATAGACCCTACTTGCATTTTATAAAATGTCAGTACTATTGAAAGTATCAAAAGATTAGGATGGTAAGATGTTTTCTATTTCACGTCACTGGCTTCATACTTACGACCTTTCACTTCAGCCATGATATAAAATGCTTTACTAGTGGATCAAATGGTAGAGGTGAATTCAAAGTGAAATTTGGAAAACATTGTACCAATTGGTATTGTGAAAGGACAAAGTATTTCTAATATGCACAATAAGAACAAAACTATAGCCTCTAACGAGCATGTATCGCTCACATTGGTCTATTTGCATATTCAACAACGGATACTCTCCAACATTGTAGACGAGAAAAATGCATGACAAAAAACTTTTTTGTTGATATTGTATTGCTGATCGTTTTGTCTGTTTATTTTCTCTCTATCTTCTTTAGTTTTGCTAAAAACACAAAAGAGGGTGAACAATTTCCTCATTTAAGGGTAATCACTCCTACAAAGAGTGACAGTCTACTAACTAAATCGGCAAAATTTGACTTGTTTGTAGATCTTGCCTTGCTGATTATTTTGTTATTAAAAGTTTCTATTTATCTATTGTAATTTTTATCATATAAAGGCAAAACGCAAAAAATGGTAAAACTAGTCTTTAAAGGACAATAACTCCAAAAGGACGCATCGCACAATTTCCTCCGTATTGTCTTTATTGTAGATCCTGTTTTGCTGATCATTTGTGCTTATTTAAGTTTCTATCTATCTATTACCTTTTGAGATATATGGAAAAACACAAAATATGGTAAAATAGTCATAAAAGAGCAATAACTCTAATAAGAAGTCGACTGACGATTTCGACCATTAGACTTGTTTGTAGATCTTGTCGTGCTGATCATTTTGCGATTTTAAGTTTCTCTGTATCTATTATAGTTTTCAAGATAATAGGCAATAATGAAAAAAATTGTAAAACTTGTCATTTCAGGGCAATAACTCCTATTAGAATCGACGTAATTGACAAATAGTAGTGCCCAATATTCCGAACAATTCAGGGCACTCGGATTTTCGCTATTCATAGCGGTTTTCAAAATAACAGACAAAGTTTGCATTTTACCCTATGTTCTATTTTTAGTCAAAACGGCCATCTTGGTTGGCATGCGATGTCATCGGTCACATTCTTTAAACTAGATACCCCAATGATGATTGTGGCCAAGTTTAGTTAAATTTGGTCAAGTAGTTTCAGAGGAAAATTTTAACAGTTAACGAACGACGACGGACGACGACGACGGACGTCAAGTGATGAGAAAACTCACATGGACCTTTGGGCCAGGTGAGCTAAAATGAACATTAGTGCAATATCTACATAACAACTGAATTTGGAACAAATGTGATAAATTGTAAATTTTAATACCAATTGCATTAAAAAGATCATGTAGATTTTAAGAGGACCAGAACAAATTCATTCCAACTAGCCCTCCTGGCTTGCCCTGTGTCAGTTTTATGACAACCCCTGGAAGGTCATCATGATACCGAAAAAAAAAAACACTGTATTATGCATGGTATGATAATATATCTGCATGCCAAATATCTATCATAAATAATATCAAAAGATAAAAGTTTTGGCCAGGCATAGATTGTATGGGACTAAGAATCCATATAAATTGACAAGACGAATTATCCGTAATTTTATTTTTCATTTAATGTATGCCTTAATTGTACTTTTTCACTAGTCTATTTAGTTTATTGACAATAAAGATTTAAATTTGAATTTGTAACAAAGAGGTGACGTTTTGAAGAGACATAAATACTTACTGTGAACAATTATAGTAATTGCATTCTGATCTTCCTTATTACATGCCTTGAATTGATGTAATGTCTGAATCCATGTCATCCTTCTATGTAAGGCAGATAAATAATGAACACATCTGTCAACAGTTGTGTTATTAGATCCAAAGTAGTTGAAAACAAGGCATCTGTAATTTCCGGTATGACTTGCAGAGAGATTTTCTATTGTAAGGGAAATCATAGGATCATTCAATTTATATTCGGGACTTTGTGAGTTTATATCACACCCATCTCTCTGCCACCTTACAGATTTTACAGGAAGAAGAGACCTTATTTCACACCTAATGGTGAAATTATCTCCTTCAATAACATGGTATATTTTGGTGTGCCATCTTCTATACAAATGATCCTATCTTTCTCGGATATTCCTTTAGTCTCCGTGATATGTGACATGACTGAAATAAATGAAAAAAAGACAATTCTTTCTGATTATATGTTCTTGTTAATACATGTTTATCATTTATTTAGTTGCTTCATGATATTATATAAAAAAAATAATCAAGGTAAGATGACCCCTGCCAGACATGAACACCTAACAATCATTCCATAGAACAAATATAGCTGACTTATCATCATAAGTGTCTTAGTACAGACATTACTATTACTATTCTTATGTTATTCATTTCAAAAATTTAAATTCAATCCTTAACCATTTCCTTTATAATAATAGCACCAAAGTGTTGAATTTTTTAACATCATGTGGAATCTATTATTAGTCCTAGGCTTACATTTAAATACCATCCCAAGAGCAATGACAACTGTCGAGGACCCAGTGGTTAAAACATTTAAAAAGGAACAAAAAAAAGGAATCCGACTCAATTTAAATCAAAGGCACTTGTCTTTGTATTAGGTTTAAGTAAGTTTTCAAAGGTTTCAAAGCGACAAAATTCAAAATCATGCCGGAAACATTGCGAAAGTATTGGACTTCATGATTTCATGCATTCAAAGTCATATAGCTAGTGTTTGACATTTACTTAAACCATCAGTCATAGGCTTGACAAACATTTCTGCATGGCTATGTGAATGTATATACATACCATCAACAGATACGAAAAGTAAGACTTTAAGATCTTTTCCTCAATATTGACACCGATGGACGACTTCACACTAAAATCTATGATAAACGGGATGATTTCAACTTCCCAATTATCAATTTCCCATTCCTCAGCTCTTACATACCCTCTGCTCCGTCGTATGGTGTTTACATATCTCAATTGATACGTTGTGCTCGTGCATGTTCACACTATACGTACTATATATACAGGAGTGTGTTCCTTACGCAGAAACTGCTCCAACAGAGTTATGAGGAGGAAAGATTAAAATGACACTTATTTATGGACACCATCACGAATTGGTTGATCTATACGATGTGTCTGTATCTAAACTAACTAACGATATTTTTACCACGTCTTAGATTGTGGTTTACCATCTACGTCGTCTGTCTGTTAAATACCGAACGTGACCTGTTCCCGATTATGACTGTTTTGCCGAGTGTGAATTAGCATTGCTATACGACGTGTCTCGGTATTTATGCATCCAACATTCATATATTTAGTTATGATGTTTCTTTTGTGAGTACGTTTGGATATTGTGTTACGTCTCATCGTTTGTGGTTTGAATTCTGTATTTTAGGTACATTTCACATATTTCTTATGTGTCAGTATAGTCTAGTTAACTTCCATTTTCCATGGATAAAGTATTGTGCTAGTCCAAATATTTATAACGTCGTCGTCACAGCATTAATTTAAAATAGCCTTTCAAGACCGTCATAATCATGATAATTATTTGAAATTATATTGTGATAATAATTTTGGATCTCGTTCCATATAAGTGTATGAATTTCAAGATTATATATACGTCACAAAATACGTAACTTTTGTGGCATTGATCCATTCATGTGACGAACAGTTTGTGGTGTCCTGTACTGTCGTTAATGGAGATGTCCGTTGTTATTCTGTGGTTTACATGTTGTAATGTACTAGTATATTATTTATTTATGCATTTCTTTGTGCTTAGTGTTCTTGCGTTTGTTTGTACTATATTCCTGTCACGTAGTGTTGTCATTTTAGCGGTATTTTTTAACATTGCCATATAAGCTGGAGGTTTGGCTAGCCATAAAACCAGGTTCAATCCACAATTTTTGCAAGTGTACAATATTATTTCTTTTTCTTTTCTGCCATTTAGAAAATAAAGATTCATGACAGCATATATGTTACACTCAGAAACGGGTCTTTTCCTCAAACGTGTCCATATGACGTCACAATACGCCAAAATGTCTATCTTGAGTGGACGCCAAAACGAACGTGTTCTTTCCATATCTCACAGGTCTCCATACTTTTAAATATCGAGCATGTCCTTAAAGTCATAAAAGTAAATCATTATCACACCCGTGTACGAATGCTCTTTATTGGTGTCTTCTGGTTACCGTAAGCGTAAAATAAATTAAAGCTTTATCGTGATCGCCCTGTCCATGCATGAAATATTTGTTATTGCTGACAAAGCAAACAAAAATCAATCAAAATCTTCGTTGGAGGTATCAAAGAATTAACCGTAA
Organism: Mytilus coruscus; assembly: GCA_017311375.1. Classification (NCBI taxonomy): domain Eukaryota; kingdom Metazoa; phylum Mollusca; class Bivalvia; order Mytilida; family Mytilidae; genus Mytilus; species Mytilus coruscus. The sequence goes on from CM029599.1 coordinate 62,295,460, forward strand.
CCACTTTTTTGGAAAATATACTGACTACTGTGATCTGTCAAAATTAGCAGATTCTTTATTCGTGAATTGAAGTAAATGAGCGCAGAATATTTTTATTGTTCGTGCTATACCAACACCTATCAAATACTATCAAGGTTTGCAAAATAGCTCATATTACGTACTAGTAATATAAGTAGGGTTGTTTAAAAACAGGTAACAAATAGAAATAATGAAGATGTTTTTAAGTACTAGTAAGAATGAAATTATATGGCAATGTAATAAAATTAAGTTCATAGAAAAAATGTTGTCATTACAGTGGAATTTTTAAATGAGCCAGTTTTGCTGTAACAGATATAGTAGTTAAGATTATAGTTGATTGCTTAACGTCCAGTTTCAAATATGTCATGCATATTCAAGACGAGATCAAATCAACAATAAATACATTTTTAAAAGTTTTTCTGAATTTGGGCTTTTATTTCTTTTTTGTCAAGCATTTTCTGTACCTTACATTATGATTTTCATAATTCCTTGTAAAAATACAGTTCTCTGTATCTTTCATCATCCTTTCTGTGTCTTTGGTCTCCAGCCAAAAAGGATGTTTTCGTTTGAGTCATTTGTTGTAAATGTTGTGTACAAGTTATTAGCTTTCGGAATATCTCTTCATGCACAAAACAGATACCAAGCCACAACCATAAGAGAATAGTGTGTATCAATGCTTTTTAACCAAATCCATGTTATAAATTATTGTACAAGTTATAAGTGAATTCTAGTCAAATGAAGTTAATATACAAACTATAATTTTTGAAAGGTAAAATCGAACACGACGTTTGGGTGATTTGTGATTTTAAGGACACGTTTCATCGAGGCAGGCACTTTTGGGGAAAGGACATGTCTGCTAGTGTTGCATATATAAGGGCTACTGTTATTGTAATATGGTATGGATAAGAACGCATAAATTAAGTGATAATAATAAAGATTAAAGAACCGTTGTGAGCATGCTCATATACCCATCGCCCCACATTGTCACTGTTCTAATAAAATCTCACCAGATTCCTAAGTTCAAAATGCAACTGATAAAAGTTTCTTCTGGATATGTACATCTACATATTATGTCCTTGTTATCTACAAAGTTTGACAAAATGTTGCAGTAGTATATTTAGGCCAAAAACTCTAAGTTCAAAGGGACTTAACTCCTAGAAAAAAATTAATCATAATTTCCTGTCGATATGCACATCTACATAGTATGTCCTTATTATCTACAAAGTTTCATGAAATTCTGTAGTGTGGTTTCAGTGACGGACGGAAGGACGGACTAACGGGTCAAAAACATTTTTTATAAAAATCATCATGAAGGGCAATAACTTTATAAAGAGTTAACTGACCAATTTCAGTCATCTTGACGTATTTGTAGATCTTGTCCTGCTGATCATGTTTGCTTTTAGAGTTTCTATGTACATTTGTATATATTATTCTTTTCAAAATAATAGGCAAACCTAAAACAAATGGTAAAATCATCTTAAACGGGCAATAACTCCAATAACGAGTCGACTATAATTTGTGCTGTGATTATTTGCAGATCTTGTCTTGCTGTATGTTTTGCTATTCAAAGTTTCTATCTAACTAATATAATTTTCAAGATAAGAGGCAAAATGATTAATTCCAGGATATAAAGAGCCTGTGTCGCTCACCTACACCTTCAATAATGGTCCGAGGACACAGTTATCTAACTTCAATTTTCGTTGTCCACAAATGTATTTCCCTTTAATTTCAGTGTATTTTTCTTATTTTTTCATTGTCTCTTGTAGAATTTTTCATTATTTGGTTGCATTCAGGTGAAAGATAAGACTTCAAATATACTGTCTGAAAAAAATCTTTTTAAATTTTTAGTAGAAATGAGTGATTTGGTCAGGTAAATTAAGGTGTAATTTCCTTATTGGAAGCTCTCTGGCTTCATCCTTACCGGTGTCCTTATGTTTGGGGTTACCAGGAGAGAATGAGCTGGTAAACTTTTCTGAATTTTTACATGTTTTGGGATAAAAGTCAAACTTTATGCACACCAAATCTTATAAGAATAGAGCGGGTTGATTTTTTAATTGCCATTATGTTTTAATAGACAAATAGGGAAAATAACTGTGTTCTCAGGCCTAATGGTGACTTTTAAAGAAAAATATCATTAAAGGGAACAATTCTATTTAGAGTTAACTAACAATATCAGTCATAAAATTGAGAATGGAAATGGGGAATATGTCAAAGAGACAACAATCCGACCAATGAGCAGACAACAGCCGAAGGCCACCAATGGGTCTTCAATGCAGCGAGAAAATCCCGCACCCGGAGGTGGTCCTCAGCTGGCCCCTAACTAAACTTGTGTGCTAGTTCAGTGAAAATCGACGTCACACTAAACTCCAAAACATATAAATGAACTAAAATTAAAAACATACTTGACTAACAAAGGCCAGAGGCTCCTGACTTAGGACAGGCGCTAAAATGTTGATATATTTGTAGTTCTTATCCTGCTGATAATTTTCCTTTCTAAAGTTAATATATATCTATTTATTTATGTATCAAACAAAATTTTAATGTAAAAATATCATTAATGATGATGATGGGGTTTATTAACGACCTTGACTGGCTATAAAGCCCTCGCACGGTCGGCGTTATCATTAATGGGCAATAACTCCAATAACGAGTCGACTGAAGATTTCGACCATTAAGGCTTATTTGTAGATCTTGTATTGCTGATCAATTGTGCTATTTAAAGGTTCTATCTATCTATTACAAATTTCAAGATAATAGGCAAAAATAGGAAACAAATGGGAGAAATCGTTATTAAAGGGCAATAACTTCAATAAGGAGTCTACTTACAATTTTGGTCACTTGACTTATTTGTAGATCTTGTCTTGCTGATCATTTTGCTATTTAAAGTTTCTGTGTATCTATTATGATTTTTGAGTTAATAGGAAAACATTTTAAAAATTGTAAAATTCGTCATTTATGGGCAATATCTCCTATAAGAAGTCGTCTGACAATTTCGAAATACATAAACAATGGTTAGAGTTCAACATTTTGAACATTTTGCCCCCATCAGAAATTCTCTATTTATAGCGGTTTTCAAAATGTTAAGCAAAACTTGCATGGACACATTTTAAAACTAGACATCTAATGATGATTGTGGCCAAGTTTGTTAAATTTTGCCCAGTAGTTTCAGAGGAGATGATTTTTGTAAAAGTTAACGGACGACGACTGACCTTTCAGCCAGGTGAGCTTAAAATGGGAAAATCGTCATTATAGGCCAATAATTCCAATCAAGTGTCGACCGATTTATTCGTAGATCTTGACTTTCTGATCACTTTCCTAATAAATGATTCGTTCTATTAGTTTTCAAAACAATTAGTAAAATGAAAAATTGGTAAAATTGACATTTAAGGGCAATAACTCCTATAAGAAGTCGTCGTCAGTTTTGACATGAATAGACAGCAGGTGGAGCTCAATATTTTGAACATTTCTGCCACTGTCAGATTTTCTCTATTCAAAAGCGTTTTCAAGATCATTGACAAAACTTGCATTTTACCCTATGTTCTATGTTTAGCCATGTCGGCATGTTTGTTTCAGTCATCAAACTTTTTAACTAGATACCCTTATAATGATTGTGGCCAAGTTTGGTTAAATTCGGTCCAATAGTTTCAGAGGAGAAGATTTTTAAGATATAAATCAAAATGCCCAAAATGGTAAAATTTGTCATAAAAGGCAAAAACTTCAAAAAGCAGTCGTCTAATGATTTCTGCCATGTTGACTTATTTTTAGATCTGGTATTTTGATTTTTCCCTGATTTAAGTTTCTCTCTATCTCTTATTGTTTTCAAAATATTCAGCAATATGAAAACTAGAGGCTCTAGAGAGCCTGTGTCGGTCGCTCACCTAGGTCTACATTCTACTTCAACAATGGACTCTCTCCAACTTTGAGGACTAGAATAGAATGTTTGACAAAAATCTGGTTTTTTTGTTGATCTTAAATGGCTGATAATTTTACTGTTTTCAGTTTCTCTCTATCTTCTTTAGTTTTGCCAAAACACAAAAACGTGTGAAACAATTGTTATTCAAGGGCAATCCCTCCTCTATAGAGTTTACTAACAATTTCGTTAAATTTAAGGTTATTTTGTATATCTTGTCTTTCTGATAATTTTTGTAATTTAAAGTGTCTATCTATCTTTATAGTTTTCAAGATAATAGGCAAAACGTAAAATATTGGTAAAATCTTCATTAAAGGCTAATTACTCCAATAAGGGTTCGTCAGAAGATTTCAACAACAGGACTTTTAGTAGATCTTGCCTTGCTGATAAAGAGCTGTGCCATGAGCGCATGATACGCCCGTCGCTTTTTATCGAATAAAGTTCCATAACTCCTCAATGTCATATCAGAAATTTATAAAGAAAACTAAAGGGAGGTTATTTTAATAGATATAAACCAGTCACCAAAGGTTCATGAAAACCGCTCATAGCACTTTTGAGTTATTGTCTGAAAACTGGAAAATCCCCTTTTATGAATAAAATCCCATAACTCGGAAACGTAAAGTCTAAAATTTATAAAAATCGAAAGGAGCTTTCGTCAATAGATATAAACAATTCACCAAAGTTTCATGAAAACGGCTCGAAACATTTTGAGGTATTGTTAAAAAAACTGGAAAATCACCCTTTTTAATGAATAAAACTCCATAACTCGGAAACGTAAAATCTAAAATTTATAAAAATCGAAAGGAAGCTTACGTTAAAAGATATAAACAAGTCACCAAAGTTTCATTCAAAATAGTGAAAGTGTTTTGAGTTATTGACCGACATGTTGACGACGGACGGACAGACAGACGGACATCGGTATACCATATTACGTCCCGTAACCGAGCGTATAAAATCTTCATTTTAGGGCAATAAGTTGTTTGACGATTTCGACCATGTTGAATTATTTGTAGATCTTGTCATGCTGATGATTTTGCTTATTTGAATTTCTATCTATCTATTATAATTTTTCAGATATTCAGCAAAACGCAAAAAATTGTAATAAAATGCTCATCGGTCGCAGCTTGATACGACCGAAAAGGTCGAACCCTAAACAGTTGACACAAGTATGGACAATACTTTCAAGCTTGATACAGCTCTGAATTTGGATTGTGATTAAATATTTGACACAGCATAGGTTTCTGACACAGAATGAATGTGGACAAAGGACTGAAAAAATTGAAATAGGACTCTTACCTACATCCAAAATCTAGATACACGGTTAGATTCAGCATATCCAAGTACACCAATAATTTGATTTATTTATTTATTAATGGACAATATTTCAAGTTTTATAGGGTTCGCTTCATCAACAGTATATATATTTACAAAAATAAAAATAGAATAAAAATTTTAATACAATGTCTTTGAAAATCTAAAAAATTACCTTTAACTATTTTTCAAAATATCTAATAATCAACAGTTATTTCAAACTATATTTATACATAATTTCTTCTCTAAAATTAGAATTCGATGCAACATTTATTTTTAACTATGAATCTACTAACAATTTTTATTAATTGTGAAATACAGCTGTGAATTAGGATTGGGACTAAAACTTTGACATAGCATTGGTTTCTGACACAGAATGAATGTGGTCTAAGAATTAAAAAATTGAAATTGGACATTAACCTTTTATAGTCTAATATCCCGATCTAAATACATGGTTAGATTAAAGGAGACATGACACGATTTTCAATTTGTGTTTCAAAATGTTTATTTATACTTAACTTTCCCAAAAATACATCGATAGCAATATAAGTGTCAAATATTTGGTAAAATATGTATTTTAATGAGATTTTAATGCAACGATTTATCGACCTGCCAAATATGCATATTTCCATCCCAGACATTACTCAGAACGAGGCTACTACGTCAGTGGTTCCTTTCATTCATATTGACATATGGGTACAGCGCAAATTTAGTTTCGATTATTATCCAACAAAACGCACGACAGTGATAAACAATGATTATATGTGATGCCTATGGATTCAACAATATAATTAAAAAGAATATTGACATGATATTTTCTGTTTTTCGAATGACACGCGGACTTAGAAGGTGTAAAATGGGACTTTTAAGAAGCCCAAACTACACTTCTTTCCGCCCACGTTCATAAGGAATCCAGAGTTGGGGTCTCAGGTGCCATGCCATGAGTTCATCATAGGTCACAGGTGTACGGTACAGGTAATTGAGTTTCGCAATTTCAGGTCTCGTTTAAAGTTGCAAGCTTCAGGTGTCACGCCACATGGGGATTGATAAGATTCAGTTATTACGCAATATTACTTCATAAGCTCTTTGTAAACATCCTGGATGTTGGTTTTGCCGAGGGCACAGGTGAGATTGGAATATATTATTGTTACAGTCATACAGGTACAAGTACCTGATGTTTAATGAATACCTGTAGTACGACCATACAATACCCTATGCACCACCAATATTAAATACCCTAACCAGTGTTGATAACTAATTATAGACAACCTGCATAAAGATCTTATTTTATTGCTTTTAAGAATATGCAGATTAAAAGGTTTATAACAGATGCATTTTTTAATTGACTTCTTGAGTTGGAAAAGTAATATTCCGGTATGCTTGCAAGTCTATAACTTCATAAGAAATTATTAGGCAAAAGCATAAAAAGCAAACAAGGAAATGATACGAGAATGTGAATCATATAAGTCTTATACATTCTTGTATTGAACATCGAACATAGTTATTGGCAACTATCTAGTTGGTAAAGATTCAGATGATGAAAAAACATGTTTTTTAAAATGGAAACTTGACAATAAATGAAGAAAGTGTCGTTTGAACCAATTGTTTGGTATAACCAAACGGCCTCCAACAATGAGAAAACCCTATATCGTATATTCGGCTATAAAAGTTCTCAACATGATAATGTGAATCAATTTTAACGAGAAAACTAACTTATTTATAACAAAATAATTTCCGCAGAAAACATTTGACAGACAACCACTGATCTGCATGCTCCTGATCTAAGACAGACACATTCAAAATGTGTCGGGCGGGGAGGGTATATGTTTGTGAGCGCCACCCCCCCCCCCAAAAAAAAAAAAAGATAGTGGTCTTACAGCAGTACATAATAACTATAAAAACCAGTCTAGCTCAAAAGATCGGTACGAAGTACAGAAACTACTAACGTAAAACAAAAGAGATAACGCACAAATACTGTAAGCAAGATCAAAGCCAAATACAACTAATACATAACTCATGTTCTCAAAGACTGAAGTATGTTACATATAAACATTTTCATGCTCAGTCCGATTGAAAATTTAACATTTATTCAAATGACCCCTTTTTGAAGAAATATTTTGAAAAAGAACATTATGTGTTGTGAATATTTCCTGGATGCAATAAACAAATTGATTGCTAAATGATACAGGAGCGGATCCAGCCATTTTTAAAGGGGGGTTCCAACTATATATGTCCCCATTCAAATGCATTGATCGTCCAAAAAGGGGTTCCAACCCCCGGAACCCTCCCCCTGGATCCGCCACTGTGATATTTGGAAGAGTGGTCTCTAAAAACACCGCAAAGGACCTATATGTGAATTTGAATTTACTTTGTGTAATTCCTTAAATTTGAATTTAGATTTAATATAAGGATTTGGATGGAATTGCATACTTTAGAAGTGTAATATAACTATATTAATTATTTCAACATATGACTATCGTATTTTTTCTTTAAAATGTATGGTTTTAAAAGGTAAATAACATAACACGTGACTAATTCACAATACAGGTTACTTCTTACCTTTCACCTGGTCAAGTATGCTAAAGGTGTCAAAATTTAATTACTAAAACAACAGCCTCCAATAAATGTTTTGTATTGTTTAATTTTATACATAAGGTGGGACGGAAATAAAATATTGAAGTGAATTGTTTACATAAAAGGGGGAAAGTAATAAAATTGTTAATTGAATATCCTAATGCAGAAAAAGTGTGATCAAGGATTTGTCAATACAAATCCTTGGCGTGATGTATGGTTTCCAACAAAAAATAATATAAGCATAACTTTTGGTGATAGTTTATACCTATTTAAAGTCTCTACGTAATCAAAACAAAACGTATAATTTGTGAACGCCTTATTTGACTTTTACAATCGTTTTTTTCTTTTTTCTTTCTGCTTCTGGCGCACACATAATTATAACATTACCGTAATAGAGAGAAAAAAGAACAATTTGATCATCAATAATTAAAAAGATATATTTTCAACCATGATTAAAAGTAGTTTTATTTAAATAAAAGAAATGGGAAAGCGGTTTATTAAATTTTATCAGACAAACCCGTATGTATGGTAACAATCCGATCGGTATTGTCTGAAAAATCGTCATTGTTTGACTTTTCGCATGAAGAATTAATATCCTTTTTGGTTATTTTCCACACACAATGGATCAAATTGATGAGGTTAATTGTCTTTTAGTTTGTCAGTAATCGGGAAAAGTGCTGTCAATACAGTCCATAGTGTATCGACATCGTCCAGTTAGAGACATTTTCCCAGCTTGTAACCACTGACGTAAGCACGATCACGTGATCGTTATCTAATTAAAAATCATTCATTATGACAAGCGCTGGATTCTTTGTCCTTAAAAATGCCGATTGATCAGATTTTGACCAGCAAAATTGTACAAAACATGTTTTAAGACTAATATTTATTAATTTAATAATAAAAAAAAAAATATCGTGTCACGTCTCCTTTAAACATGTCAAAGTACCTTAAGAATTAATTTTGATGAAATCAAACACAATTTAATTTTGGACCCGCTTTGGACCAACTTAAAATTGGACCCAAAATCAAACATCTAAATGCATCTTTAGATTCAGCATAACAAGAACCCCAATAGTTCATTTTTTTAAATTACACTAACAATAAACCCCAAAATCTATCCCGACCTTCCTTTTGTGTTATGAAACTTTATGGTACTTTTCATAGAGATCCATACACTTATACTGAAGTTATTGTCTGAAACCAAGTTAAATTTTGGACCCTTTGGACCTTAATGTTGCCCAATTTGAAAACCGGGCCAAAAATCAAAAATCTAAATACACGGTTATATTCAGCAAATCAAAGAACCGTAGTCTGAATTCAATTATTAAAGTTTTGTGGCCATGTTGTACATACTTCTCATATTTCATACTTACCGTTTATGTTGAGTGATACCCATATCATTAAAGTTAAAACTGGAAAAAAAACCAAGACAGTTTAAGATAATGATTTTATTATGTTCAGACTGATATATGTAACAAATAATGAAATGTTTCAATTAAACGTCCTAAAGAGCCCGTGTCTCTCACCTTATCTTCAAAAATGGCTAACAATTAGTAAAATCATCATTAAAGGGAATAACTCTCTTAAGAGTTAACTGACAATTTCAATCGTGTTGATATATTTTAGGTCTTATCATGCTGATAATGTTTTCTTTTAAAATGTCTATTTATCTAATAATTTTTAAAGAAAATACGCTAAAATAAAAAAAAAAAAAAAAAAAAAAAGACGCATGATGCCGTTTTGACGTAGGACTTTATTGGCCGTTTTTTTTTTTTTTAATAATTTTGAAACATTTTCAACAGGTCCAATGTTCGAAATTACTTACAAAAATAATATAAATCTGATTAGGAAATCTGCATCATCGTGGAAAAATTCTTCTCGTATAAATGATTAACCGACTTACATTAGAACTACAAATTCAGGATGACATATTTCGTTTACTTTTCAGTGACGTCCGCTTCCAATTTTAATTAAGCAGTACCAAACGACTTCAAATTTCGCGACTCCGGTGGTACGTGAGCCACACGCCATATTTGCATAGTATATGAGTCATTGAAAAGTGTTCGTTTCATATTTTTCATCATATATTTTCTGACAAAATGACAATTAACTTCGTGATTAAACAACAGTGCAAACACTGAAATGTCTCGCCTGCTTTACTGACAATTGATTTCATGTAGAAAGTCTTAAAGATAAAGGTTTTACTACAAGTATCATAAAACTTAACATTTTAAATATTCATGGCAATGAAGTCAAGGTCAGATAATCCTGTAAGACAGACATGTACACCTTACAATCATTCCTTACACCAAATATAGTTGACCTACTGCTTATAGTATTTGACAAAAACACCAAAACACAAAAACTTAAGTAACATTGACCTAAGAACCATGAAAATGGGGTCAAGGTTAGTTCATACATGCCAGACAGACAGTACAACTTACAATCATTCCATACACCAAATATAGTTGACCTACTATTTATAGTATTTGAAAAACAGACCAAAACACAAAAACTATTATTGACCAATGAACGATGAAAATGAGGTCAAGGTCAGATGAAACCTGCCAGACAAACCTGTACACCTTCCAATCATTCCATACACCAAGTATGGTTGACCTACTGTTAATAATATTTGAAAAACAGACCAAATCACAAAAATTCACATTGACCAATGAACCATGAAATTGAGGTCAAGGTCAGATGAAACCTGCCAGACTGACATGTACAAATTATAATCATTCCATACACCACATAAAGTTGACCTACTGCTTATAGTATTTGAGAAACGGACCTAATCACGTTACAGAGACAACAACCCGACCAAAGTGCAGAAAACAGCCCAAGACCATCAATGGGTCTTCAACACAGCGAGAAAATTTTAAATCCAGCACCCGGAGGCGGGATTCAGCTGGCCCCTAAGCAATAATGTATACTGGTTCAGCGAAAAATAAACTCCGAAACATATAAAGGAACAAAAATAAAAAATAAAACATACAAGAGTTACAAAGGCCAGATGTTCCCGACTAGGGACAGGCGCAAAAACATGTTTTGTGAGATCTTAACCCTCCCCCTATACCTCTAGCCAATGTTGCCGTCGAGCCCTGCATGCATGCAAATAAGTTAAGTATATTAAAGATTCCCGGGTATAAATCCTTGTTTATTACATTTAATGTTTCCTGTAAGCTGTTAGGAATGTTATCAAAATCTCCAGTCCGGCTAAGTTAAACCATCTCCGAATTTCCGATCGAAATTCTTCTTTTGTAACATGGGCATCATCTACATATTCAACAAAGATTACGTCTCCAACAGCTATAGTAAGTTGAGTAATGTTTACTTTTTAATTTAGTCCATTACTTAAGTTTTCTGTATTCTTACTAGATTTACCATTTTTTTTATTTTTGTCAAATTTTCAATGTGTACGCAACTGCGTTTTTGCGTACGGGTTGCTACGCGCCTGAAGACAGACGTAAACTTCGTAACATAAGGTATCTGCATACAAGATATGAAGCATCCAGGTCTTCTACCTTCTGAAATTTAAAACTTTATACAAATAGTTTACGCCGCCGCCGGCGCAGGATAGTAATAACTAAGTCTCGCATACTGCAGGTTAGGGTATGGTAGATTCAGGTCAGTACTCACAAATATGTTCAACTCTACCAAATTATTTTTTATGTACAGGCGAGCCAAAATCATTTCAAATGAAGAATTTAAGTTTAAGACTCCCAATTTTGGTTATACAGTCTAATTTGTAGATTTCGTCTTGCTGATCATATTTACTATTCAAAGCTTGTATCTATCTATTACAGCGTTCAGGTTAATAGGCAAAATGCAAAGAAATGGGAAAAATTGTAACTAAAAGTAAAATCACAAAAATACTGAACTCCGAGGAAAATTCAAAAGGAAAGTCCTCAATCAAATGGCAAAATCAAAAGTTCAAACACATCAAACGAATGGATAACAACTGTCATATTCCTGACTTGGTACAGGCATTTTCTTATGTAGAAAATGGTGGATTGAACCTGGTTTTATGGCTAGCCAAACCTCTCACTTGTATGACAGTCGTATCAAATTCCATTATATTGACAACGATGCGTGAACAAAACAAACAGACACAATTGGTAAAATGTCAAAATAGGGTTACAGCAGTCAACATTGTGTTATCATCTTAATTACTATAAAACAAACAAATGTTACGAAGAAGCACAAACAGGGGCATACATCAAATTTAACATCCTCATTATGCTTATATCATACGATTTTATTTATCTATGTTAAATCCACCTATAAAGGATGGACGGTTTTAAGTACTGGCGTAAAATCGCGCGTTTGAAATTCGCACAGGTAGACATAAAATAATTTTGTCGTTCAAGGTATAAAGAGATACATAAATACAGAGTCACGTAAAATGGATATCACAAAAAACAGACTTAGCAGTAAAAGTAATATTAATAAATAAAATAATAGTGTGGTTAAAATTATGACGGGATATATAAGTCAGAGTCACGTCAAATGTATATCACAAAAAACAGACTAAACAGTAAAAGTGATATTAATGAATAAAATAATTTTGTCGTTCAAAGTATGACAGAATATATACGCACAGAGTCACGTAAAATGGATATCACACAAAACAGACTTAACAGTAAAAGTAATATTAATAAATAAACTTATAGTGTGGTTCAAATTATGACGGGATACATAAGTACAGAGTCATGTCAAATGTAGATCACAAAAACAGACTTAACAGTAAAAGTAATATTAAAAATGAAATAATTTTGTCGTTAAAGGTATGACGGGACACATAAGCACAGAGTCACGTCAAATGGATATATCAAAAACTGGACTTAACAGTAAAAGTAATATTAATTAAGACAAATAAAAGAATACTATAACACGTTATTAAGATGATAAACAACGTCACTACGCAAAATCTATACTTCAAGACCATCGTGTATTATTTGTGATGTTGATACGGAATATTTATCAACATGTTCTTGGTACCTTCCGATGAACTTTTTAGAAAAAGGACAAGACGTTCTTTGACATACCCTGGTTCATCAACTTTCTGCTCAGACACTGGTGACGTTTTACAAAGTCTGAGTAGGAGCTGCAAGCTCTTGAATACCGAATAAGTTGGGAAATGTATATCCCATATGCAGGTGAAGTTGGTATATTGCTACTAAGGTGGGGAAATTGATAATTTCAAAATTAAAATCGTCTCGTTTGTCATAGATTCTGGTACTGAGATGACTGTGTATGTCAAATTCGAGGTATAAGTCTAAAAATGAGGCGGAGGAAGCCGTGTCTGTTGTTTCTTTAATTTCTAGTTCTGGTGGATATATTAATGGAACCCAATCAGAAAAGTTCGGATTGTTAATGGAAAGAACATCATCAATATATCTGAAAGTGAAATTAAATAACCTGGCTTCTTTGATCCTCTTGTTTTGACAAGTGTCTGAAGGAACTCCGATTCATATGAAAATAAGAAGAGGTCGGCAAGGAGATGCGCACAGTTCGTTCCCATAGGAATGCCGACAATTTGTTGAAAAGTCTACCTCCAAATTCAACAAATATGTTGTCAATAAGGAACTCCAGCATACTGATCACTTGTTCCTCTGTGTAGCATGTTTTACCCTTTTGTTCGCTATTAACAAAATATGCCTTATGGTATCCCAAAGTAATAAATTTATAGCGTATGCTACCATTTTTATGATGAAAAGCATTGTGGATTATTTCTTTTAGACGGTTTTTCAATTTCACATGAGGAATGGTGGTATACAAGGTAGAAAAATCAAAAGTTTTGATAGAACTAATTTCAGAAAAAGACCGAGATTTAAAATTATCCAGAAGTTCTTTAGAGTTTTTAAGAATCCACATATGGTTAATACCACTACGCGAGTAAACCGTTTCACAGTATTTCTGAAGACCCTCTTTCACCGCGGACAGAATTTTAGTCAATCTAATGGACAATTCTTTAGTGGAACATGCAGATGAGCCGGCAATGTACCGTTGTTTGTACGGAATTTTGTGAAGTTTAGGTATCCAATACAAACAAGGTAAGTCCTCCGATTTGTTGTTCAATGCAATGTTCATTGAAGCCATGAAGGACTTATGATTCGCCAAAATCTCATCCTTGTCAAATGATATGTTTTTGTATGTGGGATTACCTGAGTGCTCATTTATTCCTAATTCTTTTACAAGACACTCGTAGTAATACGATTTACATACAAAGACAATATTATTTGAAGCTTTGTCCGCAGGAACAACAACATACTTATCTTGAAGAGATAATAGACATTTCACTGCCTCTTTGTCTCTGAAAACGGACTTTGGTCGATCATTCACACAGTTTTTTAACTTATGAATGCGACGTTTTATCAGAGACCTGATTGTTTTGACCCATTCTGACAAAGTGTCCAGTTGAACTTCTTCTCGTTTAGCCCATGCTCTGGCGTAGTCCTCAATAGAATCCATAATTATTTTGAAGTTATGGTTCCAATTGATGTGTTGGGGTTCTCTAAACTTAGGACCATGAGAAATCACCTTTCGGAGATTTTCATGTTGAATTATGTTTAGATCCCCAGTAATAACATGGCCGGAGGGCTGTAATTGTAAGGTGAGTGGGAACAGTCACATGTCAGAGGTTTTTTTAGGTATTGTTCTAAATCAAGGTCCTGCAATGCTTGTTTATAGTTAAATATTTTGGGTGCAATGGTTTTGGTGTAACTGTAGGATACAATAGGAACAGACTGATTTTGAAAATAAATAGGAATTTTAGATGTTACCTCCTTGTGATGTAGAACGTTGCTGATGTTGATTGCATCAATTCCTCTATTGGTAAAGTAAACAGGAAGGAATTTCCTCTTTTCCTCATGTAAAGGTTCCGATCTTACTGGTTTAAAAGACGGAAAAGAGCTATATCACAAATTATACTGACAAGTCTGTATATTGGAGAAAATGTATTAATGCATCCTTTGTCAAGTGCATAATCTCTCAAACATTTTAGAAAATTAACAGGCAGTGAAAAAAGAATAGTTCTAATGTAATGTAACCCTAGTGGATGATGAAGATGAGAAAGAAGGTCATCAAAGCTCCCAGAGGCCGATCTAGATTTGGAAGACTTTTTTACATTAGGCCGATGGTAACGTTTTTGCCCATGACTACGTTGGTTTCGTAAGGTAGTATTAAATAAACTCATTACATTAACATCACTGCAGGCTGGACTTGACAAATTTCCTACTCCTTTGACATTATCATTGCAACCATATGGCATTGCAGTACCTAGTTCCTTATCCAGAAATTTTCTCTATCTTTTCGGAAAGGAGTACTAAGTACAGGGCTATTTGTGTGGTGATAAATTTTCTCGATGATGCGTACTTTCATAGATAAAGAAGGATCATGGTCCGGTTGATTAAAATGGTTATAAAGAACCCTGAATTGCGGATCTTTATTATCAGACCGGTGTTGATTCATCCTTTTACGCAAAGTTTGTCGAGTTTCACCGACATAAAGTAGTCCACACAAAGTACATTCAATTCCGTACACGACATTGTCCGTGGAACAGTCCAGAGGCTCGAAAGATTTAGTATAGTACGTTTTTCCTGTCAAATTACTGGTAAAATCAGGAGTCGTGATTAACATATTACATGTCTTACACGTGCTCCTTTTTCCTTTTTTGTGTTTACAAGAAGAAATGATAGGTGTTGATTCACTTGTAGCAGGTGTATTCAAACAGTCGAAAATATTAACGCAACATGGCTTTAATTTATGACAAGTATCTGAATTTTTAAAGTAGTAATTACCTTCTGGCTGAACGTACGTCAAATCAGGGGTATCCCGGAGGATATTCCGTGGAACACACAAATCAAATGCTACAGTGTTCCGTGCAGCAAAAGAGGACCTTGGTAACCCGGGCGACGTCCCAGCCGGTTTGTTCTTTGTATTATTTGTTTTCATCATGCATAAAGCTACCAAGTTAATGATGCCCTCGGGGAATAATCCACCAGCAGTAAAATTTCTTCTAGGAAGAAACTTGACATCGACTTGGTTGTAGTAAAAGTAAAATCACAAAATACTGAACTCCGAGGAAAATTCAAAAGGAAAGTCCTCAATCAAATGGCAAAATCAAAAGTTCAAACACATCAAACGAATGGATAACAACTGTCATATTCCTGACTTGGTACAGGCATTTTCTTATGTAGAAAATGGTGGATTGAACCTGGTTTTATGGCTAGCCAAACCTCTCACTTGTATGACAGTCGTATCAAATTCCATTATATTGACAACGATGCGTGAACAAAACAAACAGACACAATTGGTAAAATGTCAAAATAGGGTTACAGCAGTCAACATTGTGTTATCATCTTAATTACTATAAAACAAACAAATGTTACGAAGAAGCACAAACAGGGGCATACATCAAATTTAACATCCTCATTATGCTTATATCATACGATTTTATTTATCTATGTTAAATCCACCTATAAAGGATGGACGGTTTTAAGTACTGGCGTAAAATCGCGCGTTTGAAATTCGCACAGGTAGACATAAAATAATTTTGTCGTTCAAGGTATAAAGAGATACATAAATACAGAGTCACGTAAAATGGATATCACAAAAAACAGACTTAGCAGTAAAAGTAATATTAATAAATAAAATAATAGTGTGGTTAAAATTATGACGGGATATATAAGTCAGAGTCACGTCAAATGTATATCACAAAAAACAGACTAAACAGTAAAAGTGATATTAATGAATAAAATAATTTTGTCGTTCAAAGTATGACAGAATATATACGCACAGAGTCACGTAAAATGGATATCACACAAAACAGACTTAACAGTAAAAGTAATATTAATAAATAAACTTATAGTGTGGTTCAAATTATGACGGATACATAAGTACAGAGTCATGTCAAATGTATATCACAAAAACAGACTTAACAGTAAAAGTAATATTAAAAATGAAATAATTTTGTCGTTAAAGGTATGACGGGATACATAAGCACAGAGTCACGTCAAATGGATATATCAAAAACTGGACTTAACAGTAAAAGTAATATTAATTAAGACAAATAAAGAATACTATAACACGTTATTAAGATGATAAACAACGTCACTACGCAAAATCTATACTTCAAGACCATCGTGTATTATTTGTGATGTTGATACGGAATATTTATCAACATGTTCTTGGTACCTTCCGATGAACTTTTTAGAAAAAGGACAAGACGTTCTTTGACATACCCTGGTTCATCAACTTTCTGCTCAGACACTGGTGACGTTTTACAAAGTCTGAGTAGGAGCTGCAAGCTCTTGAATACCGAATGAGTTGGAAAATGTATATCCCATATACAGGTGAAGTTGGTATATTGATGCTAAGGTGGAGGAAATTTATAATTTCAAAATTGAAATCGTCATAGATTCTAGTACTGAGATGACCGTTTATGTCAAATTCTAGGTATAAATCTAAAAAATAAGGCGGAGGAAGTCGTGTCTGTTGTTTCTTTAATTTCTAGTTCTGGAGGATATATTAATGGAACCCAATCAGAAAAGTTCGGATTGTTAATGGAAAGAACATCATCAATATATCTGAATGTGAAATTAAATAACCTGGCTTCTTTGATCTTCTTGTTTTTGACAAGTGTCTGAAGGAACTCCGACTCATATGAAAATAAGAAGAGGTCGGCAAGGAGATGCGCACAGTTCGTTCCCATAGGAATGCCGACAATTTGTTGAAAAAGTCTACCTCCAAATTCAACAAATATGTTGTCAATAAGGAACTCCAGCATACTGATCACTTGTTCCTCTGTGTAGCATGTTTTACCCTTTTGTTCGCTATTAACAAAATATGCCTTATGGTATCCCAAAGTAATAAATTTATAGCGTATGCTACCATTTTTATGATGAAAAGCATTGTGGATTATTTCTTTTAGACGGTTTTCAATTTCACATGGGGAATGGTGGTATACAAGGTAGAAAAATCAAAAGTTTTGATAGAACTAATTTCAGAAAAGACCGAGATTTAAAATTATCCAGAAGTTCTTTAGAGTTTTAAGAATCCACATATGGTTAATACCACTACGCGAGTAAACCGTTTCACAGTATTTCTGAAGACCCTCTTTCACCGCGGACAGAATTTTAGTCAATCTAATGGACAATTCTTTAGTGGAACATGCAGATGAGCCGGCAATGTACCGTTGTTTGTACGGAATTTTGTGAAGTTTAGGTATCCAATACAAACAAGGTAAGTCCTCCGATTTGTTGTTCAATGCAATGTTCATTGAAGCCATGAAGGACTTATGATTCGCCAAAATCTCATCCTTGTCAAATGATATGTTTTTGTATGTGGGATTACCTGAGTGCTCATTTATTCCTAATTCTTTTACAAGACACTCGTAGTAATACGATTTACATACAAAGACAATATTATTTGAAGCTTTGTCCGCAGGAACAACAACATACTTATCTTGAAGAGATAATAGACATTTCACTGCCTCTTTGTCTCTGAAAACGGACTTTGGTCGATCATTCACACAGTTTTTTAACTTATGAATGCGACGTTTTATCAGAGACCTGATTGTTTTGACCCATTCTGACAAAGTGTCCAGTTGAACTTCTTCTCGTTTAGCCCATGCTCTGGCGTAGTCCTCAATAGAATCCATAATTATTTTGAAGTTATGGTTCCAATTGATGTGTTGGGGTTCTCTAAACTTAGGACCATGAGAAATCACCTTTCGGAGATTTTCATGTTGAATTATGTTTAGATCCCCAGTAATAACATGGCCGGAGGGCTGTAATTGTAAGGTGAGTGGGAACAGTCACATGTCAGAGGTTTTTTTAGGTATTGTTCTAAATCAAGGTCCTGCAATGCTTGTTTATAGTTAAATATTTTGGGTGCAATGGTTTTGGTGTAACTGTAGGATACAATAGGAACAGACTGATTTTGAAAATAAATAGGAATTTTAGATGTTACCTCCTTGTGATGTAGAACGTTGCTGATGTTGATTGCATCAATTCCTCTATTGGTAAAGTAAACAGGAAGGAATTTCCTCTTTTCCTCATGTAAAGGTTCCGATCTTACTGGTTTAAAAGACGGAAAAGAGCTATATCACAAATTATACTGACAAGTCTGTATATTGGAGAAAATGTATTAATGCATCCTTTGTCAAGTGCATAATCTCTCAAACATTTTAGAAAATTAACAGGCAGTGAAAAAAGAATAGTTCTAATGTAATGTAACCCTAGTGGATGATGAAGATGAGAAAGAAGGTCATCAAAGCTCCCAGAGGCCGATCTAGATTTGGAAGACTTTTTTACATTAGGCCGATGGTAACGTTTTTGCCCATGACTACGTTGGTTTCGTAAGGTAGTATTAAATAAACTCATTACATTAACATCACTGCAGGCTGGACTTGACAAATTTCCTACTCCTTTGACATTATCATTGCAACCATATGGCATTGCAGTACCTAGTTCCCTTATCCAGAAATTTTCTCTATCTTTTCGGAAAGGAGTACTAAGTACAGGGCTATTTGTGTGGTGATAAATTTTCTCGATGATGCGTACTTTCATAGATAAAGAAGGATCATGGTCCGGTTGATTAAAATGGTTATAAAGAACCCTGAATTGCGGATCTTTATTATCAGACCGGTGTTGATTCATCCTTTTACGCAAAGTTTGTCGAGTTTCACCGACATAAAGTAGTCCACACAAAGTACATTCAATTCCGTACACGACATTGTCCGTGGAACAGTCCAGAGGCTCGAAAGATTTAGTATAGTACGTTTTCCTGTCAAATTACTGGTAAAATCAGGAGTCGTGATTAACATATTACATGTCTTACACGTGCTCCTTTTTCCTTTTTTGTGTTTACAAGAAGAAATGATAGGTGTTGATTCACTTGTAGCAGGTGTATTCAAACAGTCGAAAATATTAACGCAACATGGCTTTAATTTATGACAAGTATCTGAATTTTTAAAGTAGTAATTACCTTCTGGCTGAACGTACGTCAAATCAGGGGTATCCCGGAGGATATTCCGTGGAACACACAAATCAAATGCTACAGTGTTCCGTGCAGCAAAAGAGGACCTTGGTAACCCGGGCGACGTCCCAGCCGGTTTGTTCTTTGTATTATTTGTTTTCATCATGCATAAAGCTACCAAGTTAATGATGCCCTCGGGGAATAATCCACCAGCAGTAAAATTTCTTCTAGGAAGAAACTTGACATCGACTTGGTTGTAGTAAAAGTAAAATCACAAAATACTGAACTCCGAGGAAAATTCAAAAGGAAAGTCCTCAATCAAATGGCAAAATCAAAAGTTCAAACACATCAAACGAATGGATAACAACTGTCATATTCCTGACTTGGTACAGGCATTTTCTTATGTAGAAAATGGTGGATTGAACCTGGTTTTATGGCTAGCCAAACCTCTCACTTGTATGACAGTCGTATCAAATTCCATTATATTGACAACGATGCGTGAACAAAACAAACAGACACAATTGGTAAAATGTCAAAATAGGGTTACAGCAGTCAACATTGTGTTATCATCTTAATTACTATAAAAACAAACAAATGTTACGAAGAAGCACAAACAGGGGCATACATCAAATTTAACATCCTCATTATGCTTATATCATACGATTTTATTTATCTATGTTAAATCCACCTATAAAGGATGGACGGTTTTAAGTACTGGCGTAAAATCGCGCGTTTGAAATTCGCACAGGTAGACATAAAATAATTTTGTCGTTCAAGGTATAAAGAGATACATAAATACAGAGTCACGTAAAATGGATATCACAAAAAACAGACTTAGCAGTAAAAGTAATATTAATAAATAAAATAATAGTGTGGTTAAAATTATGACGGGATATATAAGTCAGAGTCACGTCAAATGTATATCACAAAAAACAGACTAAACAGTAAAAGTGATATTAATGAATAAAATAATTTTGTCGTTCAAAGTATGACAGAATATATACGCACAGAGTCACGTAAAATGGATATCACACAAAACAGACTTAACAGTAAAAGTAATATTAATAAATAAACTTATAGTGTGGTTCAAATTATGACGGGATACATAAGTACAGAGTCATGTCAAATGTAGATCACAAAAACAGACTTAACAGTAAAAGTAATATAAAAAAAAAAAAAAAAAATAATTTTGTCGTTAAAGGTATGACGGGACACATAAGCACAGAGTCACGTCAAATGGATTTATCAAAAACTGGACTTAACAGTAAAAGTAATATTAATTAAGACAAATAAAAGAATACTATAACACGTTATTAAGATGATAAACAACGTCACTACGCAAAATCTATACTTCAAGACCATCGTGTATTATTTGTTCAAAATTATTCGACTATTGATTTCAGTCATTTTGACTTATTTGAATAAGTAATATTGCTGATCATTTTGCTACTTAAAGATTTTATGTAACTATTATAGTTTTCAAGTGAACAGTCAAAAGAGCAAACAATGGGATAGATCGTCATTAAAGGGCTATAACTTCAGTAATGAGTCCACTAGTGATTTCAGTCGTGTTGACTTATTTGTAGATCTTATCTTACTGATCATTTTGCTATTTAAAGTTTCTGTCTATCTGTTATATTTTTAAGATAATGTGCAAAATGAAAAAATGGTAAAATTCGCCATTTAAGGGCAATAAATCCTATAAATTTTGTCTGGCAGTTTTGATGTCAAGCGATATTAGGTAGATTTCATTATTTTGATTTTTTTTTCATTATAGCGGTTTTCAAGATATTATACAAAAATTAATTTCATCCCTATGTTTTATCTTTAGCTATGTCGGCCATGTTTGTCGGCAGGCAGGGTCACATATTTGTTAAGATAAATATCCTAATAATTATTGTGGCCAAGTTTAGTTAAAGATGGTCAAATAGTTTCAGAGAAGATGATCTTTGAAAAGCTAACGGATGACAAACGAGGACGACGACAAACGACGGACATCAAGTGATGGCAAAAGCTCACACTGGCCCTTTTGGTCAGGTGAGTTTAAAATGAAAGGACCTAGCCTGTCTCGTATCAGGATTTGGATATTCTTTTCATGATCACTTCAGCATATTCATCCTTTTATATCAATCTTTGGACACCTTTTGGCTTTCAAATAATAGAATTGCTTTCTTTATGGATTATAAATCGAGCAACTGCCACTGAAAGTGCTTTTATTAAAATACATATTTTTAACATCAACAAATCAAAATAATTCTTAATATTTAATTACAAAAGCTTGAAACATTACTTCAAAGGGGCATAAGCTGTCAAATTCATGTTCACCGATTTGACTCAAATTCTCATATTTGATTTATAACATACTAAAATGTACATCCAGATTACAAAAGTCTAAAATAAACAATTAACAATGCATGGAGTCGAAAATATATGTATCATCATTTCCTGTGTATTTTAGTCTAGACGCCATCTAACCATCAAGATGACCTCCGAAGACTGCAGACGGTCATATAACCCAAAAGACACATAAATATATATATAAACAGATAGCGAGCATGTGCAATTGGATTTGTCTAGGTCTGTTTGATTTCATATTATAGGTTAAAAATATGTAAATTATCGTTTTTAACTGTATAAGAAAGACATTTTTTATCGAATCAATCAAATGCTTCAACCTTGTTTCACTTTCAATGTTGACATCCTTTTCCTTGTAATAGCCGAACGCGCGCGGTACATGCGTAACCCATTTCTAGCTAAGAGGTTAAATTGAAGGTAACATGAATACGGATTCATTGAGGTTAAATTATTGACATGCAAGTCACAAATACATCAACAATGTTTTGAACTTATTTTGACAAATTTGTGCCAAACTAACTGCTTATAACGAAAAATTATTTCAAAGTTCCGATTTTATTAAAACTCAACGAAAAAAAAGAAGTTTTAAAAAAAAAATTTCTAAATCGTAGCTTATGTCACTTTAATATAAAACAAAATATATGCAGCTGTCAAAAGTCAATTACTTAAATAATAACATGAAAAGATTTTAATTATTGATTAAGTTATCAATGTGACACAAATGATAGCTATAGGTTATAATCCCGCTTTTTAATACTTGAAACAAAACGAATCGTATTTTAAGAGCTAGTCTGTGGTAAAACCATGCAAAATGGTCCGAATCCAAAATACTCCAATCAGACTGATATTTTGTATTTAAGATACCTTATATGTAATAACTATTTGTGCAAAATATTTTGAAAAAATATCCAGCCGTTTTTGTATATGCAGAACCATCCATATTTGTCCATTTCTGTACCGACAGAAGGCTGTTTAGGCCTAATTTAGGGTATTTTGACCTGCATTTTTTAGTTTTATAGAAAGATAACAGCTTGATAATAACAAATACTTTAACAAACCACATAAAAGGAAAAAAATTAGGATAGTCTTAAAATTTTAACATTTCTCAATACCCTTATAGGCAGTTCGATATTACATGGTTTTAAAAAGTGCCGATTCAGCAAAAGTTGTCCATTTTAAAGGCCTGAATCTAATAAGATAATGTTTTATTTTCAATAAAATGCAATATAGCATGGAGCTTATACATTTATAAACAAAATTCAAGAAAATGGTGCTCGGCAAATGATACTGCTTTTATTAATACTTAAAACAAAAAGAATCGTATATTAAATTGTTATCTAAATTGTAGCTAATGCTCTTCTAAAATAAAAAAATATATATATGCAGCTTTCAATAGAATGCTCTTTTTCTGAACGGTTACGGCCATAACCCCAAAAATCAATCCCAACCTCTTTTTGAGGTATGGAACCTTGTGGTACAATTGCATAGAGATCCATAGACTTATACTCAAGTTGTTGTCTGAAACCAGAAAATACTAGTTATGTGCCCCTATTACAATTTCAAAGATTTCCATACATTAGAAACAGATATAATCATACTGTTTACAGCTTCTACATGTAGTTTTTGAGATAATTGGCAAAATTTAATTACAAAAGTTAGTAAAAATTGTCATCTATGGTCATTCCTATGAGTTTCTGTCATATTAGGATTATTTTAGATCTTGTACTGGTGATCATGTTTACTGTCTTCAGTTTTACATATCTTTTCCCAAAAGGAACAGTTGGTTCCCTAAGACTGGTAAAATTGTGTTTCTATAAGGTCAACATTAAAAAGTTGTGAGTTTGTCCTTACGCGACCTTAAAAGTACTGATCCGAATTCGCTTTATTGATAACTTTCCATCGCAAACTGTTCCAATTTTGCTTACAAATTTTCCTCAAGCTGCTCTGTTAATTTCATTTCAACCTATGAGAATTTTGACGGATGAAACTTTAAAGTCATTGCTCCACCAGTCAATGAATTAATACTTCTGTCGAAATTCAATAACGGAAACAATAAATCAGGTCGTTGGTTTTCTCATTTGAATAGTCATGTTCTGTCTGATATAGCTTGCGGTTTGGGTTTTGCTAATTTTTGAAGCTGTATGGTGACTTATAGTTCTAATATCTACATTATTTGGTCTCTGTTGGATAGTTGTCTCATTGATAATATCAAATCGCATTATCGTCGAGCCTTCCAAATGTATGTCACGGAAGTGAGACATTATGTCACATAGCAATTCAAGATTCAGTTGTCGTCGATTATAAAGTGTGTCTCTAGTTTTGGCTTAATTAAACAGTTAAAGACAATATATTATATAGATTAATTCACAAACTTTGTCTCTGGAAGTGTATAACTCTTAGAAATGTCTATATATAGAGATGTTGCAGAACTGAAGTATTTAGATACGTATACGTATCGAAGTATCCATATTCGTCCGATACAGTTAAAATGATTATCTATTTTTCTGACCGATGACTCAATCAATGTATTGATTAAATCAAAAGTGGTATTTTGTCATGTGTACTAGGTTTCTTCTGTATGCTTAATTTATATACAAAACATTGAAGTTCTGAAGAATATTATTTAAAGATATGTCAGAACAAAATGTAACTTCGAGATTCGATCGTACCGTGCTACTTTCGAGTGCACTTTAACTACTAAAAATAATCCTTAACTTGTGTAGTTAAGAATATCTGCCGATTTAATACATAATGTAAGATTGTGGAATACAGGGTCATTTAGGCATTTTCACATGAAAAGTCTTGGCGAAATGTTAAATTATCCAATTTGGCTATTTATAATTTATGCAGGCATGTAAGCTTGTGGCATTTCATAAAGTGCAAAGCGCTACAATACATATTTATGTTAGTTAAACAATGTGTGAGTATGTTGATTTGCCTACTTATCAATAAATAGTGACTATACTTTGACGGAATTTAGAAACAAAAATAAAATCGTTTTAAAATAAAGACAAATTGTCACAAAACTACTGATTTTGGTCGGTTATATAATTTTGGATCTTGAAGATGCATACATAAAATAACATTGAAATAAGTTTCCACATTAATGTTAGAGAAAAGTAAAATCACAAAAACTCCGAGGAAAATTCAAAACGAAAAGTCCCTAATCAAATGGCAAAATCAAAAGCTCAAACATATCAAACGATTGGATAACAACTGTCTTATTCCTGACTTGGCACAGCCATTTTTTTATGTAGAAAAAGGTGGATTGAACCTGGTTTTATAGCTAGCTAAACCTCTCACTTGTATGAAAGTCGTATAAAATTCCATTATATTGACAACGATGTGTGACAAAACAAACAGACATAATAGGTAAAAATGTCAAAAATAGGGTTACAGCAGTCAACAGTGTGTTATAATCTTAATCACTATAAAACAAACAAATATGCAAAGAGGCACAAAAGGCATATAGACAAAGCACATTAGCAAAAATGAAAGACAAGAATACAAAATTTGTACCATAGAACAATATCACAATGACGGGATGTATAAGTACAGAGCCACGTCAAATGGATATCACCAAAAGAGTAAAAGTAATATCAATAAAGACAAATAAAAGAATATATAACACGTTATTAAGATGATAAACAACATCAGTACCCAGAATCTTTTCTTCAAGACCATCGTGTATCATTTGTGAAGTTGATACGGAATATTTATCAACAAGGTCTTGGTACCTTCCGATGAACCTTTTAAGAAAAGGACTAGACGTTCTTTGACATACATGTACCCCTGGTGCATCAACGTTCGGCTCAGACGCTGGTGACGTTTTTAAAAAAAAATATGAGTAGGAGCTGCAAGCTCTTGAATACCGAATAAGTTGGGAAATGTATATCCCATATGCAGGTGCAGTTGGTATATTGCTACTAAGGTGGTGAAAATTGATTAATTCAAAATTAAAATCGTCTCGTTTGTCATAACTTCTGGTACTGAGATGACCGTGTATGTCAAATTCGAGGTATAAGTCTAAAAATGAGGCGGAGGAAGCCGTGTCTGTTGTTTCTTTAATTTCAAGTTCTGGGGATATATTAATGGAACCCAATCAGATAAAGTTTGATTTGTTAATGGAAAAAACATCATCAATATATTTGAATGTGAAATTAAATGACCTGGCTTCTTTGACCTTCTTGTTTTTGACAAGTGTCTGAAGGAACTCCGATTCATATGAAAATAAGAAGAGGTCGGCAAGGAAAGGCGTACGTTGTTCTGTTAAAAGCATTTACTTGCATCTCTGATCCGGCAAGAATATTTTGAAAAAAGTCAGGTACATCTTTTATATTCAAGCGTGTTTGGGTCATCTGTTTCGTCCTTTAAATGTATAATACAGAACCAAAGAGTATATCTTTTCGCTTCAGATTCAATAATTTTCATATTTTACAACTAAATGTTTACATATTAACATTCAAATTCATATTACTAGAAAACACAATATATGAGCCGCGTGAAATATCTTTGAAATGAGTCATAATAACTTGGGTAGTAGTGTTTGAATATAAAAATAACCTTGTGCTAAATTGTTCAACGTCTTACTGGTAAATGCATTTAATTTCATTTAACCAATTATTACAATAAAATTTGGCATACTATTTATCTTATTCATGAAAATGTACTTTAAAATAGAAGTCGGACGTTCATCCCTTCTTCCTTTTTTTTATGCCGAATAACATGACGAGCCTTTACTTTTGGATCTTTAAAATGCATAAGTAAAATAAATCACTTTTTAAAAAGTTTTCAGTAACTATTGAACTTTAACTTTTGAAATTTTCTTGTCTGCCCGTTCACGAAA
The DNA here is from genome assembly GCA_017311375.1 of Mytilus coruscus. NCBI lineage: Eukaryota > Metazoa > Mollusca > Bivalvia > Mytilida > Mytilidae > Mytilus > Mytilus coruscus. The sequence goes on from CM029599.1 coordinate 62,322,459, forward strand.
TATTTTCATATATTTTTAAGAATAGTAGTATTTTATCGAACTTTCGAAAATTCGCCGTGACAAAAATTAGACGATAAATTTTAAGTGTTATAAAGACATACCCTTTAACAAAATGAAAAACATTTGCCTTTCCGAATACGACTTTCACACACGGATCATAATGATGCAATGTGAATAAAATAAAAACGCGTCATCTCTACATGGTCTACCGTTTTCTTGATAGAGAAAACTAGAGGCCCTAAAGAGTCTGTGTCGCTCACCTTGGTCTATGTGCATATTCAACAAAGGACACTCACCAACATTGTAGACGAGAATAGAATTCATGACAAAATCTCTGTTTTGTTGATCTTGTATTGCTGATCATTTATTCTGTTTAGTTTTCTCGATCTTCTTTAGTTTTTGCTCAATACACGAAAGACGGTAAAACAATCCTCATTTGAGGCAATCTCTCCTATGAAGAGTGGCAGTCTATTAACTATATCAACAAAATTTGCCTTGTTAGTAGATCTTGCCTTGCTGATCATTTTGTGATTTAAAGTGTCTATTTATCTATTATAATTTTTATCATATAAGGCAAAACGCCAAAAATGGTAAAATCGTCATTAAAGAGCAATAACTCCAATAAGGACTATTTCCACCATATAGTCGTAATTGTAGATCTTGTCTTGCTGATACTTTTGATTATTTAAGTTTCTATCTATCTATTATATTATTATATATTTTAAAGATATAAGGCAAAACGCAAAAAATGGTAAAATAGTCATCAAAGGGCAATAACTCTAATAAGGAGTTGACTGACGATTTTAACAATGCAGACTTATTAGTACAACTTGTCTTGCTGGTCATTTTGCAATTTATAGTTTCTCTCTATCTATTACAGTTTTCAAGATAATAGGCAATAAAATGCTCCGCTGGACGCAGCTTGATACGACCGCACAGGGTGTTCCCTGAACAGTTGGGGCAAATGTGGACACAACATTTAAGCTTAAAACAGCTCTGAATTTGGATTGTGATTGAACATTTGACACAGGATAGGTTTGTGGCACAAAATGAATGTGGTCAAAAACTGAAAGTTTGAAATTGGACATTTACCTATTATGGTCAAATATCCAAAATCTAAGTATATGGTTAGAATCAGCATACCAAAGAACCCCATAAATTCAACTTTGTTGAAATCAAACAAAGTTTAATTTTGGACCCTGATTTGAACCAACTTGAAAACTGGGCCCAAAATCGAAAATCTAAATGCATGTTTAATAATAGACAATATAAGCTTAGTTTTTAAAGGAGTTGGCCTCATCAAAAAAATATATATATAGCATTCAGAAAATTAGTTTATACAAATTAACAAACAATTTCTCAAAGAAAAGAAAAAATATTTCCAAAATATCATTTATCATTAATACGATGTCTTTAAAAATCTATGAACATTTATCTGTAATTATCTTCAAAATATCTAATAATGAACAGTTAATTTCAAGCTATATTTATACTTTCCTACAGAGATTATTATCAACAACACTTAGGAAACACAAAATTTTCAAATAAATCTGTCACTCCAATTACAATTGTGTTATTGATAATTACCACATGTTTTGTTATCTTGATAATAGGTTAAAAATTATTGTATGAATAAATTAATAGTAAGTACATTGTACTAGTCTATATGTACATATGCGTATATTTAGTTAATTGCAAAATCCATTATACCAATTGTGCGTAGTTTTATAGGAAGAAAATTAAATTTTCAATTTCTTTTTGTTATGTGTAGGGAATTTCGCTATAAATTTTCCTTTATTTTTTTATATTTAATTTGTTAAAAATGCTAAATATTATTCAAAATATCTAATAATGAACAGTAAATTTCAAACTATCTCTATACATAATTTCTTCTCTAAAATTAGATATGATGCTGTATCTATTTTTAACTATGATTCAACTTAAAATTTCGATTAATTGTGCAATACATCTCTAAATTTAGATTCTAATTAAATATTTGATATAGCATAGTTTCTGACACAGAATGAATGTGGTCTAAGTACTTAAATAATTTAAAATTGGACCATTACCAACATGACCAATTATGGTCCCATATCCAAATTCTAAATATATGGTTGGAATCAGCATATCAAAGAACCCCAAGAATTCAATTTTTGAAGAAATCCAACAAAGTTTAATTTTGGACCCTTTAGACCTCAATGTGAACCAATTTGATAACAGGACCAAATATCCAAAATCTAAATACACACTTAAATTCAGCATATCAAAGAACCCTATATATTCAATTTTTGTTGAAATCAAACAAAGTTTAATTTTGGACCCCAATTTCAACCAACTTGAAAACTGCAAAAATTTAATTATATGCTTAGATTCAGCAAATCACAGAATCCCAAAAATCATTTTTGTTAAAATCAAAATAAGTTTAATTTTGGATACTTTGGACCTTAATGTACATGTAGACCAGTTTGAAAAACGGGCCCAAAATCAAAAACACTGTTAGATTGCACACATTAAAGAACATCAATAATTTAATTTTGAGGAAAAACAAAGTTTAATTTTGGACTAATTTGGACCAACATTAGAAACCAAGGCCAGAATCAAAATCTAAAACATGTTGGATTGGGCATATCAAATAACACCAATAATTCAATTTTTGATGAAATCAAACAAAGTTTAATTTTGGACCCCGATTTGGACCAACATTAGAAACCAAGCCCAGAATCAAAATTCTAAAACATGTTGAATTGGGCATATCAAATAACACCAATAATTCAATTTTGATGAAATCAAACAAAGTTTAATTATGGACCCCAATTTGGACCAACTTGAATACTGTGCCCAAAATCAAAAATCTAAATACACGCTTAGATATAGCATACTAAAGAACCCCAACCATTCATTTTTTTAAATCAAACAAAGTTTAATTTTGGATCCTTTGGACCTTAATGTGGACCAATTTGAAAACAGGCCCAAAATTAAAATCTAAATATATGATTAGATTCAGCATATCAAATATCACCAATAATTCAATTTTGAAGAAATCAAACAAAGTTTAATTTTGGACCCTTTGAACCTTAATATAGATCAATTCAAAACAGACCTAAAACCAAATAATGAATACCCAATTAGATTCAGCATATTAAGGAATCCCAAGAATTCAAGACTTTGAATTTAACCCCATTGAAATTGCTAAAGAAATAAGCAATTTATACAAAGTATTACAAAAGAATTATGGGGCCTCGGTGGCCGAGTGGTCTAAGTTGTTACTACTGTAATCACTAGCCAGTCAACACTGAGGTTGTGAGTTCGAACCCCAATCTTAATTGACTAGGATTGTCAGTTTTCCTATCGATGGTCGGTGGTTTCTCCGGGCACTCCGGCTTCCTCCACCAATAAAACTGGCCGCCACGAAATGGCCCAAAAGCGGTGCTTAAAAGTAGCGTTAAAACACCAAAATCAAAAATCAAATCAATATCAAAAGAATTATTGTGACTGAGCCCTTTAATTAAACCGTTACAGTCATAACCCCTAAAATCAATCCCAAACTCTATAATATGGTATAACACCTTGAGGCACAATAGAATAGCAATAAAAGACTTCTTCTCAAGTTATTGTCCAGAAACCAGAAAATCCTAGTTTTTTGCCCCTTTTCGGCCCCTAATTATTAAACGGTTTAGACCATGACCCCCAAAATAAATCCAAACTTTCCTTTTGAAGTCAGAAACCTTGTGGTAAAATTTCATAGAGATCCATACTCTTATACACAAATTATAGTCCGGAAACATGAAAATGCTTGTTGTTTACCCTTTTGGCCCCTTTTCGACCTCTAATTATTAAACGATTTGGGCCATGACCCCAAAAATCAATCAAAACTTCATTTTGAAGTATGGAACCTTCTGGTAAAATTTCATAGAAATCTATACTCTTATACACAAATTATTGTCCTGAAACATGAAAAATGCTACTTTTTGGCCCCTAATTACTAAACAGCTACAACAATAACCCCAAAATAAATCCCAACTTTCCTATTGTGTTGTGGAACCTTGTGCTAAAATTTAATAGAGATCCATACACCTATACTCAAGTTATTGTCTGTGAACCAGACAAATAATCGATTTTGCCCCTTTCTGGCCTCTAATTACAAACCAGCTAAGACAATAACCCCAAAATCAATCCCAACCCTCCTATTGTGGTATGGAACCTTGTGCTAAAATTTCTTACACGTCCATACACTTATACTAAAGTTATTGTCTGCGAACCAATTTAGTTTCCATTAACCAGTTAAACTGACCATTTTTGGCCTCTAACTACAAAACCGCTAGGACAATATCTCTCAAAAACAATCCCATGGCAATGATGACAAAAATATGCCACGTCACCAGATTATTTGTTTTATTGTTTCACAGCCGTTTGTTATTACTTGTAAACACACAGAGACAACATTACACTATAAAATGTTCTATATACATTCAAATACCCTTTTGATCATTTTGTATGATTCATGGCACCCCTCATTTCGATATTTTTAAAGTATGGAAAGCAGTTTGTGTCATAATCTGCAAACATAATGTTTGATACTTGTCGAGTTTTCAACACATTAAAAGCTGCACATACCATTTGTGACGCACACTTATGCAACCAAACTTGATATATTGTTATTGCTTTATTTTTCATGTGAATGTATGGAACACAATTAGTGTCATAAGTCAACTTTGTATAATTGTATGTTTTGGCAAATTGTTTTGATTGATAGGTTTTATATTGTGTTTTATTTGTTCTTTCAGCTTTTACCGTTCACTTTGGAATTATACTCACCTGTCATCTTTTGTAATCATTCATTGAACACCAGCATATGTTTGTTATTCATGCTACCTTGTGTTATTAGAGTGGATTATATGACAATAAATAAAACGGTTATCTTTAATGAAGTCCATTATTTAATGCCCAGCAAAAAAAGATGGGAGTCATTACATATAAAATGAAAATAATAGTAAAATTTGTCATTTAAGGGCAGAATAACCAAGTATATAGTCTGTAGCATTTTTCTTTTCTTGCTAACCCTTTACAATTTAATGAACAAATACGAAGATTTTAATGTATATAGTAGTTAGGTGTATTTATCATTGTAGTAAACAGTTCTAAAAATTCATTTAAATGCCAATTACAAAAGTTTCGATTGACGAGTTTGATCGTGACCCAGATATACGCCAGGTTATTTATAGACTGTGGAAGTTAAATTCTATTTTTAGCTTCATTACTGACTTTCCGAAAATCTCTCGTACTAGGTAAATGAACTGTACAGGATTTAAGTTGTAATTGTTTGATGTTAAAATTGAAATTATGATCTTTGTATAAAATATACTACTTTTTACTTCGTGACAAGCTTTCTTTTCTTTTCAAATCCTACATCAAAGGAATTATTTAATTTTGATGCGATGACCTTATATGAACTTCCGACTACCTGAGCTATTTTTACAATCAACAAGTGCAGGATATGGAATGTTAACCATTGTGAATTTGATATTTCAACTGATCTTATTCATCTATGGAAATTTGTTTGTTGACATCCTAGGGAAATGGACTTTGGGAGTTTATTAATCACAACCATAACACTTTTATAGTTTCTATAAAAGCTTTAGATTTTGTGTAAGATTTCAAAACCGCTTGAGCTGAAATAGTTTTCTGCCGAACTGAAAACCATATAAGTGAATATGTCCCCTTTCCCAAATGTGACCTACCGAATTAGACTTATTACCGGGTTTGTACTAACATGAGCAACACGACGGGTGCCACATGTGGAGCAAGATCTGCTTTCCTTCCGGAGCATCTGTGATCACCCCAGGTTTTGGTGGGGTTCGTGTTGCTCAGTCTTTAGTTTTCTATGTTGCGTTTTGTGTACTATTGTTTGTCTGTTGGGCTTTTACTTTTTAGCCATGGCGTTGTCAGTTTATTTTCGACTTTGAGTTTGAAAGTCCCTTTGGTATCTTTCGCCTCTCTTTATAAGACGTATCAACAGATTCTTTTAAAGTGATATTGCAGTTTCAAAGGACATAACAGTATCTGTTTCAGATAAGGCTCTTGTTTTATTCTTTAAACAACTTTTAATTTATATTCTAAACAGTCTTCATATATAGCTTTAGCTATATTTGAAATATTTAACTGACTTTTAAATAACTCTTTACATGTATATAAATTCTTCAGCTTTGACTGTATTCTATCTTTTATATCCACATCACATTCACAAATTATGTTTATCTTAACATGATAGACACATTATTTTATATTCTGTATTTATATAATATATGTGTACTATTGTTTGTCTGTTGGTCTTTTTCTTTTTAGCCATGGCGTTGTCAGTTTATTTTCGACTTATGAGTTTGAATGTCCCTTTGGTATCTTTCGCCTCTCTTTTATAAGACGTTTCAACAGATTCTTTTAAAGTGATATTGCAGTTTCAAAGGACATAACAGTATCTGTTTCAGATAAGGCTCTTATTCTTTAAACAATTGCTGTTACATTCTTTTAATTTATATTCTAGACAGTCTTCATATAGAGCTTTAGCTATATTTGAAATATTTAACTGATTTTTAAATAACTCTTTACATGTATGTAAATTCTTCTTCTTTGAATGTATTTTATCTTTTATATCGACATCACATTCACAAATTATGTTTATGTTAACATGATAGACACATTATTTTATATTCCTGTATTTGTATAATATATGTGTAATGAACTTGCACAACAATCTACTGTAAATAAAAAAAGTTTTATAATTTATACCGTTATCTGCATATAAAATCGTATTCTTTTTCTCCATCAAGAAAACGATAGAACATGTAGAAATGAAGCGTTTTCGTTAATTTTATTCACATTGCTTTATTACGATCCGTAAGTCAAAGTGAATGTATTCATAAAGGCAAATGTTTCTTCAATTGATATATGGGTATATCTTTATAATACTGAAAGTTATTGTATAATTGTTTGTCACGGCTAATTTTGGAAAGTTCAATAACACTCTTGTTCTTAAAATTTATATGAAAATATTTCGTGAAAGGGTAGACAAGAAAATTTCAGAAGTTGAAGGAATAGTTAATGAAAACATTTATAAAATTGACATTTTTAACTTATGAATTTTAAAGATCCATACGTAAAGGCCTGTCAAGTTTTTCGGCATAAAACAGAGAAAAGGATGAACGTCCGACTTCTATTTTAAAGAACATTTTCATGAATAAGATATTAGTATGTCTTAATTGTACTTTAATAATTGGTCAAATGAAATCAAATGCATTTACCAGTTAGACGTTTAACAATTTAGCACAAAGTTATTTTTATATTCAAATACGCCTGCCCTGTTATGATGACTCATTTCAAAGATATTTCACTTGACCCATATATTTTGTTTTCTAGTAATATGAAATTTTATTGTTAATATATACATATAGCTTTAGAATATAAAAATAATGGAATTTAGAGTGAGATAATATACTCTTTGTTTCTGTATTATACATTTAAAGGGTGAAACAGGTGAACCAATCACGCTTGAGTATAAAAGGTGCAGCTGACTTTCTTAACATGATAAGATTGTTGTCAATTTTAGGATTTTTTTTTACTGTTGCCGGATCAGATATACAAGTAAATACTTTTAACAGAACAATCTCTTACATTTATTTAGAAACTTATTTCAATGTAATTTTATGTATGCATCTTTAAGATTCAAAATGATATAACGTACATACCAAAATCCGTAGTTTTTGTTACAATTTGTATTTAATAAAAACGGTTTTAATTTTTCTGAATTCCGCCAAAGTGTAGGGCATAATGTATTTTATGGAGTGGAGTGTTGGAGTGGAGTATTGGAGTGGAGTGTTGGAGTGAACTTTTGGAGTGAAATTATTAGAGTGAGTTTTATAGTGAAATTTTGGAGTGAGATTTTGGAGTGAAACTTTGAAGTAAAATAGAACACAAGAATAAGAGAAGAACTGCAATTACAATGTTTTGTCCGAGATTTTCATTGAGAAAATATATCAAGACATTTTACTATTAAGGATTTACATCAAAAGGTCAATTTCGGATACAAAAATGGGGTTGGGGTTCATGGCAGATTTTTTTCAATTACATGAAATTGTAACATAAGGCACAAACAAATCTGTGGACCTATTATTGCTAGTTTTATGCATAAAAGTGCCTTCCAATCACCCATTTCATTTATTTATAAATCAACTTTTTGTAGTGGGTTGGGTCGGGTTCCTAATTATTTTTAATCCTACAATTTGTTATTATAAAACACCCATGCAACACGCATCCCATATTGCCTGATAGGACCCAACACTATTTTAGTGTTTCGGCAATTAAAGCTTGGGATGGTCATCTTAAGATGCACTATTTTAATAGAATCAAATATGAAAATTATTCATGAATGTATATAGATATATTTATGTTTTAATTCTTCATCAATAGATCTAGATATTATGACAGATCTGCCATCATTAGGGGTCCAACTGTCAATTTTATGTTAAAGTCTTAAACTTTGATCTACTAAGCATATCTCCTATACTTTTATGCTTGCTACACGCAACTATTGGTGCAACATTGAATGGCTGTACACAATCTTTGTCAAACTGTTATAAATGCAAGTGTTTCATGATATGTTTTTTTTATTTTACGGTATATGGGTTATATTTAGTTATTAAAACTAACGGAATATTTTTTCCCTTCGATTTGTTTTGCTGTAATAATTCAGTACTATCATCTATTTCGACGTTATCATAACCCCTATCTAATAATTTCATTTTGAAATTAGTTAGATTGTTTATCAATTTGTTATGGTCACTTGAAGATAGAGATAAGAATTTGTTTCTTTAAAATGTATTTCAAAGTCACGAATGCCATGTGTTGTAAATCTTTGACCCTTAATTACATTAACATTTAAGAACGACATTTTATCGTTTGAGATTTCATAGGTGAACTTTAATAAAGGATTATAATTATTTGCTAGACGAAAAATTCTGTTATTTCATCTGATGCTCCATCATATATTATTAATCCATCGTCCCTATATCTGCCATGATAGAATATTTTGTCTCTATGTTGAAATGCAGAAATTATTTAATTCATTATTCGAACATAAGTATGTCACAGATTTCCGGTGAAGGACTGCACCAATATTGCCGTACCTATTATTTGTTTATACATTTTCCCATCAAATTCAAATACATTGTTTTCTAAAATGAGTCTCAACAGATGTATTAATACATTGACCGGCGGAGCATTGACTTTGAAGTTTGATTGTCAACATTGTCATAAGCTTGTTCAATGGCACTTGAGGAAGATTAGTAAACATCTGTGTTATATCATACAAAACCAAAAGGCTGTTTGCCATAGGTTTTAATTTCTCAATGATATTAATGAAAGATGTAGTATCTTTTATATATGTAGACTGATTTTGAACTATAGGTATAAGAAAATAATCAACATAATGACCGATAAGTTCAGTTACGGAACCACATTGTGATATAATTGGTCTGCCATGTGTAATTACTTTTAATTCATTAAAACCATCATGTTATATTTGTTTGAACGTCTCCGTTTCAAGACGGTGAATTTTGGAAGAATATAAATTCTCCTAAACGTGCATCCTAATTTTTTACCATTTGATAAAATTTTTTAATGATATGTTGTCGATAATGCCTTGGTAGTATAATGATTTAACATACTCAATGACCTGCAGTATTCAATTCTGCTATGTTAAATAAATCTAATTGGCAGTAATGTTGAGTATTTAGTTGTCTTGTGACTTCTGCTATGTAGTCTAGCCTGTCTAAAAAACACAATTTGAATTTTTATCTGCCTTTTTATTACTATTGTTTGATCATTTTCAAATGAGTAGTGCTATTCTTTCGCCCTTAGTAAGATTGTTTTTACATTTTTTCTATTGGTAGAAAAGATAATTATTGTTATTATAAAACACCCACTTTTTCCTAATATACTATGTACTCCAAAATTTCACCCAAAATCTAACTCCAAATCTCGGACATAACATTGTAATTGCAGTTCTTCTCTTATTATTGTGTTCTATTTTACTTCAAAATTCCACTTCAAAATCTCACTCCAAAAATTTTACTCCAAAATCTCACTCCAAAATTTCACTCCAAAATCTCACTCCAAAATTTCACTCCAAAAGTTCACTCCAACACTCCACTCCAATACTCCACTCCTACACTCCACTCCATAAAATACATTATGCCAAAGTGTAGTAACTATTTAGTGATAAGTACGCAAATCAACATACTCACACATTGTTCACAGAACATAAAGATGTACCTAGGCGCATTGCACGATATGAATAGTCCGAGATTACTCTGACGTCCAACGGCTATTTTGCCAGACTAAATGGGGCCGTGGGACGTCAGAGCTCGTCCCATATCAAAAGTGGATATTTGCCCGTCCAAAATAGATGCGCTGCTTCGTCGCTTCTGGTGACAATGGACGGCCTTGGAATTATACAAATCGGGTATCAATTTGTTCATTTTTCATTTATCTCTTCATTTATGTAAGTTTCACCTACCTGCCACCCTTTATTTTCTCATATTTAGACAGTTTTCACAGTGACCCATCGATTCAGACATTTTTACTTTTATTTTCAAATAGACGTCAAGTTACGAGAGATTTCGCGACCTCGAGACTCAAATATGCAAATATTTATACTTTTACACCTCCTTTATAGGAGATCGATATTTAACATTTAGTAGCCAACCACGATTTTTCACCTCCTTTACAGGAGATCGGTATTTAGCATTTAGTGCCAACCACGATAACATTCGGAAGCTCTCGGATATTTACATTGCTTGCATCGTAAATGAGCGAGGTGTTAGATTATATATTCATATTGACCTAGGGTCATATGCATACATCATTTCCCATAGTCCATTGTGCCTTACTTTTTTCTCGTGATCACATGACAATCTTTCAAAATGAAAGTTAAAATGCCAGAATCGGTGGGTCACTGTGAAAACTGTCTAAATACGAGAAAATAAAGGGTGGCAGGTAGGTGAAACTTACATAAATGAAGAGATAAATGAAAAATGAACAAATTGATACCCGATTTATATAATTCCAAGGCCGTCCGTTGGCACCAGAAGCGACGAAGCAGCGCATCTATTTTGGACGGGCAAATATCCACTTTTGATATGGGACGAGCTCTGACGTCCCACGGCCCCAGCTAGTCTGGCAAAACAGCCGTTGGACGTCAGAGTAATCTCGGACTAGATATGAAATGCTCCAAACTTGCATGCCTGCATGAGTTATAAAAAGCCAAATAGGATAATTTAACATTTTGAAACGATTTTTCTTGTAAAATGCCAAATGACCTTGTTCTCCAAAATCTTACTTAATATATAAATGCATAAGGAAAACGGTAGATATTTTCAACTACACAAGTTTAGGGCTAGTAGTAAAGGGGCATTAGCTACGAGATGTAAAACCAAATAAAATATGATTGTTTTGGTTCAATCATTAATGAAAGTGAAATAGTGAAATAATAATTCGCTTTTAGCAGCCAGTTTAGTTTATTTTGTCAAAATAAGCTAAGAAACATCCCTGATGAAATAATCACTTGCAAGTGAATAATTCGACTTCATTGAAACCGTATTCATGTGACCTTCAATTTAACCCTTAGCTAGAGATTGGTTATGCACGTATTATGCGTGTTCAGCCATTAAAGGAAAAGAATGTCAACATTGAAAGTGAAATAGAGTTGAACCATTTCGTTGACTGATTCGATCCACAAAAAATCATTCTAATACAGATAAAAACGATGTTTAACTGTTTTGTTTTAACCTATTACACGAAATCAAACAGACCTCGAAAAATCCAACGGCACGTGGTCTCAATCTATTTATATTTATGTTTATATCGGGTTATTTGACCGTCGGCAGTCTTCGGAGGTCATCTCGATGGTTAATTAGATGGCGTCTAGACCAAAATACACACGAAAAGTTGATATATATATATATATATTATCAAGTCTATGCACTGTTAATTGTTTATTTCAGACTTATTGTAATTTGGATATACGTTTTAGTATGTTATAAATCAAATATGTGAATTTGAGTCAAATCGATGAACATGAATTTGACAGCTAATGCCCTTTAAAGTGCACTCGAATCTCAAAGTTACATTTTGTTCTGATTTATATCTTTAAATATCTTTCTTCAGTACTTCAGTGTTTTAGATATAAATTAAGCATACAGTACTGTAGAAACCTAGTACACATGACAAAATACCAATTTTATTTAATCAATACATTGATTGAGTCATCGGGTCAGCAAAATAATACTCATTTTAACTGTATCGCACGTATATGAATACTTCGATACGTATACGTATCTAAATATTTCAGTTCTGGAACATCTCTATTTGTGATGCTGTTATTTCATTGGCTGTTCGATACGTATAGAAGCTTCAAAGGAGTGTTCCATTTTTTTGTCGTGCTAATCAGGCGGACCTTGTTCGGATTCAGTGTACTCGTCATCTGATTGGTTTATCTTTACGTATAGTGGTTTACAGAAACTTTTCTGGAATGTTATATTTTAAGTTTCCATTGAGTGATATTCAATCATTCTTGGTTGATGTTCCACTGATCAATTTTGATTTTTTTTATATAATAAAATCTAAATTAAGCGTCAAAATGTGAAAATAGCAGTAACTGAAACACGATTATATGTTGGATCCCATGAGACAACGCTGAACTCAAACACGCCCTAATATAAAAGTTGAGCACACCTTTTATAATACATGAAGCGTGTTTGAGTCAACTTTATGGATACGTCGTAGGAACATTCCATTGTAGATGGTTTTATTTCATTGGCTGCTCGATACGTACAGAAGCTTCTTAGGAAGGTTCCATTGTATTTGTCGTGCTCATCAAGCGGACCTTGCTCGGGATCAGTGTATTCGTCTTCAAATTGGTTCAATTATACATATAGCGGTTTACACAAATTTTTCTGAATATTTTATTTTAAATCTCTAGCAAGTTCTAAGGAAGTGGTATATATTCATTCTTGCTCAGAATTTCACAAAATAGTATGTGATTTTTATGTACATTAGGCGTGTTTGAGTTAATGCTTCATCCTGAAAACATGGACTAAAAATCTCAATTTCACTTTCATAAAAAAATGGCACATAATCTAGAACTGAACTGTATAATCTGTTGCATGATAAATAATGAAAATTAACTAACTTTATTCTGTTATATTCTGCAAACAAGTTATGAAGCAGAGGTATTTTCATTTTAAATATATTTAGATTGATAGCTCAACCGATACAAACACTTTTAATGTACACAGGAAGTAAATGTTGCATGCGGCCATGCTTTCATGCAAAGTAGCAATGAACACCTTACCTGTTGTGTTCATATTATTACATCCCTTATTTATCTTTATATCCATTATATATTTCTTTCGTTATTCATAGAACTGCACAAATTTGCAGCTAATTTGCACAAAATTGTAATTAAAGCCGTGATATTCTTGTCACAATCTTTTCCTCCAAAATTGTGGTATATACAGAACAAAGGACTTTCAATTAAATAAATAAAAATCCTGCAGCAGAATATAGAAAATTATTCCCACATGTGAACAACACATGTTGGCATAATGTCTCTCTTGTGCCAGTCATATTGTTTAGTTCTGTGGTCTCTGGTCATGGCATCTGCTTTCATAACTAAATATCTATCATCATTCCACGCAACTTGATGGAGAAGTATAGTCAAATAATGTTCCTTTCTCAAACTTGAGTTTCTTTGATGGGGTACTTCTGACTGACCATGCCACCACATTTGTCTGTTTTGTTCATCGGTAATGCATGGCTTACAAAAGCAATATCGGCATTCTACCTGGGACGGGTCTTGCTGTATGACAAATTCAGCTTTATCATCGTCTTAATTTTCTTAATTATTACCTGTTAATTACTCTGTTCTATGGTCATCTGTGTATTTTGCGCATTCCCGTTTTTTCATTAGTAACAGCAGAGTCATCAAGAATTTTAATTTTCCAATTATTATGCCCAAACAATGTTTAATTTTTAACGGAAGGGCACTTTATTCCATTGTAACTTTCTTAACACTCAATTTTAGGATTATGTAGGATGTAAACAAACAAAATATTACTGACTTCAAAGATATTCTGGTCTGGATTTCATCACCAGGTTATGTGTACGGATACAGTTTTTATTAGGGATTACATGTAGTTTTATTCAGCAAGAAATAAAATACTTTTTACCACAAATCAGAAAAAAACAAAATTAATTTTTGAAAAAGTCATCAATGATCAAGTAAATTTGTGTTGATCACTTAAAATTTAAATATTTTTTTATCATGAACCCTTTGATACATTTTATAAGTAGGCATAAACTGTAACTGAATATCATGAAACATAATTTCCTTATTATTTCATATCCCATTTCGGATTTCTTTCATAATCATGGCTACTAAATAAACTGTTGACACATAGATATGTCTCGCCTGTCCATATAAAATTCAGAAAAGACAACCTGATGGACAGCAACATTGCTTATTAATTAAAAGTTGCTTGACCATGATCGTGTGTCCAGGGCCTAGAAATGGTCGACAAACAGAGATGTACTGATAGTAATGCAACTTTATACAAAATATCATTGATCTATCATAAGTAGATTCTATCAAACTAACTCAAGTAGAAAACTTAACATTGAAAATTGCTGATTAATTCAGTCACTGAACTATGTCCTAGGGGCCAGGGCCTCAAAAAGTCCCCAAACTGATATGTACTGATAGTAATGCGATCTCATACAAAATATCATTGATCTATCACAAGCAGATCCTATCAAACTAACTTAAGCAGGAAACTTAACATCGAAAATTGCTTATTAATTCAAAGTTACTGAACCATGACTAAGGGACAGAGCCTCAAAATAGTCGTCAAACTGACATGCAGCTTCATATTAAATATCAGTGATCTATCACAAGTAGTTCCTATCAAACTAAATTAAGCAGAAAACTTAATATTAAAATTGCTAGTTAATTCAAGGTTGCTGGACCATGACATAGGACGCAGGGCATCGAAATGGTCGTCAAACTGCTATGTACTGATAGTAATGCAATTTTATATTAAATATAAATGATCTATCACAAGTAGTTCCTTTTAAACTAACTAAAGCAAAAAACTTAACAATTGTGATGTTATACTATTGTTTCAGAAAAAGGGAGAAGGTTTGGTACCATTAAAACGTTTAATCCTGCTGCAAATGTTTGCACCTGTCCTAAGTCAGGAATCTGATGTACAGTAGTTGTCATTTGTTTATGTAACTTATACGTGTTTCTCGTTTCTCGTTTTTATATAGACTAGACCGTTGGTTTTCCCGTTTGAATGGTTTTACACTAGTAATTTTAGGGCCCTTTATACTTGTTGTTCGGTGTGAGCCAAGGCTCCGTGTTGACGGCCGAACATTGACCTATAATGGTTTACTTTTATAAATTGTTATTTGGATGGAGAGTTGTCTCATTGGCACTCACACCACATCTTCCTATATCTATTGACGCCACCGCCGCAGCCGTCACCGCAGCCGTCGCCGGAAAAGCAATCCATATGTCTCGCTTTCCGCGACGTTCGTCGCAGGCGACACAAAACAAGATTCTTCACGAAAACTTCCTCCCAATTTTAGAATAGAAATTCCGGGTGATTTGACTTTTGGATAAAACAACAACTTGGAACTTACAATTATAAAGAACGTCATCCCTTTCCATCTACCTATTCCCAAACAAGACCATATGATGTAGAACAAGGACTGTTTGTTACTGTAGAACTCTTTGGATACATATAGAGAACTATTTGAAGCACATATCAGTATTTGTAATGGAAAACTAAAAGTATTGAAAAGAACAATGAAAGGACATGTAGTAGCTGTTACAGAATGATGTGTAGCAAGGAAAATCACATTCCTATTTATGGTCGTCATCATCATACCATCCAAATGATGAGTTCTTAGTCAATCACGGATTTTCATGCCTTTTATAGTAGAGGACTTTTGCCAGTACATTACATTAGAGTATTAAAGGGAGCAGGTATTGGCTGCATCACTAAAGAGAGAAGATCAAAGTTCTTTAGAAAATGTAAAGAGCACGCTGAAAATGAAAGTGTTCAATCAGTTATCAATGCCATAAATTATGAAATTGCTTCATATAATGACCTAGATGGCATCAACATCATAACATATATTAAACACGGTTGAAGGAAAATGCCAAAAGACACCACAGTTGTAGCATTAGGAGAAAAATCTCACAATGTGATGGACTGTTAACATGTTACAAAGTCGCAGGATAAAGTTGCACAACGACACGAAAGACTGGGAACACAAAACAATTATGAAAATTTGGAGAATAAAATGTGTCCATTAAATTTTATGCATATGATAGCAGTTTGGCTGTAAATAAATTCGTGAGGATATTCAATTTACTGTCAGTCAGAATGACTTATGGCATGCTGTCAAGGCTGTATAGAAAGCAGTCAACAAAATTTCAAAATGACTAAACACTCAGAAGGTGTAAGTTGCAGTAAACAGCTGGGTGATTTGGAAGGGCTACATTTCTAGTTTCTTTTAAAACAGAATAATTACACCAACGCATTAAATTCAAAAGTGTTAACTGTAATCAACATGCTAATATTTCTGATCAACATAATCTTTTATTTCAACTTCAATTAGTATTTACAGAGTTGATGAAGTTATTAATCTTAGACTGGATTATATATATCTGTTAGACTCAGATCGACGTCTGGTCTCTAATCGACTTCCGTTCTTCAAATCGACGTCCAAATCTGACGTCATAATGAAATAAGATTCCAAATCAACGGCCAATAATATGACCTTCTAATCGACGTCTTTTTCGTTCTCAAATCGACGTCCAATACATGGCTTCTCTAATCCACGTCCTTTTTACGGGCTTGCCGCAATGACGTCACAACTTTATTTAATCCTGATTTGATGAAGGCATTTTGCGAAAACAAATGGTTGGTTGAACCTCAAACACAAAAACTTGTTTGAAAAGATCTTGCAGAGTTCAAATAATAATAATAATACTTTTAAACAATTGACTAAACTTCTTTATTCTGTCTATTGTTTGAGACTGTATATTGCCCTTAAATATCCTTCGGGTATCTTTATATTTTGGTTGCTGTCTCATTGTCTTATACCACATTTCATTTATTTATATAAACATGAAAGGAATAAGACAACGTAGATCGAGTGGAATAACTTTTTGACCAATATATATTAATATGCATGTACATGCAATATGATGTCGGTGTTTGTCTTATTGTCATTTACTAATGCTTGTCCTTTTATGTTTATTTAATTGACTATTCTGGACGTGATATTGCCTACTTTGTTGTTCCTTCTTATATGGTTCATTTAAAAAAATGTCGAATCTTGAAATTGCAAAATTGAATAAAAGTTTCTAATTTAAACCACCCTCTTCATAAGCAAATCAAAATAAACAATACTTATGGAGCAACATATTATAAAGATGCAATCTTGATAATGTCATACAAGAATATATTATGTTGAAAATTTTTGATAGGTGGTGCAATATTTTGTCTCTCCTGTTATCATGTTCAAAAGAAATGTTGGGTTATTTAGAAAAGGTTTGAATAACATTTTAAGCTTGTTTTCATTGCCAATAAGATGGTTTTCAAGTGTGATGATTATTAATTTGTCAATTTTCCATGTTGTACTGATAGTGGAGCAGCGAAATCTGAAATGACGCTTAGTTAAAGAGTTTAATGCATCCAAAGAACACACACCTGGAAATGTTTTTAAATGAAAGAATAAATATTTAACTTATCTTTCAAACATGCCGTCAGAAAATCGTATGATCTAATTTCCGTAAAATTGCCTTATTTAGCGTTATGCAGTTTATAAAACAAAATCTCTGATTTACTAAAATGATTATTTTACTACGAATCACCACATACAGGCCATATTTGAACATGCAAACGCAAGAATAAAACATTAATTATAAAAGCGACAATGATTTTTTTTTCATATGTTTACCAAAAAATTTTGTGAACGTTTTTATTTCAGTAGTTGTGGTTACCCCAAATCTACCTGTTTCCGTTTATGATAAGACAATAATTATTCGTTTTATTTGTATCTATTTTGCATATAAATACACTTTGAAACATAGTAGATACAATAAAACTTCCATTTGAATCAATTTTAATTCTATTTACGGAAATTTATAATTTGAATAAGACACACCAATCCGTCTCAGGATGCATTTAAATCCGGAATTGTGGTCCGAAACTTTTATTTCCACTAGAACACACCCGCGACATCGCGGTTCCGTGACTGAATTAAAGTACCTACGCCTTATGTTTAGCCTTTACTTTTTGTTTTCGTATTCTCATCTAATAAAGTCATGCTGATTATAAGGTGCTCATTTTCTGTGCTTTAAAAATCTTTATGTTTGAACCCGTCCTTGTTTTCTAACTACTTCTGGTAGTAAGACCCGTCTAGGCCAGACTGGGAAACTGGGAAGGCTAATGCTCACATTTAATCTGTACTGATACGGTAAGTTCAGTGTCCTACTTTACACAATATCCCATGGTGGTGCTCCTATTAAGGAGAAAGATACAGAACATACATACACTTAAACCGGAAACTATATGTGACATATACTATTAGTATCGGTAGCGGATTCGACCGGAACTTGTTAATAATTGGTTATATTAATTATTTGGAAAACAAAAGGGCCTGGAATGATGTAATTTTAATCAACACCATTGTCCTATATAAGTTATATATAAAGTTGAATTCTTTGAATCGTCGTCTTTATGTCATGCCGGCTGACAAATTGGACCTCGTTATTTTAGAATTATAGATTTAATCCCCAACCCGATCAGTTCTATCACTCTGAAGCTAGAATCCTATTTGCCTTTCACATTGAAATTGTTTATTTTAAATTGCTTTTAGTGGTTTTATGCATTGCTTAAGTAGTTTTTTGTTAATTTCGTTGGTTTTGCTATTTTAAACGACAAGAGAGGTTATTATTATTGTTTTCTATCAATGTTTACATTGTGTTGTGTTGAAATTTGTGTTCAAAATATTCAGGATCTTTTGTAAAAATTTCCGGAAAGTGTAACAGTTCATTTCTCCTTTAAAACTTGCTCCAACTAGCGCCAAGTTAGTCAAAACATCTTTTATCAAATTGTCAGAAGTGTATAATATATAATTATTTGTCAAACTGAAAGTCCGGGAAAATTCTACATTTTCACTGATAATGGCAAAGTAAGTTTTATTGAAGCTACTAAAGTACGACAATATGAGATAATTAAGAAGATTGAAGAAGATTTGTTTTCTCTCAATCATATTATTTCGGGAAAAAGGTGAATACTATAAATTATATAAATTATATAAATTATATGCACTTTACCATTCGCCCTGTTTAACTTACTAAGTATCCACTGAAAACATAAAAAAGTGAAATCAGAAAGCATATCTTTAAACCAGAATACTGAATTTGCTATAAAGGGCCCCAAAATGAATATTGTAAAACTATTCAAACAGGAATAAGATATAGATGATTCATTCGACGTCAGAGTAATAGCAAGGCGGTGTGATGCAAAGAAAAAGTCTAAACGTTGCCATACAAATCTGCACAGGCTCTGTGTGAAATTTACCACCTGTAAAGGCTCTAACTTCCACCTTGTGAAGCATCATTTAAACTTCGCGTGTTGAGATCTCTTTTAAAAAGTCTGGTGAATGCGCATAAAGCCAAATAAAGGCAACAATAGTATACCGCTGTCATAAATCGATTAAGCGAAAAACAAATCCGGGTTACAAACCAAAACCTAGGGAAACACATCAACTATAAGAGGTAAACAACGGAACAACAGAAACACTGATCTGCTACAAAAAACAAACGCCAACATACATAGAAACGGACTATTTGATAACAACTGCCATATTCCTGACTTGGTATAGGACATTTTAAGAAAAAGGGTGGGTTGAACCTGGTAGAAGTCAGTTATTGGGTCGCTTCTATTTTGTTATTAATACATTTATGTAAGTTAGCACACTAAAAATATTTTCGTTCTATACGATATGGTACTTGGCACATTCTGAACGTCAAATTACGCCAAAAACGTTTACAGGATACTTGTATATTTTATTAAAGTTTATACGAACACATTTTTGTGTAAAAGCAGAAATGTCACAGATACCTTTAGTCTGAAATGAAAATGTCAAATACTGACTAAAAGAGCCAGTGGGACTAAATTCAATAAAATTAAGTTTTCCCCTCCTTTACTTCCCGTTTAAGTTTTAAATACTGACAAGTCTATTAAAAACTTCATTTTTATGTAAATTTGTATAATCAAAGTTCAAGGCTATCCTTGTATGGAAACAAATGGAGTCATGAATGAACAGAATTTCTTAACAAATAAAAACGTCAATTTAAGCGTATAACACGTTATTATTTTTTTAAAATTTGATATCGCCTACAAACTTTGTAAATGCTGAATCAAATATTGTTCTCTGACTTGTCAATATGTTTACAATTTCTGAAATAAACACACAATTTACAGTTAAAACACCATTCGGAAATATCTTATTGTTAGCCTTGGACCCTTTTTATGCAAAATTGGGACCACTTCTGAGGCTTACGTCATCATTTATCTGAGAATTCAAGATTTTCTCTTTCCAAGGATATATAATTTAGCCGTGTGTTCTATGGGTGCATTAAATTATTTTTTATGTTTTACCGCTGGTCTATGAAAATACCTCGAAAAATTGGTTTTCAAAGGTTATAAAATAGCCACCTGCAACGTAAGTCTAAGAAAGCAATTCATTATGTTCAGCATTTTTCTCTTTCTAATAAACCCAACATCAAGTTATTCCTTGCAGGTTGGTTTACTTTAAATTTGTCATTTTGTTTTTGATAACAGGAACGTACGTTAACGATATATTAAGTTCTATCCTGTTACCCTTTTTGTCCATCCTGTTACCGATCGCAGTATTGCATTTGGCATTTGGTAAATTGCAAAGATTAAGACGTTGACACCTTTAAATGAGTTCAAACAACTAAACATTTCGTTATGTGTAAAATAATTCGATTTAAAGGGCTTGACCGTTAAATCGCGTTATCAGAGGAAGGCAAGACTTGTGACAGTTCATGCACAGGTCAATGTAACGCGCATGTCCTAATTCGATTACACGGCATATCAATTGTAACAGCTATAGCACTCCTCATAATATTCTGAATGCACGGTCTGCTAGGAAGTAACTGAATATATCTAAGGTCAGATTGTTGAGTTTATTGTACGCATAATTAATGTAAACCCACCCATCCCTCCTCTTTTAGTTTATCGATACTGCTGTTTTATGTTTTATTTTACAGATTTCTGCTTGTCTCTAACTTCAACATAGAACTCCTGTCACGGCTTCTGGATTTACAACTCTTCGCCAGACTATAAACACAATTAACCACAGTACGACGTCCATCTGACGAGTGATAACGGATTAACAGTCATAGTGTACCGATAAATAATGTTATGACAGTCTTTTAGCAGAGTTCATCACTAGGTCGGACTTTATAGGCTGCACCAGTACCGATGAACTTGATTTATCACTATATTATTATTTAATTTAGAACATTAATCCATGTAATCTTCATTTCCACCTCAAACGTAGTTTCTCATGTTGATTTTGGACATCTGTTGCCAGGGTTTAATTCAGCACCCCATTATTTCAAAATTTCTTTTATTTGAATTTTGAATTTTATTTATCTATTTTATTTTAATGATTTGATTTGCATTTTGAATTTGCATCTAATTTACGGTTGCCCAAAGACCCTTTATTTATGGGTTGGTAACCGACAGAAGCCATAATCTTACTTCGCCAATAAAATATATTTTGACTTAAATAACGTCTTCTCTCTTATAATATGTACATTTTGTGTAATCATATACTTTTAAAGACATTTTAGTGAAATATTGTCTATCCTAATACTATAACCATAGTAACAGGATAGACACATTTATTCATTTATGAATGCTGTTGTGAAATAACTACTCCGTTTGATGTAGTTATAGTGTTTTCTGCTGTGAGTTTGGTTTTCAATACGTAATTGCACTTTTACATGTATAATATTGTTGTACTTAATAAATTTATTGGTAACAGCAGAGACATGATAACATTGTACCCACTAATTTTTGTTACTAAATGTCTTGAATTTTCTTTCTCTACACTGTTATGTAAGAAACGTGCTGTGTCAAATACTTAGGAGGCTTTTGTGCTTTTGAGATCATTACTAAATAGGTCCATATTCATAGGGAGAAACAATTTAACGGTTATTCTAGTGGCGGTAACAGCATAGACATGCATTTCATGTACGCCGATTGAATTTAGTTTGTAGAAAATATGTGATATAGAATGATAAAGAAGCTGTGATTTTCGTTAGAGTTTCAATTACCATTCTAAACTACTTCTTTTTGTATATATCAAGGCAATCAAAAATAGGAAAAAATCATTTGAAATGTGTATCCCTGACACTGACGTGTACGCACATAAATTACGCAAAATTGGACTTAAATATATTTTAATCTTATCAAAATAGATCTAAATCATGTTTATTATTGATGATCTGACTCATAAATCCTACATACTTTCGTTTAAACACTTACAACTGCATAATTTTCCATTAAAAATAAAATAAAATGCTCCGTTGGGCGCAGCTTGTTACGACCGCAGAGGTCGAACCCTGAACAGTTGGGGCAAGTATAGACACAACATTTAAGCTTAAAACAGCTCTGAATTTAGATTATGATTCAATATTTGACACAGCTTAGGTTTGTGACTCAAAATGAATGTGGTCAAAAACTGAAAATTTTGAAATTGGACATTTACCTATTATGGTCCAATATCCAAAAT
This sequence comes from Mytilus coruscus, assembly GCA_017311375.1. Lineage (NCBI taxonomy): Eukaryota > Metazoa > Mollusca > Bivalvia > Mytilida > Mytilidae > Mytilus > Mytilus coruscus. The sequence goes on from CM029599.1 coordinate 62,345,421, forward strand.
CTAAGTACATGGTTAGAATCAGCATATCAAAGAACCCCAAGAATTCAATTTTGATGAAATCAAACAAAAGTATAATTTAGGACCCTTTGGACCTCAATGTGAACCAATTTGAAATTTGAAATTGGACATTTACCTATTATGGTCCAATATAAAAATCTAAGTACATGGTTAGATTCAGCATATCAAAGAACCTCAAGAATTCAATTTTCGATTAAATCAAACAAAAGTTTAATTGTGGAACTTTTGGACTTCAATATGGACCATTTGATAACGGAGCCAAAAATCCAAAATTTGAAATACATCGTTAGATTCAGCATTTCAAAGAACCCTATAAATATATTTTTATTAAAATCAAACAAAGTTTAATTTTGGACCCTGATTTGGACCAACTTGAAAACTGGGCCCAAAATCCAAAATTTCAATACAGGTTTAGATTCAGCATTTCAAAGAACCCCATATATATTCAATTTATGTTGAAATCAAACCCAGTTTAATTTTGGACCCTGATTTGGACCAACTTGAAAACTGGACCCAAAAATCGAAAATCTAAAACATGTTTATTAATAGGCAATATAAGCTTAGTTTTTAAAGGAGTTCGCTTCATCATCAAAAATAATATATTGAGCATTCAGAAAATAAGTTTATACAGAATAACAAACAAACCTACCACAAAATTCTTCAAACAATTTACCAAAGAAAAGAAAAAGATAATTTCCAAAGTATCATTTATCATTAATACAATGTCTTTAAAAATCTATAAAACTTATGTGTAATTATCTTCAAAATATCTAATAATGAACAGTAAATTTCAAACTATATTTATTCTTTCCTTCAGAGCTTATCATCAACAACACTTAGGAAACACAAAATTTTCAAATAGATATGTCACTCCAATTATAATTGTGTTATTGGTAATTACCACATGTTTTATTATCTTGATAATAGGTGAAAATTATTGCATGAATAAATTAATATTAATCAAATCGTACTAACCCATATGTACAAATGTGTATATTTAATTAATTGCAATACTCATAGAAGAAGACCCTATAGCAATATTGAACGAATAACAATGAGATGAAGAACAACGATCAAGAGTTGTTGACGTATTTTCTAAACTATGTTGAAGTCCTTCCTTTAATCACAAAGTGATTAAAAATTAATCTAGAGTTGTCTCTCTTTGTCTGTTGTTAATTGTAATTCACAAATAACAAAATTAAAATACTACAGACTTTAAGTATATTATACTCATTTGTGTAGAGGTTCCATCCTCGTTTTTCATTTATAACTTTTACAACTTATACAAAAACAATCCTTTGAATTAAACATACATTTTATTACACCAACTTGTATTTACATTTTCATGACTAGAATATACATTTTTCCTTTGTGGCATTACTTTGGCTACAGAGTATTCTATAATATTTTGTTGAGGCGCCAGGGTGACTACCGATTACCTATACACAATGGCTATCAGCTGACCTATGTTGACATAGTGTCATAAAACCCCTGGTAGTTAAACACGGTTACACCACCACCTACCATGGGGAGTGACCGGGAAAACACTCGTATTACCAATGCTCCAGTTATTAGTGCCCCACCTGTTGGCAGGTGTAGGCCTCCCTCTATAAGATGAGGTGGAGGAGGTCCCAGAGTTACCCATCTGTAGACCCCACCGTTACCACTAACCACATTTTCCAAACCTGCAAATTGTAGAACTTGTCAGGCCCAGAGCAAGGGCCGAGTGAAATAATCCCCAATCACTACCAGTCTCCTGGACCGCCACATGAGAGCCCAAGTCAGCTACCAAATCTGACTTCGGTTCTCACCTCCACAAAATTTTCATTATGGAATCATTGGAAAAGTTGATTTTGTTGTGCGTAGGAAAGACTCAACACCCCTTGTATATTATTTAAGAAAACCTGATTTCCAGTTTGTGACAAATGAGTTCCATCTGTTCTGTATAAAGACACTTCACTTGCCCTAATGTTCTCATGTAATATAGCTTTCCCCATTTTCTATTACAAAGTTTTTGACCACTGAATTCACTCTTTTCTCTTCTGTTCGATTATTGCACCCGCATTCAAGGGTGCAAAATGCCAGTATCTGCGCTGTAGCATTGAAGACCATATTATAATAAATAAAGCCTGGTAACGTAGGATAGAACATTTACATTTTCAATTAAACCCTTCCCTGTCAATTCTAAATCTGTCAAATCATTAGCTCCACAGTGAATAATAATAAAATGAGGAGAAGGTAAAAATTTCTTTTGCATCCAGTAGGAGTCCAAATCTTTAATCTGTAAACCAGGTTGCCCAATCCAGTATGTTGTAACACCTTTGACCCCAGTCCCAGGTTGTTTCTACCATATTTCTTCGCCTCTACGTTGGCCCAATGAACAAGGGAACTTCCAACAATCCATAAAATCTTGGGACCTGTGAAAACCTGTAGCTTGTTAGCCTTTTGAAACTAGAAAAATTGCAACCTAATATAGCGAGAATAAGCATGCGATTTCCATCTGCCTAATCTCATAATTACCTCCTCTGAGACCCCCTGTCTGGCTAGCTCCGTGGCGCCCCCAATTCTAAAACTATGTGACCTAAAATGACCTTTACTAATATGAAGAAAATGTAAAGCTTTTTCCAGTATACTACTGAATTGGTATCTAGTTAAAGGCATACCAGTATAATGAATAAACAAATCTGTATTGTTACAGGTAGGTCGTACCTTTAAGTATTCATTAATGAGTCGTATCGGACAGTAGTTTTTTCCGTTCTCAGGTATCAATAAAGTAACAGACTTTCCTTTTGGTCAGTTTTTGACCACCTTACTCTTAGTTCCAGGACTTTTTCCTAACTAAAATATCAGAAATTGTTAAGTTGGAGCCATTTATAACAGACTTAGTTTTGAAGTAGTGATTTCCCTACCCTTAGCAAACCAAAGAAGGCAACGGAAAAACTGCTGAAAATAAAGCAGCTTCATATTTATTCTTACATACTTTATCTAAACAACTTATCATATCTGATAACAATTGCACTGTAATTGGTGCTCTAATGTCATTACGTTTTCCTCCTTGAATTCTTTTTATTCCTTCTAATGCCTTTCCAATTATAAAGAATTCTGTAGTATCCTGTATGCCTTGTATTTTATGATGGTATGAAACTCCTGATATATAAGATGATATAGTACCCCCTGAAAGACCCTCTACTGACAAAAAAGCTATAAAATTTAGCAAATCATTGACTGGCACCGGCCATTCCTGTTTCAATTTGTAAGATGATCTAAAATTACAAAGTTTTGACAGAGCCAAATTGTTTGATTTTTGTGTATTTTTGGACACACCTTGATTGACAATATAATCCGCCACCTGACTTAAATGTTCCAGATCCGTGTTGGAATTTTGGTTGGCCACTGGTCTGCTTCTGGAGCTAGGCTTCTGAACTTCCCCCACTGAGAACGAGAAAGACAATCAGCAATTTGGTTTTGTTTTGAAGGGATATAACTTGCCTTAACTAACGTATTATTTTTTAAGTTCATTAAAACCATCTGTCTTACTAAAGTCATAACTCTACTTGATTTGCTAGTTTTCATATTAATGATTTGAACAACCGCCTGATTATCAACATGAAAATAACTTTTTGTTAACAAAATAGGATTCCCAGGACATAAGTGCTGCTACAACTGGAAACAACTCTAACAATGTCATATCTCTGGTGATTCCAGTTTCAACCCAATGTTTTGGCCATATGCCTTGGGCCCACTGGCCTGCAAAATAGATCCCATACCCACCTTTGGACCCCTGCACTATCCGTGAACAACTCTAATTTTTTATTTGAAACCCATACATTGTCTGTTATTACAGTGACACCATTGTATTGTTTTAAAAAGTCTAACCAAACTTCTAAATCTGCTTTCATCTGCTTGTTTACTCGAATTTTGTAATATGATTTTCTTACCCGGATTGTTGAATTTATGAGTCTGCGACAGAAGGTGCGGACTGGAGCAACCACCTTACAAGCAAAATTCAGGAGCCCAAGTAGGGATTGCATTTCTTTAAGAGTTATTTTAGAACTGTCTAAGGTATCTCTGATTATTTGTGAGAGTTTGACAAGTTTTCATTTGGAAGCCGCATGATTAAATTCTGTGTATCAAATTCTATACCCAAAACATGAGTAATGTAGTAGGCAAAGTAGTCTTGTCACTAGCAAGAGGAATGCCTATTTTGTTGCATACCTCTTGGAATAACTTCAAAGTATTGCCAACTTTTGATGTTTGGCTCGACTCGACAAAAGAAAATCATCTAAATAATGGAGGATATCATCATTCCCGCTTTTTGCTGTATTATCCAATGCAAAGCTTTGCCAATTTCTCCCACAGGGCACAACTTATTGAGGCCCCATTGGGAGCATTTTATTAAGATAATATTCACCCTGAAATTTTATCCCCAACAAGTCAAAATCGTGCGGGGCAATTGGCAACAAACGAAAAGCCGCTTTACATCACACTGACTTAAACGGGCAAATGTTTTGTGTCTATTAATCAAACATGCTGCTTCGTCCACTGAACTGTACTGCACTGAACAATGATCTTTATCAATAAAATCGTTTATTGAATTATTCTCAGGATAGGATAAATGTTGAATAAGTCTGAAATCCCCATCCTTTTTTGGCACTAGCCCCATTGGTGATACCTGAAGTGTGGGAAAAGGTGGGTAACTGAAAGGACCAGCAATGCGACCAAGTTTAACTTCCTTCATTAATTTTTCTTTAAAAATTTTGGGTAGCTGTAATGCACTTTTAAATTGGAACTCTCCTTGGTTCCTAGAGCTAAAATATTTTAATGAAAACCATATTTGAAACCAGATATAATCTCATGTGCTACATTGTTAGGTGGGTAGAATTCTAAATAATTTTCCAAGACTGATACTTTAATAGGAGTATTTCCTAATGAATAAAATTAATACTTTTGTTACTTCTTCCCTGGGCCCGGTTATTACATTGGGCCTTTCTGTGTTTGCCACTGCATATTTCACATACGTGTTTAAACCTACAACGAGGGAAGTAGGGACAGTCATTACCATTATTATAGTATTTACATGACATATTTACACTTCCACTAGTTACCTGTGATTGTTGATGTGTTCTAGTGTTTGAAAGTGTAGCTGCATTTGAGTTATAATTACCACGATTTTGTGTATTTGTTCTATAACCCTGTGATTGCACTGACACACTGTTTTGTACTGTGGGAGATGTGATGTGTAATAGCCAATATTCACCGTGTATATTTCCCAAGATAAATATGGATTCTTTTCTATTTTTAGCCTAAATTGCTCGTCATAGGTGGCCCAGTTTTCTGACCTCGTTGCCGCTAATCTTATATCGCGCATATATTTTAACAATTCCTGTGCCCGTGTGCTGTATTTCTCAATGTAGACACTCATAAAACCATGAATGCTGAAGTCCATTCATTTATGGACAAATAAACACCCGACGATCTTTTTCAATGCAAATGTTCCCCTTTTAATTTTAAATCGCCCTCGTCAACCTCTTCCATTTCTTTTTGCGTTCTCAAAAGAGAATGAAGCTCTATAAACTTTCCCTCCCAAATCTTTTCCTTAATTTTAAAAGGCACGTGTTCCCCCACTGTGTCATGAATGCTAGATTCTTGTGACGGAGTGAAATCAATGGAATTATTTGCAATTTCTAAGTTTTTGTGTAACGGGTCGTGCCTAAAAGAGGGAAATGCCCTTGCATCCTCCTCCGACTCATTACCTGATGAGATATCAGCAGTTTCCTCCGGTCCTTCTGCCACCACGTGTCCGACCTCTTGTGTTTTCTTGGCAGTTCTTTTCCGGCCAGCTCCGTCCTTCTTTGGGGAATTCTTCGTTCTGCACTCTGTCCTCCTGTCCTGCTGGTCGTTATTCTCTTCTTTCCCATGGCCCTTGATGGCGATCCTATGGCATTTCTCTTGTTTGGCATCTTTTCTTTTTAAATAGTTTAACTAATTGTGTAACACCTGCTTTCTGGTCGACAGCAAATTAACAAGTGCCCGATACGGGAATTCCAAATTCTGATTCAAGCTGATACGGGAATTCCAAAATTCTGATTCAAGCTGCGAGCGCCATCTATGGCCATGCCAAATATGGCAATGAGCTACAGGCTGCAACACCCACGCACCCACACAAATATTTGATTGAATTAAACCAGATTATTGAAAATATAAAATTTTTATAATCTCTATTAATTGTAAAATCTATTATACAAACTGTGTGTAGTTTTATAGGAAGAAAAATTAAATTTTCAATTTCTTTTTGTTATGTGTAGGGAATTTCATTATAAACTTTCCTTCATTCTTTTTATATTTAATTTCTATGATTAGGTTATAAAGATGTTAAATATTTTTCAAAATATCTAATAATGAACAGTAAATTTCAAACTATCTTTATACATAATTTCTTCTCTAAAATGAAATATGATGTTGAATCTATTTTAACTATGACTCAACTTAAAATTTCGATTAATTGTGCACTACATCTCTAATGAGATTCTGATTAAATATTTGATAAAGCATAATTTCTGACACAGAATGAATGTGGTCTAAGTACTTAAATAATTCAAAATTGGACCATTACCAACATGACCAATTATGGTTGGAATAAGCATATCAAAGAACCCCAAAAATTCAATTTTGAAGAAATCCCACAAAGTCTAATTTTGGACCCTTTAAACCTCAATGTGAACCAATTTGATAACAGGACCAAAATCCAAAATCTAAATACACACTTAAATTCAGCATATCAAAGAACCCTATATATTCAATTTTTGTTGAAATCAAACAAAGTTTAATTTTGGACCCCAATTTCAACCAACTTGAAAACTGTGCAAAAAATTTAATTATATGCTTAGATTCAGCATATCACAGAATCCCAAAAATAGTTTTTGTTAAAATCAAACTAAGTTTAATTTTGGATACTTTGGACCTTAATGTGGACCAGTTTGAAAAACGGGCCCAAAATCTAAAATTTAAAACACTGTTAGATTGCACACATTAAAGAACATCAATAATTATAATTTTGGATGAAATCAAAGTTTAATTTTGGACCCCAATTTTGACCAGCTTGAATACTGTGCCCAAAATCAAAATCTAAATACACACTTAGATATAGCATATCAAAGAGCCCTAACCATTCATTTTTTTAAATCAAACAAAGTTTAATTTTGGACCCTTTGGACCTAAATGTGGACCAATTTGAAAACAGGCCCAAAATTAAAATCTAGATACATGGTTATATTCAACATATCAAAGAACACCAATTATTCAATTTTGAAGAAATCAACGAAGTTTAATTTTGGACCCTTTGAACCTTAATATAGATCAATTCAAAAACAGACCCAAAATCCAAATAATAAATACCCAATTAGATTCAGCATATTAAAGAACCCCAAGAATTCAAGACTTTGAATTAAACCCCATTGAAATTGCTTAAGAAATAAGCAATTTAAAAATAACATTTCTTTTTATTAAGATGTAACATAACATAATGTATGGCACAATTGTATTTAAAAACTTCACTTACCTACACTTCCACTTCAACAGATGGACAAAGGTCTATTTTAATTTCAAAGGAATTTTCAACCATAAGAAAATATTCAAACATGTTAACAATCTTTAAATAGAACACAATACATACACAATTATCACCACAATTAATATATTTGAATCAGCAAATCTATTTTAAACTATGACTCAATTCAAAATTTCTATTAGTTGTGCAATAAGTCTATAACTGTAGAGCTTGATGAACTATTTAATATCTCAATCCTCCTATTGTAGTATGGAACCTTGTGCTAAAATTTCTTTCACATCCATACACTTATAATAAAGTTATTCTCTGTGAACCAATTCATTTTCCATGAACCAATTTATTTCCCATGAACCATTGATGTAAACCACAAAATAGTTCTCTAAAATTAGATATGATGTTATATCTATTTTCAACTATGACCCAACTTAAAATTTCTGTTAATTGTGCAACAATATATCTGAATTTAAGGTCTGAGCAAATATGTAATAATAGCATAGTTTCTGACACGGACTGAATGTGGTATCAGTTCTTAAACAATTTTAAAATTAGACATTTACCAATTATGGTCCAATATTCAAATTCTAAATACATGGTCGGATTCAGCATATCAAATAACCACATTGTTTAATTTTTGTTAAAATCAAACTAAGTTTTGGATACTTTGGACCTTTATGGGGTCCAGTTTGAAAATTGTGCCCAAAATAAAAATAAAAATAAAACACTGTTAGATTGCACACATTAAAGAGCACCAGTGATTTAATTTTTGAAGAAATCAAACAAAGTTTAATTTTGGACCAAAATTTGGACGAACTTTGAAAACCAAGCACAAAATCAAAAATCTAAAGCACTGTTGGATTGACCATATCAAATAACACAAACAATCATTTTTTTAAAATCAAACAAAGTTTAATTTTGGACCCTTTGAATCTAAATATGGGCCGACCATGCCCCAAATCAAAAACTTAAATACACGCTTAGATTCAGCATTTCAAAGAACCCTATAATTCATTTTTTTTAAATAAAAAGTTGTATTTTGGACCCTTGGACCTTAATGTGGACCAATTTGAAGACAGGCCTCAGAATTGAAAAATCTAAATACACGATTAGATTCAGCATATTAAATACTCCCAAGAATTCAAGACTTTGAATTAAACCCCATTGAAATTGCTAAAGAAATAAGCAATTTATGCAAAGTATTGGTTTTGGCCCTTTAACTAAACCAAAAGGGTCATAACCCCTAAAATCAAACCCAAACTCTATTTTATGGTACAACACCTTGTGGCACAATTAAATAGCAATAAATAGACTTATACTCAAGTTATTGTCCAGAAATCAGAAAATCCTAGTTTTTGCCCCTTTTCAGCCCCTTATTATTAAACGGTTTGGACCATGACCCCTAAAATCAATCCCAACTTTCCTTTTGAAGTATGGAACCTTGTAGTAAAATTTCATAGAAATCCATACTCTAATACACAAATTAGTGTCCTGAAACATGAAAAATGCTTGTTTTTGACCCCTTTTTGACCCTTAATTACTAAACAGCTACAACAATAACCCCAAAATAAATCCCAACCTTCCTATTGTGGTATGGAAACTTATGCTTTAATTTAATAGAGATCTATACACTTATACTCAAGTTATTGCCTGAAAACCAGAAAAGTTGTTTTCGGCCTCTTTTCGACCCCTAATTATTAAACGGTATGGGTCATGACCCTCCAAAAATCAATCAAAACTTTTCTTTTGAAGTATGGAAACTTGTAAAATTTCATAGAAATCTATACTCTTATACACCAATTATTGTCCTGAAACATGAAAAAGCTTGTTTTGGCCCCTTTTGACCCGTAATTACTAAAAGCTACGACAATAACCCCAAAATAAACCCAACCTTCCTATTGTGGTATGGAACCTTGTGCTTAAATTTTAAAGAGATCCATACACTTATACTCAAGTTATTGTCTGTGAACCTGACAATAAATTGTTTTGTTAGGCCCTTTTGGCCCCTAATTCCTAGACAGCTATCATGACAATAACACCCAAAATTAATACCAACCTTCCTATTGTGGTGTAGAACCTTGTGCTAAAATTTTGACCGGAGAAATATCTCTTATACTCAAGTTCTTGTCTTAAAACAGACAAATACTTGTTGTTTGCCCCTTTCTGGCCCCTTATTACAAAACAGCTAAGACAATAACAAACAAAATCAATCCCAACCCTCCTATTGTGGTATGGAACCTTGTGCTAAAATGTCTTACACATCAATACACTTATACTAAAGTTATTGTCTGCGAACCAATTCATTTTCCACGAACCAGTAAAACTTACCTTTTTGGCCTCTAATTACAAACCGCTATGACAATAGCCCCCAAAACAATCCCCACCATCCTTTAGTGGTATGGAACCTTGTGCTAAAATTTCATAGAGATCCATGAAATTATACTCAAGTTATTGTCTTCGAACCAAAATGTCTTCAGACGCAGACGCAGACAACACCATAACATAATACGAACGTAAATAAATTTGCAGTCGTATAAAAATAGCATAGGTGTACTGAAAATTCGACATTTTTTAAATGTCCCATATACGTCAACTATTTATATAATTCATGCTTTGAGACGGTCCTTGTACGCGTTGTGTGTGTAGTAAATAATGCAGCGTGTTGTTGTGTTTTGTGACAATAAACCAGGGAATAGTTAATTTAAATATATATAATGTCCCAGAATAAATTGATTATTTCTGAACGTTTATCATGTGATAGACACTACTGTCTTTATTTGATACATATGTTTCAAGCATAGTGAATTATGGAAGCGAAGTGTGGGGATATCATAAAGCAATTGACATTGAAACTCTTCACTTATATTTTCAAAGAGGATTTCGAAAGTAAAAAGAGTACTACACATTGCATGGGGTATTTCGAACTAGGTAGAGTCCCGATGTATATACAGAGTACAGTAAAACGATGAAATATTGGTGTAAATTGTTAAAACTGACAATTGTAGTCTGAAAAATTGTTATGCAGAAATGCTGGAGGCCAGCAATGTAAAAAGTAAAATCAAATTGAATTGGTCGTGTAAAATAAGAGATTTATTATGTAATTATGGCTTAAGTCATGAATGGTTGACACAAAATGTTTTAAATGTAGATTTTTTATAGCTGATTTCAAACAGCGTGTTACTGATAGATTTATATCTGAAGCAATGTCATTTTTGAGCAGTCTTCTAAATGTCAGTTTTACAAATACATATATGACAGTCATGGTTTGCAGTTTTATCTTAGTAGACCTGTTAATTTTAAATATAAACCATTAATAAGCGAGTACCGTTTACATGCACATAACTTCAACATTGAAACTGGAAGGTTTTAAATATAAATAGAAACGCTAGAATATGTAATATGTACAACTGTAATTCTGTTGAGGATAAATATCACTATATTTTGGAATGTATTAGATATAAAGATATTCGTATGAAGTATATAAAACCTTATTATTGGAGAAATCCATCAGTATTTAATTTATACAATTGTTATCTGTTCTTAATATAAAAGAACTTAATAATTTTGGGAAGTATTAATGTATTGCCGAAAACAATCGTAACTGTTGAATGTGTATATCATACTTCAAGATTGTTAAATTATGTTAATCAATATCATGCTCCTAGATTTGTTTTAAATTGTATGAATTGTATATTAATGAATTACTTTATTGTACTATGTGATGCTTACTGTATTTAATGTAATATTAATTGTACTTGATACCTATAAGCTGTATTGCTTTTGGAATAAAGAATATATATATAATATATTTCAATCATTGCCTGGAAAATGTCGAAAAGCATGAAGAAAATTAACAAAACGATATTTCTGTTATAAATATTTATTTTAGGTCGGAAACACAGTGGTCGGAAAGCAGAAAGATAATTAAACAAAAGGATTTTTCGGTCAAAAATATTTAATTTCTTTAATAGATACTACCAGACCAGGAGAATATTCATTAAAATTATTAAGTTTAAACTGAGACTACATTTATCCTTAATAGAATATAATTAAAATGTTATATATACGTGTATTATGTCTCACGGTTTGAACAGTGAATGCATTTATGAAAATTATATGCAACATATGAGCACCAATGAGCAGGGATGCGTACACATAAGTTAGTATCTGAATTTTAAACGGTAGTGAATGGAAAAATACTTGCATGGTTTCAATTCACAAGGATTTTAAATCCTTGCAGCTCACAAAAACGTAGTTCATATTTTACAATAATCATAAAAATTATAATAACTATATTAATTATTTTATACTGTTTAAGTATGAATTTATAAGTCTCTGCTTATATTTTGTATAGCAATATATTCATGTAATGGAAACCTTCAAGAAGAGATTGATTTGACGAATAAAATGTTCATCTGTAAATACTTGACGTTTGTGTTTATTGATATTATATTCTAAATTTTCGTAAAAGATTCACTAACAGGAATGTATGTTAATTATCAAATTTCAATTCTATTTTTTTTTTTTTTTAAAGTTCAACCTTATAGCATCCAAATCTTTGCGATATGGTACGATTTTGATGGTATTCATTTTGTTGACCAGCTATCCTACACGTCTAGGTTTATTTACAATATATATCACCCTGTTCATACGACACACTATTGGTTTGCATTCACACAAATTCCGGATTAAATTGCAATGAATCTGGAGTCCATTAGAGGTAGGTAGTTTGACATCCGAATTCAACTATTTGACATTAGATTTGAGCCTAGATTAATATATGTGATGACGCAAATGCGTATTCTTATTCATGTATCAGTGCGTATACTTTCTATTTAGAAATACCACGTGCATGCATAAGTATTAATTTCACTCGCTTTTCTTATCTAAATTCAGGACGCGGCAGTAAGAGCTTGACATGTGACTTTCAAGCATGGCCATCATTATATACTTTCGGTATTCTGACCTCTAGCTGTTTCTCTTTTCTTTCTGTTTTGAGTGACTGTCCTATTATAAACTTTGACATTTTCGAAATGTTAAGGATTTTCTACCCCAGGAATAGATTACACATGTATTCGGCAAAAACTTTGTTTCGAAATTTGGGGTCCTCAATTCCTTTCAACTTCGTACTTTATTTGGCCTTTTACCTTTTTTATTCGAGCGTCAATGATGAGTCTTTTGTAGGCTGAACTCGCGTCTGGCGTACAACCTTTTAATCCTGGTATCTTTTATATCTACATATCTTTTAATACAAATTGGTTCTTTTGAGAGTATGTTGAGGTATTCATAAAACTTCTGAAAATTAGATATTCTTCAAAACCAAGTTTTCCTGTAGGATATTTAGATTGATTTAAGTAATTTCAGGAAATCCTTAAAATGTGAAATGTTTTATGAGATCAAAATAATTGTAAGTATATAAGAGGTCCCAATGAAGCTGGTGTGTTACTCTCAAGAAAATATAAGTTGCATGCAACAGGGTTTCACTTTCAATAGGATTATGGAAAATGATGTTCACTCCCAAGTAATAAATAAAATAGTCAGGGCCTTAAAATGTAAATTCAAATACAGACCTTCTAAAATTCAAACTGACCATTATTCCGTGCGTTCATCGTGTATCGTGCGTGTTGCGTGCATATATCGTGCGTGTACTAATCGTGCGCTCATCATTCATCGTTCCGTGTATTTTCCGTGTAACATGCGTGCATCGTTTATTCTTGATCGTGTATCGTGCGTTCATCAATCATTTATTCTTATAACCGTGTATCGTGCGTTCGTCAATCGTGTATAACTGTGTACATCAGTTAACGTGCATTTGTCAAACGTTCATCTCTAATCGTGTAACGTTCATTCATTGCGGTTTTATATGATAGTCGGTTATAGAGCTCATCAAAGCTTATATTTTATCTCACGGTTAAAGTGTATATTATATGTTCCGACTTTAAATAAAATTTACATTCATACTTACTTTCTTGTGAACACTTAATTAACTTCATCGTACATAACGTTCATACAGATTCATGACTTTTTGTGTAAAATTTATTATTATCTGTAAACATTTCGTGGTTATTCAGTGAATCTTGGCTGGGACTGACACATTTTAATATCATGATACATGTTCTACGTACAAACAATAACATGATGACATTTCTACGACAGAACAGTTAAAATTGGGATTTCTATTCAACTGAGCGAAATGGGCTTAAAATTTACTGTTGGCCAACTGTTATTTGTTAAAAATATTCTGTCAATTAAAACAAAAGTGCTTTTGCAAAAGTTAGATGTGGGTAGCTCCACTAAAATTGAAACTGGAAAGTATGAAAGAAAAGAAGTCCACGAGATGACATTTGTGTAGCACTACTATTGAAGATGAACTTCATGTCATTTTAAAATGCCCATTATATGTAGATTTAAGACAAATTATGATACATTAAGCTAAACATTCTAATGAACATTTTAACCTATAATTATCAGATAGCGAAAATTTATATTTTTATTTAATAACGGCAATGTTGCTGCTATAGTTGCCAAAAACATCAACAATATTTTATTGAAAAGAAAGGCATTTTATTTCCTAGTTCTCAAAGAAAAAAATGTTTTATTTTCATATAGAACAGGTGGAAACTGTAAATTTTAAATGTAAATGAGTAAATATATTGTGTTTTAAAAGTCGCTCATTATTCTTTTAAGATTGGTACATACAATGCAAATGTTTTAATGTTTTATGTTTATTTCTGTGATTCTCATTTTATGTTTGTATGTGGTGAGACTATAATAAAATATTGAATCAGTATTAACGTTCAACTTGAGTCATTTCTCCAATGTTGAACTAGGCTAGATTATAATTCTTCGCTTATTTGGCAAATTCATATTCTACTAAGATATTTTCAAACATTTAAGTTTTGATAAATACCATTACAAATATCATTTTTGTCTTAGTTTCTGATGGTCACATGCACGTAAGGTTATTCCATTTAGAAAATACAATATACAAGATTGTCGGATTGCGGATTAAGATGTTAGATCTCAAACTTGAATTAACAAATTAAACTGAGGCGAATTTAACACGGATATGTATTTTCTCTTCAACAGTGTTTTTATTCTCTGTTCTTTATTTTCATTTAAACTAAGCTAAATATGTTTTGTGGAAAATTGAATAAAAATATACATTATATGTATTTGAAGGCATTTTTTTAATTAAACAAGTATAAGATCAGGCAAATATATCACGTATTCCTTAAGAAGGATTTTAAATTGAGGAACTTTTTAAACTTGAAATTGTGTTTACGAGTTTATTTTGATAAAATAGTTAAATATATGGTATTATCATAACAAGTCTTTATTTGAAAGGAATAAACATGGAACACTTTCACGGATTCACTTTTCATTGTGTTCATGGTTGCATATCAAGGACACCGTTTTTAATGTATGTCTAAAAGATTAATATCCGAAAAAATAATTCACAATAGTACTTTGTTAACCTTCTAGGATTATTAAAGAATGACGGATTTTTTTTACCATGGGGGTATTTTTTGTTCCGTTACTGAGGACATTTTTTGTCCTTTATGAATCCATATGACAAATTTGACTCCAATAAGGATAAATTTTGTCTCATAGAAAATCGGTAGTTTTATCCGATAGATATTTTGTTCATTTTATCGGATATAAAAGATTGAAAAATAAAACAATTAATTGAAGTTTCGTATGCATCTATCAAGATCCAGCAACTTTTGACTAGTATAAATGGTTACCTTGGTTTTATAGCTCAAAACGGTATTATTTGTTTTGCTTTACATTGGGTTAAATAATGAAATGTATGTTTCAGAAATTTACACAAGTTTGATTTCGGCTTTGACTCCCGGGGACACTGTCGTTTACAGTAAAAGACGAAAATCTACACATGTACGTTCTTATAAAAAAGAAGTTGTGGTATGATTGCCAATGTTCATAATTATATCATAATTATTGTACTCCCCCTAATAATGAATCTATAATATATGCCACTGGACGTTAAACGATCAACTATTAATTCATCCATCTTATCCTTTTAGTTTTGTGATAATTTGCATATCAAATACATGAAACAACTGCAGATTTTCACTAAAGTTAGAAGGCCGATATTATTGCACATATAAAACAGACATTAACATCGATCCCTACGTTTTGATCCCCTCACAAAACAACACTTTATAAATTTCATGCATCCGTAACGCTTTTCTGGATTTACTTTCACTAGGAACGCTCAATGCTAAATATTTGAAAGCCAAAGAATGTATAAAATAGATAGGAGTGTAGAGTTATATGACCAATAAAGGACCTATATATTCACAACATTCTGTGTATTTATGTGTCTGTCCAAAGTCAAAAGCACGTAGTTCAGTGGTTTTCGTAACATCAATTCTGTTATATACATGTATTTGGGCTTTTTGTGGCAAGATAGCTTTGAAATAAAGAAGGCCGTTAGTTTGCTCAATTGAATTATTTCATATTTTTTCATGTCGGGGCGGGGCCTTTAATAACCGACTTTACAGTTTCCGTATTTTTCATTATTGAAGGTCGTATAGATACAACTGCTAACATTCCTCTTGATTTGAACTTTCTTGAATAGTTGACTCACTAGCAATTATACCACATTTTTATTTTTACATAAGCCTTCAATCCATCAAAGGCCAATTTAGTCTGCTGTAGCTGAAACCTACGTTTCTTAAAAAAATCTAAATTTATATACTGACAATTTAAGAAATGTTTGTCATAGATATCTGTTCGTGATATAAGTATCAAAATATTTTAGCTATGAAGATGTGTAAACCCTTAAATAAACCCTATTTCTATGAGCAATACCTACGGAAATTAAAATAATAAAAACCATTATCAGAAAATCGGAATAAAAGAGTTTGCAATTATTAAAATATAGTAAAAGAAGTGTATATATATATATATATATATATATATATATATATATAGCACAAACAACATTTTCAAAAGACCAAAAGTGAAAGTATATTTTAACAAAACGCATTTGACTAACAGGTCGAACAACAGGTTGTTCGACCTGTTAGTCAAATGCGTTTTGTTAAAATATACTTTTCACTTTTGGTCTTTTGGAAAATGTTGTTTGTGCTGTATTTAGACCCCTCTACCAAGAAATTTGTTTTGCATGCACACGTATAAAAATTGCGGTTTTTATCCAACGCAATCATAGGTTTGAACGTTGTTTTCAATTTAGAGTTGTATATATATATATATATATATACACGTATATATGTGTGTGTGTGTGTATGACTCGGAGGTGCAATGGAGATCATGAAGTTTGATGGTCACGCGTGAAGTGCGCTGGTCTGCGCCGAAGTGCGATGAGCTGTTCGATGGTGTGCGACGGTTTATATAACGCTGGATACCTAGATTAAAGTCTACAGATGTGCAATTATTATGAGCAGTATATTTGTTTCAATGTCAGTATATAAAGCATTTACTAGTGTTATTGTCTATGGATGTAATAGTTAAAGTTGCCACGTACTAATTGAGAGATCGTCCTATTTGATGTTTTGCATGTGGAAATTATTCTTGCTTCAACATGTATCTTTACTTAATTTGTTCCTCTAATGAGAACCTCATTTACCATTATATAATGATAATCATAAGAATAGTTTGTGGACCCGTATGTATTTAGGGAATGACACTCCATCGTACGTAAAACAAATCTTTCGTATATTTCCTGTTTCACAGTCCAACATGTATATTGAATTTTACTCACAACTCAGAAAGTTGATACCAGCGCGGGGTATGCTTAAACCTCTTATTCTAGATGTCAGGTAACTTCTGTACTTGTGTTTATGTTGGATTGCTGTCTGATTGACGAATACCCGTCACTTTATATATATAGATTTTTTTTAATTTGTTTTTTAGGGATGCATCCAGTTGCACCTTTTCATTTAAAATATATTTCCGTGACGTAACCTCAAAAGATTAGTCACTTCAATAAAAGAAAAAGGAAATGAAACCTCTTCTCACATGTTGCACTTTGGGTAATTGTTCTCTTCGACAAAATACTGCCTTGAACTCAATTTTGGTATAAATATAAAGAAGCCACAATTTGGTTCTTCAATGGATATTTTTGTAAACACCTAAAGCTAGGTAAAGCCTATCTCTTAATATAGGCTCTTAAATTCGGCAACTTTTAGAGACCGACCGTGCTTGGGCTGTATAGCCAGTCAAGGTCGCTAAACTCTCATTATCCGTTTAGAGATTTTCTGAAAATACGATGGTTTTGCCTTATTCAAAACTAAAACATTATCAAATATAACTGGTGGCCTTCGGCTGTCATCTGCTCTTTTCGGGTTGTTGTCTCTTTGACATATTCCCCATTTCCATTCTCAATTTTAAAATAACTAAAAATATGATAAACAGTTGTCAGATCAAAATACATTTAACAAGCCAGTGCGTTGATACAGGTTATATTCTACTGAATTTACTATATATATATCCGTTATTATTACGTAATATATATATATTATATAAGTCCTGTGTCCAGGTGAGAAATAACAATATGTGATTTGTATGTCAGGTGAAAGTGACAACGGGTGGTATGTATACTAAAATGTTTATCGTCTTCCATTATACATGAGGGTGTGGATGGGGGTTTATAGAATAGAAAATTATTGACAAAAAATAAAGAATACAGAAAATAACTAGATAAATATATAGAAAAGAAAATGATGAGGTACTAGAATTTATAGAAAAATAAAGAATGATCGGCAAAAGGTATAACGAATAGAAAAATTGCCTAAAATGATAGAATACAGAAATAATGAATCCCCATTCAGACCCTCATAATCTGACGATGACATTTAGCTTTAGGACAATTATGGGCATGCGATACAGTTTAAGACCCACAGTAATTTTTTACAAAGTTCACATACAAGCTAATTTTACAAAATCAATTTGTATATGTAATAAAATTATATCTTCATGTGCTAAATTTAAAAGACAAATGGGTTTGAATTATTCGACATTTACTTAACATTTCGGTTTCTTGTACATTTCTGTCCTTTGAACAGACATCCTTAACTTTTTTGTTTCAAAAGATAAAGATATGCGGATTTCGGTAAAGAGATTAGGAATATCTTCGTTACAAAATTGGGCTCTACATTTGTGTAACAATTCTTTGTTAATAATTAATTTTGTTAAAGAAATTGATTTATGAAGAAAAACGGTATTTTGTTGTATATTTATCTGGGACTATTATTACTGTTAGTATAATAGTCCCAGATATTTATCTAGTTAAAAAGTCGGTAATTTCTTCATAAAAGTTGGAACGAATAATCCTCATACAGTATCAAGCCAAATGTCATTTCTAAAAAGAGGGTCCATATGCTCGTTTTAAGCTAATGGTTTAATCTCGAAAAATGCATCTTTTCCCGATATTTCACAGTTTGACGTCGCGAAAATAACATTTTACGGCAGCAATTTTAAATGTGTCGATAAAAGAACGAATTCTTCAATTATTAAGTATGTAAATTTCTGTCAAAACCATTATAATCAATTCAATATTTTATTTACGTCTCACTTTATGTATAAAATTGCACAATACATTTATAAAAGAAACATTTTGTATACATAAGCCAATCTGTACAGATTTATGACAGACGATAATCAACTAAAACAATATGTATATAGGTAACTATTATTAAGGTCATCCGAAAATGTGATAAAAAAATCCGAAAAAGACTGATAATAACATACTAATTCCATTTCATGCAATAAGGTTTTAATGCTAAAAGTTTTAGAAGAAAGAGTTTAATGTCTGCTTATTTAGATTAATTCTGCGAATTGTTTTTGTCTGCAAAACATCAAACAGAGATTTAAAGAGAATCACAACTAATTGAATAAAATAGAGGATTGAAATGGAGAATGTGTCAAAGAGACAACAATCCGACCAAAGAGCAGAAACAGGTGCGTCTAAACACGGCTAAGGACTCCTTAGTGCACTAATGACTTATAATATGCTACTAAGGATTAAAAGGGATGCTATACCATGTAAACAAATTTCTTATCAAGATAGAGATTGATATTTAATGCATAAATTCAAATTTAATCAATAAAAATCACAAATGATAATTGAACAATGCATGTGCCGGTTTTCTTTGATTTTCCGAAAATCACTGAACAATAAGACACGTGTCAAATTACATAACTGGTAACACTTTTACCTTAAAAAATGAAAAATTAATTATTTGGATAAGAAAATAACCCAGACATTTAGATATATTTACCATAAAAAATTATTTTTAATTTTTTAAAAATCATTTAATATTCATCGGTTTATGATTAAATGAAAAAATATAGAAAATTGTTAAGTTGTTTTTAAGGAAGGAAAATAATGTTTGTCCTGAGAAAATAGCCCTCCCTATAAATGATTATTAATTTACCTAAGTGGGGCTTAAATTTGGAGACCGATCGCGAGGCCTGACCGCCATAAACAACAGATAACGAACAGCAAACAGTGGATACGCCAATTGATATGTATGAAAGACAACGACGGACACAAAATGATTGCACTTAATAATTTCAACTACCATTGAGATCGTTTTTCAAATCTCCTTATCAAATTAGACATGCATTTTAAAAACCTTGGGATATCTTTTACCGTTTGGTTCCAAACTGGAATTAAAATTGCATTTTCCCAAAGAGTTTCAGGTAAAACCCGAGAATCTCACCTCCTAGAAATTTGAAGTGACAGGGTGTTTGAAAATATGTATGAATTTTCTTACATACTTGAAATTGTATAAGGAATATAAACAAATTCAGTATCTTTACTGTACAAACAAACAACAGACACCAAGTGATGGATACAATTGTGGCTTATATTGTTTAAATTTGATTGATTGATTATTCAGTGGTTGTTTAAACGTCCAGTGGCAAACATTTCATGCATATTCAGGACGAAAAGTCGTTTCAGAAGTATATTATGAAGTATTTGGTATTACAAAAAGCACAGAAAGCGAGATATCTAAAATTTGTATACCCTTATATATTTTCATTATCATACATCAATTTTAAATGCAATTCCAAATAAAATGGTTTTGAGAACCGTGTATTAAGCGCAAATCGTTCATTCGTCAATGAACCATTCACTGTGCGTGTATCGTGCATGTATCATTCATCATTCATCGTGCGTGTATCGTGTGCATCATTCATAGTGCATCGTGCGTGTATCGTGCGTTCATCATTCATCATTCATTTTCGTTAATCCTCCGAGTAACGCTCATCGCTCATCGTGCGTGTATCGTGTATCGTGCATTCACCGTGCATTCACCGTGCGTGTATCGTGCGTGTGGTCAGTTTGAATTTTAGGTCTTTAGTAGCTGTATATATACACTTTTCTATTCACAACTATCGAACATTGCTTTCAAATGACTTCTGCAAGAATCTACACACAATTACATATTTTCAATAAAGGTGTTTTTACATCATCATTATCTTAGTCTATTCACAGTCAATTATTTAAATCAAAAGCAAACAAACATTCAGTAACAATTTTAGGTGACCCGTCAGCCGTCTCGGGTTCACGTATTGCTTTTCTTTTGTTATTAAAGGATTTTACAACAGATAACATTTATATCGTTTGTGGTAAAGATATTCTGTATTTATCAATATCTTTGTTAAAACTTCAGGAAATGTTATCAGTGAAATATGGACAGAAGATGTTTTATGATAAAAAAAATTTAAAATTAAAAAGGTTGGGATTTTTTCCTTCATTTTCCGTATTTTACTGATAAAAGGACATAGGTTTTCTTGCAGTTGACAGGAAGATACAGTCTGGTGTTAAAGTTAGTCAGACATTAATTACTTTTCAAACCTTCATAACTTTGACAGTAGATGTTTTATGATCAAGAGATAATGACTGAAGCAAAATTTGAAAATATTTTTTTTCAGTATTTCACTGATAGATGGACTCACTGTTTACAGTCAACAATACACTTTACTCGCAATCAAGACACAATTTTCCGTGAAACCCTTCAAGATTTTTCATAATCTATATTTGAGTTTGATAGGAAGATACATGTATAGCAACACATAGAAGGTGCAACAATTGGTGCAGTCCTTCACCTGTGATCTGCGACGTAATTATAATTGACATAATTATATAAATCCACATACAGATAAATATAATATCATGGCAAATTCAAGGACGATGGCTTCATAATAACACACCAGATCATATGTAACCTCTTATTAAAATTAACCTATGAAAACACAAACGATTAAATATTGTTCTTAGATGTTGCTGTAGTTAAAGGTCAAACATTACAACCTATGGCAATCTTGACATTGAAATACATTAATGAAACAAATTATTTTCTCTGTCTGCATCAGATGTCCCAGCATGTAATCCGAGGATTTCAGGGTTCTCACTTAGACAAGTCCAGAGTCCTGGACTCATTATTTTCTAAACTAGAAGTGTATCCAAACATGTCAAGATTGTATCAGTCATTAATACCCATTCAATGGGAAATGGATATTAATAACGATTAATTTGTATAGTGTGATAGAAGGGTTTTTGACAGATTAATATTTTAAAATTCACAAAAATATGCTATATATTTTTTTCAACCCAATTACTCACAAATGAACACCGGTAGATTCCCAATTGGTAAAATATTTCAAAATGATTTTAGAGGAAACATGAAGAATCAGTAGAAAATAGACTAAATAAAACTAAAATAATTCCTTTGTATAGTGTGACACAAGCTTTGTTTGACAGTTTGATATTTTACAAGTTAAATTTTGCACTCCTGCATGAAATTTTCAAAAGAAATGATGTTCTCAAGGTTTCTTTGTTAATCAAAGATGTAGAAGCAGCATCTTATGCATACTTCTACATAACGTTGCATATATCAACATAGTTCAAAGTTACTGAACAGGAATTATAAGTGATTATTTTAGGAATATTGTCAAAAATAACACCTGTTCTATATCATGTATATGGTTGTGGAATTTTGTTACTGAATGACTTATTTTCGCCTTTTTATTGTACACTTTCAATGTTACTGTTCAAAACACTTAGATTGATATTTGCCAATGAACGCATGTTAAACAGGGAAATCAAACAATGACAAGATTTCGTTGATTAATTGGCAAATAATAATTTGGAAAAAATAGTTTCCTCGTTTTCATTAAAATGTATCTCTTTAATAAAAATTATTGCCAATAACTGTCATAACATCTATATAAAGTATAACCATAACATGATAATAAGTGGTTGTATCTCATATGAGACACGTTTTCAAACCCTTAAATCATTAAAAATGTTTTAACACCCATTATTCTAAAAAAATTAAAAAATACAGACACTGAACTTATCCAATGCAAGTTATATGTATACACTATCCATTTTAACATATAGATCGATGACAAAGTAATAATGGGTACCAAAACAAATGACTAAAGTACATGATGTGATGATGTATACCACTCTATCATGTAAATATAGATAGTTTGATCGCCTGTTTCTTTTGACAGATAAAGCTCTTGAAACTTTGAACATTACGTCTCTTGAAATATTTATGTCTGAATGCAATATTTCTTATCAAGTTTTAAAGGATTATTATTTGAATTGTTGGGATAAATTAGACATTACAGTTCCACAGTAAACCAAGTTAATAGTAATTTATATTTTGACAGACAACATAATGGACCAACAGTAATTTTTGAAGAGTGTTTTCTCAATAAATCTGCACAAATTATACCTACTCATAGTTTTAAAGTGTTCCTAGATATGTTATTTCTCAAAATTGATAAAGCTGGAGAAGATGCAATTTGACAAGGTGATATTCTTATTCCATTTTCTCAAAGGCCCACCAAATATCACAAAATGGCAGACAAAACATTGTCATTTCAGGATAAAACCTAACAAAAACCCTCTCTAACCACAAATAAATGAATGAACGAAAAGAATATTGATTTCTTGACTCTTGTTTACACATATAAGTATAGAAAATATTCACAAGGAATATTCGGGCGTTACTTTTACACTTTATCTAATCCTTGTCCAGTAGCGTCCTTAATCTCAAATGAAATGTGTGATAATGTGGTCTCTTTATAGACTGTTCAAGTTGACCACTTAAGCTGTTGAAGTTTGATTTTGTTTATACTGAATTCTTTCGAATGAAATCAACGCTTGCCTTTTACCAAATTTAATCAAAATATTCAGTTACAGAGTGAATAGAAAATTTAGTTCGACCTAAGATGAAAGCCAAAATTCAACGGAAATAGGAAGTGGGACATTAGAAGAGACGAGAATCTAGCCTACATACATCATTATTGACTTTAAGTTTATCTGTATATATATATTCCTTTTCTTGTCTGTTGTTTATGATGCACAATGTACACGCTATATCTCAACAAATCATGTGTACATATCAGTGTGGAGATGAAGATGTAAAGCACAGAAAGCGTTTCGGTTACAAACCTTTAAATTTAGAATTTTAGTAACACCAGCCTGCTGTATAGGAATTTTGGTTGAAATAGGTCTTCTAGTTTCAGAGGAAGAAGATTTAAAAAATTTACAAGGACAACGACGTTGGATGTCAATAGTAGGCAATAGCTGACATGGCCCATACGGCCAGGTGACCTAAAAAGACTAAACCATGTAAACTAAACATTGACCAACGAACCATGAAAATGAGGTCAAGGTTAGATGAAACATTCCTGACAGACATGTACACCGTACAATAGTTCCATACACCAAATGTAAAGGGCATCAGCTACTAGGTATAAAAATAAATGGGGAATGTGTCCATGGAACACACATGAGGCACCCGCTTTGATATAACGTTATTAAGGGACATAACTCAAGAAAGGTAAATGTGACGCTACCCAAATTCGTACTTGATCTTAGTTTTGTGAAAATAAGCATTGTGTATAAGTTTCATAAGATTTGGTTGAGGCAAACTTAAGTTAGAGAACGGAAATGAAAAATTCGGCAATTTTTCCATTTGTATAGGGACATAACTCTAGAAAGGTAAAAGAGACGCCACCCAAATTCAAACTTGATCGGTGTTTTGTGGTAATAAGCATTGTGTATAAGTTTCATAATATTTGCTTGAGGCAAACTAAAGTTAGAGAACGGAAACCAATTTCGGGACGGACGGACGGACGGACGGAGGTACAGAAGGACAAGGTAAAACTTAATGCCCCTCCGCTACGACGGGGCATACGAATTAAACTATGATTTTTTTTCAATCATTAATGAAAGTGAAATAGTGAAATAATAATTTGCTTTTTAGCAGCCAGTTTGGTTCAATTTTGTCAAAATAAGTTAAAACATCGCTGATGAATTATTCAATTGCAAGTGAATGATTCGACCTCATTGAATACGTTTTCATGTGACCTTCAAATTAACCCCTTAGCTAGTGATGGGTTACGCATGAATTAGGCGTCTTCGGTTTTAAAAGAAAAGAATGTAAACATTTAAAGTGAAACAAGGGTACACCATTTGATTGACTGATTCGATCCACAAAACTCAATATTATACATGTAAAAACGATGATTAGCATATATTTTAGCCTATAATATGAATTCAAACAGACCAAGAAAAATCAAATCGCACGAGTTCGCTATCTATTTATATCTATATTAATGTTTATATCGGGTTATATGACCGTCGGCAGTCTTCGGAGCTCACCTCGATGGTTAATTAGATGTCGTTTAGACTAAAATACACACGAAATGCTGATACATATTATGGAGCATATGCATTGTAAATTGTTTATTTCAAACTTTTATAATTTAGATATACGTTTTAGTATTTTATAAATCAAATATGAGAATTTGAGTCAAATCGGTGAACATGAATTTGACAGCTTATGCCCCTTTAATATAGTGACCTATTGCTAATAGAATCTGCGAAACAAATCTAGACTTAACCCAGAAACTTGAACCATGATCACAGATCAGCGAAATTGGGTCAAGGTCAGGTGAACCCTATCTGACAGACCTGTACTCCTGGTGACTCATCTCATATATTATTAGTAACACAGTTCGCTATTGACATGATGCGAAATATACGGGGTCAGTTAATTCCAAATGGAGCTAAGAAATGTTTTTGTCTAAAAGCTGGAAGAAAAGAATTAAGCAATTTTTCCATTTATGAAGGACATAACTCGAGAACGGTGAATGTGACGCCACCTAAATTTTAACTTGATCTGTGTTTTGTGATAATAAGCATTGTGTATAAGTATCATAACATTTGGCTGAGGCAAACTAAAGTTAGAGAACGGAAACTAATTTTGGGATATAAAGACGTACAGACGGACAAGGGTAAAACTTAATGACCCCTCCGCAGCGGTAGGGGCATACTTATAAATAAATATGCTTACAATGCATGTTAATTTGATATGTTGATATGATCCTATTGTAGTAACTACAATCCCGTCCCTTTTTCCGAATATGACCTACCAGATTAAACTTATTACCGGGTTTGTACTAGCATGAGCAACACGACGAGTGCCACATGTTGAGCAGAATCCGCTGACCCTTCCGGAGCACCTGAGATCACCTCCAGTTTTTGGTGGGGTTCGTGTTGTTCAGTCTTTAAGCCTCGGTCACACCTTAAAGGATAGCTCGAACGGATGCCTAAAGCCTCGGTCACACCTTACCGGATAGCACGAACGGACGCCTAACGGATGAAAATAAAGTTGTCCGTTGGCAAAATTGTTATCCGTTGGGAGTCCGTTGATGTACTGACCGAATAAAACGGACGTGTAACGAATGCATAACGGACACACCGGATATGCAACGTACGAGAAACGGAAACGTACCGGACAGAACGGATGTCGAAAGTACATCCAACGGACGAGTACCGCATAAAACGGACACATAACGGAAGCGTACCGGATAAAACGGATGAACAAGATATACGGAAAATTAAAGGCGACAATAATAATACATGTAAATCGCATAAATATTCAAAATGTTTCTGTGTAACTGGTTTTGGTTTGTTCTTCAAAATGCCGCCAAAGGGCAGTGTCTGGCCTGAATAAGAGCTGCTTGATTGTGAAGACGTGCCCTTACTCTAAGATAGATTATGAATAATAAGAATTCATGAACCTTAGAAATCTGACATACCAATAATTTGCCTTTCTGACGCGAAATTTTCAATTGGCATTTATCCGTTTCAGATCCGTTAATCATCCGTATTATCCGTTATACGTCCGGTAGAAGTCCGTTTCTCATTCGTTCAGCATCCGTTTTATCCGTTAAACGTCCAGTAGAAGTCCGTTGGTGAATTTATCTTCCAGACCTCAACGGATGTATAACGGACACGTTACGGATACAAAACGGAAACGAAACGGACGAGTACCGTACAAAATGGACGCCTACCGGACGTTCAACGGACATTTCATCCGTTGGACGTCCGTTCAAAGTTTGAACATGCTCAAAATTTCCACCGGACAGAACGGACGTCGACGGATAAAACGTACACTAAACGGACATGCAACGGATATGGACGGACGTCTAACGGATAAGAACGGACGTCTAACGGACATGAACGGATTGAAAAAAAGTTATCCGTTAGGCATCCGTTCTAGCTATCCGTTAAGGTGTGACCGAGGCTTAACGGATAACTTTTTTTCAATCCGTTCATGTCCGTTAGACGTCCGTTCTTATCCGTTAGACGTCCGTCCATATCCGTTGCATGTCCGTTTAGCGTACGTTTTATCCGTCGACGTCCGTTCTGTCCGGTGGAAATTTTTGAGCATGTTCAAAACTTTGAACGGACGTCCAACGGATGAAATGTCCGTTGAACGTCCGGTAGGCGTCCGTTTTGTACGGTACTCGTCCGTTTCGTTTCCGTTTTGTATCCGTTACGTGTCCGTTATACATCCGTTTGAGGTCTGGAAGATAAATTCACCAACGGACTTCTACCGGACGTTTAACGGATAAAACGGATGTTGAACGAATGAGAAACGGACGTTTACCGGACGTATAACGGATAAAACGGATGATGAACGGATCTGAAACGGATAAATGCCAATTAAAAATTTCGTGTCAGGAATGCCATTTATTGGTATGTCAGATTTCTTGAGGTTCATGAATTCCTATTATTCATAATCGATCTTAGTAAGGGCACGTCTTCAGTATCAAGCAGCTCTTATTCAGGCCAGACACTGCCATTTGGCGGCATTTTGCAGAACAAACCAAAACCAGTTACACAGAAACATTTTTCCGTATATCTTGTTCATCCGTTTTATCCGGTACGCTTCCGTTAGGTGTCCGTTTTATACGGTACTCGTCCGTTGGATGTACGTTGGACATCCGTTCTGTCCGGTACGTTTCCGGTGTATGTCCATTATGCATTCGTTACGCGTCCGTTTTATTTGGTCAGTATATCAACGGACTCCCAACGGATAACAATTTTGTCAACGGACAACTTTATTTTCATCCGTTAGGCGTCCGTTCGTGCTATCCGGTAAGTGTGACCGAGGCTTTAGTTTTCTATGTTGTGTTTTGTGTATTATTGTTTGTATGTTGGTCTTTTTCTTTTTAGCCATGGCGTTGTCAGGTTATTTTCGACTTATGAGTTTGAATCTGGTATATTTCGCCTCTCTTTGAGAACAACAACTTTTTTTAAAGGAACGAAACTCTACTTTTAACCATGTATTTAAAATAAACCATGCCCATGACTGTGTATTTAAGATGAAACATGCCCACTGACCTAATATTAAATATACAAGGTTTCCACGTGTTCGCTTTGAACCAAATTGAATGATAATCCTAGAAGAGGTAAGATAACACTCGATTCATCTTGACATGCCTGGTTTAGAGCTGAGGATCTCGACAATTTGTAAAATATTTGAACATTCTCAAAGACAGGGGTAGGGATAACCCTGGGAACTCCAACTTGATATGAACAAGAATTCTGAGAGTATTGCATGGCAATACATAGTGACCTACCGTTTAAAAATTCATTGTACTGGAACAAAATGCTAACTTGATCTATAACTTGTCATGGTGGAAACTATATAACAAATATCAAATCGATATCTTCATCCATGACGAAAAAGTGAGGAAAGCTGATCATTTGCGTGAATTTTCTAAGTCTAAGGACCACAACTCTGCAAAATAATCATCTGTACGGAACAAAATTCGAACTTGATCTATAACTTGTCATGGTAAAGCTATATATCAAATATTAAATCAATATTTGCAAGCATAACAAACAAAACTGTGGAAAACTGAATATTGAAGCATAAGAAGAAGAAAAACGTGTGGAAAACTGAGTATTTGCGTGAATTTTCTAAGTCCAAGGACCATAACTCTGCACAAATCATTAGACCGGAACAAAATTCAAACTAGATCTGTAACTGGTCATGATAAACTATATACCAAATATCAAATCAATATCTTCAAGCACAAAGAAAACAAATATGGAAAACTGATTATTTGCGTAAATTATCTAAGTCTAAGGACATTAACTCTGCATAAAATCATCAGACCGGAACAAAATTCTAACTTGATCTGTAACTTGTCATGGTAAAACTATATACTAAATATCTCATCAATATCTTCAAGCACAAAGAAAAAGTTTGGAAAATTGACGGACTGACGGATGGACAAACAGACGGACGGAGTGCAAACCTATAGTTCCTTCGACTTCGTCGGTAGGGGACTAAAAACAAGAAAATGGATGGTTCATAATAGGGAGAGGGATCTCAACAATTTACAATATATTTCAACATTCTCAAAGGCAGGGCGGGGATGACCCTTTGGAACTTCATCTTGATATGAAAAGCAAGAACATATATGGTTTCAAAATATAGAGGGACAGGGATCTCAACCATTTACAAGATATTAGGAGATTTTCAAATGGAAGGGGAGGGATACCCTATAGTATTAGTTACACAGTGTGCTAGTGACCTAATACGATATATACTGGGTCAGTATATTCCATACTGGGTGAGAGCGAGTGAGACTTGAGCCCCATACGGAATTTACTGGCCCCTTATATATCGTATTAGGTCACTAGAACACTGTGTAACGAATTTAACTTGCAGACTATCTTAATATGGTAACTTTTGCGTAGTTGTAAACCTTGATATACAAAAATAACACAACATTAACAGAACTCTCAGTTATTTACAGTGAGAACGTAAGCATTTCTAAGTAGAAATAAGAAGATGTGGTATGAGTGCCAATGAGACAACTCTCCATCCAACATGTAAGATATAACATGTTTTCATCTAAAGGCTTGAAAAATTATAATTAAGTATAT
The DNA here is from genome assembly GCA_017311375.1 of Mytilus coruscus. Lineage (NCBI taxonomy): Eukaryota > Metazoa > Mollusca > Bivalvia > Mytilida > Mytilidae > Mytilus > Mytilus coruscus. Next base: position 62,375,273 of record CM029599.1, read on the forward strand.
TTACAATTTTATAATGTTTGTTAAGTTGAGAGCAACACCGTTTGTTTTAAAAGAACTCTACTACTAACCGTGTTTTAAAATAAACCACGCCCACTGACTACGGGGCGCCGAATGGGACTCTTGTGGTTTTGTACAAAATTCAATTCTGTCATAACAAAAAATTTTTGTCTTACAAAACTATGTGATACAGACTTGTTTTATGAGAACTTCAATTTTGTGATGACAAAATTCATTTTGTCATGTCAAAATTCATTTTGTAGACAAAATTCATTTTGTCATGACAAAATTCAATTTTGTCAAATAGGTATGCAAATTATTTGCATACAAAATTGACTTTGTGACACAAAATTGACTTTTGTGACAAAATGAATTTTGTCATGACAAAAGTAACTTTTGTCCACTGAAAGATAATTTTGTATGACAAAATTTAAATTTGTAGTATGCTACAAATTTTGTTAAACTAAACTCATTTTGTTGAGCAAAACTCACTTTTGTCCGTACAAAATTGAATTTCGAGTACAAAACCACAAGAGTCCCATTCGGCGCCCCGTACTGACCGTGTATTTACAATAAAACATATGCCCACTGACCTGATATGAAATATACACGGTTCCCAAGTGTATAGGAGGTAAGATAAATAGTTCTATTCATCCTGATATGATAAACAAATAATTATATTGTTTAGGGATGGCGATCACAAAATGCGCAACATTCACAAATGACATGCAGTGGGAATGACCACTAGAGACTCAACCTATATATATACATATATAATATTAAACATTTTGACATGTCAAACTAGAAAATATGTGGTTTATATCGACAATAATGTTGAAGGTATATCATAGATGACCGTTGACCTTATGACCCATAAATAGTTCCTATGATCATTACTTATGAACCCATGTATCAATCACTCAATGTTCTCAAGCTTTATATAATCATTTTAGCATGGAAAAAATCCAATACGGTTCTATAATTGACCCCTGTTGAAAAAAGGAAAATGAAAAGATATGTAGGATCAAATATGTTGACATGTACTAATCCTTAACTGAGGTCCACCATGTCAGAGCATTTTCATCAAAAGAGGTACATAAAGAGACACTTAAACTAAAATTTGCTTTTAATAATTTAAAGTTTGCAAGCTTATTTAATTTAAAATGTGAAAATTTTAATTTTTATAAATATATGTTTCATTGGAAGTAAATTATTTCATTTCCAAGACAATTCAACCGGCTGTAACACTTTAAAACTGAGCAACTTACCAACAGTAATTATCATGATATTTAAAATACTAATTAATGCTGTAAATGCAGATGTACCTGAAAGAAAAAAAAATATATAAATTTATAGACTAAATTTCTACAAATTTCTATACAAATAATGATATATGATTGATGAACATTTAGATAAATGCAATATAAAATTTGATAACGGGAAAATCATCTAGAGCTCCTGAGAAACTGACAAAGCCATGGCTATCAACTAAAGATGGTGTAAGACAAACAAGTCAATAAAACATATCAATAGGTTTGCTAATTTTGTGCACTTCCAAAGATCTTGATTAAAAACAAGAATTGGCACTATCTTTTGAAAATTTTTCTGAAAATTTCTAATTTCCGTGGAAAAATCCTCAAACAATTCAATAAATTAGGTCACAAGTCCAATATATGAACAATAATTCTATGAAGATTCAAGAATCTGGGTTGAAAATGAAGTAGAGGTACACAAAATAGGTATTGTCTTTTCTAAATTTTGCTAATAAATGACTTGTTTTCCAAGTCTTGAAAATGGGAATAAATTTGTCACATAATTCCATGACAACACATGCACATCTTCAATATGTTAGTTATCTTCTTAATTTTCAAGGATCTGGTTTGAAAACTAGGAGTTAAATACAAAAATATGTACCATCTTTTGTAAATTACGCAGAAAAATGACTCAGTTCCCAAGTCCTAAAAAGAAAAGAATCCTCAAAATTCCATAATAGCAGGTGCTCAGCTGCCCATTATCAGACCCCAAAATCAGTAGGGATTTTCCCTTTACCTTGAGCATTATTATGCCATGTTTGGTTAAGATATTTAAAATTGTTAAATATATTAAAATGATCTTGTTGAGAATGCCAGATGTTGGCACTGGGATGGCATCGACTCCCTGTCCTATCTATATTAGATGAATTGCGAAGAAGTCGCAATCTGCCTATAAATTTGACGCTCATGAATGAATATAATATATTTCATCCCAAAATGCTGAAACCAAGTTTTGGGAAACCCATTAAGAATGTATTGGTGATTCTTTCATTTCATTAATCATTGTAGCTTGAAAGAGTTATGTGGTAAATAAAGTGATCATCAAACTCCCAACCAATAAACGTATTAACCCTAACACAAGACTATATTTTAAAATCAGAACCAACTGAAGTGACATATACAAGGTACCAGAAATATTGATTGGGAAAGCGATCTCTATGTCTCGCTAGCATGTAAGGAAAGGGCATACTGATTCATAATCAATACTTTAATATTGGCATTATATTATGGTCACTTTCAATATATATAATTGACTATATTAGAACTATTGTTTAACAATAAAAAGTGTTTCTTTCATTACTTGACTAGGGTTTCCTTCAGATACACTAACACTGGTATATAAAAAAAAAAAAAAAAAATTCATAAGGGGTTCCGCGGAACCCTGTGTCTCGCTTGCTGTCAGTGTAAGAATGTTAAAGTGTAATGTTGACTTAAAAAGTGAGTCCATTTATCAGTAAAATACAGAATTTAAAAAAATTCAAACGTTTTCTTTAGATGCTATTTCTTGGTCTTAGCTTCTGTCCAAGTTTCATAACAATCCATGGAGGATTACAAATTGTGCCCCTTTAATAGCAGACTTGTTTTTGTACTGTTACGAATCACAGTTTATGACTAAACTCAGTAAAGACCCGTCGAAATTGCATTTAATTGATAAATTCAACAACACTTACCGTTATCTTGATGATATTTTTTCGTTAAATAATCAAGAATTTTCTCAATATACTGCTGAAATTTACCCCAAGGAACTTACTTTAAATAAATCAAATTTAAACGGTAATAACTGTCCTTTCCTAGATTTAGATATTTCGGTTTTAAACGGGAAACTCCACACTAAAATTTACGACAAAAGGGACGATTTTTCGTTCCTATTGTTAATTTTCCATTTTAGATGGTGATGTTCCTTTGGCACCATCTTACGGTGTTTATATTTCACAGCTCGTTCGCTATTCCCGTGTCTGTTGTGATGTTTTTGATTTTAACGAACGTAATCTATGTATTACTGGTAAATTATTAAACCAGGGATATCGTTACCATAAATTACTTAAAACCTTTACTAAATTTTTCCATAGATATAAAGATTTGGTTTTGAAGTTTGGTTGTACCTGTAGAAAACTTATTTCAAACGGGATAGCACATCCTCATTTTACGGAAATGTTGTTAACCGTGCCCGGAAATTTAGAAATGATCCTTGTAAACTTATCGCTCCTTTAAATAAACTTATTCTAAAAGGTTACCAATTCAACACTGTAATAAGATCATTGAATATTGTTTTTATTGGTATAAATATTGATTTTGTTATCAGTAAATTAAAAGCAAACTAAATATTACTAGTATGTTTTATACATATACACATTCATGGATCTACAATCTGTCGATACCTGTATCTTGGCATTGCACAAGGTCATGTTTTCTCTGACTGTTTATGACGTCTTTACACTAAATCCATTGGATGTTGGATGTGTACGGATTGATAATTTAGTCTTAGATGCATGATTTTTTATTAGTTGTTAGTGGCTCTGAACTAGTTGTCAGATAACTGCGAGTACTCTCAGATCTGTTCCTAGTGTCTTTTGTTGTTTGGATGTACAAGTACCCTGCCACGTCCACTTGTATTTTGTCCATCTGATGAGTTAAGCCTTTTTCAACTGATTTTTATAGTTCGTTCTTATGTTGTACTGTTATATCACTGTCCCAGGTTAGGGGAGGTTGGGATCCCGCTAACATGTTTAACCCCGCCACATTATGTATGTATGTGCCTGTCCCAAGTCAGGAGCCTGTAGTTCAGTGGTTGTCGTTTGTTTATGTGTTACATATTTGTTTTTCGTTCATTTTTGTACATAAATAAGGCCGTTAGTTTTCTCGTTTGAATTGTTTTACATTGTCATTTCGGGGCCTTTTATAGCTGACTATGCCTAATGGGCTTTGCTCATTGTTGAAGGCCGTACGGTGACCTATAGTTGTTAATTTCTGTGTCATTTTGGTCTCCTGTGGACAGTTGTCTCATTGGCAATCATACCACATCTTCTTTTATATTTATCATGTCAAAAAAAAATAATCCCAGACTGTCTGTAAATGTTAACTGTAAAAACAAATAGTCCATCTATCAGAAAAATACTGAAATTGAAAATATATTTTCAAAACTTTGCATCAGACATTATCTCTTAGTCATAAAAAGCTTCTGCTAAAGTTTCATAAAATTCTATGAAGGTTTGACAAAGTATTTGATGTGTAACAAACTTGAACCCCAGACTGTATCTACTTGTTAACTGTGAAATAAACTAAATTTATTCATCATTAAAATATGGGAAAATGAAAATAAATATTTTCAATTTTGCTCTGAAAACTATATTTTGGTCATAAACAAGCTTCTGTCAAAATTTTATAAAATTCCACGAAGGTTTGACAAAGTTATTGATGACTGAAAACCTTAACCTCAGACTAAATCTGAATGTTAACTGTAAAAAACTAAGTCCATTTATCAGTAAAATATGGAAAAATGAAAATCAGTATTTTCAAAATGTTGTTCGTAATACTGTATTTTGGTCAAAAACAAGCTTCTGTCCAAATTTCATAAAATTCAATGAACGTTTGACAAAGTTATTGATGTGAAAATAAAACTTAAACCACATACTTAACCTAAATGTTGACGCCGCCGACGCCGACGACGGAATCTAGGATCGCTATGTCTCGCTTTCGCGAAATAAATTTCGCAGACTCGACAAAATGAGACAAGTAACTAGTATTACAAATAACAAATAGACAAGTTATGTAAACGAGACTTTACTGGTAGCGTATGTCTGCTATTAAACGAGGTATATCTGATGTATATCTGAGGTATATCATATGTTTAGACGTGTATAATAAAATTAAAATTTAATGTGGCTGCATGGTAATTAACATTATCATCCTTTACGACATACAATCTGAATTTCAGCTGATCTGAAGGGTACACTATCTACTGCCCACTATAATTATGTACTGTGTTACAACCCTAGATAAAGCCGACGAGGAAAGGCATTACATCGACCACCGAAAGCTATATTTTTATGTAGCCTAGGTGGTCGTGTGGTCTAGGGTGCTGGACACGGTGCCGGCGGTGTTGCCACGATGTCACAGAAGCAAGGGTTCGAATCCCGCTGAGGGAAGAACAAATATTTGCTGACGCAAATTTGAAGATCTAATATTGTTGGGATAAATTTGAGACAAATTACATATATATAAATTATATATATGTCTAAAGATTTGCAACGGTACTAATATAAGATGGTTATATACGAAGATGATGTTATAAAATCGTGTTGACAAATATTTCGGCTCAACAAATAGCCTTCGTCAGTGTCAATAATTGTTTGTGTAAAATAGCTCAGTAATACAGGTAAGTTTTGGTCTATTGATTCAATCCCAAATCTTGAACCTCATCAAATAAAACAAAACTCAATGCTCTATAAACGTGCCTGCGTATATATACATCTCAAATTGTCAAAATTCAGTAGTATGTAAGAATGTGTGTAAAATAATAGAAGACTCTCTATAAAACTGCTAGCATTTCTTATTGATACCGTTTGGATGAAATACATTTAGTTCCTTTATCCAATAAAGGCTACAGTAGTATACCGCTGTTCAATAGTCATAAATCGATTTAACTGAAACAAATCCGTGGCACAAACCAAAACCGAGGGAAACACATCAACTATAAGAGGAAAACAACGGAACAACAGAAACACTGAACTGCTACAAAACAAACGCCAACATACATAGGAACGGACTATTTGATAACAACTGCCATATTCCTGACTTGGTACAGGACATTTTAAGAAAAATGGTGGGCTGAACCTGGTTTTATGGCTAGCCAAACCTCCCGCTTATATGACTATGTTATAAATACCGCTAAAATGTCAACACAGGCATACAGTACAAATAAACGCAAGTACACTCAGGACAGAGTAATACATAAATAAATAATATAATAGTACATTACAACATGTAAACCACAGAATAACAACGGACACCTCCCATGTACACCACAATAGAATTATGAACTGTATGGCACACGAATGTATCAACACCACAAAAGTGACGTCACACAAAAGCTTTCCCGAACCTGTCGCTGGGCATCACTCCAGTGAATGTTGTGTTCAATCACTAGGATTTTCCGACTTTTGAAATTCTGACTAACTGGGAGTAGTGGCTTCTAAGAGATATCTCTTCTATGGCCATTGAGACGTTTGTGGAAAGACTGCTTCGACTCACCAACATATTTTGGGCCCCAATCGAACATTCTAGAATGTAAATAACATTCATACTTTTGCAGGTCACCTTGCAAAATATCCTATAGTTATTTTCGGTTGCCTTACTGTGAAAAACTGATGAGTGATGCATCTGTAAGCAGCATTTGCAGCGTTTTTCATCACAAGAACGACATTCTCCAGAAGTATTTCTCGGATCAGACTCTTCAGCCCGCACCAGCAGGTTCCGCAGACTATTGGGTTGCCTTAAAGCTATCATATCGGGCTCGGGAAAAATCTTGGATAGTTTGGACTTCTTTTCAACTGTTTTCCAATGCTCACGAATGACACTTACTGTTTAGCTGAGTGTTTTAAACTTCTGACTTTATCTTTTTATCAAGTGTTACATAAACAGTATTTAATACGAACCTTATAACTGTTTAGTACACAAGAAAATGTGCTAGCTGATACTATATGTTTTGATTCTTTATTAAATGTTACTACTTTATATAGATATAAGAAGATGTGGTATGAGTGCCAATGAGACAACTCTCAATCCAAGTCAAAATTTATAAAAATAAATCATTATAGGTCAAAGTATGGTCTTCAACAAGGAACCTTGGCTCACACCGAACAGCAAGCTATAAAGGGCCCCAAAATTACTAGTGTAAAACCATTCAAACGGAAAACCAACAGTCTAATCTATATAAAAACGAGAAAAGAGAAACACTTATGAACCACATCAACAAACGACAACTACTGAACATCAGATTCCTGACTTAGGACAGGTGCAAACAATTGCAGCTATCATGTCAAGAAGGTGTGTCCTATTTGCCTTACTTATCAAATTTATTCAAAATAATGTTTGTCACTTTTTATTCACTTATTCAATTCAAGACAAATACTATAGACTTTACTAGCAGTGTAAGTCCTGAAACCCTTAATTATTTTTCCTTACTCATTTTCTTAATAAAGAGTCAAATTTAATAGAGACTTTACTACTAGTGTATGTTTTTAAATTATTTCAAGGACAAATGTACTAGAAACTTGACAAGTACCCAATGCGCTATAACCTAAGTTTCCTATTTATTTAGTCATTTAAACAAAACAATTGTACAGGTCACTTCACAAGTAGCGTATGTCTTGTGTCATATTTGCCTTATTTACTAAATAATTTATACCAAGACAAGCGTACTAGAGACTTTACTAGTAGTGTTTATCCTGTGTTCTATTTGTCTTATTTATTAGATTATTTATGACAAGACAAATGTACTAGAGACTTTATAAGTAGCATTTGTCATGTGTTTTATTTGTCTTATTTATCAAAATTACTTATAACAAGACAACTATACTATAGACTTTATAAGTAGCGTATGTCTTAAGCTTGTGTCCTATCTGTCTGATTTATTGAATAACATATTTCAAGACAACTATATTATAGACTTTATAAGTAGCGTATGTCTTATGTCCTATTTGCCTTATTTATTAAATTACTTATAGGTTGCAGTCTTGTTATTGACTGCTCCATCGGCTTACAATCAAAACAGCTGATCTTTGACATTTTTAAAAATAAAATGCTACATAGAAAATGCACATATCATGTGTGTAGTAATGTGAAATTGTGATTTAATCGGGACAAAAGTGCATCATACCACGAAGAATAAAAAGTTATGAAACCCTGAAGTCAAAACTAATTTTTCTACTTTCTGTTTGTTGTTTTTACTAGTCCGCACCACTTACAGTAAACATGATATCCTTCCACTTTCCTGGTTTACTCTTGATAAAATTTATATATTTATTCGACCTGTATTAGAATATGCAGTCGTTGTATGGGATCCTGTCCACCATATACCAATTTAAGGCAGGAATTTCTGTCTTCAATTTCAGATTTTATATCCGTCATTCACATCTATTATTTATAGTAGCATTTACCAAGTTCAATTATTAGGACGTTTTGTTCAACAATAAATTTGATAGTTTTGATGTGATATATATAATCTTTGAATTATTACATATTTTTGATTTTTAAGTCTCCTTTGATCACGTATTGTTGTTCTGTTTCTATAAACAAGGTTAATCCTACTTTTCTAAAAAGGGAAGGAATGAGGTTGAGTTGGAAAAAGCATTGAGTGTCAATGTTCGTCACAAGAGCAATTAATATGCATGCGAGCGATCGGGAAAAATATTACTGAAGCATGGATGCTCGCAGAGTTTAATGCAGAAATAAGATTAAAACTGAATAAACTGTTCCAGAAAAATCTTCTCATGATGAAACTAGACCAACTGCCCTACGACGAGATGAAGAGCATGTCAAACTTATTATAGAACATGCTCACCAGCGATTGACATATCCATTTGATGTAAAGTCTCATCTCAAGTCACTGATCAACATCTCAACTGGAATGCTCGCGCCTTAGGAAATTGAATCCTCAATGACAAAAGCTCTTGATGATGGTATACAAAATGTCAAATCGTTTGTGCGTTGGAAGAAGTTGACAACTGTGACTTATATGGCTAAATACCTAGATCGAAAAATCAAAACCTTCCAAGACTTAACGAAAAATTCTTAAATCAAGTAGAGGTCAGGAGATACTAAATGAACATATTAGTCCAGAACAAGCTATCCAACGTGCCATAGTTACTGCTGGGTGTCGTGAAGACATTACAATGTAGTAGGTTCTATCACTCTAAATTGGATCTATTCCTTCCTCTCTTTTCCACGAGGACAGCACCATGCTAAAACATGTAAGGCCGATCTTTGTCATACAATAAAAGCAGAAGCTGTTTCTCAGCGTCAGTTGCCACGTGGCACCGTATGATCGATCCGCTACCCTACTTATAAGGAACGAAATGGCCTTAGTACAGTTGTTAAATGCTAAGACATTTAACATTTTCGGGTACTTGGCTCTACATTTCATTTAATATCAGATGTCATGCATTACCAATGCTGGAATAGTTGTTCCTGTCTTTGATAGAAAGGACATCAAACTTTCTATTACTAGTAAATCGGTAAAAGAGACCAACGAATTAGTGTAAATTGTAGCCAAAATGTAATTCAGGTCATAGATGGTCGATCCATACCAGACTGGAAAGTTCTTTTGATTGTCATCATGCCCAGTCCCTGGTTGACTTCGCATGAGCATAACTTCTTTCTAGCGGGTAATTTTGTTGACCCGATTGTTGTGAAGAAGTTCTCTTCAGCATAGGTTACTGACTTTCAGGATTTAGCCAGGACACACGAAGAGGCAAATACCGAATGATCCTGCATGGAATGTTTGGTGGCGGAGAGATTGGAAGGAAAACAAGAAGGGTCGAAATGTTAAACTCTCCAGATACAGATGTTCCATTCTTTGTGTGCATTTCTTCGAATTCCCGTCAATGAAGAACAACCAGGAACTGTGATTTCATAGATTACCTTAGCTGTATTTGGGAAAACCATTAGATTATCATAGGTGTATTTGGAAAACCTATCAGAACTTTGGGTCATCAATGCTCTTCAACTTCGTTCTTTATTATGCCTTTTAACCTTTTTTATTCGAGCATCATTGATGAGTCTTTTTAACAAAACGCGCGTCTGACGTACAAAATTTTAAACTGGGTATCTATGATAAGTTTATTCAAACAGGAACAATAACCAGCAATACATATGGTGTAGATTACTTCTTGCAATATCTTCAGATTACTTGCAAGATTTACTTTGAATCTCTGAATCTGTCCTGTACCGAACTTTGTCCGTGTCAAGGCGATGAAGCGTGCTAATACGCTTACCGGATTCGCCAAAAAGACGATGAGATTGACGTGTACTTAAGATTCTTGTATATAATTCCAAGTGTGAAGCTTTTTACTGTTTACCCATTTTTGATGAAGACCAGAGCTAATGTCTGTAGCCCTTCAAAGACAAGTTATATAAGGGTCTTTGACGATTGTCAAATCACATCGTTAGCAAATAAACATTATGATCAATCACTTTGAAAAATAATGAGATTACACATTTTACCTGGATCATCCCACAAAGAGAATGTTCATTGCATAAAACTAATTTTGTTTTACATTGACCAACAAAGCAAGTTTCACCTATGGATTTATTTTAAACCTCGTTTTCGTCTCGGTTGACACTATTTTGTCTTTGGGTTATAACTGATCTTTCGACTTTAAGTACATGATATGTGTGAATCTATTACCATATACTAATTTTCCAAAATAAACATCCTGTGTATGCAAAATGTAAAAAACGCGGTGTCAGTGTTTGAATTTTGTTTTTTAAATGAAGAAAAATAACTGAAACATATCGAAAAACTGCTGTATTACAATTTAGAAAATAATTCTGTTATATGCTGCGGTGAAAAATGATAAGCAATGTAATAGTTAATGGATGTGAAAAGGTCAAAGTCACATCTACTTTTTCTTTGTCAAAAGGAAAAAATCCAAGATTCATCATTGACGCCATTTTGTAATGGCAGCTGTTTACACAAATAGCTAAACTTGACGTTTTGCATCCTTTTGTAGCATTCTACTGGATATATCTCAGAAAATTCCTTCTTTTTCTTCATAAAATTGAATGGAAATGGGGATGTGTCAGAGAGACAATAACCCGATCAAAGAGCAGAAAACAGCCCAAGGCCACCAATGGGTCTTCAACACGGCGTGAAAATCCCGCACCAAGAGGCGGGCATCAGCTGGCCCTAAACAAAAATGTGTACTAGTTCAGTGAAAATGGACGTCACACTAAACTCCGAAACATATAAATGAACTAAACAAAACCAAAAGTCTAACAAAGGCTCCTGACTTGGGACAGGCGCAAAAATGCGGCAGGGTTAAACATGTTTTGTGAGATCTCAACCCCGCCCCCTAAACCTGTATCCAATTTAGAATAAACAAACACACAGCAATACGTACAGTTAAGCTCAGTTTAAAAGAAGTCCGAGTCCGATGTCAGAATAGGTAACATAAGAAACTAATCAAAATGACAATGATACATAAATCAACAAAGGACTACCAGCAGTTACTGACATGCCAGCTCCAGACCTCGATTAAACTGATTGAAAGATTATGTCTTCATCATATGAAAATCAAGCACAATCCCTCCCGTTAAGGGTTTAGTATCATACCGTCATAAAATATATGAGAAGAACATAACCCGTATCATGCCAACAACTGGTTTTAGAATAAATGTGTTTATTTTCGATGCAAAGACCCTATGAGTGAATCAATACTAATTCCAAAATATGCCATCTTTAATGACCTGACAACAGTATCGTAACTATATCCCTTCTGAATAAGTCTGTTTAAAGGTTTGGTTAGCTTTTGAGGTGAATGACGACATTTTTGTGCTTTGTATAGAATATTACCATAAAAGATTGGATGTGAAATACCTGAACGTATGAGATGTCTGCATGGTGATTTATATATACGAATGATGTCCTTGTACCGATGATAAAATTTAGTAAATGTTTTGACTAGTGTGTGATACCGATAACCCTGGTGTAATAATTTTTTCAGTAATACAGAGATTTCTTTCGTTAAAATCAAATACGTTGTTACATACACGAGCGAATCGAACAAGTTGAGATATATAAACACGATAAGATGGTGACAAGGAACGTCACCATCTAAAATGGATAATTAACAATAGTAAATGAAAATTTTCTTTTTATCGTAAATTTTGGTATTAAGCTTCCCGTTAAAGATATAGATATCAAGATCCAGGAAAGGGCAGTGTTCATTGTTATTATTAGCTTGATTTAAAGTCAGTTCAGCAGGATAAATCTCTTTAGTGTACATACTGAAGTCGTCATTATTGAGAGCCAATATGTCATCCAAATATCTAAAAGTGTTATTAAATTTTTGTATCAGATGTTGTTTCGATGGGTCTTTGCTGACTTTAGTCATAAATTGAACTTATAACAATACAGAAACAGGTCCGCAATAAGTGGTGCACAGTAAGTCCCCATTGGAATTCCGATAACTTAACGATATACGGAATCTCCGTAGCGAACACAAAAGTGATCTAGTAAAATTCAAGTACAGTTATCTTATCAAAGCAGTTCCAATTAACATAGTTCTTTTGTTTGCTAAAAATGACCTAAGAGAGTTTGAACATATATATTCGCATTCTGACTTTTTAAATGCCCATTTAATTAGGTGTGTGAATTTTTCTTAATGAGATTATGAGGCAAAGTGGTATATAGGGTAGAAAATCAAAACTTTGAACAGATTCGAAATCGACAATATATATAAGCATGCAGTTCATCAAGTACTTCCAACGAATTTTTGACACTCCAAAAGTAATTAATTCCACTATTTTCAAAGGCCTTATTTGAACAATTCATTACCAGATTTTTGATTGTACCAAGTGTACTAGTAAGTAGAATAGACAGATTAGTAGTGGAACAATGGCTTGAAGACTAAATATATCTATATTTGTTAGATGTTATGTGCAGCTTCGAAACCTGTTCATAGTTGAAACTTTCATTGTATTTGGTTCTGCTTGTAAAGAGGTAGCTACAGATGTCATTTTCCGAAAATGGAGTCAGTTGGAATGTTAGTGAATTCATGATTTCCTTTTGCAGAACCTCAATGTAAAATTTACGTCAAACAATAATGATATTGGCAGCCTTATCAGCCGGGACAAAAACAAATTCCTTGGCGAGTTCTTTTAGCTTATGTTTGATACGAGAAATATGGCTAATACGGTTGTTGTTAGGAGTAAAATGTTCTTTATAATGTTTAATACGAATATCCGGTGCTTTGCTTTTGCGCCAGTTGGCATTTCATTTGCGCCAAAATAAAACATTTCATTTGCACCAATAAAACAGGTAAATACAGGTGAATAGTATAAAAATAGTTTTTATTCAAAGAGACTTTAATAATAATTTTAAAACACATTTTTTATTGCATATTAAAACATTCATCAGAAACTAGTCATCATAACCATAATAAAAGCACTATACACTGATACGTTCTTAAAAGAGACTTTTCATTATAATGTTAAAACACAGTTCTGTTATAAATTAACGTGATCATTAAACCTAAAAGAAAGCACTATACACTGGAGTAAAACCAAAAGTTTGTTCTGACACAAGACGTGTAAGTAACGGGTCGGATGTACTCATGTACATTTAATAAACTATATGTGTGGTCATATAAAATTACAGACTTATTTCCTCTATGTAAAAAGAAAGAAGATGTAGAATGATTCTTAATGAGACAACTATCCACCAAAGTTCAAATTGAAAGGACGAAATCAATTATAGGCAACAGTACGGCCTTCAAAAATGAGGAAAACCCATATCGTTAAGTCGGTTATAAACGGCCCCGACATGAAAAATATGAAACAATTCAATTGAGAAAACTAACGGCCTGGTTGTCTCTCAGAATTGACACCAAAATGTGAACACTAAATATTTTTAAACTTAATTGACTCTCAGTTTTATATTAGAAATGAGTATGTACTCACTTAGTTACCAAGGATGAATACTCTAAAAAGTCTTATTCACGATATATCAATTAATATTTAAACTTTTCCGTTATATGTTACCTGTGAAATGGCGCAAATGTAGTTTTTAATTTTTGGCGCAAATGATATATAACCTTGTGGCGCAAATGAAAGATTGCATTTTGTAAAAATTGGCGAAAATGCAATGCGCCCCGAATATCAACTATGTTCATTACTGAATTAAAAAGAATCTAAGGATTTTTGTCAGCTTTTTCTCGTTTTATCCATTTCGTGCAGTAAGTACGGAGTGAGTTGTTGATGATGTTACGACACTCATTCCAATTAATAATTGACGGGGTGATATTTAGTTCCTTTACTGAGGAATGATTTCAGCTCCAGGTCTTGGACGATGTTAAGGTCTCCTGTTATTACATGGAAACTGGGGCCATAAATGTATTCGGAATTACTGCAATTTCATGACGTAGGTGTATTGTCACTGATTAACATCTTTACACACTTCGCTATAATTAAACACATATTTTCGGATAGATTTTTGTAAACATAACAAATAAGAGGGAGCTCGGTATTATCAAAATAGCTAGGAATTTTTCTTTAACGAAATGATCATTAAAAACACCGGCAATATTTACAAAATCAAAACCTTTATTGACATATTTGATTTTAATATAATATTTTTATGATCTTCAGGGCGATCATTTTTGGGAAACAGTTTAGAATAACAATATGCAATTATAATTTGGACGGTTTCATACTTAGGACTGCAATATGGAATTGTGTTGCAATCCTCTAAAATTTTATGTAATTTATTAACGGGTAAAGGACAGAGCTTGGTTAACACATAATGTCTGCCGTTGTTTTTGAAATAGTAATTAGTTCCGAAATATTTGTATTGTTGGTACGAAATTTTCTCTAATTGCGATTTATTCTACGCCCATGAGAACGGTTTTACGAACAGTTTTAGAAACTATATCCAAAATGTTAACAAAATCGGTTCTTGATATATTACCAATTCCATGATATTATCATTAAAACAAAGGATAGACCGTCTGTAATTTTTAATCCAATTTAAATCAATTATTTTCCGTGATCGTACAAACTTTGGATGAGATTCCCCAGGCTGCTTATTTACTACTTCTTAAGGTTGAACTGTTAAATATTTAATAGGATGATTGTGCTTCTTAAGGTGTTGATAAATGATACTTTTAAATTTGTGGGGTCTTCTAAAACGATAAATTTGTTCTTGCGTGCGTTTAGATAAATAACGTCTGGTTTCACCTACGTACTGAATAGCGCATCCCGGTTTGTTTCATGTGAGTAAATAGAAAATACTGTTAGTTTTCAATTTATATTCAGTTTCAAAATTTAAGGAAAATGTGCGACCATTAAACGTGGACCTTGCCGTATTGTTGGTGGAAAGACGGGGACATGTAAGTCATTTTTGGCATGACACTTATCGATAGAAGGGTAACCACGATTTTTATTATTAAGAATGTTAGCGATTGTAGTATGTATAAGCGATTTTGAAGATTGAGACGTGTAGAAACCCATTGAACGAGTTTGGTATTTAGTATTTTCCATTTCTGAGTTTCATTTTGTTATCCGTATTTCCAATTGAAAGGAGCTAAGACTGGCGTCCAGAATATAACCAGAACACAGGAACTGAATAAAGTGAAAAGATAAAACTGTTCGGCTAAAGACGTCAAACGCTATCCGTCATCAAGTACCCGACAAAATACGTAAACTACATATTTGAATTTGTGATATATTTGAGGTTTGACCTTTGAACTCAATTTTGCAAAATGTGACCACTGTGGGTTTTACGAGCAAACTTTTCTTATTGTACACATTTCATTTTTTCATCCATATGCAATATAGTGGTGTGTTCATCCGGTACATTAAAGTTTAAAAATGAACTCTGGTGGCAGTACTATAGAGACTTCATACGCATTGATGTCTAGCTTGTGTCCTATTTGCCTATTTGTCTATTCTATTAAATTATT
Organism: Mytilus coruscus; assembly: GCA_017311375.1. Lineage (NCBI taxonomy): Eukaryota > Metazoa > Mollusca > Bivalvia > Mytilida > Mytilidae > Mytilus > Mytilus coruscus. The sequence continues at coordinate 62,391,264 of CM029599.1, forward strand.
AATAACAAGACAAGTGTACTAGAGACTTTACAAATATTGATGGCATGTGTCCTATTTGCATTATTCATTAAATTATTCATAACAAGACAAATGTTAACTAAAGACTTTATAAATAGCGTATGTCTTTTGTCCTGTTTGCCTTATTCATTAGATTCTTTATAACAAGACAAGTGTAGGAGATACCTTATAAGTAGCGTTTGTCATTTTTCCTATTTCCAATTTTCATTAAAATACTTATAACAAGACAAGTGTACTAGAGACTTTATAAGTCTATTATGTCTTGTGTCCTATTTGCCTTATTTTTAAATTATCTAAAACAAGACAAGTAAAATAGAGACTTTGTAATTATTGATGTCTTGCGTCTTATTTTCCTTATTAATTAAATTACTTATAACAAGACAAGTGTACTAGAGACTTCATAAGAAGCATATGTCTTGTGTCCGATTAGCCTTATTCATTAAATTCTTTATACCAAGACAAGTGTAAGAGACACTTTATAAGTACCGTTTATTATGTGTCCTATTTGCCTTATTTATTAAATTATTTATAACAAGACAACTGTACTAGAGACTTTATAAGTAGCGTATGTCATGTGTCCTATTTGCCTGGTTTATTAAATTACTTAAACAAGACAAGTGTATGGGAGACTTTATAATTATTGATGTCTTGTGTCTTATTTGCTTTATTCATTAAATTACTTATAACAAGACAAATGTACTAGAGACTTTATAAGTAGCGTTTGTGATGTGTTCTTACCTTTTAAGTTACTCATAATAAGACATATGTAAAAGAGACTCTATCAGTAGCGTATGTTTTTGTCCTATTTTCCTTATTAATTAAAGTAATATTTGCCTTATTAATTAAATTACTTATCACAAGACAAGTTTACTAGATATTATATTATAAGTTGCCTATGCATTGTGTCCTATTTGCCTTTTCATTAAATTCTGTATAACAAGACAAGTTTAAGCGTGACTGTATAAGTAGCGTTTGTCATTTGTTATTTGCCTTATTCATTAAAATACTTATAACAAGACTTGTGTACTAAAGACTTTATAAGTCGATTATGTCTTGTGTCCTATTTGTCTAAAACAAGACACGTGTCATAGAGTCTTTATAATTAGTGATGTTTTGCGTCTTAATTTCCTTATTCATTAAATTATTCATAACAAGACATGTGTGCTAGAGACTTTAAAAGTAGCGTGCGTCATGTGTCGTATTTGCCTTACTTTTAAATTACTTATAACAAGACATGTGTACTAGATACTTTATATTTATTGACGTCTTGCGTCTTCTTTGCCTTATTCATTAAATTATTTATAACAAAACAAGTGTACTAGAGTTTTATAAGAAGCATATATGTCTTGTGTCTGATTTGTCTGGTCTATTAAATTACTTATAACAAGACAAGTGTACTAAAGACTTTATAGGTAGCGTTTGTCATGTGTCCTTATTGCCTTATTTACTAAATTACTTATAACAATATATATTGTATTTATGTAGAATAAGGTATAGGTATCTGCAAGGTAATAAAATATCCTTTGCAGTCAGAAAGTAATTCACCGTAATTACGCTTGAACATGTTTTAAGTTCTGTAAATATACTGCAAAAACCAAGATATATCTTTGGGACACTCAGCTGTTACCATCTGTTATGGACATTTATGAAATTTTATCACTGGTTGTTTCAAAATTTCACTCATCCCCAAGAATTTCTCGGATAAACTGTCAAATTTCGTACAAATTTATTCCAACACTAATTCAACATCAACACTACAGTACTTGGCGCTTCCTCATAGCCACATACTAGGCTTCCTCATAGCCACAAACTAGGCTTCCTCATAGCATCATTATAGGCTTCTTCAGACATAGCCTCGTAGGCTTTCTGATAGCCTCATAGGCTTCCTGATAGCCTCATATACTTCCTGATAACCTCGCGCATTTATTTGGAACCATCGTTCCAATTGGATTTCTGTGATGTCAAGCCAGGGTCTATACTTTGCTACTTGTCAGTACGCACATAAGCTCTTGGTTTAGGCACGGGGCAAGCATTTTAATTTTAGCTGAGTAGACTCCCAAGGGCCAAATTAAGTGATGAATATAAAATAATAAAAGTTAGTTCATTTATGATTTATGTTTCATTCAAACTTGGATACAACTGGCACTGCTACACAATACATGTATTTACACAGAAGTTTATTTATAATGGGATAGAGCAGGATTTTGATTAATGTTGATTATATTGCTGATTTGAGTGCTAAATGCTTAATTTTACATATCATGAGTTCAAATGGAGAGTTCTGAAGCAAATCAGGATAATTAAAATATTGTTTAAATTAAATGTACTAGGAACTCATTATGTGTGACTTTGAGGATTTTGTTCATTTGGTCACATATGTCGGCAAGTTGGGGTTGAATTAAGGACAGAGAGTTACTCAGACAGATCTTTAATGTCAGGTCAAAAGATTTTTACAAGGAGGTAACTGTTTTTCTGGATGTTTACTCAGGCGTTATATACTTTTCATTATTACAAAACACACATCCACCGACCAAAGGAGAAATGTGTACAGTATAAACACAGACACTCAAATATTAAGTACAGCATTACAACAAATTATGAATGAACCTTTAGTATATTTACAATGCAGAATCGGTACTCTAGTCAAACATGGAACATTATAAATTACAGTTGAAAATAATCAGGACCATTTCTGAGGACTTTGTATAAATAGTTACTTATATGTTATATAAGTTATGTTTATACGTAGTTTGATTTCCATTACACTCAGTAGTCATTATTTTAGAATTTTCCCAGGATGTTTTGTTTTCTTTACTTTTGAGAAGATACAGATCTATTATCATATCTCAATCAGCTACATGTGAGTTTATCAGGTGTTCTTAGCAGGGGTTTAATAACATCAGTTCCATTACAAATATACATGTTTTGTTAATTAGTGACCTATTGTGATATCTGGCTTTCCTTTGTCCTCTGTTTGTTTGCACATAAACTTGGGTGTAGTTTAGCTCCTCCCATTTAGGAATATCCCATTAAGTAGTTGTATATTGAAAACCAGTACATGCTGCCTTTAGTGTCCAGTTTTTCAATGCAGATTAAGCAGGTTAAAAATAATTTTGCTCAAAAGTGGCTTCGCTAAAACTTGCCACTCACCAACCCCAACCTTTCACCTTCAATATTGCCATGACAGGGGAATCAATCTCAGCACCGTTTATATAAGATTTTTATTGATTTTTCTGTATATGTATATTGTACAGGTTTCTAAAAATTCATTTCAACACCAATTCATATCAGTAGATCTTAGCAACCAGTAGTACAATTTACTTTTAGCTATGTTGAATTGGTGTGATGTCAAGCCAGAGGTCTATACTTAGCTACTTTTAGTACGCACAGTTACTGCTGGTTTAGGCATGAGTCAGATAAATAACTTAGCATCTGAAGCAAGTTCATCATGTCTGGACATTTATGAAATTTTATCACTGGTTGTTTAAAACTTTCACTCATCCCCAAGAATTTCTCGGATAAACTGTCAAATTTCATACAAATTCATTCCAACACCAATTCAACATCAACACTACTGGCGTCCTCATAACCTCATACTAGGCTTCCTCGTAATATCATTATAGGCTTCCTCATGGCCTCATAGGCTTCCTAAGACATAGCCTCATCGGCCTTCCGATAGCCTCATATGCTTCATGATAGCCTCATCTGCTTCCTGATAGCCTCACGCATTTATTTGTAACCATCGTTCCAATTGGATTGGTGTGATGTCAAGCCAGAGGCCTCTTCTTTTCAGTACGCACATAGGCTCTTATTTTAGGCATGTGGAGCAAACATTTCAATTCTAGCTGAGTAGATTCCCCAAGGGCCAAATTAAGTGATGAATATAAAATAATAAAAGTTAGTTCATTTATGATTTATGTTTCATTCAAACTTGGATACAACTGGCACTGCTACACAAAACATGTATTTACACAGAAGTTTATTTATAATGGGATAGAGCAGGATTTTGATTTATGTTGATTATATTGCTGATTTGAGTACTAAATGCTTAATTTTACATATCATGGGTTCAAATGGAGAGTTCTAAAGCAAATCAGGATAATTAAAATATTGCTTAAATTAAATGTACTAGGAACTCATTATGTGTGACTTTGAGGATTTTGTTCATTGGGCACATATTTCGGCAATTTGGGGTCGAATTAAGGACAAAGACTTACTCAGACAGGTCTTTAGTATCAGGTCAAAAGATTTTTGCAAGGAGGTAACTGTTTTTCTTGATGTTTACTCAAGCGTTATTTACTTTTCATTATTACAAAACACACATCCACTGACCAAAGGAGAAATATGTACAGTATAAACAACAGACACTCAAATATTAAGTACAACATTACAACAAATTATGAATGAACCTTTAGTATATTTACAATGCAGAATCGGTACCCTAGTCAAACATGGAATATTATTTTTACAGTAAAAATAATCAGGACCATTCTTAGGACTTTGTATAGATTACTTATAACAAGACATTTGTACTAGAGACTTTATCAGTAGCGTATTTCTTGTGTCCGTCTTGTGTCCTATTTGCCTTGTTAGTTTAATAGGTAGCGTTTGACATGTGTCTTATTTGCCGTTTTACTAAATTACTGTTAACAAGAGATGTGTAATAGAGACTTTATAAGCAGTGTATGACATGTGTACGTCCTATTTGCCTTACTTATTAAATTACTTATCACAAGCCATATATGTACTACAGACTTTATAGGTATTGATGGCAAGTGTCCTATTTTCCTTATTTATTAAATCATTTATTACACGGCAAGTGTACTAGAGACTTTTGGTCGGATTGTTGTCTCTTTGACACATTCCCTTTTCCATTCTCAATTTTAAGTATACTAGAAACTTTTAAAGTAGCGTATGTCTTGTTGTCTATTTGCCTAATTCATTAAATTATTTGTAACAAGACACATGTACTAGATAGTTTATAATCGAGTATGCCTTGTTTCCTATTTGCCTTAATAATTAAATTACTTATAATAAAACAAGTGTACTAGAGTCCTTATAAGAAACATAAGTCTTGGGTCCGATTTGTCTAGTTTATTAAATTACTTATAACCAGAGAAGTGTACTCAAGACTTCATAGGTAGCGTTTGTCATGTCCGATTTGCTATTTTTACAAAAGGTGCCAGACCACCAATTCTTCATGCCAATTTTCCAACTAAGTTTAAACTCTTGTAAGGAAATACTCACGTTCATAAGACAAGTACTGCTAAAATAACCCTGGATTTCTGGAAATCTTATATAAGTATTCTATGGATTGCATTAATCCTCAATTTTAATGCAAACTCATGGACAAGTAAATTTTGGCTCAAAATGGTTTACATATAATTCTTTTTCAACAAAAGTTTCATTTCTGCAAATTTGTTGGTTAGTTTAAGCAAGCAATGCCATCAAAAGCACTATTTTGTCAGGAAGGGCTACTTTTACATACGTTCTAAATTGGAGTGGTTGAATTGGTGGTCTGACACCTAAATTACGAATAACAGGAGATGTGAAATAAAGACTTTATATTAGGTAGATTATGTCTTGTGTCCTATATGCCTTATCTATTAAATTGTTTATAACAAGACAAGTGTACTTGAGATTCAATAAGAAGCGTATGTCTTGTGTTCTATTTGCCCTACTTGTTAAACTACTTATAACAAGACACATGCACTAGATACTTTATAATTATTGATGTCTTGTGTCTTATTTGCCTTATTCATTAAATTATTCAAAACAAGTACTAGATACTTTATAAGTAGCGTGTGTCATGTGTCTTATTTGCCTTACTATTTAAATTACTTCTAACAAGACATGTGTACTAGAAACTCTATAAGTAGTGTATATCTTGTGTCCTATTTGCCTTATCAATTTAATTACTTATAACAAGACAAGTGTACTTGAGACTTTATAAGAAGCATATGTCTTGTGTCCAATTTGCCTTATTCATTAAATTTTTTTACCAAGACAAGAGTAGAGAGGCTTCATAAGTAGCGTATGTCTTGTGTCCTATTTGTCTGGTTTTATTAAATTACTCAAACAAGACAAGTGCACGAGAGACTTTATAATTATTTATGTCTTCTGTGTTATTTATAACAAGAAGAGTGTACTAGAGACTGTAGTGTTTGTTATGTGTCCTATTTGCCGTATTGATTAAATTATTTATAACAAGACAAGCGTACTAGAGACTTCATAAGTAGCGTATGTCTTGTGTCCTATTCGTCTGGTTTTATTAAATTACTCAAACAAGACAAGTGCACGACTTTATAATTATTTATGTTTTCTGTGTTATTTGATTTATTCAATAAAAATTTATAACAAAAAAGTGTACTAGAGAGTTTATAAGTATTGAAGTATTGTTTGTCATGTGTCCAATATATTTGCCTTACCTTTTAAATAACTTATAACACGACATATGTTCTAGAGACTTTACTACGTGTACTAGATAAAATTGAGAAAGGAAACGAGTAATGTGTCAAAGAGACAACAACCCGACCAAAGAGCAGAAAACAGCCGAAGGCCACCAATGGGTCTTCAAACACAACGAAAAGTCCAGCACCCGGATCGAGGCGGGCTTCAGCTGGCCTCTTAAAAAATGTATACTAGTTCAGCGAAAATGGACGTCACACTACACTCCGAAACATAAAATGAACCAAAATAAAACAAAAAACAACATACAAGACTAACAAAGGCCAGAGGTTCCTGACTTGGGACAGGCAAAAATATGCGGCGGGTTAAACATGTTTTGTGAGATCTCAACCTCCCTTATACCTCTAGCCAATGTGGAATAAAAAGCACACAGCAATACGCACAGTAAAACTCAAAAGTTCCAGAGAAGTCCGAGTATTTAGAGACGCATATGTCTTGTGTCAAATTATTGATAACAAGACAAGTGTACGAAAGACTTAATAAAGAGAGGCGAAAGATACCAAAGGGACAAATACGTATTTATAAGTAGCGAATGTCGTGTGTCCTATTTCCTTACTTTTAAATTACTTAGAACAAGACATATGTACTAGATACTTAATAATTATTGATGTATTGTGTCTTACATGCCTTATTCATTAAAATATTCATAACAAGACAAGTGTACTAAAGACTTTATAAGTAGCGTGTGTCATGTGTCTTTTTGCTTTATTCATTAACTTTTTATAACAAGACAAGTGTACTAGGCCTAGAGACTTTATGAGTAGTGTTTGTCATGTGACCTATGTGCCTTACATTTTAGATTACTTATACCAAGACAGGTGTACTAGATACTTTATAATTATTGATGTATTGTGTCTTACATGCCTTATTCAATATTTTTTTACAACAAAACATTTGTACTAGAGATTCAATAAGTAGCGTATGTCTTGTGTCGTATTTGCCTTATTAATTAGATTACTTATAACTAGAAAAGTGTACTAGAGACTTTAATTTATAAGAAGCATATGTCCTTTGTCATGTGTCCTATTTGCCTTATTTCCTAAATTATTTATAAGAAGAGATGTGTGATAGACACTTTATACGTAGCTTATGGCATGTATCCTATTTGCCTTACTTATCAAATTACCTCTAAGAAGACAAGTGTACTACAGACTTGATAGGTATTGATGGCATCTGTCATATTTTCCTTATTCATAACATTATTCATTACAAGAGAAGTGTACGAGAGACTTTAAAGTACCGTTTGTCATGTGTCCTATTTGCTTTATTTATAAAATCATTTATTACACGACAAGTGTACAAGACACTTTATAAGTAGCGTGTGAGGTGTGTCCTATTTGCCTTATTCATTAAATTATTTATAACAAGATAAGTGTACAAGAGTTTTTATAGGTGTAATACAACCAAATCATAGTACGTCACATCCGGTTTCATACAAAAAAGGGTACAAAAAATCTTCCCTTGAATTAGACAGTTGTAGGAAGTTAAGGTGGTATGGGAGTATAAATTAAAATGATAAAATTTGTTTATACTTTGCCAAAACGTAGTATATATTGTTATATGTTCAATAAAATGCAGGGCGAAGTTTTATACGACCGCATAGGTCGAACCATGAACAGTTGGGGCAATTATGAACACTACATTCAAGCTTGATACAGCTATGAATTGGGATTACTTATAACAAGACAAATGTAATAGAAACTTGATAAGAAGCATATGCATACACTTGTGTGCGATTTGCCTGGTTTCTTAAATTACTTATAACAAGACAAGTGTGCTAGAATCTTTATAAGTATTGATGTCGTGTGTCCTATTTGCCTTATTTATTAAATTATTTGTTACAAGACAAGCGTACTAGAGACTTTAGTCTTGTATCATATTTGACATATCTATTCAATTACTTATAACAAGGACCAAATCTGAGACTCATTTCTTATTGGACTGTACATTCTATACTCGTATCCGATATCATTTGTTTTGACGTCCTCTTTCTTATCAATGGACAGTAACGAATAACTGAAATTAATAATGTTGAATCATACTCGAAAATTGGTCAAATACATCGTCCAGGCATACTCCCAAACGCGTGATTTTATTTACAAATAGACATCTATAATAATGAACTTAATTAACAATATTGAATTATTTGATATTTGCAAGACCGTAAAATTTGAACATGCTGAATATTAATTAAGGTGACTTATAGGTTCTTTAGACTGGGCGCATTCATATCTCTCGTTTATTATATCTTGATTATTTGTACATATTATCACATGTCACTTTAATAAATGATTTACAATACTCACTATTAGTATTTCTTTGAGCACACTTCTCGTTTCATCCACTTCACACTTTAAATCTATTACCCCAACAATCATCTTAACCATACATATTCGTGATATTATTACATGTACCTGTATATTTGTACTACCATACATTTCATAAATGTAGAACACGATTTCAATGCACAATTTCTGTTGGAGAAGTTTCAAGTGGATGTAACACTCAATAAGCTGTTTCTTACATGTATGTTACCAAATATCTATATTACTGTTTTACTTGATTTTTAAATTAATCTACAATAATTATTGAAATAGCACTTCTATACTAATTGATGGTCTACATCAATTATAACTTATTCTTACTTGAATGTTCTTTTGGTCCACAAAGGTGTTATTGGTATTTGTTGTTACATTTGCATGTGACCTGAAATAAAACATTAATATTGTCAACAACGCTCAGTTATTTATACTCTCCATAAATGTAGTACTTTCTTTATTAAAATCATATTAAATCTAATAATCAATATTTAATCATTTCAATTAGATGTGTCAGTACAACATGAATTCCCTGCCTGCCACTTTACTGTTAAATGTACACTTTTAGAAATTCTTTTGGAAGGTGAGGTGTACGAGTGAAATACAAAAGCAACACTTTCCTCTGGGGTTTAGACAGTGGCTAGTATGGATAAACTGAGATATTCTTTATGTATTAGTTGAAAGAAAAAGTAAGTCAATTAAAACTACAATGTTGATGACCAGAAATACCATTCTCTCATGAATTATTCCAAAGGTTCATCAACCAAAGCTAAACCATAGTTGAACCCAATCTTAATCTGTAAGACCGAGGACTGTAGTTTCAGAGTCAGTAACGAAAACAAAACTTAATCTGTAGGTTATGCAACATATCAAAATGAGATCAATATTTGCAATAATCACAATAAAAGAACAGAGTTCTAATGTACCACACTTTGCACATATCTTATCCAAGGGCAATAACTAACAAAAACTTTTTTGGTTTCTTTAAAATTTTATAAATATCTTTGAGAAATTAAGGCTTGAGAGCATTTGCAATGCAATTACCGATATAATTAATATTTCCAAGGAGCATAACTATTTTAAAAATAAGTGATCGGCACTGATTTTGGAATTTGTCCGATACAATGCTGTTATAAATCTATACTATAAGTTTTTAAAAATCGGACAAGAACTGAACAAGAACTACAACCTAAAGATGAAAAGTCTGTTAAAAGGAACAAAATCCAAACTCGATCTGTAAGTCATTTATGAAGACATACTAAAATTCAATTGCTTTTCTACAGGCATTATAAAACGTCTATAATTCCTTGATAATCCAATCAACCAAATCAAAATGTAAAATCGATCTGCAAATCATTACACAGATGCACAAAAATCTGCTCCAGATTTGCAGGCATAACAACAACAAATGAAAGAAGAGTGTGTCTGAAGACTCAAATGCCCCCGTTCAAGTTTTGCAATTTTCCAAGTTAAATAAAAGAACAGAGTTCCAATGTCTTCTGCATATATTGCACATATTTTATCTATCCAAGGTACAAGGACAATTATTATAACTAAAAAAACACTTTTTTTTCTTAAAACTTTTATTAATATCTTAAGAGAAATGAAGGCTTCAGAGCAATGCAAAGTGATTTCCATTATAATTCATATTTCCATGGGGCATAACTTGTCAAATAATTGATAAGAACTTATTTTCGAAAGTGTCAAAGACATTGCTGATATAAACCTATGATATCAGTTTCGTAAAATTCTGGCAAGAATTGAACACATGAGAGCGTTAACATAGCAATTTTACATATAATCAATATTTTCAAGGTACCTAACTCTTTAAAAATAATTGATCAGCACTGATTTTGAACTCTTCAAGTACATTGTTGATATAAACCTATAATATAAATTTCATAAAAAAAAACCTCATTAAAGCGCTCATAAGGCAATTTTCCATATACTCAATATTTCCAAGCTGCATAAATCTTTTAAAATTATTGATAGGCACTGATTTTCAAATTCGTCCAAGACATTGCTAATGTAAACCTATCGTCTACGTTTCATAAAATTCTGGCAAGAATTGTATAATGAGAGCGCTAACAATGCAATCCTCCATATAATTTATTTTTCAAAGGGCATAACTCTTTTAAAATAATTGATCGGCACTGATTTTCGAACTTGTCCAAAACATTGCTAATATAAACCTATGACATAAGTTTCATAAAAATCTGGCAAGAATTGTACAAATGAGAGCGCTAACGATGAAATTTTCAATATAATTAATGTTTCCAAGGGCATAACTCTTTAAAAATAATTAATCGGCACTGATTTTAGAAGTCGTCCAAGACATTGCTAATATAAACCCATGATATAAGTTTCATAAAATTCTGGCAAAATTGTACATATGAGAAGGCAAACGATGCAATTTTCTATAAAATTAATGTGTCCAAGGCGCATAACTCTTTTAAAATAATTGATCTGCACTGATTTTCGATCTTGTCCAATACATTGCTAATATAAACCTATGATATAAGTTTCATAAAATTTTGGCACATGAGAGCACTAACGATGCAATTTTCCATAAAATGAATGTGTCCAAGGCGCATATCTCTTTTAAAAATAATTGATCTGCACTGTTTTTCGATCTTGTCCAAGACATTGCTAATGTAAACCTTTGATATAAGTTTCATAAAATTTTGGAAAGAACTGTACACATGAGAGCACTAACGAGGCAATTTTCCATAAAATGAATGTGTCCAAGGGCATAACTTTCTTTAAAATTATTGATCGGCACTGATTTCCAAATTCGTCCAAGACATTGCTAATGTTAACCTATCATCTAAGTTTCATAAAATTCTGACAAGAATTGTACATATGAGAGCGCTAACAATGCAATTCTCCATATAATTTATTTTGCCAAAGGGCATAACTCTTTTAAAATAATAGATCGGCACTGATTTTCAAACTTGTCCAAGACATTGCTGATATAAACCTAGGATATAACTTTCATAAAATTCTGACAAGAATTGTACACATGAGAGCGCTAACGATGCAATTTTCTATAAAATTAATGTGTCCAAGGGCATTACTCTTTTAAAAATAATTGATCTGCACTGATTTTCGATCTTGTCCTAGACATTGCTAATATAAACCTATGATATAAGTTTCGTAAAATTTTGGCAAGAACTGTACACATGAGATCACTAACGATGCAATTTTCCATAAAATGAATGTGTCCAAGGGCATAACTCTTTTGAAATAATTGATCGGCACTGGTTTTCGAACTCGTCCAAGACATTGCTGATATAAACCTATGATATAAGTTTTATAGATATCTGGCAAGAATTGTACACGTGAAAGCGCTAACAAGACCGGACTGACGGACGCACAGACGGACGGACGGATAGACGGACGGACGCCCGGTATTTCCATGTCTCCTGCAACGCGTTACACGTGGGACAAAGAGGGCATAGCTCTAGAACGGTAAATGACTCACTGCTCAAATTCAAACTCTGTAAGTTTTGGTTTTAGCACTGTGTATGAGTTTTATAATAATTTGCATTAGATAAACTTAAGTAGAGTGCGGAAACGAAAAATGGGACGGACGGAAGGACAGAAGGAAGGACGGACAGACGGAAGGAGGTCATGTAACACTTAATTCCCCGTTGCCTACGGCGGGGCAAAAAATTGAGCAAAACAAAAGCAAGAAATTTTCTAAATCAAACATCATAACACATTAATAGACCAAAATAAAATTAATATATGTAGGTCTGTCAGAAAAAACTCCAGAATCTAGACAAATGTTTAATTTCAAAAGGACAGAAAGATTACATGACTGACATTTAATTATGTTCGGGGCATAAAAAGTTTGAACAATCGTTTGAATTTAGTAGGACAGAATAACGGACACTGTATGTATACTGGCTACGTGGTGGCAGAAGCATACTAATTTTATTCAAACTTTTTAAGACTGTTAATGATGTCTTTACACTAATACTGTTGAATGTATACTGATTGGTACTTTAATCTGGGAAAACATTGTTTTGTGCTCTGTTCCAATCTGTTAAATTAAACCCTTTTTAGTTTTTTCTAATTTGTGCTTTTACACAACTGACTTAAGTTATACGTTTAGTTGTACGCCTCTCCTTGCCGATCTATTCTTATTTTCATATGAGTCGGAGTTCCTTCAGACAGCTATCAAAACAAGAAGACCAAAGAAGCCAGATCATTTAATTTCACATTCAGATATATTGATGTTTTTCCATTAACAATCCAAATTTTTCTGATTGGGTTCCATGAATATATCTTCCAGAACTAGAAATTAAAGGAACAACGTACACGGCTTACTCAGCTCATTTTAGACTTATACCTCGAATTTGACATAAGCAGTCATCTCCGTACCAGAATCTATGACAAACGAGACGCTTTTAATTTTAAAATTATCACCTTAGTAGCAATATACAAACTTCACCTGCATATGGGATATACATTTCCCAACTCATTCGGTATTCAAGAGCTTGCAGCTGCATATCAGACTTTATAAAACGTCATCAGTGTTTAAGCAGAAAGCTGATGAACCAGGGTTATGTCAAAGAACGTCTCGTCCTTTTCTAAAAATTTCATCGGAAGGAACCAAGACTTTATTGATAAATATTCTGTATCAACTTCACAAATAATACATGATGGTCTTGAAGCATAGATTTTAGGTACTGACGTTGTTTACATGTATCATCTTAATTACGTGTTATAATGTTTTTATTTGTCTTTGTAAATTATTAACCTTTACTGTTTAGTCCATTTTGGTAATATCCTTTGGTGTGGCTCGGTACTTATACATCCTGCTATTGTGTTATTGTGCTCTGGTCATTTTTGTATTCTTGTCTTTCCTTTTTCTCATGTGCTTTGTCTATATGCCATTTTGTTTTTCTTTGTTGACAGATTTGTTTGGTTTTATAGTGATTAAGATTATAACACAATGTTGACTGCTGTACTCCTATTTTGACATTTTACCTATTATGTCTGTTTGTTTTGTTCACACATTGTTGTCAATATAATGGAATTGTATGCGACTTTCATACAAATGAGAGGATTAGCTAGCTATAACACCAGGTTAAATCCACCATTTTCACATAAGGAAATGCCTGTACCAAGGCAGGAATTTGACAGTTGTTTTTCCATTTTTATGTGTTTGAGCTTTTGATTTTGCCATTTGATAAGGGACTTTCCGTTTTGAATTTTCCTTGGAGTTCGGTATTTTGTTATTTTAATTTTTGCAAACATGTTTAACCCGTCGCATTCTGTATGTGCATGTGTGAATCCTGTAATTCGTTGGTTGTAGTTGGAGGTTGTCTGTTAAATTTTATGTTTATTTATTGATTGTCATGAATCAAGCCATTGGTTTTCTTGGTTTTTTCACATTTTATCTTGTCAGAGACTTTTATAGCTTGCTATATGGTATGGATTTTGTTCATTGTTGAATACAGTGTGGTGACCTGTAGTTGCTGACATCTACATCATTTGGTGTCTGGCAGAAAGTTGTCTCATTGGCAATCTTCTTTTTATATAACTTAAAACCAGTCAGTGGTATTTCAAATGCAAACTGTTTCACAATTCTTACTTGATTTCCTCATACAAATTCCAAATGCAAACAACAATAATTTCCTGTTGCAAATCTCTACGGACCATGTAAATGCCATTATAAATTTCAAAGGCAAGTTTTGTGATTGAACAATAGTATGGTCTTTAAACTCTTCCTTATTTATACCTGTAATAACTTTCGATTTTTTAACAAACAAAGTAATCCATACCACTAATTAAAACTGTAAACTTTGGTGACTTTTTCTTACTTATCACCCTTCCTGTTTGGGTGAACAACCTTAATGATTCTGTACCATCCTATTTCTTATATTACACAAGAGTGAACAAGCTGCCTGCTTAAGTGATTATATTAAATGAATAACATGCTGTAAGTCTTTGAGATAATAGTCTTACTACATGTAACAAGACTTGAAAAAGATGACACCCCTGTGATATGCATGAATATAGTGCAACAAACATTAGATTGACTAAACACTGTTGATGAAATGGTTGTGTCTGAAATACACATTTGATGCCTCTGTCTTTGTTCAGATTTATTTCATTATGTAAGACAATTTATTGTTGTTCCTTGAAAACTTAGTAAAAAAAAAAAAAAAAAAAACAAAAAAAAACAACAGAGGTCAAGTAACAGTCAATTATAAGCAGAGTCATATACTCTCATGTTATGTCAATGTAATTAGGAGCAATAATTTTCAGGCTAGGGCATGGAAGATATTTGAAAACTAGAATTTGGTGATTTAGTGATCATAGATACCCCTGTTTGCAGCCTTTTCTCTGAACAGAAAATGTCCACTGTGTCATAATCGAACTTCTGTATTATGTTCAATGATATCATGTTTTAAGTCAAAAGAATTTGGAACATTTACTATCATCCATAAACTTGTGTAACAAAATAAATGTAAAAGATCACTTGACAAAAACATTAAAAACCATGAAAATTAGATATAAGAAAATGAACCTATATATGGCAGACGGAATTCAGTAACATAAGGAATCTGTCATGATCTGTTTAAACGATACAAAGTATCCAGATCTTCTACCTTTGATATATATATATATGTAGGACTCTAAAGTGCGATGGTACTCTAAAGTGCGATGGTCACGCTAAAGTGCGATGGTGTACGCTAAAGTGCGATGGTGGCAAATAATAAAGTGATGGTTGTTTGTTTTTAGGTGCGATTATATGACATGCTAAAGTTCGATTATATGACACACTAAAGTGCGATAGAATAACACGCTAAAGTGCGATGGTGTAACGGAAATAGGGTTCAGTCAATGGTTTTGTTTTTGCTGTGTTTCTATTACTTTTCGTTTATTGTTTTATTTATAAATCATGCCGTTGTCTTTCTCTTTTGAAATGCTTTACACTGGTCATTGTGTGTCTCTATATAACTTGCTATGCGGCGTGGGCCAAGACTCAACGTCGAAGGCCGTACGGTTATTAGTTGCAAACATCAACAGCATTTGGTGTTGGGTGGATAGTTGTCTCATTGACAATTATACCACATGTTCTTCTTTATTTAATGTACGATAGTTGTTAAACAAGTGAAATGGCTACATTGCAGTAGCTACTATATACTTTATGAACCTGTTTCAAGCCAGGAACCTGATAATCGTTTGTTGCTGTATTTCATATTTGTTTTCGTTTATTATTTTGCATATAAATTCGGCCGTTATTTTTCTCGTTTTAATCGTTTTACATTGGTCGTTTTGAGGCCCTTTTGTAAACACAAATTAGCCAAATCAATTGAACTTCTTCCAGCACCGACCGAAAATGTTCCGGATTAGGATCATTTGCTTTTTGTTTTGTTTTGTTTTCGTTGTCTAAAAACCATGGACAAACATTCTGGTTTTCCGGCATGTCCTTTCTTATTTGTACAAACAGCTTGTAGTGTCAGAATGCTGTTTGACGTTGGTAACTTCCTTACTTTTGCGAAGAAACGCACTATCGCGGAAAAACGCACTTTAGCGTATTGAGGCATCGGACTTTAGCGTGTTCGATTGAATAGCACAGACCATCGCACTTTAGCATAAACCATCGCATTTAAGCGTGACCATCCCGTTTTAGCGTCCCCATCGCACTTTAGAGTCCTACATATATATAGTGCTTAGCTTACTAAATCAAATTGTCTGAGGGTGGCGATCAGTCCGCCTGCTGAAGGATAGCAATGCTAATCCAAACCTATAAGGTTAGCGAAACTGCCACAAACCTACCGTTTCATATTGCTCCATTCCGATATGAATTGAAATTATCTGCTAAAGGATGTATTGTGAACATAAATTATATATTTTGTTTATACTGTTTTCGTTTCATTTAGTTTAGATTATTTTAGCGTTATTACATTTGGCATCTATCGTCATTCAGTCAATAAGCTAGCATAAGCTGTGGTCCGCATCCCCAAATCCCCAGCAGAATTGCTATTGCTTCAGATGTATAACTATGTTGATGTTAACATATCTAATCAAGCTGATCATAGCCGTGACCGTTTAGTCGTTGGTATTCATAACGGTGATTTTGACAGTACGAAGTTCGAACCTTGTACCCGGAATGAAATTTTTATCGAGCAAAATATTTTTTAATCTCAGAGGTATTATATAGTTCATTTTCATATAATGGCGATATTTTTTTTACTTATAATCAAACAAAGAAAAATAATTGATAGCATGATAATGTTATAAAATCAAAAACAAAGGGCAAGCATTTGAAAGTCCTTGTTCGTTAAAAGTGTAATGGGCAAATGGATTTTATTTTATCAAGAAATTATATTTCTAATACCTTCCCGATTTATCCTTTTCCTGACCTGTTGATTATTTTATCTAATCAACGTGTGGTCCGTTTGATATCAGTTCTTCATTGGTCAAAATTCGATTATGACGTCAAATTTTCTTGCTTTCCTCATAATTTTCTATTATGGAATCATTAAAAAGGCGACCATGCTTGTTGATGTCACACAGAAAGAACTCATCTTTTGAAGATCATTCAAAAGAAGGATTAAAATTGTCTGTATATCGTCTAAAATAATTAGAGAAACAGACGGCCAAATCTGGTGCAATACGATATTTATCCACTGGAGACAGCTAAATTTTAAATATTTAAAACGCTCGGCGAGCCTCACGTTTTAAATTTGTAAATTTTACTGTCTCGAGTCAATAAATATCGTATCACACTTGATGTAGTGGTAGAATCTATATATACAATTTCTTGATTTTGTAGTGGCTACAACTATTGTGAAATAGCCACAATCGTATAATGGTTCAGTTAATTATTACGATGTTGAAAATCAACAAATGTGCAAA
Organism: Mytilus coruscus; assembly: GCA_017311375.1. Classification (NCBI taxonomy): domain Eukaryota; kingdom Metazoa; phylum Mollusca; class Bivalvia; order Mytilida; family Mytilidae; genus Mytilus; species Mytilus coruscus. Next base: position 62,408,951 of record CM029599.1, read on the forward strand.
CCTGACATCCGGAATAAACACTTTTTATGATTTTAAATAAAATGTTTTATTCATTTTTTCTCTTGTATCGTTGTCATTCTATATTTTGATATTGCTATATAATTATACTCAAGAACGTTCAAAATTAATGTCGAACAAAATCTTCCTTAAAAATGTAACACCCAAATAAAATAAAGTTTAAAAAATGGAAAAGAACATGATCAAACCAAGACATAATATATGTTTCATGAATTGCAGAAGCTTATTATCAATGAGACAGAAATCCAGTTTATTGGGCCAGAATCAATTTGTGCCAATTACAGTTTTGAAAAGGTGTCAATTGCGCCACTCTCTTGTTTTCTGATGGTATTAATAAATTGTGCCAATAAATGGAATCAAATTGCGCCACATTTACCCATGTATCTTTTACCTATATTATACATGTAACATGTACTATAATTAACCTATCGACTTTAGATTAAACAGGACATTCATCAAAATTAAGAAAACTCACCAATTAATAAATTGTTCATCATTAGAATAGTTTTTCTTATGTAAAGATGCCTGATATATTATTCAAGAAAATATAGTCTGATAGAGGGAAACTATGGAAAGCGACAGCGACCTAATAAAATATTTTAATAGATATATATAAGTAAAATTAAATAAATTGATAAAATTGGCGCAATTGTATGCATGATTGTTTGATTGGAGCAAATGAAACCTATAGTTTTCAAAAGAAGTGGCGCAGAAGTAGCATTGGCGCAAATTAGTTGTGGCGAAAATAGATATCGGCCGTTTTTATTGTATTGACAATTAGGCGCTTTAGGAGAATAATTTAAATATTGATTTATGTCAGCACTCGGTAAACTAGTAAATAAATAGTTTATTAGTATATCCCATTTTGATTATATATTAAATATATACACATCAAACAATCAATATCTAGCCATAAAAAGACTTATGAGACACTATAAAACTATTACAATTCTATAAAATTTCAAATGTATCACTTAAAACATACAAGTGTCAAAATTGACAATTAAAATTTACTAATCAATATATTCAACTTATAATTATTTATATATTTCTAAAATTGTCTAATTCTTATTTTTCTGATAAAGCTATACTAATAAAACTCTCAGGCTAATAAAAATTTCATAAACAACTGTAAAACAATTTTCTACTCCAGCAAGATTTTATATAAAATTTGCATAGGAAATGTTGTAAACCATGACAGTTCATAATTTCAATGAATTTACTATCTATATTTAGGCCGTGAAAATCTGGAATAAATTATGAGCATTCATAAAACAGATTATATCGAATATCGTCATAAAGCGTACATTGCATAAGAAAATGTTTTTCAATCTATACCCTACAACTCTCACAAAACAAAGAAAGTCTGTTCTCTACGGGTGTAGGCGGCCTGGAGTATCTGACAGTTTCGTACGCTAGGGACCCATCGAAACAACATCTAGTACAAAAATTTGTTAACACTTTTAGATATTTGGATGATATATTGGCTCTCAATAATGACGACTCCAGTATGTACACTAAAGAGATTTATCCTGCTGAACTGACTTTAAATAAAGCTAATACTACCAATGAACACTGGCCTTTCCTGGATCTTGATATCTATATCTTTAACGGCAAGCTTAATACCAAAATTTACGATAAATGAGATGATTTTTATTTCCTATTGTTAATTATCAATTTTAGATGGTGACGTTCCTTGTCACCATTTTATGGTGTTTATATATCTCAACTTGTTCGATTCGCTCGTGTATGTAACAACGTATTTGATTTTAACGAAAGAAATCTCTGTATTACTGAAAATTATTACACCAGGGTTTTCGATATCACAGACTAGTGAAAACATTTACTAAATTTTATCATCGGTACAAGGATATTATTCGTAAATATAAATCAACATGCAGACATCTTATACCTTCATGTATTTTACATCCAATATTTTATGGTAATATTCTATACAAAGCACAAAAATGTCGCCATTCACCTCAAGAGCTAACCAAACCTTTAAACAGACTTATTCAGAAGGGATATAGTTACGATACTGTTGTCAGGTCATTAAAGATGGCATATTTTGGAATTAATATCGATTCACTCATAGGGTCTTTGAATCGGAAATAAACACATTTATTCTAAAACCAGTTGTTGGCATGATACGGGTTTATGTTCTTCTCATATATTTTATGAAGGTATGATACTAAACCACTAACGGAGGATTGTGCTTGATTTTCATATGATGAAGACATAATCTATCAATCAGTTTAATTGAGGTCTGGAGCTGGCATGTTAGTAACTGCTAGTAGTCCTTTGTTAATTTATGTATCATTGTCATTTTGCTTAGTTTCTTCTGTTACCTATTCTGACATCGGACTCGGACTCCTTTTAAACTGAGTTTTACTGTGCGTATTGATGTGTGTTTGTTTATTCTACATTGGCTAGAGGCATAGGGGACGGTTGAGATTTTACAAAACATGTTTAACCCGCCGCATTCTTGCGCCTGTCCCAAGTCAGGAGCCTCTGGCCTTTGTTAGTCTTGTATGTTTTTTAATTTTAGTTCATTCATATGTTTCGAGTTTAATGTGACGTCCATTTTCACTGAACTAGTACACATTTTTGTTTAGGGGCCAGCTGAAGCCCGCCTCTGGGTGCGGATATTCTTGCTGTGTTGAAGACCCATTGGTGGCTTTGGGCTGTTTTCTGCTCTTTGATCGGGTTGTTGTCTCTTTGACACATTCCCATTTCCATTCTCAATTTTATTTCCTGTTTAGATATACATAAGGTTCAGTTTTCACACATTGTTTGTAACATCTGTATGTACGTTATTTGTTTCCGTATTTTACATTACGACGGTCATCAAAAGTCCTTCATACCATTCTGTGTTTTCAAGTACGTATAATTTTTCACTTTTCATATGCATAACTGATTTAGTCGATTGAGTTAAGTCATATGTGAAACTTTAGGCTGATCCGATCAACAATCTTATGCACCTCAAATGCATGCGTAGACTGAAGACTAATGATTAGCGATGAAAATACGAGCAAGTTCGAACCCTTCATATGAAACCCGTTTTGAGAGGATAAAAGATCAAAAGTTTAAAGTTAAAAGTGATATAATAAGTTTTCTTAAGTAAATACAGTGATCAATGTGTCAGCGGATTCTTAAAAATAATCTACTGTTAGAACAATAGACTAACGTCAGAGAAATGGGTTAAAATACAGATAGCTCGTAAAATATCTATCACATTATAATCTTTATAAATCATGCCCATGCATATTATAGGATAATAACTATTTTGTTTATATTTATATCAATTTACAAGATATATTGTCACCTATTCTTAAAATTGATAACATGCAATTTTCTTTTGCGAACAATGGTAAAAATAGTGTTGATTAATTGGTGGCTATTCCTACATTTTGAATTTTCACATTCTGTCTATTCCTACATGGAAAGAACAATAGATGTTGTGATTGCAAAATATGTTGTTATTCCTGTCTAATTAAATAACAGGTAAATTTACCTGTTGAAAATAAAGGAAAATAATAATTCATATGAAATTAATGGTTATGTACTGAATAAAATTAAAAAGTTAAGGTGAAATAATGATTAAAATATTTTTTGGGAAAACGCCTTTATCAAGATGTTACATATTGAAATTTCAAAACTTCTAAAGAAAATTATTTTTAAAAGGAGGAATTCAATCATTTTCAAGTCATTAAACTTCACCATCAAATAAAAAAAACATTAATTATTACGAATAACTCATTATTTATGTAAAACGGAAGATTTGATAATAAAGATCATTAACTACAAGTAAATAAAGTATTCTAATTATGAGCAGTGCAGTAATTTGACTATTAGATTAAGCTAAGCCAAGTAACTTTGAGCTCTGAAATGGAGGAACGCACACAAACATGGTTTTCAGACAGCATACACAGAACAACATCCACCTACTTGTTCGAGAGATGATGTTCTACAACTTCTACCACCCAACACAGTTGATGATGTTCGGTTTAGAAGACATCGATGGTGCAGAAACTAATATACCAACTCTTGATTTCACTTAGCTACTAGTGGAAGACAACTAAAGCATAAGGAACCACAACGCAAGAGAAGGTCATATAACACCCAATCATCTGGAAGGCACGCACAGAAAATTGAAGAAAATGGTCAAGGCGACCCAACCAAACATATTTAGTATGATAAAGCTTTTAAGACACGAAGAAGCCATCCGCGCAAGCACCCGTGCCCAATACAGAGCTGGTGGACAACGTGTTTCCAAGAAAGAAAATAACCGGACAAACGACTTGAGAATGAAGAACTCTCTCCAATTTAGTATGCCGATGCTTCTTCTCATATCTTGCACATTGACTAAGACTTTGTGAATTCTCTGTAACAATTAAGGGCTACTGAAATTTAATGATGTGTCCTAATGATAATTTTAATGCTATTATTTATTCAATTTGATAGAAGTTGTGCTAATACTATATGCTTTAAAATTATTAAAAAAATATTGTCATATATAAAACGTTTTCATTCTCTTTCATTTCCACTAGTTTTACCTGTTTTTACCTTGATTAATTAGTCAATTGTTGTTACAACATAATCCAACTTAATCTCTTTGTTGACAAAATAATTCTGGGAACTCCAACATGAATTTCTTAATATTTTACCTATAAAATTCAAAATGTAGGAATAGCCAGAATAAACCGATTAATTAGGTGGGCGGACCTCAAGTTATAATTCTATAACCTTGGTTGTTTTCATAAGGCACAAGTTGTTTCCATACACATTATAAACATATGACGAAATCAAATAATTTATTTCAGCCAATAAAAAATCAGCATTTATATGATCTGAACACCAACTGAAGATATTTAGATATGTTCAGAAAACCATCGCTAAAATGAAACTTGAACTACACTGAAAACCAGTTGACCGCAATAACTACTTAAATGTTGCTGTTTTCTTTTGCCCTTGTTTCCTTATGTGCATACAACTTAAAAGTATTCGAATATTGTTGAATTGAGGAAGACCTCATTCAGAATAATGAATTTCAAATTATAAAACGATTGAGACGTGTTAAATATAATATTGTCATAAATTCACCTTCTTATTCGACATTAACTTCACTTTTTATTTGTATCATACAGACGGTCAAAACTGCTGAAGGTCTACAAATCGAATTTTATGATTATAAATGATATAGACTATCGCAGGTTATCTTAACTTTCTATTTCTGTGTAGCAACATTCCAACAGCACCTGCATACGGAGTATATATCTCCCAATTGATACGATATTCCCGGGCTTGTATTTCCTATCATGATTTCCTTGATAGGGGTTGCTGCTCACAAGGAAGCTATTAAACCAAGAGTTCCACATGGTGAAGTTGAAATCATCCTTCGTAAATTTTACAGACGCCATCACGAGTTGGTTGACCGTTATGGAGTATCCGTTTCACAGATGATAGCGGATATGTTCCTAATGTCGTAACTACAATCCGTTCCTTTTCACGAATGTGACCTACCGAATTTGACTTATTACCGGGTTTGTACTAACATGAGCAACACGACGGGTGCCACATGTGGAGCAGGATCTGCTTACCCTTCCGGAGCACCTGAGATCACCCCAGTTTTGGAGGTATTCGTGTTGCTTAGTCTTTAGTTTTTATGTTGTGTTTTGTGTACTATTGTTTGTCTGTTGGTCTTTTTCTTTTTAGCCATGGCGTTGTCAGTTTATTTTCGATTTATGAGTTTGAATGTCCCTCTCGTATCTTTCGCCCTCTTTTATCTTAAGTATACATGTTCTAAAATGTGATTAAGCGTTGAATATTGCTGTTGATGACAATTTAGTATTTAGTATTTAGTATTGTAAAGTTTACATGTTTCTTGTCTATTTTGCAACAGATGTACACAAAATCGTAAAATATCAGATTCATCTGTACAAACTTTAGAAACAAATGTGTTTCGATTGTTTCAAAATAAGTTATGCAATATTTGTACAATTGCATTGAAAGTTATGATTAGGTATAATAACCTTTCTACTTATCATCAATTTTATAAACAGTTTTAAATAAATCAGATATTTTGCATAATGTTCAGGCATTTATTAACATTCGAATCATTAGATACGAGCCATGACTCTGGCACAATACTCTTTAGATTGCGGGGTTTGCAATAATGTATCGTTATCCTTGGGAAATGATTGTTAAATGATTTGGTGTATCAAATTGTTTTACAGTGCACGTTAATTGATATTCCTTTAATCAAGGTTTTCACTCGCACTGGCACTGTTTGGTTGTCGGAGTTCTAACGAGAGGTATTGTAACTAAGGGGTCACTGCGTACGGAAAAGGTATCTGCGAATTAGAGTACGGGAAGACATCATTTAATGGCAGTATATTTCCAAAGATATTGATAAGATCAAGTATTTTCTTTTTACAAAAAGTCCATGTACACTTGTTTTATAGTAAAACTTGGGCATTCAAATATATAAAAGATATCCAACTTTTTCAATTTAAAGAAACATATGACTTTAAGATTGTCACAAGCTATAAAATAACCGTTTGGCAAAATAAAAGTACACACTTGATTTCCTTACTCGATATTGAAATTTTACACGTGATTTTTATCTTCACTACAATTTATTCGTATGTGTAGAATATCATAATACCTGGGACCAACACTATTAGTTATTGTTTATTTTTCTTTGGTTATATTGTTTAAGCTTTTATATAAAACAAAAATCTTACCCAGTGTCACTTATCATGGTACATTTTATGTCTTCAGGTAGAATAATGCTATCTCTCTGTACACATCTATAATCTTTAAAAAAAAACAATACGTCAAATAGGTTTATCTGTAGTGACCAATGATAATGTTTGCAATTAACAATTTACCAAAATTTTACAACTGGGGCCTGGTTTTCGAAAGTATCTTATGACTAAGACATGTTTTATGATGGTCTTAGGACATGTCATAGTCTTAAGACATGTTTTGAAAGGACTAGCTCACAATCATAGGCAATAAGACGTCAATTTGAATTCCAAATTTGGAGTTAGAATGTATCAATAAATGACGTGAATACAATAATACCAATGATCGTCCTCTGGTCTCTGAATGACATACCACAAAGTCCAGTGTAACATGTTTGATAACTATGGGTTTTCGTTAACATAAAACAGAATAAGCCAGAAACGAACAAATAGCAAACGAACTTGAAAGGATATTAGAAAGTAATTGATAAAAAATAAAGATAAAAGAAAATAACAAACGCAAAAAAAGAACATACTTGGAATACGCGTAACTGACATGGACGGAAGGCATTTTAGCGAATCGAAAATAAATTTAAGTAAGAGAAAATGAATCGAAGTTTTTGCCGAAGTACGATTCATTTTAGCACTAGGACGTGGTGGTGCAAACATGAACTACAGCTAAACAATATTTTTAAAATGTTACGGACAATTAAATCTGTTGAATTTGTTCATAATTTAATTGAAACTTAACAGTTAATCGTCATTGAACTTTAATTGACGTTTGTGCAAAAATTGAAACAATCAAAGCTCATTTAAGCAACAGATTTTTTTTACTTATTTACAGCATAAATGGTTCAATGAATTATTCTAATTAACACAACGGTACGATTTTTAAAATGTTATTTTCATTACAATACAGCACTATAAAAGTGTGAATGCTTTGAACAAAACAACCAATTATATAATTTACACCATCCTTATTTATTCAAAATTTGTACTAGACTAGAATTTGTATCACAGGGATAAAACAAAATGGACACTTTAAACACTTTTCTATAATAAGCACATACGGGTATATAAAACCATTTGGATTGAAACAGAGAGAATGTCAGAATAATATTTTATATTTTTTTTGTGAGCACTAGACCCTCCATTTTTCTGGGACCGTGGTGTATCAGTAAAAATAAGAAAGAAATATAAAAGCAGCTGTAAAGGTCATGAGTCATCAGATCGGCACAAAGCACAAAACGACTAACAAAAGGACACAAAGTATTTATCTTAGAGTACTCGCAGCTACTGAAATCTTGTTAAAAGCCAGTTTGAACCAATAAAATGAACAATGATTTCCAAGACGAAAATATCAATCAAAACACATAGAACAGATTGCCAAAATATACGTATCGACAGGATGTAGGACTATAAATGTTCATATCTTTCCTGTGAGATCAATAGCTTTTCCGCCATAAATTGCCAATATAAGATACATGTACTTGACATTATTTTTCTGTGATTTCTTAATTTTGGGCATTTTGCTAAACACATTTTTCTGCATGCAATCTTAACAGTAGTTTGCTATTAGAAGAAAAAACTTATTTGCAAACGCGAGAAAGAAATAATTGATAAAATAGAAAGGAACACTAACTAAAATCATTATAAGTTAAGTGTGTTAAACACGAAAGCAAAAGTAAGTAGAAGAAGCATAGTTTGTTGCTGTATATTTGTTTTTCGTTCATTGTTTTGTACATAAATCTGGCCGTTAGTTTTCTCGTTTGAATTGTTTTACATTTGTCTTTTCGGGGCCTTTTATAGCTGACTATGTGGTATGGGTTTTGTTAATAGTTGAAGGCCGTACAGTAACCTATAGTTGTTAACTTCTAAGTAATGTGGTATCTGGTGGAGAGTTGTTTCATTGGTAATCATACCACATCTTCTTATTTTTATATGTATAGAAGAATGGCAGTAACCCCATTCATGCACGCATGGATATTTAACAACATAAACTGTCCAGAACAGATTTCTATCAGAACAAGCAAATACGGTTATCGGGGACGAAGGAGAACTACTAGAATTTCATCTTTTTGAATTTGGGACAAATCACTCTGGACTAGAATTAGTACACATTTTCAAATGACTGTGTTTCTTTGCTTCTCTGCTACTAATATTTTTTACCTGCTATCATCACTTTGCCATCTTCACATTTTCTGATGTAACAACTACAGTCTTCCTCTGCTGGTTTACACGAGCAGGGGTCCTTTGGGCGTATTATATAATCATAATTCCGTCTGTAATCACATCTACATGTTCTGTCATTGATTGTTGTCCCATTACTAGCTGCAGTAAGACCTTTCGCTTGGCAAAAGGATTTACTAAATACACACTGATTGTTTCCGACTGAAGAAAATGTGAATGGCTGATATCTTCTTGGAAAGCAGTCAACCTCTGTTGGGTTTGGTTTCAAAACATATTTTCTTCCTATTTAAAAATAATATTCCTTTTAATGTTAATAAATCACAAATATCCTTACAATTCTCCTTAAGCTAACACTTTGTATCTGTTAAATCAATGGATCTACATATTACAGTATTTATCTAAGATAATTATGTATATGATGACATTTAAATTTCATAAGCCTTCACCCCTGATTTTTGTGGGGTTCGTGTAATTCAGTATTTATTTTTATGCTGTGTTTTGTAAACTGCTGTTTGTCTTTTTGTCGTTTTCGTTTTTGCCTTGGCGTTTTCAGTTTGTCATCAACTTATGAGTTTGATTATTACTTTGGTATCTCTTGTCTCTTCTTTCAAATCGTATTTTGATCTTCAAATGGGCTTTTGCAATTGTATTATAATCAAAAATCTCTAATTCAGTTGTTTCTTAGTTAAGTAATATATCATGCATTGGTGTATAAAATATTAAAAGCAATTTCGCTTTTGTGAAATATCAAAATAATGAGACATCTACTAAATACCAGAATACTAGGATGTAAACAACTATAGTTAAATATACAGCGTTCAATAATAAGCAAAACCCATACCTCATAGTAAGCCATAAAAGGCCTTGGCATGACAAAATGTGAAACAATGGAAAAGTAAAATAAACCAAAGACAACCATGCTCCGTTATATTATTGTTGTTCATTTCTATAAAGTGGACAGTCTGGTATTTTTATGGATGTTTCCGAATTGTACAACATCAATTATCTACATAATTTTTCTCTTGATGGCTTCTTGTGTTGATGTAGCTCTCTCAATTTCGAGTTACCAATATTTATGAATTTGTCAATCATTATGATTGCATATAAGTTACATGTTAATAAAGTTAAAGATAGATAAAGGTACAACTTTTCAAATTTTTAGGGATGGATTTTGGGAACGGTATGAACAATTTAAACTCTTCGACTAATTCTATTGACATATATCGACATTATTTGCGATCAACAATTGTTTTTAAGAATATTATACGTTTCCAAATATAGATTTAATGTTAATTGCACAAATAAAGATATGATTCATCCTTTATATGCAAACAAACGACTGAGTACTGTAATGAGGTAAAATTGCTTTCTTGAAAGTTTTGAATTTGAAGTACTAAGTTATCAAATTGTTCGTCCTTTGAAAATCACGGATCGGACCATATTTTGCAACGCCTATTCTTATCTGCAAAAATCTTATCTTTCCTTATTGTTCATTTTCCTTTTTACGGTATTGTTATTTAGCATCGTCTTACGGTGTTTATTTATCCAAACTCTTTCACTATGCCCGTGACTGTTGTAACGTTTTTATTTCACTGAGCGTGATCTATGTATTATTGGTAAATAATTAAGTCAGGGATTTCATTACCACAAATAACTTAAAACTTTAACTGAATTCTTTCATAGACACACATATTTGGTTTGGACGTTGGGTTGTACCTGTAGAAAACTGATTTCAAACGGAATAGCACATCCCTAATTTTAAAAGTGATGTTGTTTACCGAGCCCGAAAATTCAGATACGATCCAGGTAAACTTATCGATCCTTTAAATACAAATAAACTTATTCTAAAAGGTTACCAATTCAACACTGTACTTAAATCTTTGAATATTGTTTTGTTGATATAGATACTGTTATCAGTAAATTAAAATCATACCAAATATCACTGTTATTCACATACGCACATTCACGATTCCACAATCTGTCGATACCTATATTTTGACCATGCACAAGGTCGTGTTTTTCTCTGACTGTTAATGGCGTCCTTAATCTAAATCTATTGGATGTTGGATGTGTACTGATTGATATTTCAGTCTTAGATACATTATTTTTTATTAGTTGTTATTGGCTTTGAACTAGCTGTCAGATCTGTACTTTTGTCTTTTTGTTTTAATGAATGAATAAATTCCTTGCCACGTCCGGTCTGTGGTCTTGTTAGTTGATTTTTCTGCATTGTATCGATCTGATGAGTTAAGCCCTATTCAACTGATTTGATAGTTTGGTCTTATCTTGTACTGTTATAAAATACTTCACTGTTTGTGACGTCCTGTGATGTCGTTAATGGAAGATGTTCGTTGTTATTCTGCGGTTTACAAGTTGTAACGACTATTATATTATCTATTTGTGCGTTTCTCTGTGCTGAGTTTTCTTGCGTTTGTTTGTGCTGTATTTCTGTCACGTAGTGTTGTCATTTTAGCGACAGTTTTAACATTGCCATATAAGCAGGAGGTTTGGCTAGCCGTAAAACCAGGTTCAACCCACCATTTTTCTTAAAATGTCCTGTACCAAGTCTTGAATATGGCAGTTGTTTTCAAATAGTTCGTGTCTATGTATGTTGGCGTTTGTTTTGTTGCACTTCAGTGTTTCTGTTGCTCCGTTGTTTTCCTCTTATAGTTGATGCGTTTCCTCGGTTTTAGTTTGTAACCCGGATTTGTTTTCTCTCAATCGATATATGACTTTTGAACAGCGGTATACTACTGTTGCATTTATTATACCAATGTCCCAGGTTAGGGGAGGGTTTGGTGCCAGCAAACATGTTTAACTCCGTCACGTTATTTCTTTTTCCTGTCTAAAGTCAGGTGCCTATAGTTCAGGGGTTGTCATTGGTTCACGTCTGTTATATTTGTTTTCGTTAATTGTTTTGTTATGAATTAGACCGTTAGTTTTCTCAAATTAATTACTTCACATTTTTCATATCGAGGCCTTTTTAGCCGACTATACGGTATGGGTTTTTCTCATTGTTGAAGGCCGTACGGTTGCCTGTAATTGCTTACTTCCACTTAATTTGGATTTCGGTGGATAGTTGTCTCAGTGGCAATCATACCACAGTCTCCTAATTTAATACATGAAAGTCAATAACCTGTTAAACATGTATTATTTTTTTTCTTGTGAAAAGGGTTCAAATGACATTTTCTTTCCGATGATGACTGTTAAAAGCTTCAGGAAAACCTTAGCCATATAGTCTAGTCAAAATAGATGAAAAATGTGGCCAACCTCAAAAAAATTGCAACAGAATTATTTTTGGTATTTTTCAATTCTAACAGGCTTTCTTTGTAACATACTAAAAGTCTACCAAGATATCTGAGTGGAAACATGGATTTTTGGTGAAAATGGCAAAATTTGTCAAAATAGTGAAAACTGGGAAAAGCTTGTAAAACATTTATTCTGTAAGATAATAGTTGCAAACCAAAAGCTTTACAACAGTATGTACAGTGTTTATGAAATAATTTTAAAAAATGTTTTTTCTTACAAACATGAAATTTTAGGTGAAAACATCAGATTTTTGTTGGAATTTGAGATTCACAAAGCACAAATTGATTATAAAACAGACAGGAAAAATATAACAATGGTAATAGAAGTTCATTTTATATTTCAAAATAAGACAAAACCTTTAGTATCATCATTTTAAAACTTTACAGCAATTTTAATTGGATAAATGATGATTTTGGGTAAAATATAGCAAAATCATTCAAAATCGTTAAAACTGGAAAACACACTTTTCGAGTTTTAACTGTTTTAAATCATTCCAAAATAGAAAATGCAAATATTAATAAATAGTGATAATCAGATCAAATAAAATTCATTATAAAACAATTACGAAAATAACTGATTTTGGGTGAAAAAGCAAAATTTGCCAAAATCGTCGAAAACTCGAAAAACTGATAAAATTCAGAGTTTTCAGAAATCAATTAAGAATTTAGTGAAAATCAATTTATATTCTTGATTTGAAAAAAGTACAAAGCTTTAATTCATACCATATTAACCAAGAAGAGATTTTAAGCGAAAATCAAAGATTTGTTGACCATAATGAGAGGTAAAAGTATAATTCACAAAAGGGATGATAATTAAAAAGTAAATGGCAAAATACAAGGAAACATTTTTTTAGATTATTCCATAGTTTTCTGTGTACAACAAATATCTATTCATCAATAAAGTCAGATTCAGCAATGGGAACAGAATTAGAACAATTCAAACCACGACATTCACCGCATCCTACCGTACACTGAAGATTTTCTACAGACACATCGTTTGGTGTCGCAATTTTGTTTACAGTTGCATCTAATAATGTTAAGAAGTTTATCAGGTGCAGGAGGAAGTTCCATCAAAATTGGACAAAGTTTTCCACGTTTGATTTCCCAACCATAGTCTGTAGGATCCATGTCAACTTCTTCTGACATCCATTTTTGGCACTGATGATACACTCTAAGACTATGAAATTGCCCTGAATCGGATGTTGGTGGTAAACTTTTCACCTGAACTGATGTGTTTCCAGTTATTACTCTGGATGTGAATTTTCTCCAGCGAAGAATGTTAAGTCCTTCAAGAGGAAGTCCTCCATATAAACACGTGAGAGCTTCTTCTCCTGCTTTGATAATATCTGCGTTAATTGAATTGTTATTCATGAAAACTTTACCTTGCATTTTCAGATATTCTTGATTAAGTTTTTTAATGCAAGTCCTTTGCCTATTCCAAAAGCCTAGATGTTGAGTCACAACCTGTTAAAGAATGCAAAAAGGCAATAAATTACAATTATCCTCCCAAGAAATTCTTCAGTCTGTTGTATGTTCCATATTTTCATTTTTTGTTGATTGCCATTTTATCAGATTTGAAAATAACCCTTTTGCACTGCTGATTAACATGATGAATAAGTAACACCAGTAGATCCGTATCTTCACCAATTACTACCACTTCTGAAGACAAAGCACAATCCACTGCAGTTAGCGCAATAAGAAAGATCTGCATCATCAGTTGCATTTTAAATCTAATGTCATTATCCTTAAGCTTGTCACAAAGCATGTTAATAAGAGCTTGTTTGTTATGACTGTTTGACATGAACAGTTCCTTTTAGTTTTGCAAGGTATAGAAGAGGTGAAATTGATGTTCGGCGAAATGATGCCTTTTGTTCTACGCAAATGTGTTATATCTTTAATTGAAGGAAGTTCTGGATAACTGTCAAAACAATTACTGGGTCCTTGTACTTTCTGATTACATGATCAACATACATTTGTGTAATGTCTCCAAATGAATTACCATGTGTCCAAGGAAGTCGTTGCAATAGTGATCCACCATCAAGGACATACTGAAAATCCTCACCATCTATTTCATGTATGCAATCACTTCCACATGCCCATATCGCATCAGCTAAGTTTGACTTGCATGCCTCTCGAGGTAGTCGGTTGCAATCAAACATAGAAGAAGGAACGCTAGACAATTCATACTGGAATACCTCAGATGTGTTTTCAAAGAGACCATTTGCTGCTGTGGTCAGGCGTTGGAACATCAATTGAGGATCTATATCAGTATTTAGAAAGTCTGAATCTGACTTTGACTTAGGTTTTGCAGCCAATGTTATTGATTGGTTTGACTTCTTGAAGCTATAATTCAAATTTTTTTGCCTTTCATCAGTTCTAACGTTTTATTTCCAATACTTTCCGCTTTATCAACGTTAACATCAGGCTCTGCCTCAACACCTGTTTCAATATTTCTAAGTGAAACATCATTAGTAAAGGATATCTTTCACTAAGGTACTCATGAATCGCAAGAGTGTCCACCCTGTCTCGTTCTTTCCTTGCACGAGTAGCTTCTTTGTGCTGATCACTAGTACAGTATCCAACACCAGTGAGATCTTGCATGGCACTGTTGTAGTCTGCACAAGCTGGCATAGATAGTATCCATTATGCTCGATGGGATTCACCCATTCCTCTGCCCCTGGTTAGACCACCAGAAGATTTGACACTTCTCATCAATATTTGTTCTATTGTCAGATCTGCAGAAAGAACACCCAAAACGGTCTGTCCTCCTAAGTATGTGGTGTCCTGCTTTGAAATGTCTATAGACCTCTGGGTGATCAATTTCAAGTCTTTGCATCATTGACAAATAAACGTAGGCCGATTTGGCATATAGATTGTGACCAGCTGCTACGAAGAAGGGTAACATTTCTTGTATGCTACTTAAGTGAAGATCCCAGTTTCCTGTTCGTTCAGCTATTAGAAATTTGCTAAGAATGTTTGTCATGCGACAAAAGTTCAACCACAAAGACGATGTTCTTGATTGACACAATTTTTCTTTTGTTGCTACCAGTTTAGTATTTATCTCGGAAAGAATTGAACGTGGTTCGACAGATTCAGTAGTTTCTTCACCAGCAACAAATCGGTCGTACAGCTCGCATGCTTTTTCATCGCATTCACTGGAATCAGCTTCCGTTATATCAGTTTCATGTGCACTAGGCAGACTGACCCTGAATGATTCCTTCATGAGAAGTATATGAAGTGCGTTTTCCACCATCATAAACCCACGAACAGCTCTAGATACTGCTTTGCCACTTAGCATATGATTTACCGCATTTGATGCATATACAGTTTCTAATACTTCATGCAGACCAGAACCAGCCATAAGACGACCGATACTTCCAAGGAAGCTCATTTCAGTGTGAAATCCTCCTAGACGAAGGACGATCTGTTTAAGGTCACTCTCGGTTTTTTCATTTGTGACTATACACAAAGCTTTCCAGTACAGAGGCTGATCAAACGTGACAACAGGTGGTTTTTGGTATCTATCAGCTTCTTTGCAAATGAATTTCAAAGTGGAATAAATGCAAGATAAATCACTAGGATTTAAGTCGATCATAGGTAGAAATACGAATGATGATTTACCAGGATATGTTCCTTCCTGAACCATTTGCATATATCCTGACCACCCCGGCATAGGAGAACGCAAAGGCCATGACACTTTCCACAATAAATTGACCATAAATGAACAGTCCACATCTTTATAGTTCATTTTTCTCAGATTACTATACACACATGATGCCATTCGATTTGATTCTGATGGTTTGTAGTAAGAAATGTTGATTTTGGCCAGCAGTGCTATTTGCTCTGACGTCACGTCTATTCTCGGAATAGGTTTTGTACCGAAAGACCCTGGGGTAACTGCTGCCATAATTCCCATTCCATGAAACGTATTATTTCCATCTAGAGTTCCTGAGTTGTGGTCTACATTGTCCGCTACATACTGCAAAAAGCTCTCGGCAACGAAATTAGGAATGTCATTTCCTTTTTCTGCAGCTGCACAACATTCAAATTTTTGAATTTCAGTATATGAAGAACAAAATCCTAGGCTATTCAAAGTATCAGTCAGAAATCTGGCAAAATTGTGATGTAACTGAACTCCTAGTGCTAGTTGTAGAGGTAACATAAACATTCTTGGTTCTGCAGCTTGGACTATGGATTGACCTATTGACATGATTTTTAAACGTGTATCCTTTCCACTGAATATAGTTTGAAGAAGAGTCTGTAAGGATTCTGGCACATACTTAATGTTATTTTGTGCAGATAGTTCATCAGGTGAAGGATATAGTGCCTTGGTGGATGTTTCTGAAGAAAGGATTTCAGATTTAAGTATCTTAGCAGCTGCCTGGATAATGGACTTTTTCTTCATCAATACTACGATTTGTGTTTGTTTGTTCATAGAACTCATGAAGAATTGACCGAACTGTGTTTCGAAATGTAACAACATTTTGCTTTCCGTTTATTTCAGAAATGATTATTTTATCTCCAAAATGTTCTTGTAATTTATTCCTCATATGTTGTACACCATACGCAACATCAATTCCACAGTGTTCTGACATTTTTTCACAAGATCTGTAACTGCTATTTGTTCATCTTCATTTTTCTGAAGGTATTTTGCAGCAAACAAAAACTCTCTGATAAAGAAGATTTTCTTCTTGCTTGCGTTTTTGCCTTTTTGCTATTGGAGAAAATGCTAATGGAGTCTGCTTCAACGTCCGGAAATTTACACTGCATGTCTGCTGGTACAAAGCATCTGCAGCGTGGAGATCCTGAACAAATTCCAATCTTCCCCGAACCTCAAGTGCCCATTCATCTTCACGTTGTTTACATATATCTTCAATCTTGCATTGAAACTCTGATGTGCGTACAGGATACACGTCACTTTTCTCTTCCTCCCTATGACTGCATCTGCAAGCTGTCCACAGAACAAACAATGTTTCTTAAAGTCAAATTCAACTTTCGACCGCAGTTTTGGTAAATTAGTGGTTTCATGTTTAATTTCTTTATTGGCTAAAGCAATGTATTTTGGATTTGTATATGATTTTCTACAATTTTGATGTAACTTCTGTCCTGCGCTGGTAACTACATTGTCGTGACGGCTTTTACTTGCTTTATTGACACTCTGGCTTCCTTTTCACCTAGTACTACTACAGTGTCTTCGTGTGAAATTGAGTTTTGACAAATCACACACTTTTCCTCTTTTAAGCAAGTTTCCTGAAATGAAAATGAATTAATAAATATTACAGGAATATTAACATATTATTTTTATTTATTGCATACAAATTTCAGGGTATTTATGTTTGATTGCTTAATAACTGTTTTAAATATTTTACCGAAATATATCTGTAATATTTTGTTAACATATGTATACTGGTTTTCATAAGATTGAAACTTCGTGTATTTTAAATTAAATAAACAATGCAGCAATTGTGGTAAAAGGGTGTTCCATAGACACAAGGCCTCCTTTATTTGATGAAATGTTTCTTTACATCTCATCTTTTCGAATGCAATATAATGTACCACTTGTTATCCCTTGAAATATGCACATTGTAATAAATAACGTTCAATGTTCATATTTCTTTTGTTAAACAGGCGTTCCATAGAAAAAATCTGACGTAGTTTTTCCTTATTTTTATAAATAGTTTTATAATTTTTAATGGTGTGTTACAGTCTGAAAATGTTTCTTTTTCAAGTGTAATTTAAATCTAATGTATCAAAGATCTTGGAACAATGAAATAAGAATTTATGCTCGTATTTTCCACCCATAGCAGACGACAAAATAAAATTTTTCAGAAACAACTACTAGAGATCTTTTGTTAATATATCTTCAGAGGATAGACAAATTATATATATATATATTAGTTCTTATTCATAGATACTTACGAAATTCATAATTATTACATCATCTGTTAATTTTTATATTTGAATTCATAGCGGGAATGAACTTATATTGTCTCCCTTTAATAAATCGTCTGTGTACGGCATCCCATCTGTAACGTAAAATCCGCGAAAAATGCGCGATCCTATATCATAAAATGACAACTTTCCCATGGGTTGATTTTGGTAGACTTTTGGTATGTTTAATTTATGGCATGTCCCTAAAGGATGGCGAAAAAAAATATTCTGTTGCAATTTTTTTAGGTCAAATGCTATTTTGACTAGACTAGTAACCTACACAAAAGCAAGATCCAAAAGTTCCGTTATATAAAGGTGCCAATGTTTATATTTAATCCATAGACATAACATTTTTTAGATCGGTGTTTTTGGTCAAAGTTAACCTTTCCAAAATCTTATCAATTATAGAACAATTAGACCAAAACTGTCGTAACAACACACAATGAATATATAAGGTGTCATAACTTTGTTATTTTCATAATGAAGTTAGTTTGTACTAATAGTTATGTCACAACTATACTTTTCTAAAATTTGTAGTATTTTGGCAAGATTTGAACAAAGATTAAAAGCTCAAGGCCAAACTTAACCCTCCGTCAACCTGCTTCACTAGTTTAGAATTTTGTTACATGTCATATGCCCGTTGATCATTGTTTCACAAAATGTTTCAGTGGATGACGTACTGAAGTTGACATGTTAAATTCTCAAAATATGGAAAACCGATGAAAGTTCACATTAAAGATAAACGTTATGGAAATGCCAAATGAATTATATGAATTACAAAATTCAAAATGTAAAACAAATTGTGCATTGTTCATTATTTTACTAACCGTTGTGGAATATGTGTTTCACAGATGTCGACGAATATGCTCAAATTGTCGTAACCACAACCCGTCCTCTGTTCCTCAATGTGACCTACCGACTTATCACCAGATTTGTACCTGCATGAGCAACACGACGGTGACACTAGTGTAGCAGGATCTGCTTACACTAAGAGAGTACCTGAGTTAACCCCGGTTTTGGTTGTGTTCTTGTTACTCAATCCGTATTTGTCTTTGTTGTGTTTTGTGATTCTATTTTGGTTTTTTTTCGTTTTCTGCCATGGCGTTGTCAGTTTATTTTCTCATTAAGAATTTGTATGTCCCTTTGGTATCCTTGGTCTCACTTTACACTATGAATAAACTGTTTCAGTGATAATTAAGGAACCTGAACAAGTTTTGTAATAAACACCCGTCCGATACATTTGTCTGGCAAAAGACTAGTGCATTGTTGTTTGTTTTTGTTGCACTTCTGTGTTCTATTATTTCGTTGTTTTCCTCTTATAGTTGATGTGTTTCCCTCGGTTTTAGTTTGTAACCCGGATTTGTTTTCTCTTAATCGATTTATGACTTTTGGCTATGGTAGTAAAACTAGACAGAAAATCCGGGTAGATGGAACTCGATAGCAACAGCAATCGTCTAAGGGATGGAAAACCCCTACAGAAAAGCTGCCGGTCCTCCGGAGCCCAGGGGTTAAGCGTAGGGTTAATCACCCTGCCTTGGAAAAAAATATTGATTACAGAAACGACTACAAAAGCAACTACTTTTTCTCGTCACAGACTGGAGGAAGAACATGTTTTTAACCGAAAACATCAGATGACGCGAAGGCCGATGGAGCTGTTTTCAAACAAACTCACCACCAGAATAGGCACATGGAATGTAAGAACACTATACCAAAGTGGTAAATGTGCACAAGTAGCAAAAGAGATGGATAGATACAAGATTGAAATTCTAGGACTGAGCGAAGTAAGATGGAACACATCAGGCATGACAAATTTGAATACAGGCCACACAATTATATATTCCGGAAACACCCAACAAAATGACCAACATGAAAAGGAGTTGGTTTTCTAATAACAAAAGATCTAAAACAGCTCTGCTGGAGTGGAATCCCATCTCACCAAGAATTATCACAGCACCCTTTAACTCACGTTTCCAAAACCACCGTGATACAAGTATACACCCCAACCAATGGTGCAGATGACTGTGAAAAGGAAGACTTCTACCACTCATTACAAACAACTATAGAAAAAGTACCAAAAGGGACCTATTGGTACTTATGGGTGACCTAAATGCTAAGGTTGGATCAGAAAGAAAGAGATGGAGAGAGAAATCGGTCCTCATGGGATATGAAAATGAACGAAAATGGTGAACTATTTGCAGACCTCTATGCTACCAACAACCTTGTCATAGGAGGAACACTCTTCAAACACAGAATTGCCATAAGGTAACCTGGCTGTCACTAGCAGGAAATGCAGAAAACCAAATAGACCACATAACTATATCTCAGAGATGGAGGTCTTCACTGCAAGATGTAAGGGTAAAAAGAGGAGCAGATGCAGCATCAGACCATCATCTAGTTATAGGGTCAATTAAGATGAAACTTTTAGCCCCAAAAAAATACAGTTGCCAAAAGAAGAAAGTTTAACGTTGGGAAGCTGAAAATACCAAACATAAGAGAAGAATTTCAAATATCTCTTCAAAACAGATTCTCAGCTATAAGTGACCTGGATATATAGAACAATGATATTAACAACACACGGGAGCAGACAAAAAATGTTATTCTAGAAACATGTGAGGAAACATTAGGATACATGCAGTATAAACGCTAAAACTGGATGTCAGATAATACATGGGTTAAGGTTGAAGAAAGGAGAAAAGCCATAGAAAAAGTCTTAAATGCCACCACAAGACAACAGAAAAAAACAAACACAAGGCCTTTATAGAGAGAAAGACAAAGAAGTGAAGAAGAACTGTAAACATGATAAAAGAGACTATGTTGAACAACTAGCACAAGAAGCAGCCTTTGCGTTTAGCAAAGGAGACAGAAAATCTCTCTACAACACAACTAAACAACTAAGTGGCAGAAGATCCAACTCCAACGCTCCAGTTAAAGATAAGAATGGCAATGTAATTACCAAAATTGAAGAACGATTAAAACGCTTGAAAGATCATTTTGAAGAAGTGCTAAACAGACCCCCTCCAACAGAACCGCCTAACATCGAAGAGAGACAGGTCCTGAATATCAAGACAGGAGATATAACTAAAACAGAGGTAAATGCTGCAATAAAACAACTAACGGATGGAAAAGCAGGAGGAATTGACAACATACCCCCTGAAGCTATAAAGGCAATGGATAACATCTGTATTGATAAACTTCACCAACTACTAAACAAAATATGGAATGACGAACATATACCTGATGATTGGCGTAAAGG
Source organism: Mytilus coruscus (assembly GCA_017311375.1). Lineage (NCBI taxonomy): Eukaryota > Metazoa > Mollusca > Bivalvia > Mytilida > Mytilidae > Mytilus > Mytilus coruscus. Next base: position 62,430,400 of record CM029599.1, read on the forward strand.
AATCCTTATTAAACTACGAAAGAAAGGCGACAAATCAATCTGTAGCAACTGGAGAGGTATTATTTGTCTTTCCATTCCTAGCAAAGTCCTATGTCACATCATCCTACAGAGGTTAAAGAAAGAAGTTGATAAGTTACTGAGAGATGAACAGGCCGGTTTCAGACAAGAGAGATCATGTATTGACCAAATTGCCACATTAAGAATCATCATTGAGCAAACCATTGAGTGGCAGACATCCCTATATCTGACATTTGTAGATTTCGAGAGGGCCTTTGATAGTATAGACCATCAAGTACTGTGGAACATCCTTAGATATTATGGAATACCCGAAAAATCATATCCGTCATCCAACAGCTCTATGGCGGTTTTACATGTCAAGTGAGCCTGAGAGACTGACAGATCCATTTCCTGTATCAATCGGTGTCAGACATTGATGTTTACTTTCCCTCTACTTTTCTGATAGTTATAGATTGGGTGAGTCGGAAATCATACAACACTCCTCTGGGTATTGAATGGACATTACAGTCATGCCTCGAAGACCTTGACTTTGCAGACGATATCTGCCAGCTTTCCCATCGCCTTAAAGACTAAATAAACCAAGCAACCAACCTTGAAACAACGGCAAAACAAGTAGGACTATACATCAATTCAAAAAGACAAAATCTATGAGGGTAAACGCAAACCAACTTAACAAAACCAAAGTGAGAGATGCTGAAATTGAAGATGTTCGAGAGTTTACATATCTTGGAAGTGTCATCATTACATCAGGAGGGACAGATGAAGACATCCAATCAAGAAAAGAAAAGCTCAACAAGCCTTTGCTATCCTTAAACCAGTCTGGAGGAGCAAAGCACTTAGAACAAACACCAAAATCAGGATCTTCAACTCAAATGTAAAATCTATACTTCTCTATGGGTCAGAAACTTGGAGACTAACAGCTGCATCTACAAAACATTACAAGTTTTCATAAAATGTTCTAACAGTTTAATTTGTGATTAAACTACGTCCCTGAAGATTCGTAAAATCGTACTTTTTCTCGTCTTTTCCCGTTGACTCAACAGTAAATCTAGCGACTCCCATTTCTACTCGTACATCAAATTCACTAATTCCGTAAATAAAAGTAATACTTTGCAACTCGAATGAGAATATTAAAACATATATATGGCGAAATATTCTACTTAAACCAGTTTAAATCGAGGGAAATTACGTCCCACATCGATTTAAAAAGTGAATTTTCTGTATAATTTATCTTTATATATATAAAAAATATATATATTCTTTTAGAACAAAATATGTTCGACTCGAGAGAAAAAAACAAAAAACATGCACAACAATCGAGATAAATGCTATGTACCTATTAAAGTAAATGTCCCTTTAAAATTTCTTTGACCAATATGACCCATATACGAACAGGTTAACTCAGATTTAGATTATAATGTTTCATAAAACAAATTGTCAGGTAATGTTAAGGTATCGTGTCAAACCAAAAGCCATCAGGTGACATTAACATCATGTGTACACATGTATTTCCAGAGTTTAGTTTTAGTGATATACACAAGTTTTCTAAAATGTACAAATAAATATAATTCTCTTTATCGTAAAATTGAGAATGGAAATGGGAATATGTCAAAGAGACAACAACCCGAACAAAGAGCAGACAACAGTCGAAGGCCACCAATGGGTCTTCAACGCAGCGAGAAAATCCTGCACCCGGAGGTGGTCCTCAGCTGGCCCCTAAATAAAATTGTGTACTAGTTCAGTGAAAATGGACGTCACACTAAACTCCAAAACATATAAATGAACTAAAATTAAAAACATACAAGACTAACAAAGGCAAGAGGCTCCTGACTTGGGACAGGCGCAAAATGCGGCGGGGTTAAACATGTTTTGTGAGATCTCAACCTCCCTATCCCTCTTGCCAATGTAGAATAAAGAAACACATAGCAATACGCACAGTAAAACTCAGTTTAAAAGTCGTGTACATAACCGAAGAAATATATATCATACAGAACTTTAAGAAAATATGAATATTATAAAAATTCTTCGATAAGTTGATTTTTCTAAAATAAAATAAGCAAATACTAATGTTTCACGTTAATTGTTTAAAACTATATACTCTAATTCGAATTTTATATTTAATAGATTTTTATTTCATCACAGAAAATTAGACGAGTCTTCATTGCATATGATTTTTGTCATTTATTTTTTAATTCAATGTTTTAAACAAAATCCAGGCATTAAAAAATCCAATATTGAATTTTTAAGTTGTAAACAAAACAAAATGCTATTGCATACATTTCAACATTGTATATCTGCCAATATTTAATCATCGACAGAGTTATCGGTTCTGAATAGGACTGATATAGTTGGGTATGAAGTCCTATAACATTTGATCTCAGGCCGATATATTCTTATTTAGTTTTTGTTATTTTATATTTCATATTTGCTGTTATTGCTACTAGTGTGTTCTCCGAAAAAGCTCAAAACATTAAGAACAAAAATTGAATAGAGAGGAAACTCTAACAGCTACGAAAACTCATCCGATATCGAATACGATGATTTTACACAAACATATATTTATATTTGTATACTAACACATCACTAAAGAATGTTCAAGTATTCATCGTACATCAAAACACAAAATTTGCTACTGTAGTATTTTTTCAAGTTGTTTGTTTTAGATGTTGCAAAACCTTTGGCGCCACGTGCGTTTAAATATCAATTGTAAAACAACGCGCAACAAGTGGACGTAAAGGATGAACGTTTAACTGATTTAAACAAACAGTGCATGGCCACAATGGGTCAATGTATGGTCATATCTAAGCAGTTATGGGGTTGATACTATTCATACTGTTCTTAAAGGGCATTAGCTGTCAAATTCATGTTCACCGATTTGACTCAAATTCACATATATGATTTATAACATACTGAACGTATATCCATATTATAAAAAGTCTAAAATACTAGTAAACAATTTACGATGCATGCATTCAGTAATATGTATCAGTATATCGTGTGTATTTTAGTCTAGATGCCATCTAATTAACCTCGAGGTGACCTCCGAAGACTGCAGATGGTCTTTTACCCGATATAAACATTAATATAGATATAAATAGATAGCGAACACGTGCAATAGGATTTTTCTAGGTCTGACTGATTTCATATTATAGGTTAAAAAATATGTCAATCATCGTTTTACCTGAATGAGAATGAGTTTTGAGGATCGAATCAGTCAACAAAATGGTTTACCCTTGTTTCACTTTCAATTTTGACATTCTATTCCTTTTAATAGCCAAACAGGCCTAGCTTATGTCAGCCATCTCTAGCTAAGAGGTTTTATTAAAGCCACATGCATACGGATTACATGAGGTCGAATTATTCACTTGCAAGTGAATAATTCATCATCGATGTTTCTTAGCTTATTTTGATAAAATTGAAACACACTGCATGGCTGTTAAAAGCGAATAATTATTTCAGTATTTCACTTTCATTAATGATTGAACAAAAAAAATCATATATTTTTTTTATTTCTCGTAGCTAATGCCCTTTAAGTGTTCAAAAGATTATTGAAAAATACAGAAAACAATTATGAAAAAGGAGGAGGTATGATACTAGACAATGAGATTGTCACATCATTTGCTAAATATATTTCTACAATCGATGTGATCTCAAGATGAAATGAAATAATTTTACCTTCTCTGGCAATTTCTTCACCTTTCCCACAAATTTCTTTGTATGCTGAGTCTTTGGTATCAAAAGACACAAATATGCTCCATCTGTACACTTGCTATTTGATCTTAAATACCACTGGGAACTGTCAGGACATTTCAAAGTAAATGCATTACAATGTAAGAAATATATCTACAAAAGATATTATTTTATTACTCAAACGTTTTGAAAAAAAAAATTAGTATGTATATACGCAGACAAATACTATCCTCTTTACATGCATAAACAGTTCTGCGTTCTTTAATCATTTGAAATTTTTCACAAGGGCTTACTTAAGTTATCATGCAATCAGTGTTTTAACAAATCCAGATGCTTGGATCCATTTATGATCTTGCTGTGTTTTAATAATTTTCCTCAATTGAATATAACTTATATTGCTAATTATTTAAAACACATGAATGCTAAGAATATTCTAAATTTTATATATTTTGAAAATATCAATGTTTTTCTAATTATTATTAATTATGTAAATATGCAAAAAGTATGTATAAATCGAACGTTATATATTTTACTGTCTTTCTATTTTTACTGTTTTACAATTTAATGGTTCACCACAACGATAGTTGTGACTAGGACCCCATTCAGAGAGATCATGTTTACTATCACAGAAAATTGATTGTTGTAGTATAAGAGTAGCCCTGTAATTTACACGAACTATAATTTGTATTTCATTTGTACTCTTTGAGGAGAGCTAGCAGATCATAGAATGAGATTGATCGTCATTGAACAATTGTAGAAAAGATAAAAAATATAACCGAAATAACATATTACAAGATTTATCAATGGAAATTCTAGCTATGCTTTTATTTGTCCTGCATTCCTGCATGTTACAGGCATCACGCGTGCATGTAACAAAGATAATCTTTGTTTTATTTTGTGGTCATGAACTTCGACAACATTATGTTGTTTAGTACAATTATATTAAACTAAGATTAAACTTTTCAACAGTGATACTAATTGATTAAGTCTAAAATTTAAGTTTGATTTTGAATTTCGTTATATTTATAACTCGTAATGATCACTCACCAATACATGTGTCACCAATAAAATTCCAACTGGTCTTCTAGTCATTTTTGTTTATCATTTTCAGATACCAATCCTATATACGACAGAAATAAAAATTTAAAGTTTACCAGTATTTCTTTTCACGTGATCTATTCGAAATTATTTCTGGGATGCTCATACACATGTTAATATGCTATGCTTATTGATGCATTTAATTGGTTTATTTCAGGATTTATTAATATTGAAATATTTATGATGTAAAAATACTTTGCAATAAAAGCAAATTGAATAAGTAATATTAGGATTAGGGAACAATATCCTACCAATTGTGTAATATATTGGAGGTTATCCATTACCATTTTCCTTTAAGTTTAAAACTGCTTAGCAATAAAAGAAAGAAAAAACGAAGATACCAAGGGCAATAAAAATCATAAGTTGTATCAATTGCAAAAGATAGATCAGTAGTAGGGTGCCCAATGTCCAAACAGTCCTCTAGTTAACGAGTTAAAATTAACGGGATAACAAACGGGACAATAAGTCCATCATGCATTGCAAATCATTCAGTGGATAGATCAATCGCCAAAAAAAAAAAAACTTTATTTGTAAACAAACACTGATACATGCATTGACAGTCCTCACTCAATACATTTCTCATTTTGTTTGTTGTGTTTAATTTGTATGTTTTAAATGGCCAATTAACTTTGTAGTTTGTTATTTTGTTTCGGAGAAAAATGTTTTGTGTCGTTTTTTCAAAATTTTAAAGTTTATATAGGACAGATTTTTATTATAATTGTAGTATAAGAATCAAATCGGTCGGGTTTTGTTTTACACCCGGAATATGGCACATCTAGTCTATGTTATGGTCTTGCATGATGTTTTCGACCTAAATTACCCTCTGTGTGATGACAACAAAAGTTCCACCATTCATGCCATAAATTAAATACCAGCAGACAAAACTGAAGTAATTTTAAAGCTGAATATGCATGATCCATCTATCTACCATGTTTAAAACTGGAATTTTTGTTTTTTTAGTGAAAATAATACATTTAAAAAGATCGATAGTTTCAAATACAATCAGCTATAAAACGCACCGAAAAGACAAATTGTGATACAATCCAAAAGAAACAAGAGGCTGTCAGAGTGACAGCAAACCGGATTTTCCTGCAGAGGTCGAACCCTGAACAGTTGAGCAAGTATAGACACTACATTTAAGCTTAAAACAGCTCTGAATTTGGATTGTGATTGAATATTTGATACAGCATAGGTTTGTGACACAAAATGAATGTGGTTTAAGAACTGAAATACTTGAAATTGGACATTTAAATACCTATTATGGTCCAATATAAAAATCTAAGTACATATTAGAATCAGCATATCAAAGAACCCCAAGAATTCAATTTTGATGAAATCAGACAAAAGTTTAATTTAAGACCCTTTGGACCTCAATGTGGACCAATTTGATAAAGGAACCCACAATCCAAAATATCTCAATACATGGTTAGATTCAGCATCTCAAAGGACCCCATAAATTATTTTTTGTTGAATCAAACAAAGTTTAGTTTTGAACCCTGATTTGGACCAACTTGAAAACTGGGCCCAAAATCTAATATTTAAATACAGGTTTCGATTCAGCATTTGAAAGTACCCTATATATATATTAAATTTATGCTGAAATGAAACACAGGTTAATTTTATTCATAATATTTTCTGTGCAAAGGAAATAACTCAAACTGGATAAATAGTTCTCTAAAATAAGATATGATGCAATTTTTCAAATTATAATCAATAATATAATAACAACAACCAGTGATGACTAAGTTCTCTAAAATTAGGTATGATTTAACACTTAAACATTGTTAGAATCAGCATATCAAAGAACCAAAGAATTCAATTTTGATAATGTAATTTAGGACCCTTTGGACCTCAATGTGGTATTATCTTATTAATAATGAAAAGAAATACAGGTTTAGATTAAGCATTTCAAAGAACCCTATATATATTCAATTTATGTTGAAATCAAACACAGTTTAATTTTGGACCCCAATTTGGACCAACTTGAAAACTGGGCCCAAAATCAGAAATCTAAATATATGTTTATTAATAGACAATATAAGCTTAGTTCTTAAAGGAGTGTGCTTCATAAAAGAAAAAAAATATACATAGCATTCAGAAAATTAGTTTTACAGAATAACAAACAAACTTGCCACAAAATTCTACAAACAACTTACCAAAGAAAAGAAGAAAAATCCAAAATTTTATTTATCATTATTACAATGTCATTTCAAAATCTATAAAACGTATCAGTAACAAGAAATAATTGTAACAGAATGCTGTTACGAAGTCTCCCAAACAAAGCTCAATAATTCCTCATTCCATTGTCGCTTGACATTGGGCAATGTACAGTACAAATTAGTTTATGATATGCATTAGTGACGCCTCTTGAGATTACGAACAGGAATTTATATGGTTTAGGGGTGGAGATCTCGACCGTTTACAAGTTCTCAAAAAGGGGGTGATCCCCAGGGGACTCTCCCTTAATTTCATAAGATCTGTTTTTTTGTCCCATACAAGAATATATATGGTTTAGGGGTGGGGATCTCGACCGTTTACAAGTTCTAAACAGGAGGGGGGGGGTGACCCCAGGGGACTCGCCTTATATTTCATTTGATTTGTTTTATGGTCCCATACAAGAATATATATGGTTTCGGCGTGGGGATCTTGACCTTTTACAAGTTTTCAAAAAGAAGGGGGTGGGGTTACCCCAGGGGATTTCCCCTTAATTTCATTTGATTTGTTTTATTGTCCCATACAAGAATATATATAGTTTCAGGGTGTGGATCTTGACCGTTTACAAGTTTTCAAAAAGAAAGGGGTGGGGTGACCCCCATTGACTATATATGGTTTAGGGGTGGGGATCTCGACCGTTTACAAGTTCTTAAACAGGAGGGGTGGGGGCGACCCCAGGGGACTCACCTTATATTTCATTTGATTTGTTTTATTGTCCCATACAAGAATATATATGGTTTCGGGGTTGGGATCTTGACCGTTTACAAGTTTTCAAAAAGGGGTGGGGGTGACCCCAGGGGACTCCCCCTCAATTTCATTTGATTTGTTTTATTGTCCCATTCAAGAATATATATGGTTTAGGGGTGGGGATCTCGACTGTTTACAAGTTATCAAAAAGAAGGGGTGGGGTGACCCCATGGACTTCCCTATATTTCATTTGATTTGTTTTATTGTCCCATATAAGAATATATATGGTTTAGGGGTGGGGATCTCGACCGTTTACAAGTTCTTAAACAGGATGGGGTGGGGTGACCCCAGGGACTCGCCTTTTATTTCATTTGATTTGTTTTATTGTCCCATACAACAATATATATGGTTTCAGGGTGGGGATCTTGACCGTTTACAAGTTTTCAAAAAGAAGGGGGTGGGGTGACTCCATGGACTTCCCTTTATATCATTTGATTTATGTTATTGTCCTATACAAGAATATATATGGTTTAGGGTGGGATCTTGACCGTTTACAAGTTCTTAAACAGGAAGGGGTAGGGGTGATCCCAGGGACTCGCCTTATATTTCATTTGATTTGTTTTATTGTCCCATACAAGAAGATATATGGTTTCGGGTGGGGAACTTGACCGTTTACAAGTTTTCAAAAGAAAGTGAGTGGGGTGAACCGGGGACTCCCAAATATTTCATTTGATTTGTTTTATTGTCCCATACAGGAATATATATGGTTTAGGGTGGGGATCTCAACCGTTTACAAGATAAAAGCACATTCTCAAATTGAAGGGGGTGGGGTAAGAATATATATGGTTTAGGAGACTTCATTATCTACAAAATGTCTAATAATGACCAGTTAATTTCAAATTTCATTTATACAGTCCTACTATTAAATTTCAAACTTGATATATACAGTCCTACAGATCTTATCAGGAAACAGAAATTTTCAAATAAATCTGTCACCCAATGATATTATATGCTAAGATATAACCCAGATACAATTTATAATTAATAATGTAATTAACTTCAAAATGTCTAATAATATAACTTATAATCATTACCACTTAAGAAATAGATAATTTTCAAATAAATCTGTCACTCCAATTTTATTTTGAGATAAGACATTATGCTTAGTCATAAAAAGATAACAAGAGTAAAATATTTAAAATTCCACTTTTGGATATTAAAATGGCGATAACTCACAAAGGAGATATACTAAAATCTTGAAAATTGAACTAGACCTTCATTAAGTCCCAGGAAACAACATATTTAAATTTGAATAAAATTTGTTAAAGCGTTTTCATGTTATGTTGACACTGTTTGGCCCGCCCAGCCGCCGTACATCACCATTTTAATAACCGATATTTCCTTCGAAAATCCGGTTAAAACGGTCTTAATTATGTAAAAAATATATAGCAGACAGCGACCAAAGAAAACAACTGATTTAAAGGTTTCTGATTTCGGACAGACACTTACAGAATGGATTTTTTCCCGGATTGACCATTTTTGTCATCTGTTGTTACGCATGCTTATTTTTTCCGCGACTTTCTTTGCGAAAATTAATTTTCACTTTTGCACACAATCAAATCCTCAACTATCCTGCATTTCATGTTGCAGAATATTCATGTTCATCCTGTCTTTTGCAAAGTCATTTATTTTCAGTTCATACAAGGCAAAATTATTCATTTTCAAAATCCTGCCTTCCCTCCCAGAAAATTAGATGGCTGTCCCTTTCTGTCAATTGCATAGCCAAAATATGCTCAATAAGTCATATAAGTGTGTAAGATGGAATAAATTACATGTTTCTGGTTGTCATTTTGTTTTCATAACTTTGACAGACCTTTTTCACCGTTTGAAGTGTTTCTTATTTCTATAAAGTAATGATATACCAGACCTGTTAATTGAATTCATTCTGCGTAATTATTACACCAGTTTTTGAAAAAAGTACAATTGTATGTGCTTCCATACTCACCAAAAGAAAATTAGATATTTACCCAGAAAATCATTACGAACGCTTTTATCAAAAGACGGAAAAATAACATTTTGGGAAGGCAAATTATGAATGTTAATATCTAAAAACATCTATAGAAATCCCTTGTATTGAACCTTATGTAAAATTCCAAGTTTGGAAATTTTAATGGGTCAAGGTCACTGTAATTTAACATCTGAATGAAAATTGTAAATGTGCACCCTATAAGTTCAAATGTACATTTCGAATTATGTTTTGCAACATAAATATCAAATTAGTCTTAAATGCAGAACCTATATTGAAAATCCTTTAAATTATTTGAATTTATTTTGCTCTAAACGCATATATTTAGGCGCAGCAAGCTGTCTAAATGTGACTCTGCGTTTTCCTAAAATTTTAGCTTTGACCTTTGTGCCCAATTTAAGAAAATCATGACCACTGTAGACAACGACGGCACCGATATTTCGATGAGGCTTATTCTCCTCTTTCCAATGATATAAAATACAGCCGTGTGTTATTCCGTTTCCCAAACCGATCAAAATCGTTGACTGGGCACCCTACAACAATATACTAAACCTGCTGATAAGAAAAACATGCCGTCCTACCTTTAATGTCGCGTGTGGTACTTCATGTCGTAAAGCAACATCATAAACTTTACAGAAAGACATGATCTTTTGGAATGAACAGAGTTAAATACCTTGAATTCGCAAAACAAAGGAATCATTTTAGTATTGCATCAGACTATTTGATATGACATTTCCTAAAATAACAGACGCAAGGAATGAACAAGAATATGATAACCATAACCTTTATTAGTGCGTTTGTTAAGCCAAAGAGGTAGATTTAAAGGACGTTGTCAAAACTTTCCTAGCTTAATAAACGTTTTACCGTAAAATGAATGCAAAATGCAATTTCTTTTTAATTTCTTGCATGTAGAATCATACTTCAAAAGTATACATTTCTTTATTTGTGATCAAAATGAGTAAACGTTTTGTGAAATTTATCATATGTATATCCCTGGTGTAAACGTTTGTTGATAATGCAAACATTATGGTCATTACAAAGGACGGCACTATAAACGTATTTTTACTTAAATATATACACGTCATAAGAAGGCACAAACTGGACATCAAGATCATGGAAAGGAAAACTAACGAAATGGAAGGAATTAATCATCCGTTTATCACAGATTTGGTATGGATATATCCTTGAAAATTCTAAATTTATGGTCTAAAGAAGGAAATCGGTCATTATCCATGTTTGATCAAGTGATAATGAGTTCAAGTAGATAAATGTATTTCTATATTTAGAAAAATCTAAATTTATCACAAAAATATATCATCTATAGTTTCAATTTCTAAATATATGTCAGTATTGTAGGCTTATTGTAAAGCAAACAATTATCTCATTGTCCTTCAGCCAGCTTTTTATAGATTACATTGCCTTCTAATCGTATAATTATTGAATGATATTCTTCACTTTTACTATTCTATATAGTTTATTATTATGTTGATTTAATTTGATGATTTTTCATAATGAATCAAGGAAGATTTGTAGTTAACATTGCGCAAATACGACAGCAACAAAAAAAATCAGAAAAGATATTATCCTTAAAATAGAGCTATAGTCTGATTAAAATCGTCAAATTACAGAACAGTCTTCTTAAAGATCTGAAAAGTACTTGAGAAACAAATTGTCGAGTTTTCTTATCCTTACAAACTGACTCGCCCCTATTATCATGAACAACCATTGTCTGTTATATGTATTAATAATCATAATTATATTGTATTGTCTGTTTCTGTAACTTGATTTATATGCTTGTTGTGAGCCCTATGATTAAGAAAATAAAATATTCTTATTCTTATTCTGTTCAAATTCTGAAACGAAAGTAAACTGTATATAAACTATAAACAATTCTGCAAATTACAATAATCTATTCAACACTTTTTATTGCAATAGAAAAAGTTGTAAAATACAAGTACTTACATTCGATTACTTTAAGATAGTATGAGTCTATTGCTATAAATATTTCAAATGAATAAAATTCTTTCATTTTGACCTCCTTAGTACGTCACCACTAAATGATCCATGGAGACAATTCGTATGTACTCTATCAATTTAATACGTCTGTGTTAATTCGGATATTGAAAATTAAGGTTTATTGGAAAACAATGAACTTATGACTGCCACACAAATTTAAATATATGATTGTTTTTAAAAATATATGAGTAGTGCAAATGTTCAAATATCACATTTTGAAAATAATTTAGAAATTTATTAAATTGTTATTTATACGCTCGTTTCCAGAACTCAAAACAAACTTTGTGTTCGTTGCGACCGAGAAAGCAGCTAAAAATAGGAAAAGTAGTTGTACGACGTAAATGCGACAAAGAATTTTAAGTTCTTAAGAATGAAATTTTAAAATCTTCCACATTCAGGTCCATGGACTTCACAGAAAGTCAGATTAGTTTACAAGCATATCATTACCACATTTCAGTTTGAGGCCTATTCTGAATATTTAAATCTTACTATGACTACCTTAACTACACAAAAACGTCAAACATATGATGTTTTCATATATAGAATATGGAGATGTTGTATGATTGGTAACTATTAACAGCTTCTAAATTGAGCGGATTAAAGTAACTATACAAAACCACTGAATTAAATATAAAAAAGGAGATGAGGTATGATTGCCAATGAGACAACTATCAACAAAAGTTCAAATGAAGTTGATGTATGCAATAAAAGGCAACTGTATGCCTTTTAACAATGAGGAAACCCCATACTGTGTAGTCGGCTACAAAGGCTAAAAACAATTCAATGGAAAAACAAACATAAATTATAACAAAAATTTTTCCAAAATGAATATGCCAGAAATGAACAAACGATAACTACTGAACTAAAGGCTCTTGACTTGTGATTAGCACATAAAGAATATTGCGGAGTTAAACATATTTGTGGGCGCAAAACAATCCCCCTCCCCTCCCCGATTGACACAAAGCACCGAAATAAGAGAATCAAGGAAGATTTGTAGTTAACATTGCGTAAATACGACAGCAACAAACAAAATCAGAAAAGATATTATCCTTCAAATAGAGCTATAGTCTGATTAAAATCGTCAAATTACAGAACAGTCTTCTTAAAGATCTGAAAAGTACTTGAGAAACAAATTGTCGAGTTTTCTTATCCTTACAAACTGACTCGCCCCTATTATCATGAACAACCATTGTCTGTTATATGTATTAATAATCATAATTATATTGTATTGTCTGTTTCTGTAACTTGATTTATATGCTTGTTGTGAGCCCTATGATTAAGAAAATAAAATATTCTTATTCTTATTCTGTTCAAATTCTGAAACGAAAGTAAACTGTATATAAACTATAAACAATTCTGCAAATTACAATAATCTATTCAACACTTTTTATTGCAATAGAAAAAGTTGTAATATACAAGTACTTACATTCGATTACTTTAAGATAGTATGAGTCTATTGCTATAAATATTTCAAATGAATAAAGTTCTTTCATTTTGACCTCCTTAGTACGTCACCACTAAATGATCCATGGAGACAATTCGTATGTACTCTATCAATTTAATACGTCTGTGTAAATTCGGATATTGAAAACTAAGGTTTATTGGAAAACAATGAACTTATGACTGCCACACAAATTTAAATATATGATTGTTTTAAAAATATATGAGTAGTGCAAATGTTCAAATATCACATTTTGAAAATAATTTAGAAATTTATTAAATTGTTATTTATACGCCCGTTTCAGAACTCAAAACAAACTTTGTGTTCGTTGCGACCGAGAAAGCAGCTAAAAATAGGAAAAGTAGTTGTACGACGTAAATGCGACAAAGAATTTTAAGTTCTTAAGAATGAAATTTTAAAATCTTCCACATTCAGGTCCATGGACTTCACAGAAAGTCAGATTAGTTTACAAGCATATCATTACCACATTTCAGTTTGAGGCCTATTCTGAATATTTAAATCTTACTATGACTACCTTAACTACACATAAAACGTCAAACATATGATGTTTTTCATATATAGAATATGGAGATGTTGTATGATTGGTAACTATTAACAGCTTCTAAATTGAGCGGATTAAAGTAACTATACAAAACCACTGAATTAAATATAAAAAGGAGATGAGGTATGATTGCCAATGAGACAACTATCAACAAAAGTTCAAATGAAGTTGATGTATGCAATTAAAGGCAACTGTACGGCTTTTAACAATGAGGAAACCCCATACTGTGTAGTCGGCTACAAAGGCTAAAAACAATTCAATGGAAAAACAAACATAAATTATAACAAAAATTTTTCCAAAATGAATATGCCAGAAATGAACAAACGATAACTACTGAACTAAAGGCTCTTGACTTGTGATTAGCACATAAAGAATATTGCGGAGTTAAAAATATTTGTGGGCGCAAAACAATCCCCTGCCCTCTCCGATTGACACAAAGCACCGAAATAAGAGAATCAAGGAAGATTTGTAGTTAACATTGCGTAAATACGACAGCAACAAAAAATCAGAAAAGATATTAACCTTCAAATAGAGCTATAGTCTGATTAAAATCGTCAAATTACAGAACAGTCTTCTTAAAGATCTGAAAAGTACTTGAGAAACAAATTGTCGAGTTTTCTTATCCTTACAAACTGACTCGCCCCTATTATTATGAACAATCATAGTCTGTTATATGTATTAATAATCATAATTATATTGTAGTGTCTGTTACTTGATGTATATATGCTTGTAATGAGCCCTATGATTAAGAAAATAAAATATTCTTATTCTTATTCTGTTCAAATTCTGAAACGAAAGTAAATTGTATAAACTATAAACAATTCTACAAATCACAATAATTTATTCAACACTTTTTATTGCAGTAGAAAAAAATTTAAAATACAAGTACTTACATTCGATTACTTCAGGGTAGTATGAGTCTATTGCTATAAATATTTCAAATGAATAAAGTTCTTTCATTTTGACCTCCTTAGTACGTCACCACGTAATGATCAATGGAGACAATTCTTATGTACTCTGTCAATTTAATGATTGTAATAAACAATTAATTTTCCCATAGGCGACAATGATAGCCTTTTTCGAGATACAGACTTTAGAAAGTTGATTTTTAACGAAACCTTGCTAGAATTAAAGAAAAATTATTCGGACAGTATTTTTGGTCCAAAAAATATAGGTTCCCGTTGCTTTTCTTAACGTAATTTGTACTTATCTCCCATGCCTATCAATTTTGCACTTAAAACACGTGTCTCATCCTAGCGTTGAAAAGACATCTCAGTTCCGTTAGGGCTAAGGAAAATAATTTATTTTGCCTTTGATATAATGCAGAGTGCACGAAGTCTCTAATAATAAAAAATAACGGGCGCACATATCGACCAATCAGGATTAGCCATACTCTTAATTCTGAATACCATGTTATCTTCATAAAATGGCTGCGCCCATAAAATCTAATGGTTTATTGTAACCTTATACGTCTGTGTTAATTCGGATATTAAAATTAAGGTTTATTTGAATACAATGAACTGATGACTGCCACATAAATTCAAATATATGATTGTTATTAATAAATGTATGAGTAGTGCAAATGTTCAAATATCACATTTTGAAAATAATTAAGAAATTTATTAAATTGTAATTTATACGCCCGTTTCCATAATTCAAAACAAACTTTGTATTCGTTCCGACCGACAAAGCAGCTAAAAATAGGAAAAGTAGTAGTACGACGTAAATGCGACAAGGAATTTTAAGTTCTTCTACATTCAGGTCCATGCGCTTCACAGAAAGTCAGATTAGTTTACAATCATATCATTACCACATCTCATTTTGAGGCCTATTCTGAATATTTAAATCTTACTATGACTACCTTAACTACACAAAAAAGTCAAACATATGATGTTTTCATATTTAGAATATGGAGATGTTGTATGATTGGTAACTATTAACAGCTTCTAAATTGAGCGGATTAAAGCAACTATACGAAAACCACTAAATTAAATATAAAAAGGAGATGAGGTATGATTGCCAATGAGACAACTATCAACAAAAGTTCAGATGAAGTTGATGTATGCAATTAAAGGCAATTGTACGGCTTTTAACAATGAGGAAATTGTGTAGTCGGCTACAAAGGCTAAACAACAATTCAATGGAGAAAACAAACATAAATTATAACAAAACAATTTACAAAAATTAAATATGCCAAAAAGGAACAAACGACAACCACTGAAATACAGGCTCCTGACTTGGGATTAGCACATAAAGAATGTTGTTGGGTTTACCATATTTGTGGGCGCAAACCCCGCCTTATATACACAACGCATCGAAATAAGAGAACTGCAAGTTAATGAAATCTTGGTCAATGCCAATTACAACTTATAAATCATCTTCTCCAAAACTACAGTATCAATCATTACACATCCAACGGTTCTAGTATAAAGACGTCATAAACAATCTGAGAAACGCATGACTTTTGGGCAATGCCAACATATAAGTAAACAGTATCAACAGAATGTAGAATCATTAGATACTGTCTTCTAACTTGGAACAGACAGAAATAGAATGTGGCGGGGTTAAAATGTGTGCATCTAGAATAGTTGTTTAACAGCAGAACATAGGTACATATTATAAAAATAAATTGGAAATGGCTTGACTTATCAGACCGTCAAGAAGCCCCAAAAACAATTATTATAAAGACAAAGATTTGGCATCGATATAAGAGTAGTCAAGTTACTGATATATATTTCAAAGTTATGCTTAGCAAGAGAAACTTA
The DNA here is from genome assembly GCA_017311375.1 of Mytilus coruscus. Lineage (NCBI taxonomy): Eukaryota > Metazoa > Mollusca > Bivalvia > Mytilida > Mytilidae > Mytilus > Mytilus coruscus. Next base: position 62,446,917 of record CM029599.1, read on the forward strand.
CAATGTCGAAGCATCCGGTCTCGCTCCTTTTGGAGTTCATGCATTTCCTTATTCTTCCTCATCGATTTGTGTTGCTCAGTATTTAGTTTTCTATGTTGTGTCTAGTGTACAGATGTTTGTCTTTTGGTCATTTTGTTTTTGTTTTGGGAATGGCATTGTCAATATAAATAAGAATGAGTGACCACTCTCCATCCAAGTCACAATGTATAAAAGTAAACAATTATAAGTCAAAGTACGGCTTAAGTAAGTCATTTTGTTTTCGACTTATATGTTTGAATATCCCTTTGGTATCTTTCGCCCTTTGTTAGTGAGATCTGAACATCGATAAATTACTGTTGCCTATATTCAAAGCCAACAACAACTAATAAATAACCCATGTTCTTCCTGACTGATAGTATCAAATAGTCCACATCCAACATATTAGTGTAAAGAGTCTGAGGAAAGCCTGACCTTGTGCAACACCAAAATATAAGTACATAAAAGAGCGGCGCTCTTACTACGTCCAAAGGACTTGTCATTATATTTTGTAGTTAGGCATGTAAAGACTATGGAACTATCATTGATGGAGTGGAAAAGTTTTGAATGTTTCTATATTCAGGCTCATTCGCTATTCCTGTTTAATTTGTAGTGACGTTATTGATTTCAATGACAGCAAGCTGTGTATCACGGGTAGATGATTAAGTAAGAAATTAAGTTTATATTAATAACTCAAAACCTTAATCAAATTCTCTTACAAATTTAAAGATTAGGTATTGATATTTGGCTGTACCTGTAGAAATCTTAGTACTAACGGGATATCAAAATAATTCTTATATTTACGGTGATGTAGTTTGTAGAGCCAATATATTTAAATACAATCCATGTTTACTAATCGATCCTTGGAATACAATTATTCTAAAGGGTTATCATTTTCACACTGTAAAAATATTTTCTAAATTACTTCTATCGGTACTTACACATGCATGTTCTTTATTCGTTATTCGTTATTTAATATCCAACCGGCTGCTAGCAGTCGGTTCGATATTCAAATTTCTTAGTTGAAAATAGAAAAATCTAAATATTCCATAACATTTAAAACATGATAGTCATAGATAAAAGGAGTAAAAGATATCTAGGAAATCGTTTTATGACCCCTTCAAGCTGTCGTAAATTCCATTGTCCTCAAATATAAACCCGTATGTCAATTGCACATTTGTCTTTAACAAATATAGATTTTATCAATAAAATGCAATCAAAGATGTACTTTTATACTTGATATTTCTAGGAACAAAAACAAACGATCACTTTAGTAACATTAGTTTAAAATAGAAATAATTATGGAAAGCCAAAAAAAGAGATTGTCACTTTTCAGCTAAAAATCGTCGAAAATTCAGGTAAAAGGGCACAGGGCGATGGCTAGACCCCTGATCTCTCAATCTTCATAAAATTATGCAGATAGTTAGTTAATATAAAGATACAAATGACCCCAAAAGGAATTAGGGTAGACTTCTTGTCTTCTATGTTTACGGAGGGCTCAAAGTGCCAGTTTGATATTCAAAATATATAGTGAAAATCTACCGGAGACCGCTTAAATGACGGTGGGACCCCCCTGGTCTTTCAATGGCCATAAAATTGAATGATCTTTTAGACTATGTATATATACAGATCGTATCAAAAGGATTTCCCAGAATAATGTTATCTTTGATATCTACGGAGGGCTTACATTGTCACTTTTCAGCTAAAAATCGTCGAAAATTCAGGTAAAAGGGCACAGGGCGATGGCTAGACCCCCCTGATCTCTCAATCTTCATAAAATTATGCAGATAGTTAGTTAATATAAAGATACAAATGACCCCAAAAGGAATTTGGGTAGACTTCTTGTCTTCTATGTTTACGGAGGGCTCAAAGTGCCAGTTTGATATTCAAAATATATAGTGAAAATCTACCGGAGACCGCTTAAATGACGGTGGGACCCCCTGGTCTTTCAATGGCCATAAAATTGAATGATCTTTTAGACTATGTATATATACAGATCGTATCAAAAGGATTTCCCAGAATAATGTTATCTTTGATATCTACGGAGATAACTGAGAGTTTAGCCAGGAGGCTGAATGTAAACGCCACAGGAAAAGAAACAGTCCAACTTGCTGCATTTGGAGACGTGAGTAACAATGTACGCCACCTTGAATCTGCGGCCATTGATATACAGACCGATTCAGGAGAAAATACCAATCTACGCACTGATTGTTCCAACCATATCCGTTCCTATGCAGACCAACATGACATGTAACGTGAGAAATCTGCCGTATCTGAGAAGACTTAAACTTGCGCATCCACTGAGTTCACATGAACAGTTTGAAATTTCGTTGCTGACAGGAGCAGACTTTACTGGAAGACAGTGGATGATAAGGTGATACGAGGTGATGGACCAACAGCAGTTAGCTCCAAAATTGGCTAGTTATTGTCAGGACCAGTTAGCGATAACATGACTTCATCGATTTCTCCTGTCCTTTGAACATCATTTAGTCATGATATGGAGGAGAAAAGTAATGAAAACTTCTGGAAGCTAGAATTGCTTGGGAAAAATCCAGCTGAAACAGATGAGGATTTTAAGTACCTCCAGACATATCAACAGACTTCACTGAGATTTGAAAATAGACAGTACCATGGAAACAGGACCACCCTGACTTGCCATCAACTTTTATATCGCGAAATCGAGAACAAAGAGCACAATCAGAAGACTATGTCGGGAACTAGAGTTACCACACAGATATGGGGATATTATTGAAGAGCAAGAGAAAAGAGGATTCATAGAAAAGGTAAATGAAGACACAATTCCAGTCAAAACTCATTACATTCCTCACCATGCTGTAAAAAAGGACTCAGCTACCACACCCATTAGAATAGTATACGATTGCAGATGCAGACAATCGCCAAACCATGCCAGCTTAAACGACGGTTTAATGACAATACCACCAGTACTTAATGATCTAACAAAGTTCTGATGAGATTTCGACCCAACAAAGTGGAGTGAGCATAGATATTGAGAAAGCCTTTCTACATGTTTGCCTAGACAACAGTGACAGAGATGTAACACGCTTCCTATGGTTGAGCGATCCGAATGATCAAACTAGCCAGCTAACTACTTACAGGTTTAAATCTGTATTATTTGGCGCCATTTATCTTAAATTCAACATTACTGAAACACTTAGATGAATACAACACGAAAAGTGCATCCACCATGAAGAAGGATTTGTATGTTGATAACATTTTGTTCAGCCTTGAAAATGAGAAGAAAGCTCGTACATACTTTCGTGAAGCAAGATTGTTAATGTCAGAAGCTGGGTTTAATCTTTGTTCATGGACATCAAATAATGGCCATCTCCGAGAACTTGTACAAGCTTAAAATATACTGGACAAAGACACCAAAACGAAAATACTTAGACTACGTTGGGATACAATTACAATATTTTCCTTTCCGGAAGTAAAATTGAACCAGGAAATCGGGAATATCACAAAGCGGGAGATTCTTAGCCAGTCTTCAAGGATTTACGATCCGTTAGGACTCTTAAGCCCTATTACTGTGAGAGCCAAAATACTAATGCAAGATTAATGGAGACAGAAAATAGACTGGGACAAACCTATACCGTCGGAAATACAACATCTATGGATAAAACTTGGCAAAGATTTAAAGATCACAACAACTGCAGGAAAGGCACTATTTCTCAAGCTCGTCAGTCAACATGGACCACAATGAATTACATGTTTTCGTCGATGCAAGTATCGGCACATATGGAGCAATAGCATATATTTGTAATGGAAGTCATTCAGCAGTAGTAATGGTGAAGAATCGTGTAGAACAGCTAAAGAAGTTGACTCTTCCACAACTAGAACTAATGGCCGCACTTATCTGCGCTCGCCTCGCTAGCCACATCAAGACTACCCTACCTAACAAAGTGGTAATTTGGTCAGACAGCCAAATTGTTCTACACTGGTTGAATACGTTAAGACAGTTAAAACGATTTGTTCAGAACAGAATTAATCATATCAGAAATTTGATGCACAGGATGAATGGAGGTATTGTCCAACTAAGAAAATCCAGCAGATTTACTGACTCGAGGACTGACTGCGAAACAGTTTCTACATAACGCACTCTAGTTTAACTGACCCGAATGGCTAATCGATGAGAAAAAATGGCCGACATGGAAGTCAACGATCACAGATAGCACCGTATTATCATTCTTCGTAGAACACGAAAACAACGACGACACATCAACAGAAGAAAGGAACAGTCTAAAGGAAACAGGAATTGACATTATTATGGACATTACTCGATACAGCACCTTATACAAAACGATCCGAGTGACCGCCTTTATTCTGAGATTTGTAGCCAACTGTAAAATTCCAAAATCACAGAGAAAAACCGACCAGCTTACAACTAGTGAACTACAACAAGCCATGGAACTCTTGATATTGAGTTGTCAGGAGAGACAATACTCAGAGGAAATTGCAAACTTGAAGTCACAGACCAGCAAAAGATTGTCACTCGTGAAACAGTTAAGATTATTTCTTGATACAAATGGAACTATTCGTTGCGGTGGGAGGATTCACAACGCACCATTGACAGAGACTGCTAGATTCCCTTATTTATTACCTAAAGACCACCCACTTACTCGATTGGTTGTACTGGATGTACATGAAACATTAAAACATTCTGGAGTACTAGCTACAGTAACTCAGATAAGACAAACTTATTGGATTCCATGCATTCGCCAGTACGCGATAAAGGTTCTACACAAATGTATAACTTGCCGAAAAATCAGCGGGAAACCATACAGAGCACCTGATCCGTCGCCATTACCGAAAATCAGATTGACAGAAGCTCCGCCTTTTACAGTTACTGGAGTCGACTTTGCGGGACCCGTGTATGTTAGGGACAGAAATGGAAATAAGAGGAAAGTATTTATCTGCCTGTTTACGTGTGCTTCAACACGTGCCGTTCATATTGAAGTAGTACCCAATCATTTCTACAGTCAGTTAGAAGATTTACTAGCTGCAAATCTATTCCTAGCACAATGATTTCGGATAATGCGTCTACATACCTAGGCTGTCCTAGCAGCAGCCGACACAATAGAGAAACTTACAAATTCATCAACTTTGAAGGACAGGCTTGCAAAACATGGAACTACATGGAAGTTCATACCACGACGCGCACCTTGGTATGGAGGTTTTTGGGAGCGTCTTATTGGTTTGACAAAAACTTGTTTGAGAAGGACACTTGGTAGGTCATACGTCACTATTGAGACACTTCAAACTATCATCACAGAAATCGAAGCGATTATCAATGACCGACCCCTGACATATGTTTCTTCAAACATTGCAGACGAAGAGCCTTTGACACCATCACACCTGCTATACGGGAGGAATGTAACCACAACTCCGTATCCCCAAACAGACGTTCAAGATACAGCGAACATTTTCAGTGGAAAATCTGAGATCTTTAAACGTGCACAACTACATAGAAACATACTGGACAATTGTTGGAACCGTTGGAAAAAGGAATATCTCACGTCGTTAAGAGAATTCCATCGGACTACAGGAAACAACGAGAGAGCAATCGACACTGGTGATGTCGTACATATTCATGAAGACATGTTACCAAGAATTAAATGGAAACTGGCAATTGTCGAGGAACTGGTGACGGGAAACGATGGACACGTCAGAGCTGCCGTAGTGAGAACTAGCACAGGACACACAACGCGACCCATTGTTAAACTGTATCCAATTGAAGTGAATGCAAAAACTGACTTTGAACGAACTAATGATTCTATCGATCACGTTAAAACTGACGAAAACACATGTCGTACCTTATCAAAAACACAAGCATCAGTACGAGCGAATGAAAGAATTCACAAGTGGATACATGGACAATAATTTGTGAAAGTTAAAGTTAAATTCAGTGAAATCTAATATTGACAATTTAAAGTTAATTTCACTTTCTGCCGTAACCATGGACATTTTTTGAGAATTACTTGATTGAAAGTCATTTATTGATATCTGGAAGAATGTCGTGAAAATAGCGCGAACTACGTTTCTCTTTTATTGTACTTTCCTTTGTCGACGTCGGTACGTCAGTGACGTTGGCTTGGGCGGAAGTCGAAATTAGATGTTATTAAATGGTTGACTTGAACGACTGTATATTTTATATGTCTCCTATCGCCACTACATTTTAATGTCGTAAAAATAGTGCGAACTACGTTTCTCTTTATTGTACTTTCCTTTGTCGACGTATGTACGTCAGTGATGTCGGCTTAGGCGGAAGTCGAAATTAGATGTTATTAATAGGTTGACTTGAACGGCTGTATATTTTATATGTCTCCTATCGCCACTACATTTTGGTGCCGTGACCAGGATTTTACTCAGAAATTTAGTTACTTGAAGGCCCAACTCCATGGTCATGCCGCCCAAACTATTGAAGGTTTCGCACTGACAAATGCCAATTACACCACAGCCGTCAATTTACTCAAAGAGCGTTTTGGATCGCCCCATAAGATAATTCATGCCTACATGAAAGCGTTAATGGAAATGCCGACTCCTAGCAACAGTTTACAAATCTTGAGAAGTTATGGAGACAAACTTGAAGCGTATGTCCGGGGACTACAATCATTAGGTCAGACACAAGAGATGTACGGAGCCCTGTTAGTTCCGGTAGTACTTGGAAAACTTCCACCTGAAATTCGAAAAATATCGCACGAGAACATGACAGCGACAATATTTCTTTGATTGAATTACGCAAATCGATTGTAAAAGAAATCAGCATTCTAGAAGTAGGCCAGACTACAGATTACGGTGATAATCACATGACAGCTACTTTTTTCGCCGGAGCGAAGTCGAGACAACAACCTCATTATGACCATAAACAGACAAAATGCCAAAGAGGACACATGCTTGCGTATTTTGTGACGGAACACACCATTCTAATGAATGTACAAAGGTAAAAGACCCCAGCGACAGAATTGCCGTAGTAAAACGTAAGAAGTTATGTTTTAATTGCCTTGGATCGCATCTCGCCAAAGAATGTAAATCGCAGAATAAATGCCGAAAATGCAACAAGAAGCACCATACAAGCCTGTGTGGAGGTCGATTTGTAGCTGAACAGAAGTCACAGTCAGTAAAGACGGGAGGTCAAAATGGAAAGCCGTACCAGTTGTAATGCACACGTCAACTACAGTCAAACAACACTCCAATGTTTTGCACCAGTACATTTTGAACACAATTACGCAGAAGCAAACATTTTATTTGACGAGGGTGCTCAACGTTCCTTCATAACTGAGAGTTTAGCCAGGAAGCTAAATGTTAACGCCACAGGAAAAGAAACAGTTCAACTTGCTGCATTTGGAGACGTGAGTAACAATGTACGCCAACTTGAATCTGCAACTATTGATATACAGACCGATTCTGGAGAGAAGATACCAATTCACGCACTGATTGTTCCAACCATATCCGTTCCTATGCAGACCAACATGACTCGTAACGTAAGAAATTTGCCGTATTTGAGAAGTCTTAAACTTGCGCATCCACTGAGTTCACATGAACAGTTTGAAATTTCGTTGCTGATAGGAGCAGACTTTTACTGGAAGATAGTGGAGGATAAAGTGATACGAGGTGATGGACCTACAGCAGTTAGCTCCAAAATTGGTTATTTATTGTCATGACCAGTTAGCGATTACAGGACTTCCTCAATTTCTCCTGTCCTTTTGAACATCATTTCAAGTCAATATGGAGGAGAAAAGTATTGAAAACTTCTGGAAGCTAGAATCGCTTGGGATAAATCCAGCTGAAACAGATGAAGATTTAAAGTACCTCCAGATATATCAACAGACTTCACTGAGATTTGAAAATGGACAGTACCACGCCAAATTGCCATGGAAACAGGAACACCCTGACTTGCCATCAAACTTTTATATCGCTAAATCGAGAACAGAGAGCACAATCAGAAGACTTTGTCGGGAACCAGAGTTACTACACAGATATGGTGATATTATTAAAGAGCAAGAGAAAAGAGGATTCATAGAAAAGGTAAATGAAGACACAATTCCAGTCAAAACTCATTACATTCCTCACCATGCTGTAAGAAAGGACTCAGCTACCACATCCATTAGAATAGTATACGATTGAAGCTGCAGACAATCGCCAAACCATGCCAGCTTAAACGACTGTTTAATGTCAATACCAGGGTTTCCGCTGGCGGTCGCCATTTTCGCATTTTGCGAAAAATAAAATTGTGGCGATTAAAATTCGTTATTGGCGAAAGAATTTGGCAAAAGAAATATAACTGCTCGACTGCGTCCATCTTGTTTACTTTTTTTCGTGTTTCTCGGACTTTTTCCCTGATCAGACAATGCTGGAAATTTACCTTGAACTCGTTACAACAATAATCATCTGATTGCGTAATATATCCATCGGCAACAAAGGATTATAATTAATAAATGTGTTGATTGTATTGTTTCGTGAAATGGTGTGGTTAAATGGCTTCACATGTCACTTAAAGGCTATTTTACATCTTTGTTTGAAATAATTGTTTTGAAGTGGGTAATTACAATCCTTTTAGCGACGCAGATTTTACGTCTCCTCTTTTTCTTTTAACGATCGTTTGGAAAAAAATCTGTTGTTATGACAAAATGTTCAAAAGTAAAGAAAATCTCTGACTTTAAATTTTATCTTGTAACTTTTGAGAGTAATAATTCTTTTGAAATTGGTAATTTACAATCGTTTTAGCAACGCACGTGTCTGAGGCATAATTTTACGTCCTAACTTTTTTAATGATGGTCCGGAAAAGAAATCTATTGTTAAGAACAATATTCAAAAGTAAGAAAAATCTCTGATTTTATCCTTCAACTAGACGGGAAGTATCTTATAAACTATATATCCCGTGCTCCCTTGCAGAAGTCAACATGATGATTTCATGATCTTATTCTATATTGCAATTTTACAGTATCTTTTAAAAACTAAATGTTTGTTATTATTGAGTGTTTATTGATGACAATGAGATTAAAAAATATATATTCAGAATTATAAAAGACATAGTTAGTTTTCTCGTTTGAATTGTTTCACACTTGTCATTTCGGGGCCTTTTATAGCTGACTATGTGGTATGGGTTTTGCTCATTGTTGAAGGCTTTACGGTGAGCTATAGATTGGTAACTTCTATGTCATTTGGTCTCTTGTGAAGAGTTCCCATTGGCAATCATACAACATCTTCTTATTTTCATATACTAGTAGAAATGTGGCAAACTAATTTTTTTTTGTTAGGGAAGGAAATTTTAAACGAAAATATGTTTTGTTTGTTGGCGAAAAAATTGAAAGTGGCGAAAAATAGATTGTTTTGGCGAAAGAGGTGGCGAAAAGAAAATTGACCCAGGGAAACCCTGGTCAATACCGTACTTAATGATCTAACAAAATTCTGATGAGATTGCGACTCAACAAAATTGAAGTACGCACAGATATTGAGAAAGCCTTTCTACATGTTAGCCTAGACAACAGTGACAGAGATGTAACACGCTTCCTATGGTTGAGTGATCCCAATGATCAACTAGCCAGCTGACTACTTACAGATTAAAATCTGTATTATTTGGCGCCACATGTTCACCTTTTATCTTAAATGCAGCATTACTGAAACACTTAGATAAATACAAAACAGAAACTGATGAGGATTTGTATGTTGATAACATTTTGTCAAGCCTTGAACATGAGAAGAAAGCTCTTACATATTTCCGTGAAGCAAGATTGTTAATGTCAGAAGCTGGGTTTAATCTACGCTCATGGACATCAAATAGTAGCCATCTCTGAGAACTTCCACAAGCTGAAAATGTACCGAACAAAGACACCAAAACGAAAATACTTGGACTACGTTGGGATACAATTACAGATAAACTTTCCTTTCCGGAAGTAAAATTGAACCAAGAAATAGGGAATATCACAATGCGAGAGATTCTAAGCCAGTCTTCAAGGATTTACGATCCGTTAGTACTCTTAAGCCCCATTACTTTGAGAGCCAAAATATTAATGTAATATTTATGGAGACAGAAAATAGACTGGGACAAACCTAAACCGTCGTCTGAATTACAACATCTAAGGATAAAACTTGCCAAAGTTTTAAAGATCACAACAACTGCAGTAATGGAAAGGCACTATTTCACAAGCTCGTCAGTTAACATGGACTACAATGGATTACATGTTTTCGTCGATGCAAGTATGGACGCGTATGGAGCAATAGCATATATTTGTAATGAAAGTTATTCAGCAGTAGTAATGGCGAAGAATCGTGTAGCACCACTAAAGAAGTTGACTCACCAACAACTAGAATTTATGACAGCACTTATCGGCGCTCGCCTCGCTAGCCACACCAGGACTACCCTATCTAGCAACAAAGTGGTATTTTGGTCAGATAGCCAAATTGTTCTACACTGGTTGAATACGTCAAGACAGTTAAAACGATTTGTTCAGAACAGAATTAATGAGATCAGAAATGTGACTACACAGGATGAATGGAGATATTGTCCAAATAAAGAAAATCCTGCAGATTTACTGACTCGAGGACTGACTGCGGAAAAGTTTTTACATAACGCACTCTGGTTTAACGGACCCGAATGGCTAACCGATGAGGAAAATGGCCCACATGGAAGTCAACGCTCACAGATAGTACCGTACTATCATCCTTCGTAGAATACGAAAATAACGACGACACACCAACAAAAGAAGAAAGTAACAGTCTAAAGGAAGCTGGAATTGACATTATTATGGACATTACTCGGTACAGCACCTTATACAAAACGATCCGAGTGACCGGCTATATTCTGAGATTTGTAGCCAATTGTAAAATTCAAAAATCACAGAGAAAACTCGACCAGCTTACAACTAGTGAATTACAACATGCCATGGAACTCTGGATAATGAACTGTCAGCAAAGATAGTACTCAGATGAAATTGCAAACTTGAAGTCACAGACCAGCAAAAGATTTTCACTCGTGAAACAGTTAAGATTATTTCTTTATACAAATGGAATTATTCGTTGCAGTGGGAGGATTCACAACGAACCATTGACAGAGACGGCTAGATTCCTTATTTATTACCTAAAGACCACCCACTTACTCGACTGGTTGTACTGGATGTACATGAAACATTGAAACATTTTGGAGTACTAGCTACAATAACTTAAATAAGACAAACATATTGGATTCTGCGCATTCGCCAGTACGTGAAGAAATTTTTACACAAATATATAACTTGCCGAAAAGTCAGCGGAAACCATACAGAGCACCTGATTCGCCGCCGTTGCCGAAAATTAAATTGACAGAAGCTCCGCCTTTACAGTCACTGGAGTCGACTTTGCGAAACCCCTGTACGTTAGGGACAGAAATGGAAATGAGAGAAAAGTATTTATCTGCCTGTTTACGTGTGCTTCAAAACGTGCCGTTCATCTTGAAGTAGTACCTGACCTTACAGAAGAATCATTTCTACAGTCATTTAGAAGATTTACTAGCTGTAAATCTATTCCTCGTACAATGATTTCGGATAATGCGTCTACATATCTAGCAGCAGCCGACACAATAGAGAATCTTACAAATTCATAAACTTTGAAGGACAGGCTTGTCAAACATGGAACTACATGGAAGTTCATACCACGACGCGCACCTTGGTATGGAGGTTTTGGTAGCGTGTTATTGGTTTGACAAAACTTGTTTGAGAAAGACACTTGGTAGGTCATACGTCACTATTGAGACACTTCAAAACTATCATCACAGAAATCAAAGCGATTATCAATGACCGACCCTGACATATGTTTCTTCAAACATCGCAGACGAAGAGCCTTTGACACCATCACACTTGCTTAACTGGAGGAAAATAACCACAACTCCGTATCTGCAAACAGACGTGCAAGATACAGCAAACATTTTCAGTGGAAAATCTGAGATCTTTAAACGTGCACAAGTACAGAGAAACATACTGAACAATTTTTGGAACCGTTGGAAAAGGAATATCTCGCGTAATTAAGAGAATTCCATCGGACTACAGGAAACAACGAAAGAGCAATCAACACTGGTGATGTCGTACATATTCATAAAGACATGTTACCAAGAAGCAAATGGAAACTAGCAATCGTCGAGAAACTGGTGATGGGAAACGATGGACATGTCAGATCTGCCGTAGTGAGAACTAGCATAGGACACACAACGCGACCCATTTAAACATTTAAACTGTATCCAATTGAAGTGAATGGAAAACTGACTTTGTACGAACTAACGATTCTATCGATCACGTTAAAACTGACAAAACACATGTCGTATTTTAACAAAAGAGAAGCATCAGTCCGAGCGAATGAAAGAATTCACAAGTGGATACATGGACAATAAATTGTGGTAAAATTCAGTGAAATCTAATATTGAGAGTTTAAAGTTAATTTCACTTTCTACCGTAACCAACCATGGAGAATTTTGAGAATTATTTGATTTAAAGCAATTAATTGATAACTGGAAATTTTTTTTTTTTATATCATTGTATTTATTTTCTTTTGCGCGCCCGGAGAATGTCGTGAAAATAGCGCGAACTACGTTCCTCTTTTATTGTATGTTTGTTTGTCTACGTCGGAACGTCAATGACGTCGGCGTGGCGGAAGTCGAAACTAGATGTTATTAAATGGTTGACTTGAACGGCTGTATATTTTATATGTCTCCTATCGCCATTAAATTTTTAGACGATTTTAGCTGAAAAGTGACAATTTAGGCCCTCCGTAGATATCGAAAATGACATTATTCTGGGAAATCCTTTTATACGATCTGTATATATACATAGTCTAAAAGATCATTCTATGGTATGGCCACTGAAAGACCAGGGGTCCCACCGTCATTTAAACGGTCTCCGGTAGATTTTCCTGTATATTTTAAATATCAAACTGGCACTTTGAGCCCTCCGTAAACATAGAAGACAATTAAGAAGTCTTCCCAAATTCCTTTTGGGGTCATTTGTATCTTTATATTAACTTACTATCTGCTTAATTTTATGAAGATTGATAGATCAGGGGTCTAGCCATCGCCCTGTGCCCTTTACCTGAATTTTCGACGATGTTTTAATTAGCTGAAAAGTGACAATTTAGGCCCTCCGTAGATATCGAAAATGACATTATTTTGGGAAATCCTTTTGATACGATCTGTATATATACATAGTCTAAAAGATCATTCCATTGTATGGCCATTGAAAGACCAGGGGTCCCACTGTCATTTAAGCGGTCTCCGGAGATTTTCACTGTATATTTTGAATATCAAACTGGCACTTAAAGCCCCACCTAAAACATAAAGACAAGAAGTCTACCCAAATTCCTTTTGGGGTCATTTGTATCTTTATATTAAATAATTATCTGCATAATTTTATGAAGATTGAGAGATCAAGTGGGTTGGGGTCTAGCCATCACCCTGTGCCCTTTACCTGAATATTCGACGATTTTTAGCTGAAAAGTGACAATTTAGGCCCTCCGTAGATATCGAAAATGACATTATTTTGGGAAATACTTTTGATACGATCTGTATATATACATAGTCTAAAAGATCATTCCATTGTATGGCCATTGAAAGACCAGGGGGTCCCACCGTCATTTAAACGGTCTCCGGTAGATTGTCACTGTATATTTTGAATATCAAACTGGCACTTTGAGCCCTCCGTAAACATAGAAGACAAGAAGTCTACCCAATTTCTTTGGGGTCATTTGTATCTTTATATTAACTAACTATCTGCATAATTTTATGAAGATTGAGAGATCAGGGGTCAAGCCATCGCCCTGTGCCCTTTACCTGAATTTTCGACGATTTTAGCTGATTTGGCTTTCCATAATTATTTCTATTTCTATTTTTAACTAATGTTACTAAAGTGATCGTTTGTTTTGTTTCTAGAAATATCAAGTACAAAAGTATATCTTTGATTGCATTTTATTGATAAAATCTATATTTCATATAGACAAATGTGCGATTTACATTTGACAACGGGAATTTACGACAGTTTGAAGGGGTCATAAAACGGTTTCCTAGATATAATTTTACTCCTTTTATCTTTGACTATCATGTTTAAATGTTATCGAATATTTAGATTTTATTATTTTCAACTAAGAAATTTGAATATCGAACCGACTGCTAGCAGCCGGTTGGATATTGAATATCTAATAACGAATAACGAACCGGCTGCTATCTTCACATCCATTACTTACACCGCTCTTGAGCTTGACTCAAGCTAGCGAACAATTGTAGCGAACAATTAGCCAGCGAACAATTAGGAGGTATAACTAAAACCACAATTTCACATCAGACAATCACGTTTTTTTCGACCTAGCGAACAGTTACAGAGACCTAACGAATAATAGACCTTTTCATATTACCGACTTTTGACCCCGAGTTCTACAATTAAAAACTGAAATTCACAAAATGAGATTAGGTGGGTAGGGCAATTTAAGTTGATTTTGGATCCAATTATAGAGATTGTGACGGTCAAAGACTGTATAGGTGTTGTAGAAGAGACATTGGCACATCGTTTAGAAAAATCCCCAGAGTGGTTCATGTTCGAAAATCTGAAGTTACGGTTTAAAAACTGAAATTGTGAAAAAAAAACAAAATGAGATTAAGGGGGTTGACCAATTGAAGTTAATTTGGGACCCATTTATAGAAATTGTGACGGGCAACGACTATAATATAGGTGTTGTAGAGGAGACATTGGCACATCGTTTAGAAAAATCCCAGAGTGGTTCATGTTCGAAAATCTGAAGTTACGGTTTAAAACTGAAATTGTGAAAAAAAACAAAATGAGATTAAGGGGTTGACCAATTGAAGTTAATTTGGGACCCATTTATAGAAATTGTGACGGGCAACGACTATAATATAGGTGTTGTAGAGGAGACATTGGCACATCGTTTAGGAAAATCTCCAGACTGGTTCATGTTCGAAAATCTGAAGTAACGGTTAAAAACGGAAATTTTGAATTTGACAAAATAAAGATAGGGGTAGACACATTTAAGTTAATTTTGGACCCATTTATAGAGATTGTGACAGGCAACGACTATATAGGTGTTGTAGAGAGACATTGGCACATCGTTTAGGAAATCTCCAGACTGGTTTATGTTCGAAAATCTAAAGTTACAGTTAGAAAATGGAAATTTTGAATTTGACAAAATTAGAATGTGGGGGTAGACACATTTAAGTTAATTGTGGAGCCATTTATAGATTGTGACGGGAAACGACTATATAAAAGTTGTAGAGGAGACATTGGCGCATCGTTCATAAAAATCCCAGAGTGGTTTATGTTTGAAAATATGAAGTTTCGGTTAGAAAACGGAAATTGTAAAATTGACAAAATGAGATTAGGGGAGAGACCAATTTAAGTTTATTTTGGACCCATTTATAGAGATTTTGACGGGCAATGACTATATAGGTGTTGTAGAAGAGATATTTGCGCATCGTTTAAGAAAAGCTTCAGAGAGGTTTATGTTCGAAAATCTCAAGTAACGGTTAAAAGATTGAAATTGTAAAATTCACAAAATGAGATTAGGGGAGAGACCGATTTAAGTTAATTTTGGACCCATTTATAGAGATTGAGACGAGCAACGACTATATAGGTGTTGTAGAAGAGGCATTTGCGCATCGTTTAACAAAATCTCCTGAGTGGTTTATGTTCGAAAATCTGAAGTTACAGTTAAAAACTGAAATTGTCAAATTGTCAAAATAAGATTGGTGGGGTAGACCAATTTAAGTTAATTTTGGACCCATTTATAGAGATTGTGACGGGCAACGACTATAAAGGTGTTGTAGAAGAGATATTTGCGCATCGTTTAAGAAAATCCCAGAGTGGTTTATGTTCGAAAATCTCAAGTTACGGTTAAAAACGGAAATTGTAAAATTGACAAAATGAGATTAGGGGATAGACACATTTAAGTTGATTTTGGACCCATTTATAGAGATTGTGACGGGCAACGACTATATAGGTGTTGTAGAGGAGACATTGGCACATCGTTTAGGAAATCTCCAGACTGGTTTACGTTCGAAAATCTAAAGTTACAGTTAGAAAATGGAAATTTTGAATTTGACAAAATTAGAATGTGGGGGTAGACACATTTAAGTTAATTGTGGAGCCATTTATAGATTGTGACGGGAAACGACTATATAAAAGTTGTAGAGGAGACATTGGCGCATCGTTCATAAAAATCCCAGAGTGGTTTATGTTTGAAAATATGAAGTTTCGGTTAGAAAACGGAAATTGTCAAATTGACAAAATGAGATTAGGGGAGAGACCAATTTAAGTTTATTTTGGACCCATTTATAGAGATTGTGACGGGCAACAACTATATAGGTGTTGTAGAAGAGACATTTGCGCATCGTTTAAGACAATCCCCAGAACGGTTTATCTTCGAAAATCTGAAGTAACTGTTAAAAACTGAAATTGTCAAATTGTCAAAATAAGATTAGGGGTGGGGTAGACCAATTTAAGTTAATTTTGGACCCATTTATAGAGATTGTGACGGGCAATGACTATATAGGTGTTGTAGAAGAGATATTTGCGCATCGTTTAAGAAAATCCTCAGAGAGGTTTATGTTCGAAAATCTCAAGTAACGGTTAAAAGACTGAAATTGTGAAATTGACAAAATGAAATTAGGGGAGGGGTAGTCCAATTTCAGTTAATTTTGGACTCATTTATAGAGGTTGTGACGGGCAACGACTATAAAGGTGTTGTAGAAGAGACATTTGCACATCGTTTCAGAAAATCTCCAAAGTGGTTTATGTTTGAAAATCTCAAGTTACGGTTTAGAAACGGAAATTGTCAAATTGACAAAATGAGACTAGGGGTAGAGACCGATTCAAGTTAATTTTGGACCCATTTAAAGAGATTGTGACGGGCAACGACTATATAGGTGTTGTAGAAGAGACATTTGCGCATCGTTTAAGAAAATCTCCAGAATAGTTTATGTTCGAAAATCTCAAGTTACAGTTCAAAACGGAAATTGTGAAATTGACAAAATGAGATTAGGGGGTTAGACACATTGAAGTTGATCTTGGACCCATTTATAGAGATTGTGACGGGCAACGACGTTATAGGTGTTGTAGAAGAGACATTTGCGCATCGTTTAACAAATTCTCCAGAGTGGTTTATGTTCGACAATCTCAAGTTACGGTTAAAAACCGAAATTGTGAAATTGGCAAAATGAAATAAGGGGTAGGCCAATTTAAGTTAATTTTGTACCCATTTATAGAGATTGTGACGGGCAACGACGTTATAGGTGTTATAGAGGAGACATTTGCGCATCGTTTAAGAAAATCTCCAGAGTAGCTTATGTTCGAAAATCTCAAGTTACGGTTAAAAACGGAAATTGTGAAATTGACAAACTGAGATTAGGGTGGGTAGACACATTTAAGTTGATTTTGGACCCATTTATAGAGATTGTGACGGGCAACGACTATATAGGTGTTGTAGAAGAGACATTTGCGCATCGTTTAAGACAATCCCCAGAGTGGTTTATGTTCGAAAATCTGAAGTAACTGTTAAAAAACTGAAATTGTCAAATTGTCAAAATAAGATTAGGGGGTGGGGGTAGACCAATTTAAGTTAATTTTGGACCCATTTATAGAGATTGTGACGGGCAATGACTATATAGGTGTTGTAGAAGAGATATTTGCGCATCGTTTAAGAAAATCTTCAGAGAGGTTTATGTTCGAAAATCTCAAGTAACGGTTAAAAGACTGAAATTGTGAAATTGACAAAATGAAATTAGGGGAGGGGTAGTCCAATTTCAGTTAATTTTGGACTCATTTATAGAGGTTGTGACGGGCAACGACTATAAAGGTGTTGTAGAAGAGACATTTGCACATCGTTTAAGAAAATCTCCAGAGGGTTTATGTTTGAAAATCTCAAGTTACTGTTAAGAAACGGAAATTGTCAAATTGACAAAATGAGATTAGGGGTAGAGACCGATTCAAGTTAATTTTGGACCCATTTAAAGAGATTGTGACGGGCAACGACTATATAGGTGTTGTAGAAGAGACATTTGCGCATCGTTTAAGAAAATCTCCAGAGTAGTTTATGTTCGAAAATCTCAAGTTACTGTTAAAAACTGTAATTGTCAAATTGTCAAAATAAGATTTGGGGGAAGAGACCGATTTAAGTTAATTTTGGACCCATTTATAGAGATTGAGACGGGCAACGACTATATAGGTGTTGTAGAAGAGACATTTGTGCATCGTTTAAGAAAATCTCCAGAGTGGTTTATGTTCGAAAATCTCAAGTTACGGTTAAAAACGGAAATTGCAAAATTGACAAAATGAGATTAGGGGATAGACACATTTAAGTAGATTTTGGACCCATTTATAGAGATTGTGACGGGCAACGACTATATAGGTGTTGTAGAGGAGACATTGGCGCATCGTGTAAGACAATATCCAGAGTGGTTTATGTTCGAAAATATGAAGTTACTGTTAAAAACAGAAATTTTCAAATTGTCAAAATACGATTAGGGGAGAGACCAATTTAAGGAAAATTTGGACTCATTTATAGAGATTGTGACGAGCAAAGACTATATAGGTGTTGTAGAAGAGACATTTGTGCATCGTTTAAGACAATCCCCAGAGTTGTTTATGTTCGAAAATCTGAAGTTACTGTTAAAAACTGAAATTGTCAAATTGTCAAAATAAGATAAGGGGTTGGGGTAGACCAGTTTAAGTTAATTTTGACCCATTTATATAGATTGTGACGGGGAACGACTATATAGGTGTTGTAGAAGAGATATTTGCGCATCGTTTAAGACAATCTCCAGAGTGGTTTATGTTCGAAAATCTGAAGTAACTGTTAAAAACTGAAATTGTCAAATTGTCAAAATTAGACTAGGGGTAGAGACCGTTTCAAGTTAATTTTGGACCCATTTAAAGAGATTGTGACGGGCAACGACTATATAGGTGTTGTAGAAGAGACATTTGCGCATCGTTTAACAAAATCTCCAGAGTGGTTTATGTTCGACAATCTTAAGTTACGGTTAAAAACCGAAATTGTGAAATTGGCAAAATGAAATTAGGGGTAGGCAAATTTAAGTTAATTTTGTACCCATTTATAGAGATTGTGAGGGCAACGACGTTATAGGTGTTATAGAGGAGACATTTGCGCATCGTTTAAGAAAATCTCCAGAGTAGCTTATGTTCGAAAATCTCAAGTTACGGTTAAAACGGAAATTGTGAAATTGACAAACTGAGATTAGGTGGGTAGACACATTTAAGTTGATTTTAGACCCATTTATAGAGATTGTGACGGGCAACGACTATATAGGTGTTGTAGAAGAGACATTTGCACATCGTTTAAGACAATCCCCAGAGTGGTTTATGTTCGAAAATCTGAAGTAACTGTGAAAAACTGAAATTGTCAAATTGTCAAAATAAGATTAGGGGTGGGGTAGAGCAATTTAAGTTAATTTTGGACCAATTTATAGAGATTTTGACGGGCAATGACTATATAGGTGTTGTAGAAGAGATATTTGCGCATCGTTTAAGAAAATCTTCAGAGAGGTTTATGTTCGAAAATCTCAAGTAACGGTTAAAAGACTGAAATTGTAAAATTGACAAAATGAGATTAGGGGAGAGACCGATTTAAGTTAATTTTGGACCCATTTATAGAGATTGAGACGGGCAACGACTATATAGGTGTTGTAGAAGAGGCATTTGCGCATCGTTTAAGAAAATCTCCTGAGTGGTTTATGTTCGAAAATATGAAGTTACAGTTAAAAACTGAAATTGTCAAATTGTCAAAATAAGATTGGTGGGGGTGCAGGGTAGACCAATTTAAGTTAATTTTGGACCCATTTATAGAGATTGTGACGGGCAACGACTATAAAGGTGTTGTAGAAGAGATATTTGCGCATCGTTTAAGAAAATCCCAGAGTGGTTTATGTTCGAAAATCTCAAGTTACGGTTAAAAACTGAAATTGTAAAATTGACAAAATGAGATTAGGGGAGAGACCGATTTAAGTTAATTTTGGACCCATTTATAGAGAATGAGACGGGCAACGACTATATAGGTGTTGTAGAAGAGACATTTGTGCATCGTTTAAGAAAATATCCAGAGTGGTTTATGTTCGAAAATCTCAAGTTACGGTTAAAAACGGAAATTGTAAAATTGACAAAATGAGATTAGGGGATAGACACATTTAAGTTGATTTTGGACCCATTTATAGAGATTGTGACGGGCAACGACTATATAGGTGTTGTAGAGGAGACATTGGCGCATCGTGTAAGACAATATCCAGAGTGGTTTATGTTCGAAAATATGAAGTTACTGTTAAAAACAGAAATTTTCAAATTGTCAAAATACGATTAGGGGAGAGACCAATTTAAGGAAAATTTGGACTCATTTATAGAGATTGTGACGAGCAAAGACTATATAGGTGTTGTAGAAGAGACATTTGTGCATCGTTTAAGACAATCCCCAGAGTTGTTTATGTTCGAAAATCTGAAGTTACTGTTAAAAACTGAAATTGTCAAATTGTCAAAATAAGATAAGGGGTTGGGGTAGACCAATTTAAGTTAATTTTTGACCCATTTATAGAGATTGTGACGGGCAACGACTATATAGGTGTTGTAGAACAGATATTTGCGCATCGTTTAAGACAATCTCCAGAGTGGTTGATGTTCAAAAATCTGAAGTTACGGTTAAAAAACGGAAATTGTCAAATTGTCAAAATAAGACTAGGGGGTGGGGGTAACCAATTTAAGTTAATTTTGGACCCATTTATAGAGATTGTGACGGGCAATGATTATATAGGTGTTGTAGAAGAGATATTTGCGCATCGTTTAAGAAAATCCTCAGAGAGGTTTATGTTCGAAAATCTCAAGTAACGGCTAAAAGACTGAAATTGTGAAATTGACAAAATGAAATTAGGGGAGGGGTAGTCCAATTTCAGTTAATTTTGGACTCATTTATAGAGGTTGTGACGGGCAACGACTATAAAGGTGTTGTAGAAGAGACATTTGCACATCGTTTCAGAAAATCTCCAGAGTGGTTTATGTTTGAAAATCTCAAGTTACGGTTAAGAAACGGAAATTGTCAAATTGACAAAATGAGACTAGGGGTAGAGACCGATTCAAGTTAATTTTGGACCCATTTAAAGAGATTGTGACGGGCAACGACTATATAGGTGTTGTAGAAGAGACATTTGCGCATCGTTTAAGAAAATCTCCAGAATAGTTTATGTTCGAAAATCTCAAGTTACAGTTCAAAACGGAAATTGTGAAATTGACAAAATGAGATTAGGGGGTTAGACACATTGAAGTTGATCTTGGACCCATTTATAGAGATTGTGACGGGCAACGACTATATAGGTGTTATAGAGGAGACATTTGCGCATCGTTTTAAGAAAATCTCCAGAGTAGCTTATGTTCGAAAATCTCAAGTTACGGTTAAAACGGAAATTGTGAAATTGACAAACTGAGATTAGGGTGGGTAGACACATTTAAGTTGATTTTGACCCATTTATAGAGATTGTGACGGGCAACGACTATATAGGTGTTGTAGAAAAGACATTTGCGCATCGTTTAAGACAATCCCCAGAGCGGTTTATGTTCGAAAATCTGAAGTAACTGTTAAAAACTGAAGTTGTCAAATTGTCAAAATAAGATTAGGGGTGGGGTAGACCAATTTAAGTTAATTTTGGACCCATTTATAGAGATTGTGACGGGCAATGACTATATAGGTGTTGTAGAAGAGATATTTGCGCATCGTTTAAGAAAATCCTCATAGAGGTTTATGTTCGAAAATCTCAATTAACGGTTAAAAGACTGAAATTGTGAAATTGACAAAATGAAATTAGGGGAGGGGTAGTCCAATTTCAGTTAATTTTGGACTCATTTATAGAGGTTGTGACGGGCAACGACTATAAAGGTGTTGTAGAAGAGACATTTGCACATCGTTTAAGAAAATCTCCAGAGTGGTTTATGTTTGAAAATCTCAAGTTACTGTTAAGAAACGGAAATTGTCAAATTGACAAAATGAGATTAGGGGTAGAGACCGATTCAAGTTAATTTTGGACCCATTTAAAGAGATTGTGACGGGCAACGACTATATAGGTGTTGTAGAAGAGACATTTGCGCATCGTTTAAGAAAATCTCCAGAGTAGTTTATGTTCGAAAATCTCAAGTTACAGTTCAAAACGGAAATTGTGAAATTGACAAAATGAGATTACGGGGGAGGGTTAGACACATTGAATTTATCTTGGACCCATTTATAGAGATTGTGACGGGCAACGACTATATAGGTGTTGTAGAGGAGATATTTGCGCATCGTTTAAGACAATCCCAGAGTGGTTTATGTTCGAAAATCTGAAGTTACTGTTAAAAATTGTAATTGTCAAATTGTCAAAATAAGATTTGGGGGAAGAGACCGATTTAAGTAAATTTTGGACCCATTTATAGATATTGTGACGGGCAACGACGTTATAGGTGTTCTAGAAGAGACATTTGCGCATCGTTTAAGAAAATCTCGAGAGTGGTTTATGTTCGAAAATCTCAAGTTACGGTTAAAAACCGAAATTGTGAAATTGGCAAATGAAATTAGGGGTAGGCCAATTTAAGTTAATTTTGTACCCATTTATAGAGATTGTGAGGGCAACGACGTTATAGGTGTTATAGAGGAGACATTTGCGGATCGTTTTTAAAATCTCCAGAGTAGCTTATGTTCGAAAATCTCAAGTTACGGTTAAAAACGGAAATTGTGAAATTGACAAACTGAGATTAGGGTGGGTAGACACATTTAAGTTGATTTTGGACCCATTTATAGAGATTGTGACGGGCAACGACTATATAGGTGTTGTAGAAGAGACATTTGCACATCGTTTAAGACAATCCCAGAGTGGTTTATGTTCGAAAATCTGAAGTAACTGTGAAAAACTGAAATTGTCAAATTGTCAAAATAAGATTAGGGGTGGGGTAGACCAATTTAAGTTAATTTTGGACCCATTTATAGAGATTGTGACGGGCAACGACTATAAAGGTGTTGTAGAAGAGATATTTGCGCATCGTTTAAGAAAATCCCAGAGTGGTTTATGTTCGAAAATCTCAAGTTACGGTTAAAAACGGAAATTGTAAAATTGACAAAATGAGATTAGGGGATAGACACATTTAAGTTGATTTTGGACCCATTTATAGAGATTGTGACGGGCAACGACTATATAGGTGTTGTAGAGGAGACATTGGCGCATCGTGTAAGACAATATCCAGAGTGGTTTATGTTCGAAAATATGAAGTTACTGTTAAAAACAGAAATTTTCAAATTGTCAAAATACGATTAGGGGAGAGACCAATTTAAGGAAAATTTGGACCCATTTATAGAGATTGTGACGAGCAAAGACTATATAGGTGTTGTAGAAGAGACATTTGTGCATCGTTTAAGACAATCCCCAGAGTTGTTTATGTTCGAAAATCTGAAGTTACTGTTAAAAACTGAAATTGTCAAATTGTCAAAATAAGATAAGGGGTTGGGGTAGACCAGTTTAAGTTAATTTTTGACCCATTTATAGAGATTGTGACGGGGAACGACTATATAGGTGTTGTAGAAGAGATATTTGCGCATCGTTTAAGACAATCTCCAGAGTGGTTTATGTTCGAAAATCTCAAGTTACGGTTAAAAACTGAAATTGTGAAATTGACAAAATGAAATTAGGGGAGGGTTGTCCAATTTCAGTTAATTTTGGACCCATTTATAGAGATTGTGACGGGCAACGACTATAAAGGTGTTCTAGAAGAGACATTTGCGCGTCGTTTAAGAAAATCTCCAGAGTGGTTTATGTTCGAAAATCTCAAACTACTGTTAAAAACGGAAATTGTAAAATTGACAAAATGAGATTAGGTGGGAATGACCGATTTAAGTTAATTTTGGACCCTTTTATAGAGAATGCGACGGGCAACAGCTATAAAGGTGTTGTAGAAGAGACATTTGCGCATCGTTTAAGAGAATCCCAGAGTGGTTTATGTTCGAAAATTTGAAGTTACGGTTAAAAACGGAAATTGTCAAATTGTCAAAATAAGATTAGGGGAGAGACCAATTTAAGTTAATTTTGGACCCATTTATATAGATTGTGACGGGCAACGACTATATAGGTGTTGTAGAAGAGGCATTTGCGCATCGTTTAAGACTATCCCCAGAGTGGTTTATGTTCGAAAATCTGAAGTTACTGTTAAAAACTGAAATTGTCAAATTGTCAGAATAAGATTAGGGGGTAGTCCAATTTCAGTTAATGTTGGACCCATTTATAGAGGATGTGACGGGCAAGGACTATATAGGTGTTGTAGAAGAGATATTTGCGCATCGTTTAAGACAATCCCCAGAGAATAAGACTGGGGGTAGACCAATTTAAGTTAATTTTGACCCATTTATAGAGGTTGTAACGGGCACCGACTGTGTAGGTGTTGTAGAAGAGATATTTGCGCATCGTTTAAGAAAATCTCCAGAGTGGTTTATGTTCGAAAATCTCAAGTTACGGTTAAAAACGGAAATTGTAAAATTGACAAAATAAGATTAGGTGGAATGACCGATTTAAGTTAATTTTGGACCCATTTATAGAGATTTTGACGGGCAACGGCTATAAAGGTGTTGTAGAGGAGATATTTGCGCATCGTTTAAGACAATCCCCAGAGTGGTTTATGTTCGAAAATCTGAAGTTACGGTTAAAAACGGAAATTGTCAAATTGTCAAAATAAGATTAGGGTAGGGTAGACCAATTTAAGTTAATTTTGAACCCATTTATAGAAATTGTGACGGGCAATGACTATATAGGTGTTTTAAAAAGATATTTGCGCATCGTTTAAGAAAATCTCCAGAGTGGTTTATGTTCGAAAATCTCAAGTTACGGTTCAAAAACTGAAATTGTGAAATTGACAAAATGAAATTAGGGAGGGGTAGTCCAATTTCAGTTAATTTGGACCCATTTATAGAGGTTGTGACGGGCAACGACTATAAAGGTGTTGTAGAAGAGACATTCGAAAATCTCAAGTTACTGTTAAAAAATGAAATTGTCAAATTGTCAAAATAAGATTAGGGGGGAGACCAATTTAAGTTAATTTTGGACCCATTTATAGAGATTGTGACGGGCAACGACTATAAAGGTGTTGTAGAAGAGATATTTGCGCATCGTTTAAGAAAATCTCCAGAGTGGTTTATGTTCGAAAATCTGAAGTTACGGTTAAAAAACAGAAATTGTAAAATTGACAAAATGAGATTAGGGAGGAGAGACCGATTAAAGTTAATTTTGGACCCATTAATAGAGATTGTGACGGGCAACGACTATATAGGTGTTGTAGAAGAGGCATTTGCGCATCGTTTAAGACAATCTCCAGAGTGGTTTATGTTCGAAAATCTCAAGTTACGGTTAAAAAACTGAAATTGTGAAATTGACAAAATAAAATTAGGGGAGAGGGGGTAATCCAATTTCAGTTAATTTTGGACCCATTTATAGAGGTTGTGACGGGCAACGACTATACAGGTGTTGTAGAAGAGACATTTGCGCATCGTTTAAGAAAATCTCCAGAGTGGTTTATGTTCGAAAATCTGAAGTTACGGTTAAAAAACGGAAATTGTAAAATTGACAAAATGAGATTAATGAGGAGAGACCGATTAAAGTTAATTTTGGACCCATTTATAGAGATTGTGACGGGCAACGACTATATAGGTGTTGTAGAGGAGACATTTGCGCATTGTTTAAGTTTATGTTCGAAAATCTGAAGTTTCTGTTAAAAACTCAAATTGTCAAATTGTCAAAATAAGATTAGGAGGTGGGGCAGACCAATTTAAGTTAATTTTGGACCCATGTATAGAGATTGTGACGCGCAAAGACTATAAAGGTGTTGTAGAAGAGACATTTGCGCATCGTTTAAGACAATCCCAGTGTGGTTTATGTTCGAAAATCTGAAGTTACTGTTAAAAACTGAAATTGTCAAATTGTCAAAATAAGATTAGGGGTAGTCCAATTTCAGTTAATTTTGGACCCATTTATAGAGGATGTGACGGACAACGACTTTATAGGTGTTATAGAGGAGACATTGGCACATCGTTTAGGGAAATCTTCAGAGTGGTGTATGTTCTAAAATCTGAAGTTAGGTTAAAAAAAGAGGAGTGGGGTGTTGTTACCTTGTATAAAGGAATGATGTTACTTTTATAATTGTATAAAAAGTACATGAGTACTTTTCCCGCGAAATTTATCCGACAGTTATGTATACACCGTTTACAACACACTTTGTTGAAATCAACATTTTCTTGAGTCGGTAGTTCACAAACACGATAATGAATTAAGTAATTTTTGATATTGATAAACAGTGTCCTTAAACTTTGACAATGTCATTTTATAATTAAAAAATTTTTTTTTTTTTGCATATCTCTTTCTGTCAACTCCTTCGGCATCCATATAAAACATGGAGTGTAAACGTGCACATTATTACATATGTGTACTACACACAACATAATTGATAATAATGGTTCAAAAATGGAAAGAAATATAATACAGTCCTATTAATTTTATTTTACTAATAAAAAGAAGTGATTGGATTGGTGAAAGAAATAAGTAATTTGTCTGAACGCTTTGGAATTATCTTGCTGAATGAACAAACCACACCCTCCCTTTTCGACGCGTCAACGGTCGTTTAGACGTTCTAACGGGTGAACGTATATTTATCTCCGAGCTTCGTTGAGTATAATAGGGTAATAGCTAAACTTCTGATAAACTTTGTCAAATTATTTGACTGAGAAAATTTCAATTTTTTTTTTACAAAATAATGGAAAATATGAGAGAACAGTAATACAAAACGAAATTTAAAACACAACTTTGATTTGAATTTAAAATTTTAATTGGTGTTTACATCAATGTTTATTTTATTATCTGTTCGAACTCGGCATCTGTAAAATTCATAAATGTTATGGGGACGATACGCAAGTTGATGGCAAGAGTTGATAGATGTTCGTCTGTGGTAGCTAATAACGGTTTATTATCTTTCTCATGAACTAGGATGCACGTGTTCCAATTTTAGTGTTTGTCAACTTTTAATTTAATCAGTTGTTTCTAGATTTTAGAAGTATTAGCTGTGCAATATCGAACTTATATTTTTTAGAAAATAAATGCTTTCACATTCACTCGCGTGTGAAATAATTCTAGTGAATATGTTACGGCGCTGAAAAACTGTCACTACGTCCACAGTACTGTCATAGTCAGTTTTTGTAGTGTACAAAGTTTGACGTGCGGTATTATTTGAATATTTGAACAGTGTAAATTACATTGTCATAGTAAAGACATGCTTGCAAAACAAAACTGTGTTCGACTGAAAGTGCTTATGTGAAAAGTTGCTTATAATACGGGCCTCAGTCAGTGTAGCCCAAGATGTCGAAGAATCAAGATTTCCGACTTTTCAGGGTAAGCCACAACATAAAAGTTTTTAATTAGAAATAAGGAGATGTGGTTATCATTTCCAATGAGACAACTATCCAACAGAGTCCGAATAACGTTTATTTCAGCAATTAAATGTCACCGCACGGCCTTCAACAATAGCAAAACCCATACCATATACTCGCTTATAATCGGCCTTGAAATGACAAAATGTGTGACAATACAAACGAAAAAACTAAGGGCTTTATTTATAACAAAACAGATGTTACAAACAGCAACCAACGACAACCACAGAATAACAGACGCATAACTTTGGACAGGCGCATACAGATTATTGATGGGTTGAACAATACATGTTTGTGAGCGCTCAACAATGGTGTAACAGTATACTAGAAAAATAAATTGGAAAATTGAATTGGGAATGGCTTGATCCTCTAGATAGGCACGAAGCACAAATAAAACAGTACCGTAGGTTTATATTAAACATTGCATTCCCATACTTACATTTCTTGTCGAATTTTAATAAAGATTATAGCGAAGGCTTATATCAGCAAGATCTTTGATGAGTACCAATCAACTACTATTAATGGAGTTATGCCCCTTGACAATACTATTTATAATATATATATAAATATGGAAAATAAAGTGAGCGATCTCATGTCAAGATATTTATAAAAGGCTTAAACGTTTATTATTACCCTTGGACAGATAAAATATGTGCAACGCGGGAAAACTGGAACTTTATTTTCAAAAGTATTTTATTCGATTTGTTTTCTTTATTTTTATACGCCCGTTTACGGGACGTATTATGGTATACCGTTGACCGTCCGTCCGTCGTCAACATATCGGACATTAACTCAAAAAAGCTTTAACCAATATGCATGAAACTTTGGTGGATTGTTAATATATATTGACGTGAGCTCCTTTCGTTTTTATAAATATCAGATTTACCGTTTCCGACTTTTGGGGTTTTATTCATAAAAAAGGGGGGATTTTCCAGTTTTCCGACAATAACTCAAGAATGCTTTCACCAACTTGAAAGAAATTTTGGTGAATTGTATATGTCTATTGACATGAGCTCCCTTTAGGATTTTTATAAATTTTAGATTTAACGTTTCCGAGTTACAGGGTTTTATTCATAAAAAAGGGGGATTTTCCAGTTTTTGGACAATAACTAAAATATACTGTCAGTAGTTCTCATGAAACTTTGGTGAATTGTTATTATCTGTTGATGTAAGCTCCCTTTAGAATTTTATAAATTTTACATTTTACATTTCAACAGCACAGTGTATTGCACAACAGCAAGATATCTTTAATTGAATATAAATTCAGTTCATATAACCAATTTCAAGTTCTTTGACTACATTTATTCAGAAACCTATAATATGTCAAATATTTAATTACAATCCAAATTCAGACCTGTATCAAGCTTGAATATTGTTTCCATTTTTGCCCCAACTGGACCTCTGCGGGCGTATCCAGTTGCGCTCAGCGAAGCAGTTTATTTTTTTTTTTTTTGTTAAGGTAAATGCATAAATAGATTACATTAAGTCTGAAAATACCTTGATAAACTTGGACGCCACTCGATAAAAGAACCAAACTGTTTTCGAAAAACCCGGACATATACAATAGTTTAAGTTCAAAATCAACTTATTTATCCAAATACAAATATTTCTGTAAAGTGTCTGTACATTTAATGATATATAGATTCCATGAACTAATTTTCTTTGATTTGTAAATTCGAATGTGTATTAAGGATGTAGTCAGGTTAGGTTTATGAATTTTTGTCAAGATGTTTGGACTCCTTGGGGTTTTTCAACGATGCAGGGAAAAAGATTTTGCCCCATATCACCTACTTTTCTTTCATAGAAGACTTCAATAGCTCATAAAAGGTCATTATCGAAATTTTAGGAGATTCCAATTTTTTTTTTTTTTACAATTTGAGACCCAAATAATGCCAATGCTAAATATAAGGTAAACACCTGAGTCATCCTGTTCCCCCATTTAAAAAAAAATATCAATCACAAAAAGGAATTCTATAACCTATCAATATTTTTAGCTTATTATGCCCCCGGTGTAGCGGAGGCGAATTAAGCTTTTCCCTTGTCCGTCTGTACGTCCGTGCGCCTGTACGTCCCAAATAATGCAAATGCTAAATATAAGGTAAAAGTCCGAGTCATCCTTTTCCCCCATTTAAAAAAAAACATATATCACAAAAAGGAATTCTTTAACATATCAATATTTTAGCTTATTATATCCCCGCCGTAGCGGAGGGGCATTAAGCTTTACCCTTGTCCGTCTGTACGTCCGAAATAATGTCAATGCTAAATATAATGTAAAAGTCTGAGTCATCCTTTTCCCACCATTAAAAAAAAATCATATATCACAAAAGGAACTAACCTATCAAAATTTTTAGCTTATTATGCCCCGCTGTAGCGGAGGGCATTAAGCTGCATGTACCCTTGTTCGTCTGAACGTCTGTGCGTCTGTACGTCCCAAAATTGGGTTCCGTTCTCTAACTTTAGTTTGCCTTAACCAATTGTCATAAAACTTATACACAATGCTTATTACCACAAAATACAGGTAACATTTTAATTTTGGAAGCGTAACTTTTACCGTTCTAGAGTTATACTATTTACAAATAGAAAATTGCTGAAATTTTCATTTCCGTTCTCTTACTTCAATTTGTCTCAACTAAATGTTATTTCGTTCCATAACATATGCTCTTTTGATTTAAAGTATCAATGTTAGATCGGTTTTATTTTAGAATTTCACATACCTACACCCTACAGATGGCTTTATTACACATTTTGTATTATTCAAAAGAGCATTCTAAGGATAATTTTATATTCAACGTGTATAACTTCAATTGCTGTTTCAATGGATGTTTTACCTTTGACGTTTATTTTAAACTCTTATTTCCCGTTTTACCAGTGAAGAAGACTGTTTGTTAACATTTTACACCAAAATCACACGAAAAACCTGATAACACTAGAAAAGACCGACCAATTCACGCTTTAAAACGATCCTGGGCACAAAATCGTCTATTTTGTCGCATGAAACTGAAATGTGATCATAATTATGTCGATATCTGCAAAAAGGAAAAGTATTGCTGTTTATACAAGTATTATTTTATTTTAAGTAAGTTCTCTTGGGTAAATTTCAGCAGTATGGTTAGGAAATCAATTCTTTGTTATTTGAAGCAAAATGCCTTCAATGTAACGGTAAGCGTTATTAAATGTATCTATTGAATGGAATTTAGAAAAATCTTCACTAAGAAATTGGCAATAAACAGAAATTCATAACAATACAGGAACAAAACAAGTTCTGATGTAAAGTATCATAAGGATGAAAATGAAGAATTGAAAAAACACCATTTGGTATTTCAAAAGTAGTTTTGTAGATAAATTGACTCGTGATTACTATGTAGATTTCAATCAATATAATAAAGAGTTGGACCAAGTGATACCGGGCAAACTGTTGGTTGCAGGTTGCAATCGGCAAGTCAGTTGAATATGAAAGAGGAAAGAAAATATAAGTGTTTCACCAAAAATTATATATACGGGTATATAAGGTTCAATTTGTGAGTATTTGAAAGATGTGTAAGAATGTTTCGTATTTTATTTCCTTCATTCGACTGAACGAAGGTTTGAAATTTACTTGAAATTGATTCTTGCTGTTTTAAACTTATATGTATGAGTGCCATTATATGATTTTAACAATTATGAGACAAATAACAAATGATTTACCAGCGGTAAAATTTTAGCTGCAGAAGTTAACTTGCTACGGATAAATAGCAGAAAATGTAGAGATTTCGAGAAATCACACATAGCAATGTGTACGAAACAGAACCTTTTCAGGAAGAAATACAGGACTTTATCAAAATTCCACTGAAAGAATTGTTATGAAAAATAATGACCATTCCACCAGAGAATTTTTGTTGATTTAAAAAGTCATTTAAAAGTGTGCAAAGTTTGCTACAATTCTATTACGTCCCTTCTTAAACTATTTATGTTTAAAGTTTTGTTATTTTGTTGTGTTATATTAAATATGTAATATCACTTTTCTTTCAATTTGTGTGTCCCCCACCCTGTTTCTTTAATTCAAATATTTATTGTCATATAAACTCTTAACGATAAGTTAATAAAACATGAATTTAATTGAAATCTTGAGACACATGACAGATTATCATGATAATGATTACAGAAAGCCATTTAAAACAATTTACCAAATCTCTAAGGTTAGAATTTTATTGTGTGAACCATCAAATTTTAAGGCGGATTAATTGGTTTCATTGACAGATTTCCTCTTACAATATTTTATAACAAGTTTAATTGTTTAAAATGTAGGATTTATGCCCATCTGACCAAACTCATTAAACAAAAGTAAATAAGATGTAATAGTTATGTGCAAATTAGTATCCTTTTCATTTTCATCCTTAAATTAAATGAAGTAATTAAGAACTTGTATCTGTCAAGACCAATAGTTATTGTAAAATTGTAAAATGAATGAGTGTTCATTTGATATAAATAAAACCAAATGAAGTGCAAATGTCAATCATTAAGCAACCCAACAAAAAGTAACTAAATAATAAGAACATGCATTTCAAATATTAACAGAAGTATAATAATTAAATGTTTAGAAAAGAAAACTCATTTAATTCCATTCCCATTGTTAATTCTAAATGTAGAATGAGAGAAAAATATTTATTTGTTAGCATGTATATGTTCACGAAAAGAAAAGGAAAAACGTAAGCATTTCATAATTGTGACTTTCAAAATTGTGTCATTTTTTGCTTGTTATTGTTATAAATAAACCATTTAAAAGTCGTTTCGGCCACTTGCCCTCTTCTGTTTCCTTATTAATTTTCTTTATTATTTTATGACATTTATCTATTACTAGTAAAGATATGCTTATTTATACAAATTACGAATTTTGAATGACTACTACAAAAGTGAGATATCGAAAAAGAAAGCACTATCAAGCCCATTCATTTACTTAATCATTTAAAATTACTGCAAATACTACTTCAATTGATCTGAAATATATTGTACATGTCTAAAGGTTTTCCAAGTCTTACGTTACTATACAAAATATCCTGCTTAGAAGGAAAGGGTATTTTGCCAATAGTATACCTCTTGTAAACATGATATTAGTGTTGAATTCCACCGAATGCTCTTTATATCCATCTCAACGAAAACATTAGAGGTCTTCAGAAGTCGCGTTATTTTCAGACATGGCATTTCCCATCTGCACATGGAATTCCATAATGAATGCAAATACACCGGCAGAATAAAGAAAACTTATTATCATATATAGGAAATTTTGAAAATACCATGTTTCTCATCCAAACTAAATATATGTAGCATTATTACATAAGGTGGAATTATACATGTACATGTATATATATGTTCATTATATCATAATTGCACAAGGACGAATTTTGTAAGACGAGTATTTTGAATGGTGCTGGCAAATGTTCAAAACAATAGTTTTGTAAATATGATTTGCCAAAAAATAAGCCAGTCAGATATTTATATAAAAATAAAAATAAGAAAATGTGGTATTATTACCAACGAGGTAAATATCCAACAGAGACAAAATCACGTAGATTTTAGCTAATATACGTCAACCTACGTAGCATTTGACAACGAGAATAACTCATACCACATTGCAAGCAATAAAAGGATCCGACATAACAAAAGTAGAAAAATCAAAGACAAAAACCAATGGCACAGCATGTCATCGATTTATGTAAGAAACATTCATAAACGAAAAGCAAATATAATACACTCTAACAAACGACCAACAATGAAATTGAGACTCATGATTTTGGTACAGATACACAGCGAACTTGGTAGTGTTAATAATGTTTGCAGGCGCCCAACCCACTCTTAACATGGGGCAGTAGTGTTAACGCGTAACAATATAAAGACAGAAAATAAAGATTAGAGAGTCACACATGTATTTACTTTACTTCAAAACATGCCATTTTGTCGACTTCTACCAGAACGGACTTTGAACTGATTTGCTATTTAAACTTTTTCCACAGGAACTATGTATCAGTATACACTACTGTAACCTGTTCAAATGGGATATAGGAATAATAATTACCGGTATAATAAAGATTAATTCATTTGGATCTAAAACGTTTGCGAGTTGGTTAATCGTGACAATTAAACGAAAGATAATGATCACACTTTTCTCAACCACAATCAAAACAAACAGATAGTTAAATAAATGCTAAAACATGAATCATAATTAAAGAAATTATAGTTTAGAAAAAACGTAAATGATTTAGACATTAAACTCTTTCTAGTGGTTAACTCATCCCGCTTAAAAGAAAATTGTAACCCATAAAATCTTTATTTGCAAATACAATCTTCCACTTTTTCATCCTGTTACAATCTATATGGGGATGGAACTACCAATTTCAGTAGTAAAATCAAGAAAAAATCAATCGACCAATGAACACCAAACTGTTAACTTTTATTTTCCAACTTCTTTTCCCGCATTTGTGTAGTAATCCATTGCTATCTTCCGGTTTCGTTTGTCACGAGACTGAGTAACATATAGGATGGATCGAGCACAAAACACTTAATCGTTGATATGTAAAAAATCGTTACCTGATGATAGCTTAGGTTCTTGAGGACATGACAATTTTTGGGGCCCTCCCTTTTTTTCTTAAATCCGTAATTTTCGTTTTCTATCAATTTCCAATATTTTTGCGTTTTGTGTATTATAAGAATCTAAAATACTACAAATAACTTGTATTTGTTTTTACTATCAGAGACATATAATACATATATATATTATGTGTTATATGTCTCTGTTACTATCAATTCCAAGCCTATTATCCACATGGGGTCACTGATATATTATATTGAGAATATATCAGTGACCGCTGGATATTAAATAGATAACAAGCCACAACTATAAGAGAATGTTTATTATCTGTAAATGTGGTATTGAAAAATTGGAGATATGATTCTCTTATTGTTGCATTAATAGATATTTCTCGTATCACACTGTACAGAGTGTTGATACGAAAAAGTAATACGAAAATCTGCGTTAATCTGATTGGCTTATCTAGCATCATAAGACAATATTACGATATTTCCACTGGCTATTCGTTAGGACATTGATGACTTTCAAAGGTTACGACGATGCACATTTCGTCCATGGCAACGGACATATGGGATTTCTTTAGTGATATACAAAACACTCACACACTTTTCATCTGACAATCTTCTTTTTGTCAAATTTTATTACATTCTGCAGCATACAAAAAGCTCTTTTCAAGTTAATGTCTGCATAATACGTAACCATTAATAATTCCATGCCGAATGACAATTTGAGAGGCTGTTATGACAGAGAGCTGACACTATAAGGTTGCCCTATTAATTTATGCATAATTGTTTCAAGTTCGATGACAAGAAAGAAAATGTATCAGTTGGTTTTCGAAGACCCTTCTGTCCTGTTGGTTAAACCATTCCCCATATGCTTTTACAAATGTAATGTTTTAGTACAAATCTGAAAACTTGCTTGCAGTAGATAATTTATAACACACTGAGTAATGTTTCTTCAATGCCTTTATAATGGAACCGGCTACATGCAGAGAATCTGAGATGGATTTAGAGGGTTTTCCCGGAGCTTCTCAGACAATCATTGTCCTCCCCATATGAAATTTATGGATCCGCCACCGACATGTATATGATACACAATGCAGTAATTCTTGAAATGTGTGGTCAGTTCTCAAACTATGTAATCGCCGAAATAGCAGTTCACAATTACTTGTTGTGGTAAAATTAGTTGAGCTTGCCACGAAAATAGTTTTGCACACCTATTTCCCGAAATTGATAGTTTCCTAGCGGCCCCTAGCGTCGACTTACTATACATGTTATGATATTCTTGTTTCCTTTACAAATGTAAGTTGAATAAAACAAAGCAATTGGTCAAATATATAAATTTAGATATAAACATATATACATAGTTGTTTACAATCTCCTTTTGTCTATTTCACAATTTCCGTTTTTAACCGTAACTTGAGATTTTCGAACATAAACCACTCTGGAGATTTTCTTAAACGATGCGCAAATATCTTTCTATAACACCTATAAAGTCGTTGCCCGTCACAATCTCTATAAATGGGTACAAAATTAATTTAAATTGGCCTACCCCTAATTTCATTTTGCCAATTTCACAATTTCCGTTTTTAACCGTAACTTCAGATTTTCGAACATAAACCACTCTGGAAATTTTCTTAAACGATGCGCAAATATCTCTTCTACAACACCTATAAAGTCTTTGCGCGTCACAATCTCTACAAACGGGTCCAAAATTAACTTAAATTGGTGTACCCCAGTCTCATTTTGACAGTTTGAAAATTTCAGTTTTTAACAGTAACTTCAGATTTTCGAACATAAACCACTCTGGGGATTGTTTTACACGATGCGCCAATGTCTCCTCTACAACAACTATATAGTCGTTGCTCGTCACAATCTCTATAAATGGGTCCAAAATTAACTTAAATATGTCTACCCCTAATCTGATGTTGTCAATTTCTCAATTTCCGTTTTTAACCGTAACTTGAGATTTTCGAACATAAACCACTCTGGAGATTTTCTTAAACGATGCGCAAATGTCTTCTCTATAACACCTATAAAGTCGTTGCCCTCACAATCTCTATAAATGGGTACAAAATTAATTTAAATTGGCCTACCCCTAATTTCATTTTGCTCATTTCACAATTTTGTTTTTAACCGCAACTTCAGATTTTCGAACATAAACCACTCTGGAGGTTTTTTACACGATGCGCCAATGTCTCCACTACAACACCTATATAGTCGTTGCCCGTCACAACCTCTATAAATATGTCCAAAATTAACTTAAATTGGCCTACCCCCTAATTTCATTTTGCCAATTTCACAATTTCCGTTTTTAACCGTAACTTGAGATTTTCGAACATAAACCACTCTGGAGATTTTCTTAAACGATGCGCAAATATCTCTTCTACAACACCTATATAGTCTTTCCGCGCCACAATCTCTATAAACGGGTCCAAAATTAACTTAAATTGGTCTACCCCTCCCCTAAATCTCATTTTGACAATTTGACAATTTCATTTTTTAACAGTAACTTGAGATTTTCGAACATAAACCACTCTGGGATTATCTTACACGATGCGCCAATGTCTCCTGTACAACACCTATATAGTCGTTGCCCGTCACAATCTCTATAAATGGGTCCAAAATTAACTTAAATGTGTCTACCTCCCTAATCTCATGTTGTCAATTTCACAATTTCCGTTTTTAACCGTAACTTGAGATTTTGAACATAAACCACTCTGGAGATTTTCTTAAACGATGCACAAATGTCTTCTCTATAACACCTATTAAGTCGTTGCCCTTCACAATTTCTATAAATGGGTACAAAATTAATTTAAATTGGCCTACCCCTAATTTCATTTTGCCGATTTAACAATTTCTGTTTTTAACCGCAACTTCAGATTTTCGAACATAAACCACTCTGGAGATTTTCTTACACGATGCGCCAATATCTCCTCTACAACACCTATATAGTCTTTGCCCGTCACGATCTCTATAAATGGGTCCATAATTAACTTAAATTGGTCTACCCCACTAAATCTCATTTTGACAATTTGACAATTTCAGTTTTTTAACAGTAACTTCAGATTTTCGAACATAAACCACTCTAGGAATTGTCTTACATGATGCGCCAATGTCTCCTCTACAACACCTATATAGTCGTTGCCTCTCACAATCTCTATAAATGGATCCAAAATTAACTTAAATGTGTTTACCCTCGTAATCTCATGTTGTCAATTTCACAATTTCCGTTTTTTTAACCGTAACTTGAGATTTTCGAACATAAACCACTCTGGAGATTTTCTTAAACGATGCGAAAATGTCTTCTCTACAACACCTATAAAGTCGTTGCCCGTCACAATCTCTATAAATGGGTACAAAATTAATTTAAATTGGCCTACCCCCTAATTTCATTTTGCCAATTTGCCAATTTCCGTTTTTTAACCGTAACTTCAGATTTTCGAACATAAACCACTCTGGGGATTGTTTTACACGATGCACCAATGTCCCCTCTACAACACCTATATAGTCGTTGCCCGTCACAATCTCTATAAATATGTCCAAAATTAACTTAAATTGGTCTCCCCTAATCTTCTTTTGACAATTTGACAATTTC
This sequence comes from Mytilus coruscus, assembly GCA_017311375.1. Classification (NCBI taxonomy): domain Eukaryota; kingdom Metazoa; phylum Mollusca; class Bivalvia; order Mytilida; family Mytilidae; genus Mytilus; species Mytilus coruscus. Next base: position 62,484,550 of record CM029599.1, read on the forward strand.
CGTTTTTAATCGTAACTTCAGATTTTCGAACATAAACAACTCTGGAGATTTTCTTAAACGATGCGCAAATGTCTCTTCTACAAGACCTATATAGTCGTTGCCCGTCACAATCTCTATAAATGGGTACAAAATTAATTTAAATTGGCCTACCCCTAATTTCATTTTGCAAATTTCCCAATTTTCGTTTTTAACCGTAACTTCAGATTTTCGAACATAAACCACTCTGGAGATTTTCTTAAACGATGCGTCAATGTCTCTTCTACAACACCTATATAGTCTTTGCGCGTCACAATCTCTATAAACAGGTCCAAAATAACTTAAATTGGTATACCCCCACCCCTTATCTCATTTTGACAGTTTGCCAATTTCCGTTTTTAACCGTAACTTCAGATTTTCGAACATAAACCACTCTAGGGATTGTTTTACACGATGCACCAATGTCCTTCTACAACACCTATATAGTCGTTGCCCGTCACAACCTCTATAAATATGTCCAAAATTAACTTAAATTGGTCTCCCCCTAATCTTCTTTTGACAATTTGACAATTTCCGTTTTTAATCGTAACTTCAGATTTTCGAACATAAACAACTCTGGAGATTTTCTTAAACGATGCGCAAATGTCTCTTCTACAAGACCTATATAGTCGTTGCCCGTCACAATCTCTATAAATGGGTACAAAATTAATTTAAATTTGCCTACCCCTAATTTCATTTGCCAATTTCACAATTTCTGTTTTTAACCGTAACTTCAGGTTTTCGAACATAAACCACTCTGGAGATTTTCTTACACGATGCGCCAATGTCTCCTCTATAACACCTATATAATCGTTGCCCTTCACAATCTCTATAAATGGATCCAAATTAACCTAAATTGGTCTCTCCCTAATCTCATTATGTCAATTTTACAATTTCCGTTTTTAACCTTAACTTGAGATTTTCGAAGAGTGATTTTCTTAAACGATGCGCAAATGTCTTCTATAACACCTATGAAGTCGTTGCCCGTCACAATCTCTATAAATGGGTACAAAATTAATTTAAATTTGCCTACCCCTAATTTCATTTTGCCAATTTCACAATTTCTGTTTTTTAACCGTAACTTCAGGTTTTCGAACATAAACCACTCTGGAGATTTTCTTCCACGATGCGCCAATGTCTCCTCTACAACACCTATATAGTCGTTGCCCGTCACAACCTCTATAAATATGTCCAATATTAACTTAAATTGGTCTCCACCCCCAAATCTTATTTTGACAATATGACAATTTCAGTTTTTAAACAGTAACTTCAGATTTTCGAACATAAACCACTCTGGGATTGTCTTAAACGATGCGCAAATATCTCTTCTACAACACCTATATAGTCTTTGCGCGTCACAACCTCTATAAATATGTCCAAAATTAACTTAAATTGGTCTACCCCGAATCTCATTTTGATCATTTGACAATTTCCGTTTTTAACAGTAACTTCATATTTTCGAACATAAACCACTCTGGGGATTATCTTACACGATGCGCCAATGTCTCCTCTACAACACCTAATAGTCGTTGCCCGTCACAATCTCTATAAGTGGGTACAAAATTAATTTAAATTGGCCTACCCCTAATTTCATTTTTCCAATTTCCCAATTTCCGTTTTTAAACCGTAACTTCAGATTTTCGAACATAAACCACTCTGGAGATTTTCTTAAACGATGCGCAAATGTCTTCTCTAACACCTATAAAGTCGTTGCCCTCACAATCTCTATAAATGGGTACAAAATTAACTTAAATTGGCCTACCCCTAATTCCATTTTGCCAATTTCACAATTTTCGTTTTTAACCGTAACTTGAGATTCTCGAACATAAACCACTCTGGAGATTTTCTTAAACGATGCGCAAATGTCTCTTTTACAACAGCTGTATAGCCGTTGCCCGTCACAATCTCTATAAATATGTCCAAAATTAACTGAAGATAGTTTTTTTGTGTTTTTGTTTAAGATTGTATGTATTCTCCTAAGTGTTCGCTAGGTATTTGTAATTGTTCGCTAACTCGAAAAAACGTGATTGTCTTATGTGATATTGTGATTTTTAGTTATACCTCCTAATTGTTCGCTAGCTAATTGTTCGCTACAATTGTTCGCTAGCTTGAGTCAAGCCGCTCTTGATCTGAAAATATATTAACTATATCTAAATCTGCATTCTTATCGATTATGGTTCTACATCCTGTCGATACTAATATTTTTGCATTGCACAAGGTCATGTTCTTCTCTTAATGCTTTAAAACTAAATTCATTGAATGTGCATTGATTAATATTTTATTCTTTCAATAACTGCAAGAACTCTTAGATCGTTTTTTGTGTTTCTTTAGTCTATTTGATAATTTGTTGTGTCCATCTGATGAGTCAAGCCTTTTCAACTAGTTTTACGATTTGATCTTATGTTGCGCTTCTATAACATTGTCCTGTGTTTGAATGAGGGATGAGCGCTAGCAAACATGTTAAACCCGCATCATTATATGTGCCTATCCAAGTTAAGAACCTGTAACTCAATGGTTTCGTCGTCGCTCTTCCGTCATATTGGAGTCTTTTGTGGTTTACTATACTATATGAGTTATGCTCATTTCTGAAAGCCGTATGTTTACATATAGTTGCTTACATCTACGTCATTTTGCCTGTGGTGGACAGTTGTCTCATCGGAAATCATATCTTCTAATAATATATAAAATTTATTTGAAAAAAGAGATTTAAGATTGATTGTAAAAGTGTCAACAGAATGTGATCAATGAGTTCTAAACTTTACTTCTGCAATATATCCAAGTACTAAATTTTGTTTTCTTGTAGATTAGTTAATGTAAGGGTAACTACCTAATGTTTCGGTAAAAGTAAAATCATTAAAAATTATCAAATGTAGAAACTCTATAACGACGATAACCATAATTGTGTCTTTTCATTTTAAATTAATCCCAAAATACTCATTTTCACTTTTGTAATGATTATTTATTATTGCTTTTAAATTACCATTTTCCATGCTTAAAGTATAAGATATCAAAATTTAATTTGTTCTCAATGTACATATTCAACAAAGGATTTACGTTCTTATTCTTATTCAGTTCCAGGTGTGTATGATTGGTAAAACAACTATCCTGTTTGTGTATTGAAACGTATTACACTTTACATGCAAGTTAACTTGTAAATCAATATTTCTTCGGTTTATTCCTTTAAATCATGGCCTATCTAAAAAATTGATATTTATCTCCATTTTAATGTAAAAATTGTATCGATCATTTGACATTTCTTGTAGGGCCAAGAAGTAGTTAAGAAATAAGAAATAAACAAAACAAATACTATTTATATAATAATGTTGTGTTTAACATTGACTATGTGAAAATAGTAGCCAGGGTGAGAAAATAGTGCACGACCCGAAGGGAGTGCACTATTGTCTCTCACCCTGGCTACTATTTTCCTTAGTCAATGTTAAACACAACATTAATATCATTATTATACTGTTTACTATTTCAAATAGTGCTAATTGTGTATTTCTATGTAAAATATGCTTTTATTATGAAAGAAGCCCTTTATATAACTCTGCATATATAAGCTGTCTTAAAGAAAGTTGATTTTGTATACTTGACTGTTAGAAAGAGTTACAAATAAATAGATTCAAAAGTATGTGTTTTGAGGTGAAATAATTGATTTTAACTCTTTCTGAATTCAAATCATTATTGACTAGTTAAACAAGTAGAATTCTGCTTAAGCTGGTGCTAGAGGTTGTCTTGTCTTAAACTTGCTATGAGGTACCGTTATTTTGCCCATTTTTGAAGGCATGAACTCGTGTTGACTTCAAGATGAATAAGTACCAAAAAGGCATCGTGTCATAGCTTTGATTGTATTGTTTTGGATTTTGTCTAAACAAGGTTTACTCCATACCCCTTCCATTTCATTCTCATTAACCTTTTCCATAGTACTCAATAACTTTTAAAAATAGTGATGTGTTCATAACCATTTATCTGTAACAAATGACTTCTAAAGTATTCAAACAATTTTGGCTTCAACGGCAGTAAACAAAAGTAAACAAAGAACAAAAACGTTTTAACAGAAACTACAGTATTTTAAAGTCTCTTAAAATGTCATAAAAATTTAAATGATATCTACTATTTTCCCTTATAGTTTAACTGTAATAGTTAATTAATTGTCAGGCTAATAAATCCAACCCGGTTGTCTGTCAAAGCAACTAAGCTCCGCCTTTGCACGTGAAATCGAAAATGATTGACGTGAAAATCAATAGTCTGTTTCAACAGCAAGGCATACTATTTTCGCATAGTGCAGTTAACGCTATATATTTCTTTTGAAAACTATTCAAAATAGAGCAATTTTACTATAGAAGGACATTCTTACAGGAAGTATAATAATGTGTTATTTGAAAATATGTTTGCTCAAATGTAAAACCAAAAAGTTTGAACAGTGTACAGCACTAATACATTATGCCATACTGTGTGCCTCCTGGACAAGACAGAATGAATAGTAAGTTCAAATAAATGTGTTTCGTTGAACTCAACAACAATAAGACGTTCGAATATTTCATAAACGAAATATTTGATGTTAATATGGAAACATGTTAAGAACATCATTCCTATGAGAACCAACCGTGTTGCTGTTCTTTAAAAAAAAAAAAAAAAAACTGAATAAGGCAGACCTTATTAAGAAGCTTCAATTTTATTATTATTTTTTTTAATGATCATTAGTCTCGAACTACACGTTTCACAATGACGATAGTGTAATTAAGATCAATCCATGTTATTTATAGTTTTGAAACAATCTTTAATAGTCAATTTTAAAATAAAAGCTATCACAGGTACAGCTATGTTAACTCAATACCTTACTGACACCTTGACATCAACATTGAGAACTTATCAATATTTTACCACATTGTACAAAACAGATAATGTAGATTTTTCATTTGTAACATTTTATGTAGCAACTTATCAGCAGTAGCAGCTTATTTATATAATATTCATATTTTTAACGTCATGTTCTGGCTGTGTTAGCGCTAAGTACTTACTTTAAAACTATCTATATTGTTTACGAAAGAAGTTTCATTTTGTATTTTGGTTATTGTTTGGTTTGTACCAGGCTTGTTGTATATTTTCCTATTTAAGATTCACAGTGTATGCTTTGTCGACGATTTTATGGTACCGGTCCGCTTGTGTTATTGTTTACATGTCGACTATATATATTTTTCTACTGAACAAATTTTCCTTGTAAATTTGATTGAAAAGAGATATAGGGTTATGAAGCATCTTATTTTCCACTCATGTAATGTCCAGGTCTTTTGTAAAGTTATTTGAGATCGATGCATCAGCTTGACAAACATTTTTCGTTGCTAACTTTTTCTGTTTTAATTCCACCCATTAACTTGATTTTTTGTTTTACAGATGAATAACAACTTCTTTTCTTTAAACATATTTCTTGTAATATAGTTTTTCTTTAAGGGCATAAGCTGTCAAATTCATGTTCACCGATTAGACTCAATTCTCATATTTGATTTATAACATACTAAAACGTATATCCAATTTATAAAAGTCTAAAATAAACAATTTACAATGCATGGGCTCGATAATATGTTTCAACATTATAAACGGTGTTGTCATGACATCCCAAAAGCATGAGTTCGAATCCGGCGAGGGAAGAACAAAAGGACAAGGGCTATAAGGGCTATTTTTGGCCCCACCCCAAATTTCATTTAATTTGTCATGTTGTAACTCTATACCAAAGACATTCTGAAAATGTTGGCATTTTGGGTCTATCTCGTATATTATGTTGCCTAGCAACCAGATTGATGAGGAGATAAACTCATTAAAATGCTAAATATACAGCTTAATCTATCTAAATTTAAAATCAATTATGTTTAATATGCAGAGATATTTACACTTATACACTAATTAAATGCATCTCAATGTAATGCACATTTCTTGGCAAAATTATTTTAATTTCTCCATAGCAACAAATCTTTGTCCATAGCAACGGCATTTTGTTTTCTATTTTACAAGATTTAACTTTTAATATTTTGCAACAAAAAAATAAATCAAGATGCACATTGTAAAAAGGAACAAACTCCAAAGAAAATGGATAAGAATCAATGTTGAAATATCAACAAACAAAACTACAGACAAACAAAAGTAATTCTTTAAGAGAACGTGGTAATGAAATGCACTTCTAGAGTCCATCTGTGGTGTAAAATATTGTAACATTGCCCTTACGGTGAAATTGCTGGTTATTACATTGTTTTTTAATGAATTAATATGCGTACACCTTACATATTCTTTAAATCCTATTACATTAACATATTTTGTCTCTAGTGTTGGGTGGAGTCCTTTTAAGTTTTAATGCCCCCACCCTGGGGTTACACTAATTAGCGACGAAAAGAATAATATAGCCACAAGAAGAAAATCTTTATTTTAATTATCTGAAATGAAGAAATATAAAACATGGATTAAAGGGTGTTTTCCTTTATATAAGTGTATCTTCATTATAGTACTTATGTAGAGTCGGCAGGATTGACACGTTAAAGGAAGTGAAAGTGAATGGGAGCGAACTTGATTTTGATCGACCAGACCCAGATTCATTAAGGTTTGTCCTCCTTGTTCATCCGTACATCGAAATTGGTTTATATTCTCTATCTTTACCTTGCCACAAACAAATGTCCTGAAACTTAAACACAATCTATTTTATCACCAAACACAGATCAATTTAGAATTTAGGTGGAGTAACATTCACTCTTCTGTAGTAATGTCCCTTTATAAGTAGAAAAATCCGCATTTTTCAGTTTCCGTTCACTGACATGACTTATTTTACTTTGCCACAACCAAATGTTATGAAACTTGTACTCATTATACTTACTATCACTAAAGACATATCTAATTCTAGTTAGGATGGCATCATTTTATAAATAAATCTTACATTTCTCATCATTTACGTAAATTTAGGTATTGAATCTTTTAAATCTCTTTTCTAAACATTTTGTGTTATGGAATTTATCCCAACCACACACAACCCCCAACCCCAAACCCTCTTTCATAAATCATGGATCCAACCCTGATACAAAACTTGAGAAGATTGTCCCCTTTCTAACACAAACTTTTGAATTTAGATTAGAAGAAACATTAGAAATTATCAGATTTAGTTACATTGTATGTCTATATTAAATTTCATAATTATTTTTTTTTTCCTAAAGTTATCGTTGACTCCCTAATAGTATGTTGTTCATTACTTTTGAATTTTGAAAAAGTTAAACTAGGTATACTTGCCAAAATCATAACAGAAACACATGTTACTGATTTATAAGCGAAAAGTTAAATTCATATAAGCATAATTATGTATAATTTAAACTTTATCAGACGATTATGTCTCATTTTAAAGACAAATTTCAGGTTTTTTTTTGCTCTGCTTCGCTATGAAAAATTATGAAATAAACTATCGCACCATCCTTGCACCAAAAAGATTTTTTATCTGAAGTTCAATATGTAATAACTTGTCAAAATGAGAAAATTTTAATTTGGTGCAAGCATGGTGCAGTGGTCAAATGTAGAAAAACCACCATAATTTCTGTATTTTTGCGTCTTTTTCCGTTTATGACGTCATTTGCACCTACCATTGTGACGTCATTATACCTTTTTGTTAGATAATTTTTTAAATCATTGACTCATATTCTAATAATTTATGTAGAAAAATCACATGGGTTCAAACTTTTATTTTTGGTAAATCTGGGGCCATTTAGGCCCTTATAGCCCCTACTCCTTTGCTTCCGCAAATTTGCAAATTTTAACATTGTTGTGCTGATATTAAGAGTAATTTTCAATTTAGACTTGCATGTATATATATATATACACAAGTCTAAATTGAAAACAACGTTCAAACCTATGATTGCGTTGGATAAAAGCACATTTTTTTACGTGTGCATGTCAAACAAATTTCTTGGTAGAGGGTCTAAATACAGCACAAACAACATTTTCCAAAAGACCAAAAAATGAAAAGTATATTTTAACAAAACACATTTTGACTAACAGGTCGAAAACGGATGTTCTTAAACACTGCTGACTGCCATGGCGATTGCTATAATGTCTAGATATTAACGACAATCTTTCTAGCGAGGAGTTGAATCGTAATGAAAAACTATACTGTAGACAATAAATAAGTTATGTAAAGACTAAAAAGAACCCAACCAACAAAATATGTATGCTCTGGTGTTCTCCGGCAGCGTAAGCATGTCTTGCTCAACATGTGGGTGGTATTATAAATTCGACGAAGTCTCGTTCGGTGATGTCACAATCAAGAAAAGAGGTTGGAATTGTTGCTACTTCTATTTGAAAATATCCGTGGTCATCTCTGCCACTGATAAGTACATATTTCTAATGGACATTAAGAGGAGAAACTCAAATTCATGATTAAAATTATTACATAAGTCCGCTATGTACTTTTGTTGATGCTATGATTTTGAAAATAGACATATATGATCTAGAAGAGTTTGAAAGTTTTATAGAGATGATGTGATGGAAAAAAATATATAGATTTTGATCTATAAAGAGGTTAAACTCTAACTATCCTACTGTCTGTCGATACATTTATTTTGGCATTGCACTAGTCATGGCTTCTTTGACTGTCCATGACGTTAAAATACTAAATCCCTGGGATGTGTTTTAGTTGATTTTAGTCTCTGATGCATGATTTTTATTATTAATTGTTTTGGCTTTTAACTAGCTGTCAGTAACTGCGAGTACTCTCAAATCGTACTTGCTTGTTTATTTGACCTGTTGATACTAATTGTAATGCTTTTTGTTATTTAATGTTATTCAGGGTTATATCTGGTCTATATACCAGCTTTGATAAGTGTTTGGTACTAATATAAATTTCCACTTCGTACTATGAACATCAAAATTATTTATTTTGTTAAAATATTTCCTTTCTCTATTGTAACTGTATACGTATACCTAACAACAAAATTATTTTATTTACCTGTGTTTAAAGTTATTGCAAATGGCTGATATTTTTGTTCGAGCATATTGTTTTTCTTAAATTGTTTAACATTTGTTCAGTGTATGTTCAATGGTGTTACTATGTCCTTTGATTGAGTTAAGCTATTTCAGTTGATATTTTATAGTGTGTCTTTCTATGTTGTGATGTTACACTATTGTTTCAGAAAAAGGGTGAAGGTTTGGTACCATTAAAACGTTTAAACCCGCTGCATTTGTTTGCACCTGTCCTAAGTCAGGAATCTGATGTTCAGTAGTTGTCGTTTGTTGATGTGGTTCATAAGTGTTTCTCGTTTCTCGTTTTATATAGATTAGACCGTTGGTTTTCCCGTTTGAATGGTTTTACACTAGTAATTTTGGGGCCCTTTATAGCTTACTGTTCGGTGTGAGCCTAGGCTCCGTGTTGAAGACCGTACTTTGACCTATAATGGTTTACATTTATAAATTTTGACTTGGATGGAGAGTTGTCTCATTGGCACTCATACCACATCTTCTTATATCTATCGACATTAATTAATGATCAGAAAGGACAACTTGTTTATTGAACTATATGATTCGAATTTTAGGGTTACATTTTCAATACCTTCCTGGATAGAATTTCGTTTGCCACCATGAAAATTAAATCAGACGTGTGGAAACGTCTCAGCTTCGATATAAGCCACCAATCATATGCAAGTTTGCGATATAGAGTGAGAAACAGAAGTCAACAACATGGGAAATTGTTATGCTGTTTTTCGTTTGTATCACTCAATGTTGACGTTATGCATAAGTAATAAATTTATAAACAAGAACAGGAACATGACACGTAACGTTTAGTTTGTGTCAGTAGGAGTGAATGTAATAATAAACAATGATTTGGGGATTTATTTTATATTGTTAGGTCAAGATATCAAAGCAACATTCAAACTAATAGGTCAAAGATAAACTGACAACGCCATGGCAAAAAAGAAAAAGAAAAGACAACAGATATACAACAGTACACAAAACACAACGTAGAAAACTAAAGACAAACCAATCAGTTTGTAAATCCAGTAAAATGCGTATCAATGGACATCTTTATGAATAAGTTGTATAAGTAAATCATATGCTTATATATAAGTCGAAACCACATAACAATATAATCAGTAAAATAACCGGATTTTAACAATACATTCCTAAAATCCTATTAACAATTATTATGTGATCACAGGCTTATGTACACAAAACCGATGTTTAAAAAAATTTGAAAATGTACTAAAAATAAAAGTAAAAGTTCTGTTGGTATCAATAAAATCAGAAATATACATCAAACAGACAGCAACCGAACGACAAAAGAAAAAGATATCAGAAGTCAAAATACGGTGTATAAAAATGTGAATATATTTTAAAGACATGAAGCAAGAAGATAATAATAAAGATAACCTTTGATAAAGTTCCTGGATTGGAACAAGGTACTGGAACTTTGACTGAACTAAAAAAACTTTTAAGACCTCAGCCTATAACACTTAATCAATATAATTGCAATATGTCAAATAAAGTTCAAATATACAAACAAGATTGCTACGCCGTACAGAAATTTCCTCGGAGGAATTAAATTTTGTGTTGCAGTGTGTCATTGTTGTAAGATAGTCAAAATATGTTAAAAGTCAAATAACTCCCATCTAAATATTCAAATCAAAATCATGGTATAATATTGTCACAACACTTGCTGGCAAACAATATTACCAAATATGAGAGCTTACTATTAAACAGTCTGACAGGAAGTGCGTTCACAAGGCGATATTGTCACAATACTAAAAAATATTCAAAGTCCAATCACTCACGTAAAATATTAAGATCAAAATGACAGAATAATATGGTCAACTACACATGATTGCAATTAATAGTACTAATTATGAGATTTTCAAATGGTCTCAGAGGAGACTCGTTCATAAGGTGTTATTGTCACAATACTCTATAAAATATTCAAAGTCCCTTAATCTTAATAAAATGGTCAGATCAATATAACAGTATAATATGATCAACTTCACATAATTTCTTTAAAACACATGATTTAAACGCAACAACAAATGAAGATTAAGATATTTCTTTTAAAATAAAACCAAAATATGCAAGGCAGTGAGACACATTAAGATTAATAAAGGTACACTTAATGCCTGCGATACACATTACTTACAGATGTATCCGTCAAGTATCTGGCTTTTAGTGACAACATATGACTAAGATATTTTCAACAATTCATTGATATGAACCAAATGTTTATTTTAAATGTCTCTGATGTGATGATTCTTTCAGGGATGGGGAAAAATATGTGAATATTCTCATATATATTCTCGGCACATAAAATGCTTCATATCTGTCGCACGATGTTCATAGTTATCCGTGGTCATCCAAACTCCTGTTTCCTAAATGTCAAATATTTACAGATAGATGAGTTCATAACCTGCACAGTCAGTTTACTTGATTACAAGACATTTTGTCTGGAAAAAGTTAACATAAGACAGCTTTTATGATTGCTCCGAGCGATTCTAAGACTTTATGTTAACTTTTTCAAAAATCTAACCGTAGAATTCAGAAGTTTTCTATCAGAAAAGGCTGAATTATGAAAAAAAAAGCAGTTTGAATCAAAGATACAATTAAGTTCAAATATGAATAACAAATGAATTTCCAAAATATGATATAGTAGTAGTTTGCATCCCTATGATTTGAGTAAATAAAAAATACTAGTAACTAATCAATACAGGCTGCATATTTATGTATAATAGTGCATTTTATGTTTTATTTGATTTGCCTTTTTATTTTTTTTATTTTTGATGCTCTATGATTTCGTTACTATTTTGGTTTCCAATTTTTCATTTGAGAGTGACGAAACGGGCGTAATCTGGACTTGATTATGATAAAATCCAAAGAAGTGGTATAGTTACCAACGGGACAACTCTCCACCAGAGACCAAAATGGCGTAGAAGTTAGCAACTATAGGTCATCGTACGACCTTCAACATGATATCTTTTTGTACAATAACCAAACATCATGACGATATATCAAACTCTAAATAGCCCTAGTAAAGACAAGTTGTAAGCAACTATCACAGGGGAGGGGAGGTTATACTTATACTAATTCCTCGCCCTTTCTATATCTATTAGTAAAATATTAAAGATCATTCACACTGTAACCATTGTTGAAAAATATGATTCTAAATGACCCATTTGAACGAAAGAAATTTGAAATAAAAATCTTGTATAAATATTATGTTGCAAACTAGATGTTTAACAAGCCACAATCAATCAAAATACAAAATGAAAATTGCCTTTATATAATATTCTCCCTGTTCTTGTAAGATCATAAAGAAGACAACAACCTTTGCTAAATGAAAAACCAATCAATTTAAAATATACATCTTTGGTTTCGTTATGTTCATAAACAAGAGTAAGCGAATTACGACAGATCTTCATTTTAACCAGACTGGGGAAAACTTATTAAGGGCATGACACATTGTATTAATTCCAAAAATGTCTTCTAGATGTCTATTTGGGGTTTTGTTGTTTGCTTGTTGTCTCACAGATGTATACCCCTGCATCTCCTTTTATTCATAACTGTTCCGTATTGAAGATAGGCCTGTTCTAATAGACACACCCTAAACTTAACTTCCCAAAAAAACATAGTAAAGTGATTTAGTAACTTTTGACAAACACGTACAATAAAACAAACGCATCAGTCTTTCAAGGGGTTAATGAAATGACTTCAATTTTATCTCTTTCGTCCAAATTAGGGGAAGGCCTTAAAAAGTAAAAAAGACGGAGATCTTAGAGTAGATGTATAATGCCAGTGGTTCCTTTATTTGCTGTAATTTTTTTTTTGCTATTCAATGATTATAAATTTTTTAATAATTCCATTCTTACATCCCAACTTTGTCTAAATTACAGTGTTCATTTCATAATAACCGAAAAGAACTCGTATTATGTTGGCAAAATTTAATTCCACGTTGAGGCTAAAACAAAAAAATCCTAGATTCTCGTCCCCATCTGATATTTGGCTATTTTCTTTCTTTTTTGCTAAAAGTTTTCACCCCAAAAAAATGATGAAAAATTAAATTGAAATCCGAAAAAAAATCAATTTGTAGGGCATGGTTCTTTGAAATATTTAGATAGTCAAATAGTTTTTAAAGTATCACCTATCACATAAATAATCCTATGTCGTGCTCTTTTAAGACGGAGTATAAAGATGTATGCTTTAGGTAAATGCATGTATTTCAATAATATCTGGGTATTTTTATTAGTAGACTGTTTTATTTTTCTCGTGGTGGTGGACGGGACGATTGCTCTGGCTTATTTTTTTCCGCTGACGACCTGCGGCCTGAAAATGTTGTCCTCGCTGTCAACAGACAAGCCGGATGAAGTCTCAAGTGTCCTCAAGTAATAGCAACTAAGAACAATTGAACTTTATTGAAAATAATAATACCCCAATGGGATTGATGGCATACGTGAAATGTGAACAAATTACATAATACATCACAAAATGATATAAATAAAACCCGAAGAAGTGAATTATTGTGCGGCCAATTTATTAATTCACGGCATATCGTTCAGTTGCTTATGTAATGATCTTGATACAATGTTTCATTTATGAAGAGATATTGTTGACTTCGGCACTATTTATAAAGTAGTATTCAAGACTTCGACACTATTTATAAAGTATTCAAGACTTCGACACTATACTTCCGAGTTTTACAACAAAAGAGTAAATATTTTTTAGTATATTGTTTCCAAAATAAAACCTTCCGTTAAGTTGAATATATTTCAGCAAATATCAAATATATTTCAAAAATGAAACTCTGATAGGATGGTATACGAACTTTTGCAATCAATATCACTTAACACTATGCAAATCGATAAAACTATAACCGTTTTACAAGCCGTTGACTGAACAACACTAACTAACAGTTGAACGGCAAACGCCTGAATCTGACAGATAAAGGTCAATCTGTCGACACAAAAGTACCCGTATGTAAAATGTTTACGCCCACAAACAGCGCCACCTATAATTTTTCTTCGGCGACTTTGAGAACGATGTTCCGTTCTGTAGGAAATTAAAACATTAAATTAACTCAAACATTGAAAAGTAATTACAGAAAACAAATTAAAAGATATATTTTCACATGACTGGTTATGCATGATACGCTGGCAATGTGCGCAATCTCCTTTAATCCAAGATTGAAAAATAGTTTTGTTCCTAACTCAAAATGGCGGATTCAATGTTTACATTTTCCATCACAACAAGAGCTGACACAAAAGCGTGGCCGGGGATAAATTTGCATATTATTTATTGTGTAGGGTAGCTTATCCAATGGCATTTACTGTTATATAAATGGCTATACGTTACCATCCATTGTAACAAAAGTGGGGTGTGTTTAGTGTGCACACCTCAGGAATGCTGTGTATTCATTTTTGTACGGTAAAAATCAATGTTATCTTCATTATATTTCCATGCATACACAAGTCATAAGAACAAATACATTTTTTTATAAAACTTATAATGTAAAGTGACATGTTTAATTGTCTGCTGTAGCAAAAATTCGTGTAAATAAAGCTGATCCGTTTAAATTCAAGCACAGCAGACAAACACGTGGTCGTTCATTGATGTTTGTTTACTTAAATTGCACGTTGTTGTTACTGAACATACTTATTGTGTTATTATAGTTTAAGAGCAGATATAATTAATCTTACAATTGCATTTTAAAACTTTCAAGAGTTATATAATACACCTTGCTTAAGAAATATGTCTGGCTAGGTCCAGGGACTTCCTAAACTAGGTCCTTACAAAAAAATGAGACTGTAATTAATTACCATATTTACTTTGCATTTGATATTTTTGTATGTACATAGAGGAAAATAGAGTATATGGACATACTTGGGTTTAATTCCACCATAGGCAGTAATTTTAATAGGTTGGAGCAAATAGGGCAGATTGACCAAAATGCTACAAAATGTAGTGTCTCACATCTTTTTCTAAGTATACAGCAGCTCCTCTAAGGATTAGTAAGGAGCACTTTATATACAGTCCAGTGGCTAAGTCCTCTCTATTTTCCTTATTTATATTATTATATTTCTTATATTCTCTTGTAGTAAGCCAAAAGCTATAATTCCTCTTTTCCTAATCTGTCTATAAATAATGAAAGTTTGTATTCATTGTTGATGTTTGTAAAGTGACTTGTAACTGCTAACAGACACATTTATTTGGACTCTGGTGGATAGTTTTAGATTGTTATCTCAATTGCAATCATACCACATCTCTTTATTTTAGAACAGGTTCAGTATTTGACTAACAAACATTAAATCATTTGAAAATATAGTTCTGCAATGATTATGCATTAAAAATAAAATTGTATTAATGGTGTCACTATGTTTAAAATGACCACTGTAATTGTGAACTGCCATGACTGTCTTGTGCAAAAATTTCATTTAATAAGTTCCCTAATGAATAGTATATAGATGTATAAAAACACATGTATGTACTGATTCCAGGCTATCAATTCAAAAATAATTGATGTTTTTAATTAATTGAATAATAACTTATTGCAATTATCATGATCATGATGATAATACAAACTAGCATTCTGAAATGTAATACATATTATACAACTTTATGCAGTTTTTCTTAAATAGTAATAATCCAGTTATGTCATAAAAAGAAATTTTTGGTAAAGTTAGCAAAATTGTCAGAATTTCAACCACATTTAGGCCTAGGAAACTTATTTTTTAAGCATAGAGGTTGATAAGCTAAGTACTGTAAATTCAGAAATTATCATGAGGTTTTAATTAAAGTAAATAAAGTGATTAAATTGATTATCGCAATAATAAGAACTTGCATTCTGATTTGAAGATTTTTTGTAATATCAGAATAATAATTATCTCATTTTGTCCATTATTCAAAAAATTCTGAATATACTGTATTTAAGTCAGCTTTGTTTTTGTTTTGTATTTCAACTGGCAATGCATTTTAGAGCAGTTAAATGTGAATTTGGTTTAAATTTGAAGTTGATTCAGTATACTTTGACATATAAATAACACTCATTTATTTAAAAAAATTAAAGCATTTTCATACTTTATTTACTGATCAGCTTAACTAATCATTCATTATTTAATTAAAGGACTCAACAGTTATTTTAGGACTTTTGAATTCAAATTTAAGAATAAAATCCAAAACTTGTAATAATAGAAATAATATGAACTGCATGATATCATATTCCATTACAGCTTTTGTTCAGTTTTCTTTGTGTTGTTTAATTTATAATGTTTTAAATCCCTTTCTGGCCTTTTGTTTTTAAATTTTTTCTCTTGATTTAGAGCGAGAAACAGAACTTGTACATCTTATATAGTTTCTTATATAAAAGCAGGTATAATAAGAAAAAAGATAATTCTGTCCACTGCAAATTATCTTTTTTCATTCAATATTCACAAATTTGAAGTATGTATTGTCTACATTTTCTTTTATCCATATTGTATTTTAATGTAATGCAAATTTATATTGTACTGCTGATGAACCCTCTTGTATATAACTTTTGGCATGAAATCAAAATATATATTTTTCTGTTATAGGAATAATCCCTACTCTTTTATAAAAAGCTGGATCTGCTGAAAGGTTCTTGCTTTTCTCAGAATTTGCCTTATGCATTGTTACATCAGGAAAAAGGCTACCAATAATTAGCCTAATAATCAATGATGTCACACAGAAAGAACCCATCTCTTTGCAGATCATAGTAGAAAAAAGAGATAGTTGGTAACATAAATTATCTGTTTAACAATATCAAGAGAAACATTCCCATACAACATATCTGTCAGAAAGTTATTTCGCCACTCTTAACAGAGAAATCTTAAATATGTATATTGATAAGCAACTGAAGACTTGCATCTTGAAAACTAAAATGTCTAGAGGAGAGAACTATTGTTTCTCAATTGATGCTGTGTTATAATGTATAATTTCACTCTTTTTTCTCCATATGATCAGCATACAAAGTGACAAAGAACCTATAGATAAGTTCTTCAGGCTAAATAACTTTGTTTAATCTCATTTCTGGTGCAACATTTTCAATGCACCAGAGTAAAAACTTTCTATTTTAGATACTTTATTTATATATATAAATTGAATTAATTAAAGTCTAATTTTAAAAGGAAATTATTATTAAAACTGTTCTACTATTATATATTAACATTCTACATGAACAAACACTGAGTTTATTTTCATAAGCTTTCTAAGAATATTGATACAAAGAAAGTAGAACAAATACTATTATTCCATCTATCAAAAGAGTGTTTGAGAATATACTATGTATAGCAATTTATAAGTCCAAGTTTCAGAGAAAAGTTACTTATCTATAATTTTGTACTTTGGAAGTTTCAAAAACCTGAAATTACTTGAAAAAATGTCATATTCAACTATAACAGAACTATTTTGCTGTTACATCAGTAAAGGAACATGCAATATGGAATAGTTATACAAGAAAGTGTCGAAATATAACTTCAATCATTAATTTTACTCGAATTTACTGTTTTGAACTTGCAATTTCCTACGATGCATGTACGGAGTTATCTCCCTTTGATCTCCGCTTCGCCACGAATAAGCTGACACACATTCGTTGCCGGGGAATTTGGGATCAATAATGAATAAAATAAGAACCAGAAAATGATTTTACTTCATATTTTATACCCTCCATACGTTACCAAACCCATTTAAGGAATAATTTGGGATTTTCCGTAGACCTACGCAAATTTTCTAAAAAATTCCACTTCCATCGTCGTTTTAGAATACTTTTACAACACCTTTCTTAAATAAGTATACAGAATAATGAAGCTTATTTACTCAAGATTTGGACACTACAAGTTTTATTTATGTACGAGTTACAATAAGACGATACGAGGTAAAAAACCACGAGGTGTACACGTTCACAAAAAAAGGTAAACTCTGACCTTTTATCACGTGACCAATGTCTTGACCTTAGACGCCATTAAATCGTTTGCCGTTCAACTGTAAGCGTATTTTCAAGTACCTGCAAGCTACTTGATTTCGACGTCTTACACATAACGTTAAACGTCACGAATAACACTCTTTTGATGACGTCATATGCCTTAACGGTACATTTTGAAAATAAAATAACAATGTTTTTATAATGTCAACTATGTAAACTTAATGTTTACAAAGTCAAATACATCAATAAAGGCATACTAGGTCAGGAATGTGTATTCAAAATATGCGGAAAATATTCATTTTACCTCGAAAAAAGGGTTTTCCATGTATGAAAATGATAATTATTTGGGACTGAGAGGGTTAACATATATAGAAGACTTAGTCCTAGGACTGTTGTTATTACTGCCGACAAATTAGTTTTAGTCAGGTCAGCTCTAGAAGTAACTTCGAAACCAGTCATGTACAAAATTAATTTTGAAAAGTACAGCTTCAATTGAAAAGACTTATCTTTAGGTCTGGTCTGCTTCATACTAAGTAAATTTGTGATCAGAGCCGCTGAAAAAAAATTCTTTTAAATCTCCTTGTTTTGCGATACAAACAGTAAAAATGATTACAACTACAATGTCTTTCGTTTAAAAATGAGAAAAGGTTTTGTAACTATTTTAAAGACAAACAGTTCACGTACATTGCCTTTTGCAGAAAGATAACATTCTTTAAATAATGCTTATTCTATATAAAAGGTCAAGTTCTGATCTGTTATAAAATGTGTTAAGCCATGTATATCTGTAAGCTGAAGATATCGGTTCTACTAGCATTGATTAACACTGGCCTTATTTGTATTTCATTTAAGGAATGACTGTAATATTTTTCTGTCTATGAAGAAATAACATCAAAACGTGGTGCACACTGAATAACCCGCGTAGCGGGTTATTTTAAAGTGTGCACCCATTTATGTTATTTCGAATAGACAGAAAAATATTACAGTCATTCTTATAATTTAATTCTAAATTTCATTTTAACCGGAGTAAACCATGAAAAACGTTGATGACGTCACGGTCACATGACAAAATTGTGTCTATGAGCTGATAAACAAAACAACGTCAGCCAATCAGAAGACGCGTTACATCCAAAATTAAATTATACTGAAATATATATGATCTCTTTATAAATCTGTGAATTTGGTAACTCTGGATAGATTGGAATACAAAATACTGTATACATAACTGTCATTTTTGTTGGCGTTAATTGAAATTGTCTATTCTGTGGTTGTCGTTTGTTGATGTGGTTCATAAGTGTTTCTCGGTTCTCGTTTTATATAGATTAGACCGTTGGTTTTCCTGTTTGAATTGTTTTACACTAGTCATTTTATGGCCCAGTAATAGCTTGCTGTTCGGTGTGAGCCAAGGCTCCGTGTTAAAGGCCGTACTTTGACCTATAATTGTTTACTTTTAAACATTGTGACTTGGATGGAGAGTTGTCTCATTGGCACTCATACCACATCTTCTTATAACTATATATAGCTAACTTTAATAAGAAAAATACAATTTTTCGAATCATGCTATAAATTTTAGCAAACAACGTTCATTTGTAAGTTTAAAAACTTGTTTCTGATAGCATTGATTCTGGTCTTATTTGTACTTTATATTGAAAAATTATAATGATATAATAAATCAGTGAATTGTAACTCAGGATAGATTGTCTTATATTGATAACAGCAATTTCGGTATACATAACTTAGATTTTAATTTAATTTAGAATCAAAATGTCAAACTATCAAATTCATGATAATCAATATGACTCAAAATTTCATATTTGATTAGAACTTACTTGAATCGATATACAAAAGTCCAGAGGAATAATAAATAAATAAGCTTTATTTAGAGTCGGCAGAGCATACAAACAGAGACAACATAAGCTCTAATGAGCTTTTAACCGACATACAAGACATTTATAACAATACAACTCATAATACACATGCAATAAATTACAAAGCACAAAATGAAGCACTAAAAGCGTGATGGTAATAAGCAGACTATAAGCACGATAAGCTAGGTGTTAAAGCTAAAAGCATATAATGTGAACTAGGCATGATTAAAAGCTGGTTAAATGCATAGCATAAAATATTAAAAAGGGTATGATCTAAATGGTAAACATTTTAGCATAATATATTAATTAATAATCTGCACAAACTGTGCACTTACAGTTATTTCCATTCCATGACTTTAAAATATTTTTGAACTGACTTAAATTAGCAATTTTCTAAAATCATCAGGTAGATCATTCCATAAAACAGCAGCTGCATATTTAAAGAGTTCTTACCATAGGTTGATGTTCGAACCCTAGGTATATCTACAATATTAGAATATCTAAAATTATATTTACAAACTTTCAATACAACTAAATCATGTAAACATGGTGTTGACAATTTATATAAAATTTTAAAACATTCAATAGCCATGTTACGCATACGTCTAATTTTCAGTGATGGAACCTTTGCTCGTAAAAGTAGTTCATCATATGAACTAGCATATAGTCTTCATATATAAATCGTAAAGCCCTTTCCTGATTTTTTCTAATTTAGTAGTATTATTTTTGTTGCAAAATGCCATGCCAAAGGATAAAAATTAAAATTAGATAAAATAAATGTGTGGAAAATGGTCAATTTATTTAATTTAGTATGGTAGCAGCCAATGCGCTTTAAAACATTCGGTTGTTGAGATGCTTTACGACAAATATTTTTAATGTGGTGATTAAAATTAAGTTGATAGTCAATATCAATACCTTAAAGTTTGACAATCTCATCACAAGATATTTTTGCTGACTGTATATTAAAACAGGCTTTTTGAAAATGTTTCATTTCCAACTGCAATGGCTTGGAATATATCAGGATTTTCCTGCATACAATTAAATCTAAACCAATCAATTAAAACAGCACTTTCTCTTTCAAGTGTAGATAATAAATTTTCAAAATTGTTGTCAGCATACGACAGAGTATCTCATCAGCATAATTATACAGGGTACCATGTTCAATAAAATAGAATATGTCATTTATAAAATATTAAATAATAGAGGTCCAAGGATTGAGCCTTGGGGTACACCTTTCTGGATGTCAGCCCAACTGCTGAGTACTCCCTGAAGTTTGATTTGTTTCCTACGATCTGTAAGATAATTTTGAAGTAATTTCACTGATTTTGAAGAAAGACCATAGGCAGATAATTTACTTAAAAGAATGTCATGTGGTAGACAGTCAAAAGCTTTCGAAAGATCCATAAGTATTGCTGCCACATACATATTTTTATCCAGAGCTGTTTTCCAATCTTCAAGGAGTCTCAGCAAAGTTGTCTGACATCCATGACCTTTTCTAAATGCACATAAAAAAGCATGAAATATATTTTCAAAAAATTCAGTTAACTGGTCAGACATAACCATTTCATATACTTTTGAAATTGTAGGTAAAATGCTCACAGGTCTATAGTTCTTTTTATCAAGTGGATCGTTCTTTTTGTGTAGTGGTACGACCTGAGCTTCTTTAAGTCTGTTTGGAAATTCACTTGATTCTATAGTATTATTTATAAGTGTTGTTATATGTTTGTTCAGTACTGGTGCACCAGCTCGTAATAGCTTAGATGATATCTGATCTACTCCTGTAGCTTTTTTATATTGATCTTTTTCACCAGTTTGTCTACAGTGTCAACATGTATAGGTTTAAAATCAAAAAGTTTATCATGTTTTATGTTAGCTTTAATTTTCAAAATACTAGGATGTGTTTTTTCTTCAAAAATAGTACCTTTGCCTATGTCATTGGCAACATTAACAAAAAATGTATTAAAGTTGTCACAAACATCTTTAGTGTTGTTTAAAATTGTTTTTCTTCCACAAGTACTATTTTTGTTTGCTGCAGGTAGACTTTTTAGATAGAAACGGTTTAACTGTGCTACAAAAGTGTTGATTTTTATCCTCCAGCACATCTTTCTTGAAAATAAATGTGCACTGATTTTCTTTTTAATTTTGTAACCATATTTCTTTGTTTTTATATGCTTCCCAAGTTTTGTTTGTTTTGTACTTTTCAAATTTTGTTCTCAGCATTTGTTTGTGAAAATAGCTTTTCTTAGTTCTCTGTTCATATATGGTACTGAGTTTTTCTAGGGTATCTGTACTTCATCGGTGCATGACAATTTATCACATCAGAGACTTTAGTTTCAAAATCATTATATACAAGTTTATATCATCTATACATTCATCTGGAAAAAATATTAGAATATAGCAAAGTGCTCTCGACCAATGAAATTGTAGGATTTGGTGTTTCTTAATTGTGAAGAATGAATGAAATCAATGGCATGTTCTTAGTATTAAGGGATTATCCTATTGTTTAGGCCTACTTACAGTTCAAAACAAAGAGTTTCTATAAATGAGTTACAAATGCCCCGAAGCACATTTATCAGCTTGAAAGAATTTGTGATTAAAACTGACTAAAAGTTGAATTTTGAAAAAAAAAAAAAAAAAAAAAAATCAAAATTAGATGAAGTTTACTGGTGCAGTAACATTGGTTACTGGATCCGCGGTTGGTGAGAATAGTAATTTCCAATATTCTGATAAAATTCTAAAAAAGGAATTTAGTTTAACTTTTGAATATATTTTAAACTATTTTAAAGGCATTGTATTTGAACATTTCCCTGACATAATGAAGTAGTATTTGATGTAAAGGACTGGACTAAAATATTGGCTGTAAAATAAAATTTATTTGTAACTCAAATTTTGAATTTATTGATTTGAAATGGAAATAAACAAAAGATAATTCCTCTCTAAAATATTACATGATTTACATTCATACTTACAATCAGGAAACATTTCCTACCATTTCATTGTACTGTTGTGTCATCTAATGTATAAAACATAATTTATTATATTTTCCAAAATTATAAGAAGGTCCTTACATCACTAAAACTAATCTATAAATGAAATCATGCCTAAAAGGAAGTCATGCATTAATTACAAACATTACACTGACAATGAAACTAATTTTAAATGCAACCAATCAAAAGATCATTTTAAGCCTTGAGCACTTTACAATATTCTAAGTTTGTAAGAGAATGATAATCCTTACATATACATAGTGCATGAACCATTTATAATTTAGAATATAGCAAAGTGCTCTCGACCAATGAAATTGTAGGATTCGGTGTTTCTTAATAGTGAAGAATGAATGAAATCAATGGCATGTTCTTAGTATTAAGGATTATCCTATTGTTTAGGCCTACTTACAGTTCAAAACAAAGAGTTTCTATAAATGAGTTACAAATGCCCTGAAGCACATTTATCAGCTTGAAAGAATTTGTGATTAAAACTGACTAAAAGTTGAATTTTGAAACAAACAAACAAAAATCAAAATTAGATAAAGTTTACTGGTGCAGTAACATTGGTTACTGGATCCGCGGTTGGTGAGAATAGTAATTTCCAATATTCTTATAAAATTCTAAAAAGGAATTAAGTTTAACTTTTGAATATATTTTAAACCATTTTAAAGGCATTGTATTTGAACATTTCCTGACATAATGAAGTAGTATTTGATGTAAAGGACTGGACTAAAATATTGGCTGTAAAATAAAATTTATTTGTAACTCAAATTTTGAATTTATTGATTTGAAATGGAAATAAATAAAAGATAATTCCTCTCTAAAATATTACATGATTTACATTCATACTCACAATCAGGAAACATTTCTTACCATTTCATTGTACTGTTGTGTCATCTAATGTATAAAACATAATTTATTATATTTTCCAAAATTATAAGAAGGTCCTTACATCACTAAAACTAATCCATAAATGAAATCATGCCTAAAAGGAAGTCATGCATTAATTACAAACATTGCACTGACAATGAAACTAATTCTTAAATGCAACCAACCAAGAGATAATTTTAAGCTAACGCTCGTACTTAATCATGAAGAAAGGGATGATCATTCTCTTATATATACATGTGAGATAAACTCTATCTAATTAACAATTGAAATGAGCTCCGAGAACTCCATATGATCATATGACCCGATATGAACATACATACAGTGAAACCTGTTTTAGAGACCGCTTACGGGAGATCAAAATGTAGTCTCGTAAATAAAGGCAACAGTAGTATAGTACCGCTGTTCAAAAGTCATAAATCGATTGAGAATGAGATAAAAAGATCCGGGTTACAAACTAAAA
Source organism: Mytilus coruscus (assembly GCA_017311375.1). Taxonomy (NCBI): domain Eukaryota; kingdom Metazoa; phylum Mollusca; class Bivalvia; order Mytilida; family Mytilidae; genus Mytilus; species Mytilus coruscus. The sequence continues at coordinate 62,508,697 of CM029599.1, forward strand.
CCGAGGGAAACACATCAACTATAAGAGGAAAACATAAGACAGGGGATCATTTAATTCAGGTTGAATATAGATGAAATACACTACAAAGGATTTAAAACTGGTGGTTTTCTAACACAGGTTTTGATTAATACAGGTCGTCACTTTAGCTGGTCAGACTATAAATATATAAATAGACAGAAAAGCACGTGCAATCGTATAATAACAATTTGTTTACGTCTGTGTGATTTCATGTCAAAGGTTACAAAAATATGTAAATCATTCTTTACCCGTATCAGAACGATTTATTGTGAGCTGAATCAGTGGAGTCTTTGTTCTTCGTTTCACTTTTGAATGGTCACGTTTTTTCATAATTACACATGATTATAACATACGGCAACCAATCTTCAGCTATTGGTAAAATTAAGGTCGTGTAAATACGGATTCAAATGAGGTTCAATTATAGATTTGCAAGCCAATAATACATCAGAGAACAATTGAAGGTCTTCCCACATTACAATTTATAAATAACTGATACGTAGCTACCTTTGGTTTCCTCAAAGTTACTATTAACGTCCAATCATACTTTACACTGATTCAAAAATATATGGTTTCTATATACTTTTGACTTAGATATGAAAGATAATTTACTATTTCCGGTTAAGAAAATGCAATTTCTAGTCTCATATGATAGATTTCTTTGCACTGATTCCAAAATATATGGTTGCATATACTTTTGTCTTAAATATGAAAGAAAATTTGCTACTTCCGGTTAAGAAAATGTCATTTCCGGTTTCATGAGATAGTTTCTTTCCACTGATTCTAAAATGTAAATTTCTATATACCTTTCTTTCAAATAAGGAGATACTTAGCTACTCCCGGTTTACAGAAGGCGACTTCCAGTGTTATTCAAAGGTTATTGTAAGCTGATTAAAAAAATATAGTTTATAAGTATTTTTCCTTGAATTAGAGCAAAAATAGCTACTCCCGGTATACACAAGGTCACTTCCGGTTGTTTTTAAGTTCATGTGTCACCCAACCCTTTAGAAAAGACACTATGACCTTTATCATGTACCAGAATGAAGTTATATTCGATTTACCTTAAATTTTAACATTTAAGGTTCAATAACTCCTATAACAAATCATTAGATCGCTTCGGACTTAATTTATCATTTGTTCGTCGCAACAACCCCAACATTTAGCATCAGTTCTTTTATATGTACCTTTTAATGTATAATATAAGATGCACACTTAGGCAAAGGGCAAAATTTAGAAAATGACTAGACCTGTGTATAAAATTGTGCTATCAGATTTTAACTTTCATCTGAAGGTTAATGATGTTTGATCGTTGAACCCTGAGTTTCCGTGCAATACATGCCTTTGTGAAAATTTGCAATGTGTAAAATGTCAACACATTTTCTATTGATATTAGGGAGACCGTTGAACAGAGCACATGCATGTGTATTGATGCAATGACACGATAACTATTGATTTTATTTTTTTTTACAGGTAATTATTGTCTGGTCATGCATGCTTTTTCGTACACATGTTCACGGAGCGTACAGATTTGTATTGTAATCCATGTTTAGAAATTTGAATCCATGAGTTCACTAATATTTACGAACGTGGGAGCGATTTCTATGTCATTGATTTTAATTTCTCAGTTCAGGTCAGGACGTCATGCGGACTGCACATGTAGTTTTGTGCTAACGGGAATAAAGATTTTCGATTTATTTACAGGTAAACTGATGTTCAATCGCTGACCACGAATCTTCAAAAAAATTAATATAATTGTTTATTGTCTAACAATTTACATTTTGTTCCTTTATCCGAATTTTTCAGTCAAAATTTTGCTTGAAATGGCACAACTACGCACCCCTCCCCCAAATCTTAATGGGCGGTTGGCGGTTCTGCAACAATGTAAACAGAAGGCTAAAATTGTCGCAGCACCGTCAATTTGTCAGATTGCTGCGCATAGATAACATATTTGCAGTTTACAGTCGGATTTCCATGGTTAATAGATTCACTTGAACTTTCCTTTTCAGATATGATCTGCCTTCTCGAACATATTCGGCGATCATCATTTAACATTTTCATAGACACCTAATAATAATTATGCATTTTTCTCAGTGAATCTTATTTCATATCACAAATTGCATTTCATGTAATAGTACATATATCAAATCTGTTTATAAATCATGCGACCATTTCCTGCCAATTCTAATCTTGTTATTATTGATGAGCATCTAAGACAATAGGAACACAAATCTAAATTTTAAATCAGTTATCGGTTGTTCTCATGCCACCGTGTCCATTATACTGCTTCGTCAATTAATAATATTTGGTTTTATTTGGATTATCGATCTTCGCAAGTGATTGTTTTACCCATAATATCCTCCTTTTGACGTCGACATTTGGGAAAAGCAGATGCTTTTTAACCATAGAAAATACTTACACCAAACACGCTCACCCTCCCTTAATTCGGTTTAGAATGCAATTTATGGAAGATACTGCTGTTTGGTTTTGTTTGTTGTTTATTTCAGGTTTGCATTGTATGACGCGGAATCTGGGTCATAAATATCGAATTAAGCATATGCTTAAATCATTTTATGCTAAATTGATTTTAGGATATGCTAAAATCATTAAAGGGTATGCTTAATTCGATTTAGAATATGCTAAAATCAATTTAGCATATGCTGAATAACTAAGCTTATACAGAAACGTTGGTGCGGAATCGAAGTCATAATTATTTATAAAATTAGTTCAGCATATGCTTAACTCAATACAGCATATGCTAAATTCATTTAATCCTTATTTCAATAGAATATATACATAATTGCTCAATTTAAAGAAAACATCATCCAATGAGTGCAACCGTTACATAAGGGAGCAACCATTTGATTTATAGAGGGGAGGGGCTAGGAAGGATTTTTTTTATCCTGGCAATTTTTTCCGAGAAATATGTATTCTGCTTTTTTCGCTCGCTGTCTCGCGTCGTTTTTATGTAGAGAACATCCTGCTTTTTTATTTTTTCCGGTTTTAAATCCTGCCATTTTTGTCCAATATCGAGGTTTTAGCCCCCTCAACTCAAAATCAAATGGTAGGTTTCTTAATAAAAATGTTGACTTTCACTTGGGATCTTTAACAACTTTAAAACTATCACTGTTTAGTTAACGTATTCAATTCCTTAAAACGTAGTCAAAAATGAATATAAGAATAGTGGTCTGCGCAACGTCCTCTTTTAAACATTGAACATAAGCATCGAAAACTATCTGATCATCAATTTAGTTGCTATATGTTTAGTATTAGTAAGGACCGCATGCAGCTACTGTACAACCAACTAGTTAAGAAAGCGAGCTGTTCATTGAAGGACACAATTAATGAATTACATGCAAAATTATAATTTAGCATAAGCTAAATTCATTTTAATATAAGCTAAATTCATTTTACCAAAAGCTAAATTCATTGTACCATAAGTCAAATTCATTTTAGCATAAGCTAAATTCATTTATATGATCATATATGCGAAGTTTAATATTTATGACCTTGATTCCGCGACAACATTTCTGTATAAGTTGAACAATTCAGCATATGCTAAATTGATTTTAGCATATGCTAAAATCAATTCAAGCATACCCTTAAATGATTTTAGCATATGCTAAAATCGATCATTATGACCCTGGCTCCGCGCCATAGCATTGTCTATATAAATTAAGTCATCACCTTATGTTGAAAGCTGTACATTAGTTCTAATGTCAAGACTATCAATCAAGGAAAATAACTGAAACCTAGGCAAGGAGTTGATCTACAGAAATTGAATGGATAACTTGGAAATGATTTAATAAGGATTTTATAACATACATAAATGCATAATTTGCTGCAGTTTTGTATCTATCATTGGTATCTAGGGTTAGTCGCTTGATTTATGGCAGATTTCGCTGCACTAAGATAACATATTTGCAATTTACAGACTTATTTAAATCGTATGATAGTATATACAATGTAGCCTCTGCCTTTAGGGTTTATGCTTATCGTGATCTTTCCTATTCAAATATGGTCTGCAACTTCGAACATATTCGGCGATCATCATATAACATTTTCAAAGACACAAATGCAGTTTTCTCAGTGAATATTAGTTCCTATCACACATTGCATTTCATATAATAGTTCATATATCATATATGTTAATATTACATATGGTGTAGCATTCTCCTGTTTTCATTGGATATTACGATCACGTGTTTGAAAGGTTATTTTACATTGTATGTATCCGAAGCCTTGTTTCTATTTTTAAGTATATTGACGCTATGTTTCTATTTATATGTATATTTACGGTCAATATGAAAACCTTGCTAAATTTAGATTAATGACGTCATGACGTCACACATGAAAAGCATGGAGGAAGCGCTGCAGCAGATGAAAAGAAAATTTGCAAGTTTATCATGGATAGTATTAGAAAAATGTTACTTTTAAACAAATTTTTAGCCAAATATGGAAATTTCAATTAACGATGCAGTGCCGCAGACAGGAAAAGAAGTCATAGACTCTTGTAAAGTGAACATTTTGTGAAAATCTTTTCACCAAAAGTTCATTTTATATATATTCTACCTAAATGTCAACAACTGAGCCATAAAATAATAACCCTAAAGAAAAAATTATATTTGTATCTAGCTGTCTATTCAACTTTACACTGATTTTGAATGAAACTGCTCCACTAGAATTTTCATCACAAGAAGAAGTTTTCATGGAGGAAAAATCTTTCTATCTTCTTTTAATTGAAAATCATATATGTAATACTACCAGAATCTCAATTTACCTCAAACTGTTGTGCTTTATATCTTTTATACTTTTGTACGGTGTCTTGTATAAAAATCATAATTATTACATAATTTCAGTTTTTTCAGTGTAACTTGATGCCCCATGATTTTTATTTCTTAAAAGTACTTAAATCATGATGTTTTGTCATTCTGGGCACACAAAAGTCCACATGAGCTACTTCCTTGCAGTGAACATAGGAAAAATTCCCTATGCAGGTTACAGTCTTGTAATTGACTGCTCCATAGGCTTACATGCAAAACAGCTGATCTTTGTGAAAAATTTTAAAATAAAATGCTACATAGAAAATTTTGTTCCTGTGCATATCATGTATGTAGTAATGTGAAATTGTGATTTAATTGAAAAAGTGGGTCATGCCACGAAGAATAAAACGTTATGTAACCCTGCAGTCAAAACAATTCTTTTCTACTTTCTGTTTGCAGTTTTACTAGGCCGCACCACTTCCAGTAAACATGATATCCTTCCATTTTCCTGCTTTGATATCCCCAAAAGATGCAAGATTTAAAATAATTCTAAATATATGTTTCAACTCAGCATGAACTTTTAATCAAACAGAAAAATTGAGTCCAGAAAAAATTCAGAAAAATTAGACTATTTTATTTCACGCCATGTTTTGACATGCACCGGAAACTGGAGTTGTAATACAAGACTGGTACCTATACCTTGTCCATCGGATTTCTGATGATTAAGAAGTACCAGGCGTTAGAATATGTATAAAGTGCCAAGAAAATCAACCTAACGATGTTAGAGTACATCTGATTCGTAACTTCCTCCCGAGCGGGCTGGAACATGTACTTTTATTTCTAACTTCTACGACAACACCGCCTAGCATTGCGCAGACACCTTATATATCCCTCCTCTAACTATAGCTTATGAAAAATAAGCTTTCGTTTCGGGAGGTGTTACCTTGTCGTAGGAATTAAACAAGGATATCTGAAACAATACACGAAGTATACTTTTAGTGTACAGAAATTATCATCTACTCATTTCTTCAGTATAATTACAGGATGCAAATCTATTTTTAGAAGCATACAATCACTGTAAATTAATATATGTATATCTCTGCCTATGTGAAGTGACAACTGCAAATTATAGGTAACCGTTGCAGTCTTGTAATTGACTGCTCCATAGGCTTACATGCAAAACAGCTGATCTTTGAAAAATTTTAAAATAAAATGCTACAAAGAAAATTTTGTTCATGTGCATATCATGTATGTAGTAATGTGAAATTGTGATTTAATCGAAAAAAGTGGGTCATGCCACGAAGAATAAAAAGTTATTAACCCTGAAGTCAAAACAATTTTTTCTACTTTCTGTTTGTTGTTTTACTAAGCCGCACCACTTCCAGTAAACATGATATCCTTCCACTTTCCTGCTTTGATATCCCCAAAAGATGCAAGATTTTTTAAATCTAAATATATGTTTCAACTCAGCATAAACTTTTAATCAAACAGAAAAATTGAGTCCAGAAAAAATTCAGAAAAAATGGACTATTTTATTTCACGCCATGTTTTGACATGCACCTGAAACTGGAGTTGTAATACAAGACTGGTACCTATAACTGTAATGACATGTCTTGAAAAATAAATCATTTATTTCGTTTCATTAATTAGCTATATTTGAACATAAAAATGCCATTAAAAGAATTGTTTAGTTGTATTATTAAATATAATCTCATTATTAAAGGAGTATCCTTTTCTGAAACAGGGCAAAATTTGAAAATAAGTAACGCTAGGGCCGTCTTAACCTTGTTGTGGGGTATGAATGATTTGTTCATTGTCGAAGACCCTACATCAACTGTCAAGATGAAGAACAGGAATAAAAGCCCTGTTCATTGATAATATTCTATCTTTTCTATGTATTGTGTGCGATTTTGTCCCATGTACATTTACTCCATATCCTTTCATTTTTCTATGCCTATCAAATGATCTGTAAATCTCATTCTAGTTTATCTTTATGAATGTTAACTTATTATTTGGATACTGTGAAGCTAGAAGAGAATTGTTTTTATTATTTTTATTTTTCCTTCTCTTTGATCGAACCTCTCCCTTTTTCCATGAAATCTATCCAAGTGGGCCTCTTGTTTTAGTCAAATTAAAAACTACCCCATAACTTTTCATATTGAAGAATTTGTTGCAATACAACTATCTAAAGACAAGAAAGACTATACCTTTCTTTTTTGACAATACATGTCTTTATACATGCCTACTATATGAAGGTTTTCAATCTAATGAAAATATAGAACTCGGATTTCGTTATACTACATACGAGATCTAACGATGACCCTAATCTCTTTCACTTTTGTGACCTTTTTACGTAATATTAGACCCCAGAAAGAATTTATATCGACCAATCAGAATGCTCCTTATGAAAGCGACCTAGGACTATGTTGAAGATGGCGACGCAGATATTGAAAACAACTTAAAATGCATTAACTGAAATTTTGCCTTAGTACAAAGTGAAAGAATCGAAATTTGAGAAGAGACAAATTTTGGAAACTATTTTGGAGATCAAAGATTGCATGGTCAGGCTTCCAACATGCTTCAAGCGGGCTATGGAAAGAGTTTACATACACGATATCTGCTACATGTTCGCTGTTGCAAGGAAAATGATGGAACACGGTACAGACACTAGGACCGATGGTAAAATCGTAGTCTGCGGTCCAAGTTTCCAAACTTAAGTCTGTACCGATAATCAAGTCCGCATTCAAAGGTAAATTCTCGAAAATAGAGTATCAAAGGTTGACATTTTTCTATCATTGGGCAATTTCTCAAGTGTTTATAAAAAATTTTGTGGAGGATTCATAGTGTACGTTAAAGAAACATGACAATATCCCAGAAAATACATTGCAAGTCTTCCAACGCATTCTCCTACCAAAAATTATAATTTACAATGTCAATGAAGATATGGGATCAGATAAATCTAAATCCATTAGTAATAGTATATATACTAATTATAGATCATAATGATATTCTACTGTGTACTTGCAAAGATATACATGTATACTTAAGCCTGCACATGCAGAAGAAGTTTTAATATCAGCATACATTTTACTTCTGTCACACACTGATACATGTAGATATCCTGTGGTGCTCCAGATAATTGCTAGGAGAAATTTTCTGCCAAGGAAAAATTAATTGTTCACTATTCTTGGACTCGGCCACAGTGGGTCAAGATGGCTATTAGTGTTTCAGTTTTACCGTTTGAATGGTTTTACACTAGTACTTTTGGGGCCCTTTATAGCTTGTTGTTCGGTGTGAGCCAAGGCTCCGTGTTGAAGGCCGTACATTGACCTATAATGGTTTACTTTTATAAATTGTTATTTGGATGGAGAGTTGTCTCATTGGCACTCACACCATATCTTCCTATATCTCATTAAATATTAGTTTAATGCTGTGTGAGAAAAATAACTTCATCCTGTTCATGTACATGTATGTTAACCAGATACAATGTATCTGAAACTACAGAAAATACATTTTATGCCCCGCAGTATACGTAGCTGAGGGGCATTAAGTTTTACCTTGTGACTGTCCATTTGTCCGTGCGTCCGTCCGTACATCCCAAAGTTGGTTTCCTTTCTGTAACTTTAGTTTGCATCAACCAAATGTTATGAAACCGATACACAATGCTTATTACCATAAAAACACAGATCAAGTTTGAATTTCATTGGTGTCACTTTAACCGTTCCAGAGTTATGCCCCTTTATAAATGGTAAAATTGCTGAATTTTCGTTTCCATTCACTAACTTTAGTTTGCCTCAACCAAATGTTATGAAACTTATACACAATACGTATTACCACAAAACTCAGATCAAGCACATATTTGGGTAGCATCACTTTTACCGTTCTTCAGTTATGTCTCTTTATAACTTAATATGATCTGCAAGAGTGGGTATCATCGGTGTCCTATGGACACATTCCCAATTTATTGTAGTCTTTCATGCTCAAATATTTAGCTTTAGCTACATGAGTAACTTTGCAGAGGCGGATTTAGAGGGGAGCCCAGAGGGCGCCGGTCCCCTTTTGGGAAAAATTTGGTTGATTATATAGGGTTTCACTGAAGCATGGCTGTACAGGCCCCCTTATGAAAATTTCTGGGTCTGCCACTGCTTTGTTTTCATTTGTAACATTACTAGTATAAATAATTTTGAAGACTTGTTTAAGTAATTATGCTCTTGACTGATATAATACTCTCTTTACATTCAACATGTCCAATACATATTCTTGATCAATATACAGTATAGAAGAACAAGACAGATGAGGCTATCTCTATCATAGTACATATATGTATGTTAAATTGTTGAGAAAACAACCAACCATCAAACAAAATCAATAGGTATCTTATAAATTTAATGTCTGGAAATGATGATGCTAGACAAAAAGTAAAAATGTGAAATGAAATGAAATACAACCGTGTACAAGTTTAAAGATTTGTGTACTGATTCTGATAATAAATACGTACAAATTTGATTAGGGAATCCACACCTCAAGGACTAATCCCAAAAAGGATTACTCAAGGGCCAGTGTTTTTATTTCCCCAAAAAATGTTCAAAGATAAGAAGATGTGGGTCCTAGAAATGGATTCACAATGTCAATTTATAAATTTACTTTAAATAACCTATCTTTATAAGTAACATTTATTTAAGAACAATAAAACATTCTGTCATTAACCAAAAGAACATTAAAATGTGTTTGAATAAACACTAGTATTAAGTAACAGGGTATGTACATGTACATGTAGGTAGGAAACCCTAAAATGGATGTTAAATAATCTTAAATAAGCTTTATAATGGAGTCAGCATTGTTTTGAATATTCTATAAATATATTTAGATTGATATTTCAGGAGCAGACATTCTTTCCTGGTTTATATAGCTTCATGGAAAGGAATCAGACATAGAAAGTTTGGGGAAATGAAATTGAGAGTCACTGTGAATAATTCACACACATGCCAGACATAAAGAAATGGCCAGACACAGGCTCAGCTATAGAATCTGTATCAACTGGAAGCAACAGCATTTTCATCAGAAAACTAAAAAGGATGTGAAAACATGAAATATGCATTTGGAAATGTTCAGCCACCAAACAAATAGATATGCCAGGAAATGCAAATTGTTTGCTAATATAAATGTCAATGATGTCTTTACAAAACCAAAGATATAAAAGCCTTTTCATTTATACATGCAACAGTCATATACAATACAGATTTAAGACCAACAGACATTCTTTAAATCTTTGGTAGCCACAGAACCTAGTCCAAGAGATTCCATATTCAACTCGTTATGAAACATATTTGACCAATCTGGTTTCCAATAGAAGTTTAAAATAAGTTCTACATGTACATGACATGATGATCACCAGCAATGAAGGTGATACAGGATTTGATATTCAAAGTTAGTAATGATGAGAAGTATAAAGTGAAGTTGAACCTCCCACCATAATAGCATTCTGCACATTTTGGATCACATATGGATCAAGCTGTTGTACTTGTGAACTAAAAGATTGTTGCTTGTCAGGTACATTGTACATGTTGACAGTGCAATAAGTTCATTAAATAAAATGCAGTTCAGAACAGTTAGTAATAGATAGATTTCTTCTGTCTTTATTTGAACAGATAAACCAGATAATTAAAAATAATTTTTCTGACAACTACGTCTGTTCTGGAACTGAACATGCTGAAGACTACATGCACTTTTGTATCTTTCTTGTTCATTTTCCTCCAGATAAATGTATCTTTTATTTACTGACTATCACCATGAGGCTTATAAGGAAGCTTAATTCCTCCAAGGTCTCCAGTTTTGTCCAAAAGTTTCAGAATACATTTTTGTACAAGACATGCAAGACATGAAATGCTAATCGGACAACAACATTTACTATTTATATAAAGTTTTATATTTCAGAGGGTAGAAATCATGGAGTTTTCATACTTAAAATCATAATGTATAAAGAATCCTTATGTTTAGAAGTTTCTGTCAAGTCATACATGTATGTCCATTGTCCTTATCCTCATTTCCATTGTTCAGCGACTCCTAAAAACTACAAGTGTAGTGATTTTATGAAGTGAATTTGTGGCATATTATAAGTAATAAGATAACTATATTTGGTATACATGTATGGGATCCAAGGTTTACATGTGTTGTCAGACAGGGTTCAACTTGTCTCTCAATTTTTGTCGAGCCTGCGACTTTTGTCGCAGAAAGCTCGACATATGGATAGTGATCCGGCGGCGTTATTAACTACATGTAACTTCTTAAAAGCTTAATATTTCAGAAGGTAGAAGACCTGGATGCTTCATACTTTGTATATAGATGCCTTATGATATGAAGATTCCGTCTGTCATATGTCCATTGTCCTTGGCCTCATTTTCATGGTTCAGTGACTACTTGAAAAAAAGTTCAGATTTTTGTAATGTTAATTTCTCTTATTATGACTAATTGGATAACTATATTTGGTATGTGCATACCTTGCAAGGTCGTCATGTCTGTCAGACAGTTTTCATTTGATCTCGACCTCATTTCATGGATCAGTGAACGAGGTAAAGTTTTCGTGGTCAAGACCATATCTCAGATACGATAAGCAATATTTGGTGTATGTAATGATTGTAAGGTGTACATGTCCAGCTGGCAGGTGTCATCTGACCTCGACCTCATTTTCATGGTGGACCGTTCAGTGGTAATAGTTTAGTTTTTGTGTTTTGGTCTGTTTTACGATGTACATGTACATATCAGTCTGGCAGGTTTTATTTGACCTTTACCTCATTTTCACGGTTCATTGCTCAATGTTAAGTTTTTTTGTTTTGTCTGTTTTCTAATACTGTATGCAATAGGTCAACTATATTTGGTGTATTGTAATATTTTACTATGTGCATGTCAGTCCGGCAGGATTTATTTGACCTTGACCTCATTTTTCATGATTCATTGATTATGTTAAGTATTTGTGTTGTGGTCTGTTTTCTTAAACTTTAAGCAATAGGTCAACTATATTTGGTGTATGGAATGATTGTAAGGTGTATATGTCTGTCTGATAGGTATCATCTGACCTTCACCTCATTTTCATGGTTCATTGGTCAATGTTCAGTTTTCCTGTTGACTTTGTTTCTTAGATACTATAAGCAATAGGTCAACTATATTTGATGCATGGAATGATTTAAGGTGTACATGTCTGTCTGGCAGGGTTTATCTGACCTTGACTTCATTTTCATGGTTCATTGGTCAGTATGAAATTTCCATGGTTTGGTCTGTTTCTTTTATACAACAAGCAATAGGTCATCTATATTCTGTGTATGGAATGATTGTATTAAAGGTGTACATGTATTTCGGCCTTGGTTTATCTGACCTTGATCTCATTTTCTTGGATCATAAATGTTAATGTGATACTTGTAGTAAAACTTTATATGTAGGACTATAAACATAAAATCAGTGGTAAGTATAGTAGGCGAGACTACAAGTACAACAGGTCTACAACAGGGTTTATGCTTGGTACAGGCACATGAAATGTGATTGAAATAGTTGTTGTGTCACCTGAGACCATTGTTGCAAAATGCGACACTTAGGGATTACAATCAGCATAATAATGCAGCAGCATAAACTATTTGAATAAAGTTTGATATTTCAGAAGATAGATGACCTGGATGTTTCATACCTTGTATACAGATACATTTTGTGTACCTTATGTGTAGTCACTAAGTTTCTGTCCATCAAATGTCCATTGTCCATGACCTAATTTTTATGGCTCAGTGACTGCTTGAATAAAATCATGCTTTTTTTCTCATCTGAAATTTTCACTTACAAATGTATTATGGTCAAGTCTGTATCTCAGATTCTATAAGCAATAGCTGTACTGTATTTGGTGTATGGAATAATTGTTAGATGTACATATGCATGTTGGACTAGCAGTTTTCATCGAACCTTGACCTCTTTTCATGGTTCAATCTTTAGTGTATGGAATGATTTTAAGGTGAACATGTCCGACACAGGCATTTTTTCTGACCTTGACCTTTTCATGATTCATTATATGACATTTATTATTGATGATTTTGGTCTATTTTGCAGACACCTAAAGCAATAGGGCCACTATATTCTGCATATGGAATGATTATTAGGTGTTCATGTCTTGTCTGGCAAGTTTCATTTGACCTATCCCTCATTTTTATGCCAGGTTCATTTGTCAGTGCTAATTTGTGTTTTTTTTTATCAGTTTATCAGATTAAGTATATGAAATGATAGGTACCGGTATATTTTGAATATGTTTGTTTGGCAGAATTCATATTACTGTGACCTCATTTTCCTGGTTCATTTGTCAGTGGTAAGATTTGATTTGGTCTTTTTCCAAGTACTCAAAATATACGACCACTATGTTTGGTGTATGTAATGAATGTAAGTTGAACATGTTTGTCTGGCATGCACTACAAACTGCTCAGAGTCTGAAAAGACCATATTTTGTACTCAACCAGAAAGGTCAAGCACAATTTTACTTGACAAGACTCAACAGTACTTAAATGTAGTTGACCTTTGTCTAGACTCACTTAAGTCAGATTGAGTACTTGATAATCTTGCTAAATATAAAAATAAGAGGATGTGGTATGATTACCAATGAAGCAACTTTCCACAAGAGACCAAATGACACAGAAATGAACAAGTATAGGTCACCATACGGCCTTCAACAATAAGCAAAGCCCTTAGAGCATAGCAATAAAAGGCCCGAAATGACAAATGTAAAACATTCCAAACTAGTAAAAAAATGGCCTAATTTATGTCTGAATATATAAGTCTCCACAAATGCTTGACCAGTCTTGACCAATGCTCGAATCAGTTTTGAACTTTTCATTTAATCTCAACTGGTCTTGACCCAGACTGAATCAGCCCATCTATATAGATATAGGAAGATGTGGTATGTCAATTATATATTGATCTTATAAAATGACAGGTTATTGATAATTTAGTTTATTGCTTTCAAATTTAAAAATTTGATTAAAAGGTAAAAAAGCTAGAATTTTCATTTTGGACTAAATTCAGATAGTTACCTTTAAAAATGTCTATAACTTTTTAAATTAACTTGGATTTTAATAAAACTCTACAGCTATCTCAATCATATATTGATTTTACAAAATGCAAGGTTATTTGAAGTCTGGTTTATTGCTAGCCATAAATGTAAGGATTTATTTAAAAGGTAAAAAGCAAGAATTTTCAATTCGAGCTAAATTCACAGCTATCTAAATCATATATTGATAATACAAAATGCCTGGTTATTAGTCCCCTACTGACAAAGTCGAATTGGACTTTAGGTTTACACTCCGTCTGTCTGTCTGTCTGTCCATCCGTCAGTCCGGCAAATCAGTTTTCCACACTTTTGTCTTCGTGCTTGAAGATATTGATTTAATTTTTGGCGTATTGTTTTATCATGACAAGTTATAATTACAGATCAAGTTCGAATTTTATTTATCAATTAGTATGTCAATGATAGACTAGGATTGGTTTTGGTATATATGTATCCGCTACAGCATGGGAATTGTATAGGAAATACACGTGTATTTAAATATATAGCCTACTACCTAAGATTTTTTCTTACTAGATACAAAATAAAGAGCCCCAAATAGGACAGTTCACAAAATAGGACAGTTAGGCACCTCTTTAGTAGACTCTACCAACTGAGCTAAAAAAACTTCACCAGAGCAGCTAATAGAGGACAGTTTTTTCTCGTATGCAAGCCGAGGTTGGGGTACTTGTGGCGCTACACATATATATGTATGGTTTATCAATGGTTAGACTTTTACATGTCCCATTCAAACTATGCATAGTTTGCTCCCCTTATCAAAATCCTTGATCCACATCTGGCAGAGGGAAGCACCGCTATAGTGTTCAGTTTAAACGTGTTTACTGTACATTTTAATTTCAACGATTACGATCCGACCTCAAGTCATAAAGCATATGAGGCACATCTGAAAACTATGACAAACGTCACATATTTCAAATATTCATGGCTATAGTTACAATATGACGACGAAAGAGATTTAAAACTATTTCCAAACGAGTAACAATCGAAGCGATAAATTTTAAGTCCCATTGTTTTTATTTTTGGATACCCTCAGGACCTTTTAATGAACCTCATTCAAGTATATGTACCGCGTGCGCTGTTCAGATTCGATAACTAGAATTCTGATTGGTTGAAAAGTCACATGCAAAATCCTTTACAAGTGAAAACTTATACGGGTAGTTGTTAGATCTCGTATGTAGTTTAACGAAATCCGAGTTCTATATTTTAATTAGATTGAAGGTTTTTGGGCTGTACTTCACACCCTATGCATATAAAATTTGCAATAAAATCCTAGAATAAACAAAATGAATACTCAAGTTGGTGTTTTGGTAAGAATATTGATTACTTGTCACACCTAAGCACAAAATCTTTGTCATCATGGATAGTATTAGCAAAATTCAACTTTTAAACAAATTTTTAACCCAAATATGGAAATTTCAATTAAGGATGCAGTGCCGCAGACAGGAAAAGAAGTCATAGATTCTTGTAAAGTGAACATTTTGTGAAAATCTTTTCACCAAAAGTTCATTTTATATATATTCTACCTAAATGTCAACAATTGAGCCATAAAATAATAACCCTAAAGAAACAAAATACTTTTGTATCTAGCTGTCTATTCAACTTTACACTGATTTTCAATGAAACTGCTCAACTAGAATTTTCATCACAAGAAGAAGTTTTCATGGAGGAAAAATCTTTCTATGTTCTTTTTAATTGAAAATCATATATGTAATACTACCAGAATCTCAATTTACCTCAAACTGTTGTGCTTTATATCTTTTTATACTTTTGTATGGTGTCTTGTATAAAAAATCATAATTATTACATAATTTCAGTTTTTTTCAGTGTAACTTGATACCCCATGATTTTTATTTCTTAAAAAGTACTTAAATCATGATGTTTTGTCATTCTGGGCACACAAAAGTCCACATGAGCTACTTCCTTGCAGTGAACATAGGAAAAATTCCCTATGCAGGTTGCAGTCTTGTAATTGACTGCTCCATAGGCTTACATGCAAAACAGCTGATCTTTGAAAAATTTAAAAAAAATGCTACATAGAAAATGTTGTTTATGTGCATATCATTTATGTAGTAATGTGAAATTGTGATTTAATCAAAAAAAAAAAATGGGTCATGCCACGAAGAATAAAAAGTTATTAACCCTGAAGTCAAAACAATTTTTTCTACTTTCTGTTTGCTGTTTTACTAAGCCGCACCACTTCCAGTAAACATGATATCCTTCCACTTTCCTGCTTTGATATCCCCAAAAGATGCAAGATTTTTTAAAATCTAAATATATGTTTCAACTCAGCATAAACTTTTAATCAAACAGAAAAATTGAGTCCAGAAAAATTCAGAAAAAATAAGACTATTTTATTTCATGCCATGTTTTGACATGCAACGGAAACTGGAGTTGTAATACAAGACTGGTACCTATACCTTGTCCATCGGATTTCTGATGATTAAGAAGTACCAGGCGTTAGAATATGTATAAAGTGCCAAGAAAATCAACCTAACGATGTTAGAGTACATCTGATTCGTAACTTCCTCCCGAGCGGGGCTGGAACCTGTACTTTTTATTTCTAACTTCTACGACAACACCGCCTAGCATTGCAAAGACACCTTATATATCCCCTACTCTAACTATAGCTTATGAAAATAAGCTTTCGTTTCGGGAGGTGTTACCTTGTCGTAGGAATTAAACAAGGATATCTGAAACAATACACGAAGTATACTTTTAGTGTACAGAAATTATCATCTACTCATCTGTTCAGTATAATTACAGGATGCTAATCTAGTTTTAGAAGCATACAATCACTATAAATTAATATATGTATATGTCTGCCTATGTGAAGTGACAACTGCAAATTATAGGTTGCAGTCTTGTAATTGACTGCTCCATAGGCTTACATGCAAAACAGCTGATCTTTGAAAAATTTTAAAATAAAATGCTACAAAGAAAATTTTGTTCATGTGCATATCATGTATGTAGTAATGTGAAATTGTGATTTAATCGAAAAAAGTGGGTCATGCCACGAAGAATAAAAAGTTATTAACCCTGAAGTCAAAACAATTTTTTCTACTTTCTGTTTGCTGTTTTACGAGGCCGCACCACTTCCAGTAAACATGATATCCTTCTACTTTCCTGCTTTGATATCCCCAAAAGATGCAAGATTTTTAAAATCTAAATATATGTTTCAGCTCAGCATAAACATTTAATCAAACAGAAAAATTGAGTCCAGAAAAATTCAGAAAAAATGGACTATTTTATTTCACGCCATGTTTTGACATGCATCTGAAACTGGAGTTGTAATACAAGACTGGTACCTATAACTGTAATGACATGTCTTAAAAAATAAATCATTTATTTTGTTTCATTAATTAGCTATATTTGAACATAAAAATGCCATTAAAAGAATTGTTTAGTTGTATTATTAAATATAATCTCATTATTAAAGGAGTACCCTTTTCTGAAACTAGGCAAAATTTGAAAATAAGTAACGCTAGGGCCGTCTTAACCTTGTTGTGGGTATGAATGATTTGTTCATTGTTGAAGACCTTACATCAACTGTCAAGATGAAGAACAGGAATAAAAGCCCTGTTCATTGATAATTTTCTATGTTTTCTATGTATTGTGTGCGATTTTGTCCCATGTACATTTACTCCATATCCTTTCATTTTTCTATGCCTATCAAATGATCTGTAAATCTCATTCTAGTTTATCTTTATGAATGTTAACTAATTATTTGGATACTGTGAAGCTAGAAGAGAATTGTTTTTATTATTTCTATTTTTTCCTTCTCTTTCATCGATCCACATTCAATATTTTACCCTTCCTTCTTTTCCATGAAATCTATCCAAGTGGGCCTCTTGTTTTAGTCAAATTGAAAACTGCTCCATAACTTTTTCATATTGAAGAATTTGTTGCAATACAACTATCTAAAGACAAGAAAGACTATACCTTTCTTTTTGACAATACATGTCTTTATACATGCCTACTATATGAAGGTTTTTCAATCTAATTAAAATATAGAACTCGGATTTCGTTATACTACATACGAGATCTAACGATGACCCTAATCTCTTTCACTTTTGTGACCTTTTTACGTAATATTTGACCCCAGAAAGAATTTATATCGACCAATCAGAATGCTCCTTATGAAAGCGACCTAGGAATATGTTGAAGATGGCGACGCAGATATGGAAAACAACTTAAAAATGCATTAGGCTCCGTGTTGAAGACCGTACTTTGACCTATAATGGTTTACATTTATAAATTGTGACTTGGATGAAGAGTTGTCTCATTGGCACTCATACCACATTTTCTTATATCTATTAACTGAAATTTTGCCTTAGTACAAAGTGAAAGAATTGAAATTTGAGAAGAGACAAATTTTGGAAACTATTTTGGAGATCAAAGATTGCATGGTCAGGCTTCCAACATGCTTCAAGCGGGCTATGGAAAGAGTTTACATACACGATATCTGCTACATGTTCGCTATTGCAAGGAAAATGATGGAACACGGTACAGACACTAGGACCGATGGTAAAATCGTAGTCTGCGGTCCAAGTTTCCAAACTTAAATCTGTACCGATAATCAAGTCCGCATTCAAAGGTAAATTCTCGAAAATAGAGTATCAAAGGTTGACATTTTTCTATCATTGGGCAATTTCTCAAGTGTTTATAAAAAAATATTTGTGGAGGATTCATAGTGTACTTTAAAAACATGACAATATCCCAGAAAATACATTGCAAGTCTTCCAACGCATTCTCCTACCAAAAATTATAATTTACAATGTCAATGAAGATATGGGATCAGATAATTCTAAATCCATTAGTAATAGTATATATACTAATTATAGATCATAATGATATTCTACTGTGTACTTGCAAAGATATACATGTATACTTAAGCCTGCACATGCAGAAGAAGTTTTAATATCAGCATACTTTTTACTTCTATCACACACTGATACATGTAGATATCATGTGGTACTCCAGATAATTGCTAGGAGAAATTTTCTGCCAAGGAAAAATTAATTGTTCACTATTCTTGGACTCGTCCACAGTGGGTCAAAATGGCTATTAGTGTTTCAGTGTTCATTAAATATTAGTTTAATGCTGTATGAGAAAAATAACTTCATCCTGTTCATGTACATGTATGTTAACCAGATACAATGTATCTGAAATTACAGAAAATACATTTTATGCCCCGCAATATACGTAGCTGAGGGGCATTAAGTTTTACCCTTGTGACTGTCCATTTGTCCGTGCGTCCGTCCGTACATCCTAAAGTTGGTTTCCTTTCTTTAACTTTAGTTTGCATCAACCAAATGTTATGAAACCGATACACAATGCTTATTACCATAAAACGCAGATCAAGTTTGAATTTCATTGGTGTCACTTTAACCGTTACAGAGTTATGCCCTTTACAAATGGTAAAATTGCTGAATTTTTCGTTTCCATTCACTAACTTTAGTTTGCCTCAACCAAATGTTATGAAACTTATACACAATACGTATTACCACAAAACTCAGATCAAGCACACATTTGGGTAGCATCACTTTTACCGTTCTTCAGTTATGTCTCTTTATAACTTAATATGATCTGCAAGAGTGGGCATCATCGGTGTCCTATGGACACATTCCCAATTTATTGTAGTCTTTATGCTCAAATATTTAGCTTTAACTACATGAATAACTTTGCAGAGGCGGATTTAGAGGGGAGCCCAGAGGGCGCCGGCCCCTTTTGGGGAAAAATTTGGTTGATTATATAGGGTTTCACTGAAGCATGGCTGTATAGGCCACCCTTATGAAAATTTCTGGGTCCGCCACTGCTTTGCTTTCATTTGTAACATTACTAGTATAAATAATTTTGAAGACTTGTTTAAGTAATTATGCTCTTGACTGATAGAATACACTCTCTTTACTTTCAACATGTCCAATACATATACTTGATCAATATATAGAAGAACAAGACAGATGAGGCTATCTCTATCATAGTACATACATGTATGTTAAATTGTTGAGAAAACAACCAACCATCAAACAAAATCAATAGGTATCTTATAAATTTAATGTCTGGAAATGATGATGCTAGACAAAAAGTAAAAATGTGAAATGAAATGAAATACAACCGTGTACAAGTTTAAAGATTTGTGTACTGATTCTGATAATAAATACGTACAAATTTGATTAGGGAATCCACACCTCAAGGACTAATCCCAAAAGGATTACTCAAGGGCCAGTGTTTTATTTCCCCAAAAATGTTCAAAGATAAGAAGATGTGGGTCCTAGAAATGGATTCACAATGTCAATTTATAAATTTACTTTAGATAACCTATCTTTATTAGTAACATTTATTTAAGGACAATAAAACATACTGTCATTAACCAAAGGAACATATCAATTAAAATGTGTTTGAATAAACACTAGTATTAAGTAACAGGGTATCTACATGTACATGTAGGTAGTGAAACCCTAAACAAACATGCATGTACATTTTTTCTTCACCTTTTAGTCTTGAAAAGCTAGTAATAATTATTAAAGAAAAAAAATTAAATGAGATCCTTTGAAATGGATGTTAAATAATCTTAAATAAGCTTTATAATGGAGTCAGCATTGTTTTGAATATTCTATAAATATTTTTATATTGATATTTCAGGAGCAGACATTCTTCCCTGGTTTATATAGCTTCATGGAAAGGAATCAGACATAGAAAGTTTGGGAAATGAAATTGAGAGTCACTGTGAATAATTCACACACATGCCAGACATAAAGAAATGGCCGACACAGGCTCAGCTATAGAATCTGTATCAACTGGAAGCAACAGCATTTTCATCAGAAAACTGAAAAGGATGTGAAAACATGAAATATGGATTTGGAAATGTTCAGCCACCAAACAAATAGATATGCCAGGAAATGCAAATTGTTTGCTAATATAAATGTCAATGATGTCTTTACAAAACCAAAGATATAAAAGCCTTTTCATTTATACATGCAACAGTCATATACAATACAGATTTAAGACCAACAGACATTCTTTAAATCTTTGGTAGCCACAGAACCTAGTCCAAGAGATTCCATATTCAACTCGTTATGAAACATATTTGACCAATCTGGTTTCCAATAGAAGTTTAAAATAAGTTCTACATGTACATGACATGATGATCACCAGCAATGAAGGTGATACAGGATTTGATATTCAAAGTTAGTAATGTTGAGAAGTATAAAGTGAAGTTGAACCTCCCACCATAATAGCATTCTGCACATTTTGGATCACATATGGATCAAGCTGTTGTACTTGTGAACTAAAAGATTGTTGCTTGTCAGGTACATTGTACATGTTGACAGTGTAATAAGTTCATTAAATAAAATGCAGTTCAGAACAGTTAGTAATAGATAGATTTCTTCTGTCTTTATTTGAACAGATAAACCAGATAATTGAAAAATAATTTTTCTGACAACTACGTCTGTTCTGGAACTGAACATGCTGAAGACTACATGCACTTTTGTATCTTTCTTGTTCATTTTCCTCCAGATAAATGTATCTTTTATTTACTGACTATCACCATGAGGCTGATAAGGAAGCTTAATTCCTCCAAGGTCTCCAGTTTTGTCCTGCTTGTGACAAAAGTTTCAGAATACAAGACATGCAAGACATGAAATGCTTATCGGACAACAACATTTACTATTTATATAAAGTTTTATATTTCAGAGGGTAGAAATCATGGATTTTTCATACTTAAAATCATAATGTATAAAGAATCCTTATGTTTAGAAGTTTTTGTCAAGTCATACATGTATGTCCATTGTCCTTATCCTCATTTTCATTGTTCAGCGACTCTTTGAAAAACTACATGTGTAGTGATTTTATAAAGTGAATTTGTGGCATATTTTAAGTAATAAGATACATGTAAGTATATTTGGTATACATGTATGGGATCCAAGGTTTACATGTGTTGTCAGACAGGGTTCAACTTGTCTCTCAATTTTTGTCGAGCCTGCGACTTTTGTCGCAAAAGTTCGACATATGGATAGTGATCCGGCGGCGTTATTTACTACATGTAACTTCTTAAAAGCTTTATCTTTCAGAAGGTAGAAGACCTGGATGCTTCATACTTTGTATATAGATGCCTTATGATATGAAGTTTCCGTCTGTCATATGTCCATTGCCCTTGACCTCTTTTCATGGTTCAGTGACTACTTGAAAAAAGTTCAGATTTTTGTAATGTTAATTTCTCTTATTATGAGTAATTGGATAACTATATTTGGTATGTGCATACCTTGCAAGGTCGTCATGCCTGTCAGACAGTTTTCATTTGATCTCGACCTCATTTCATGGATCAGTGAACGAGGTAAAGTTTTCGTGGTCAAGACCATATCTCAGATACGATAAGCAATAGGCCTACTGTATTTGGTGTATGTAATGATTGTAAAGTGTACATGTCCAGCTGGCAGGTGTCATCTGACCTTGACCTCATTTTCATGGTGGACCGTTCAGTGGTAATAGTTTAGTTTTTGTGTTTTGGTCTGTTTTTCTAATACTGTATGCAATAGGTCAACTATATTTGGTGTATGGAAATACTTTACAATGTACATGTACATATCAGTCTGGCAGGTTTTATTTGACCTTGACCTCATTTTCACGGTTCATTGCTCAATGTTAAGTTTTTGTGTTTTGTCTGTTTTTCTAATACTGTATGCAATAGGTCAACTATATTTGGTGTATTGAAATACTTTACTATGTACATGTCAGTCTGGCAGGTTTTATTTGACCTTGACCTCATTTTTCATGATTCATTGATTATGTTAAGTTTTTGTGTTTTGGTCTGTTTTTCTTAAGCTTTAAGCAATAGGTCAACTATATTTGGTGTATGGAATTATTGTAAGGTGTATATGTCTGTCTGATAGGTATCATCTGACCTTCACCTCATTTTCATGGTTTATTGGTCAATGTTCAGTTTTCCTGTTTGACTTTGTTTCTTAGATACTATAAGCAATAGGTCAACTATATTTGATGCATGGAATGATTTAAGGTGTACATGTCTGTCTTGCAGGGTTCATCTGACCTTGACTTCATTTTCACGGTTCATTGGTCAATATGAAATTTCCATGGTTTGGTCTGTTTCTTTTATACTACAAGCAATAGGTCATCTATATTCTGTGTATGGAATGATTGTATTCAAGGTGTACATGTATTTCGGCCTTGGTTTATCTGACCTTGATCTCATTTTCTTGGATCATAAATGTTAATGTGATACTTGTAGTAAAACTTTATATGTAGGACTATCAACATAAAATCAATGGTAAGTATAGTAGGCGAGACTACAAGTACTACAAGTCTACAACAGGGTTTATGCTTGGTACAGGCACATGAAATGTGATTGAAATAGTTGTTGTGTCACCTGAGACCATTGTTGCAAAATGCGACACTTAGGGATTACAATCAGCATAATAATGCAGCAGCATAAACTATTTGAATAAAGATTGATATTTCAGAAGATAGATGACCTGGATGTTTCATACCTTGTATACAGATACATTTTGTGTACCTTATGTGTAGTCACTAAGTTTCTGTCCATCAAATGTCCATTGTCCATGACCTAATTTTTATGGTTCAGTGACTGCTTGAATAAAAATCATGCTTTTTTTCTCATGTGAAATTTTCACTTACTAATGTATTATGGTCAAGTCTGTATCTCAGATTCTATAAGCAATAGGTCAACTGTATTTGGTGTATGGAATAGTTGTTAGATGTACATGTGCATGTTGGACTAGCAGTTTTCATCGAACCTTGACCTCTTTTCATGGTTCAATCTTTAGTTGTTGTGGTTTAGTCTATTTCTCGGAGACTAGCAATTAGGCCTCTACTTTTGGTGTATGGAATGATTTTAAGGTGAACATGTCCGACACAGGCATTTTTTCTGACCTTGACCTTTTCATGATTCATTATATGACATTTATTATTGATGATTTTGGTCTATTTTGCAGACACCTAAAGCAATAGGGCCACTATATTCTGCATATGGAATGATTATTAGGTGTTCATGTCTTGTCTGGCAAGTTTCATTTGACCTATCCCTCATTTTCATGCCAGGTTCATTTGTCAGTACTAATTTTGTTTTTTTTTTATCAGTTTATCAGATTAAGTATATGAAATAATAGGTACCGGTATATATTGAATATGTTTGTTTGGCAGAATTCATATGACTGTGACCTCATTTTCCTGGTTCATTTGTCAATAGTAAGATTTGATTTGGTCTTTTTCCAAGTACTCAAAATATAAGACCACTATGTTTGGTGTATGTAATGAATGTAAGTTGAACATGTTTGTCTGGCATGCACTACAAACTGCTCAGAGTCTGAAAAGACCATATTTTGTACTCAACCAGAAAGTTCAAGCACAAATTTTACTTGACAAGACTCAACAGTACTTAAATGTAATTGACCTTTGTCTAGACTTACTTAAGTCAGATTGAGTACTTGATAATCTTGGTAAATATAAAATAAGAGGATGTGGTATGATTACCAATGAGGCAACTTTCAACCAGAGACCAAATGACACAGAAATGAACAAGTATAGGTCACCATACGGCCTTCAACAATGAGCAAAGCCCTTACCGCATAGCAATAAAAGGCCCGAAATGACAAATGTAAAACATTCCAAACTAGTAAAAAAAATGGCCTAATTTATGTCTGAATATATAAGTCTCCATAAATGCTTGACCAGTCTTGACCAATGCTCGAATCAGTTTTGAACTTTTCATTTAATCTCAACTGGTCTTGACCCAGCCTGAATCAGCCCATCTATATAGATATAGGAAGATGTGGTATGTCAATTATATATTGATCTTATAAAATGACAGGTTATTGATAATTTAGTTTATTGCTTTCAAATTTAAAATTTGATTAAAAGGTAAAAAAGCTAGAATTTTCATTTTGGACTAAATTCAAATAGTTACCTTTAAAATGTCTATAACTTTTTCAAATTAACTTGGATTTTAATCAAACTCTACAGCTATCTCATATATTGATTTTACAAAATGCAAGGTTATTTGGAAGTCTGGTTTATTGCTAGCCATAAATGTAAGGATTTATTTAAAAGGTAAAAAGCAAGAACTTTCAATTCGAGCTAAATTCACAGCTATCTAAATCATATATTGATAATACAAAATGCCTGGTTATTAGTCCCCTACTGACAAAGTCGAATTGGACTTTAGGTTTGCACTCCGTCTGTCTGTCTGTCTGCCTATCCGTCAGTCCGGCAAATCAGTTTTCCACACTTTTTGTCTTCGTGCTTGAATATATTGATTTAATTTTGGCGTATTGTTTTATCATGACAAGTTATAATTACAGATCAAGTTCGAATTTTATTTATCAATTATTTATGTCAATGATAGACTAGGATTGGTTTTGGTATATATGTATCCGCTACAGCATGGGAATTGTATAGGAAATACACGTGTATTTAAATATATAGCCTACTACCTAAGATTTTTTCTTACTAGATACAAAATAAAAGAGCCCCCAAATAGGACAGTTAGGCACCTCTCTAGTAGACTCTACCAACTGAGCTAAAAAAACTTCACCAGAACAGGTAATAGAGGACAGTTTTTTCTCGTATGCAAGCCGAGGTGGGCGTACTTGTGGCGCTACACATATATATGTATGGTTTATCAATGGTTAGACTTTTACATGTACCATTCAAACTATGCATAGTTTGCTCCCCTTATCAAAATCCTTGATCCACATCTGGCAGAGGAAGCACCGCTATAGTGTTCAGTTTAAACGTGTTTACTGTACTTTTAATTTCAACGATTACGATCCGACCTCAAGTCATAAAGCATATGAGGCACATCTGAAAACTATGACAAACGTCACATATTTCAAATATTCATGGCTATAGTTACAATATGACGACGAAAGAGATTTAAAACTATTTCCAAACGAGTAACAATCGAAGCGATAAATTTTAAGTCCCATTGTTTTTATTTTGGATACCCTCGGGACCTTTTAATGAACCTCATTCAAGTATATGTACCGCGTGCGCTGTTCAGATTCGATAACTAGAATTCTGATTGGTTGAAAAGTCACATGCAAAATCCTTCAGAAGTGAAACCTTATACGGGTAGTTGTTAGATCTCGTATGTAGTATAACGAAATCCGAGTTCTATATTTGAATTAGATTGACTGTACTTCACACCCTATGCATATAAAATTTGCACTAAAATCCTAGAATAAACAAAATGAATACTCAAGTTGGTGTTTTTTTTTTTGCTTTTTTTGGTAAGAATATTGATTACTTGTCACACCTAAGCACAAATATCTTTGTCATCATGGATAGTATTAGAAAAATTCTACTTTTAAACAAATTTTAACCCAAATATGGAAATTTCAATTAACGATGCAGTGCCGCAGACAGGAAAAAAAGTCACCAAAAGTTCATTTTATATATATTCTACCTAAATGTCAACAATTGAGCCATAAAATAATAACCCTAAAGAAAAAATTACTTTTGTATCTAGCTGTCTATTCAACTTTACACTGATTTTCAATGAAACTGCTCAACTAGAATTTTCATCACAAGAAGTTTTCATGGAGGAAAAATCTTTCTATGTTCGTTTTAATTGAAAATCATATATGTAATACTACCAGAATCTCAATTTACCTCAAACTGTTGTGCTTTATATCTTTTATACTTTTGTATGGTGTCTTGTATAAAAATCATAATTATTACATAATTTCAGTTTTTTTCAGTGTAACTTGATGCCCCATGATTTTTATTTCTTAAAAAGTACTTAAATCATGATGTTTTGTCATTCTGGGCACACAAAAGTCCACATGAGCTACTTCCTTGCAGTGAACATAGGAAACAATTCCCTATGCAGGTTGCAGTCTTGTAATTGACTGATCCATAGGCTTACATGCAAAACAGCTGATCTTTGAAAAATTTTAAAATAAAATGCTACATAGAAAATGTTGTTCATGTGCATATCATTTATGTAGTAATGTGAAATTGTGATTTAATCGAAAAAAAATGGGTCATGCCACGAAGAACAAAAGTTATTAACCCTGAAGTCAAAACAATTTTTTCTACTTTCTGTTTGCTGTTTTACTAAGCCGCACCACTTCCAGTAAACATGATATCCTTCCACTTTCCTGCTTTGATATCCCCAAAAGATGCAAGATTTTTAAAAATCTATATATATGTTTCAACTCAGCATAAACTTTTAATCAAACAGAAAAATTGAGTCCAGAAAAAATTCAGAAAAATTGGACTATTTTATTTCACACCATGTTTTGACATGCACCGGAAACTGGAGTTGTAATACAAGACTGGTACATATACCTTGTCCATCGGATTTCTTATGATTAAGAAGTATCAGGCGTTAGAATATGTATAAAGTGCCTAGAAAATCAACCTAACGATGTTAGAGTAGATCTGATTCGTAACTTCCTCCCGAGCGGGGCTGGACCCTGTACTTTTTATTTCTAACTTCTACGACAACACCGCCTAGCATTGTGCGGACACCTTATATATCCCTCCTCTAACTATAGCTTATGAAAATAACCCAGCAGGCACTCAACGTTTATTCAACGTTGAAACAAGGTTGTTTCTCAACGTTGAAACAATGTCAAATTTATGTTTTATTTTGAAAATTGGAATCAACGTTGAAATTTCAACGTTGAAGTTTCAACATCCATACAACGTTGATTCAAGGTTGAATAGTAGTTGAAAGTATATTAATAAGATTTATTATAAAGCTACATACATTTTTACCTGCTTTCCAAATTTGTGCTGTTGTTCCATGTACATAGACAGGAGGCTGTACAGGTTTTTTTTAATGTTTTTTCTCTCTCCCCAAAGACACATATGAACCAAATAGATAACCTAAATGGGAGACATCTAATACATCAACTGCTACTGATACAACATTCCGTATGTGTACAAAGTCAATAATCTAGACCGTAAATGTCATATCATAAGATCCCGTTGGCTTCTGTGTCTCTAATACTCAAATGTTAAATTTATTAAAACATGTATTTAGCTATTATAAGAACAAGAAAAACTACAAGAAGGAATAGCTGAAATGATTGTGTGCGTCGACTTGTATTTAAAGTTAACTATAATACATAATTATCTAAATGTATATTAATATACAAGTGGACACCTACCATTTTGATATATTCTTACTTGTAGTTTTTCTTGTTGTGAATAGCTATAAAAATACAAATCATTCAATGAATTTGATAACATAGTTTGCATAAAAATTATGACATACACTTTATTCCCACCACAGAAAGCATCACCAAACAGAAAGAAGATGTTGAATACTTCTCAACAATTCTCACAAGTTCAAAGTAGTCCTAATGAAACGACTGACAAATGTTAAGCCCTTCTTAAAAGTAGTATATCCCACGCAGAGTGAAGACATTATCAGGATGATCACAATACTTATGAAAATAAGAAGATGCTGCATGACTGTTAACCAGACAACTCTCTACAAAAACCAAATGTCCTAGATTACCCTCACACCTATTATTGGTATAAACCATTAAAACATATACAAATTTATTGAGGAACAATATCAAATTTAGTAATACAATGATATTTCTTTTGATAAAAGATTTATTTTATAAATTCATTTGTTATCTATGTCTCTTCTTGTCCTTTTGCATGTCAACTTTTTCCACCACTTTGCGATATTTCGGCAGCTGACCTCAATTTTAAGCAGGAGGAGTCTTTATCAGATATGTGTTTCTCAGTGACATCTTTATACTTTTGCAGTATATTTAAACTCTGGAAAAGATAAGATTATAATAAATATAAATTATATATGTCCTGAAAAGATATCCTAAATTTGAGCCACTTTCAATTTGTTTCTAGAAGCAATGAAAAATAATACCATAATGACAAAGCACATATATAATACGGTACAAATGTAATCATTATTAAAAAATTATATACATTAATGTGTACTATTAGTAGTTTTTGTAATGAAGCTTCTACCCGAGATTTGCAAGATTGTAGGTTTGACTATGTAATTGATAACCATGAAAACATTTTACCTATGACAGTTTTTTATTGATGACTGCACAAGCCCGTTAACATTAAATAAAGTGCTTTCTTTACTAGAATACTTTAGATAACTAAAGACAAACATAATATGGTATGTAAAATAACAAAATAAAATAAACAATAGATTAAACTTAAACACAAACGATATATACAGACAAAAACTACCTTTGATGATTTTAGACTGAATTTCCAAAACTGAATTTTATTTTGCTCCACATGTCTGATTCATGATACAATTCAGCCATTGACTTGTTTGACAAGCTTCTGTAAAATAAAAAATACATGTTCACGATAAAGGACACCTAACATTCAGCGCATTGTTAAATACACATTAAGGACCAGTACATGATAATGTTTTATGAAAAGGAAGTATATGAATTTTGAATGATAGTATTTACTGTGTACATTTTGTACATGTATGTTCTCAATCAGACTAAGTGCAATCTAGGCTATTTTGTTAATACTAAATATTGCTTATTCTTTTATTGTGTTATACATGTATGTGCATTAGTATACCCTTCACACAAATAATTGTCTTTGTCGAATAAACACATATTCAATTATTGTTTAATTTGTGTTTGCCCAGCATGTGATAATGCTATAATTTTCTTTAAGTTGTGTCATATTTTTGTTTTAATATTTCTATTAAGTTGTATGGTCATGTTGATGTTAAAGTAGTCATAATTGAATGTGCGCCCATGGAGATGCAATGCTCACTTAATTTCTCGTAGTACACAGAGTCAGAGATCACTCACATGAAGATCAGATAAGGGTCAGACTGACTTGTTTTAAAAATAGAATGACTTTTGTTGAAAGGTAAATTAGGTAAACAGTTATCAATGAACATTCTATAGTTATCCTCTGATAGGTGTTGAAATTATATAATGTTTACAGTATTATTTTCCTATCAGTCATCACATGATCGTTCAATACATTGTTGTCCAGTCAAAATTAATTGTTTATAATCGTCAAAATGATGTAGTTTACCAAGCCTTAAAGTTAAAATAAACAAAGATACACATATATATATACTATACATTTCGGGAAATTTAACCGATCACAGTAATGTAAACGCTTACGACCCCCTTTTTTCTTATTTGAAACTTTAGTTTAGAATATTAATGTCTCAATTTTTATCTCAACTTTAATATGAAAATAAATCTGCTTTCCACATTAAGTGCTCTCAAAATAGTATAATTGGAGGAATATGTGATGATATATTGTTTACTATATGGCCCTTCCCAGTGTGTTCTGATCTGTTCTCTGGGATACAATGTTGACGTTGTATTTTTCTCTAACTGTGCAATATTGATAACAATTCAGAGTTTCTAAATACAATCCATACATATGAAATACCGTGATAGCCACATAGAAACATCTACATACCATAATGATACTTGATTAACGGAAAGTTTCTCCTCGACTTCGTTCTTTGTTGTTCTATCTTTTAAAAACAGAAAAGGTGCCGGTTTAAATAATGCGCATGGGCAATCTAACTTCCTGTTCAAATCCGCGAAAATATGAATTAAAAAAATCGCGAGTTTTGTTAATAATCAACTATTTCAAATTTCTTTACATGTTATCTTAATGTTCAACATTTCAATAATATTATGTTAAATAAACGCATTCTATTTCTTTTCCTTAGAAATTCAGTATCAAACGATTTAACCCCCTCTTTCCATACACATGATACACACAACTTGAGATAAATAGTTGGTACGATAGGACCTTTTCAATGTAAAATGAAATGCAGTCACTGTGTTTAATGTAATCAGTTGTTGACAAAAGGTAAAAACATCAGTTAATCTTATATAGGCCTCATGATAGGCCTACCGTGAGTAAATACTTATTAAAAGCAGAGACATATAATACAAATTCATACGTACATACTATAAAAGCTATAACATACATGTATAATATATAGAAGGTATTTATATAAATCAGTTTTAACTTAAATGTAAAAAATGTAATGTAATACATTGTAATATTTATAATGAAGTATTATTTTTTCATATTTGATACATGTTAGATACACAGGTAATTTCATAACAAGCTCATGGTGCTTGCTTTTATCCGTGATATATTTTTGATAAAAAAATCAAAATTCTTACCTTCTATTGAAATTTATAAGTAAAAGACTAATTTAATTGGACTATGCAATTTCACTGTTGTATATATTTTCTGAAAATAAAGTAACTAAAACAAAGAACATATTGTTGACAATGACATTTATAAATACAATGAAGTACATGTACACTGTAGTCTGTAGCTATATATAGATAGCCATAATTCATATTTAAAACATATATATACATGTATACATGGTCATCTACATGTAAGGTAATGTACATTTCATATAACACCTTGTAAATACTGTAATTATTAAGAAATACTATTAGTAGTTTGTGTACATACATTTTGTATTTGTATTGTCATTCATACTTTAGATTAACTATTGTCTTTCATACTTATTTATTAACATGTCTTTCTTTCAATGCTTGTCTCAGACTGCTTGAGCTTTTTTTCACAACTTTTTGTTCTGTATAATGTTATTTCGATGGACACGAGTGAAAGCATTTCCACGAATGGTTAGAAACAGTTTGATTATATCCTCCAAAACAAGTATGTATTGAGAAAAGTCTAACTCTGTAAACACCTTTTCGGAATAGTATTTAACCATATAGGATTCCATTATATTCTCCTGTAATTTTTTACACAAGAACGATGAAGCACATATGTTAGATGAAATATTTTTCTTCACAACCATCTCCAACTCACGGATTAGGAGGTAAAAGTTGTCACATGGCACGATGAGCCCACCACGGTCATTCTTAATGGTCCATTTAGTAAATCTGGTGAGGAATGAAGATGTGCTCGATTGCGACCTCAATCTGTCTATACAAGCCATTTTGAAACTTTTTTCACCTGTTAATTTACCACACTTTTGCTGCAAGCTCTTATGATGTAGCCACTAATATAAAATAGAATGCTCTGGTCTTTGTCAGAAAATTCAGATTGTTGAATTTCAGATTTCTGTCTTTCATGTAAACATTGTTGATTAAGAAGTTGATTTATGAGCTCAAGCATGAACACTTGCATGAAGTTTTTGGAATCAGATTCTGGAAATCCATTACTACTAAACAGGGTGCTGTATGCCTCTGTCACTGATTGACTTAATCTTATTTTATGGAATTTGGAGAAAAACATTTCTCTGTCATGAGACAGGCATAAATTGGCATTAAATTTGAACAAGTCAGTGAATAAGCTTTGGAAAAATTGTTCAACTTCATTGTTTGTCTTACATTGCTTTGTAATTTCTGTTATAGCTGAATCTCCAAATAGATTTTGAATAGGATCTGATATGATGCTGTCTGCAGTATCAATGTAGGAAGTGTGAAATATTGTGTCATATGTGTTACTGAAATTGCATTTACCATCTGTATTTTTTTATTTTTTTACTTCAATTTTGTTGAATTTCTCTTTAGACATGTTAGATGCTGAATTTGTAACCCTATGGTCATATGCTGTAAGAAAAGAAATTATTGAATATGCATGTACATTCATGATATTATAAATAAATGTGTGATAATAAAATATTATTTATACCTGGAATGATTTTTGTTCTCTTATATGTTGGTTTAAAATTGAAAAGGATAGAATCATGTGCAGTGATAATTTAGATACATGTTCTGATTCTCAGTCTAACTGGTCCTTTTCAATTCAGAATAATGGGATGTATGCCGGTGTTTTTTACAGATCTAGGTAATTTGGTTTATCCAAAAGCCACACCAAATTAATTGGTCTATAGGTTTTATAGATTTGCTTACTGTGGGAAAAACATAACAAAAACAAACAAGAATATTTTTGTTCGAGCATATTGTTTTTCTTAAATGTTTAACATTTCATACCGATATAACATGTTACTTTTATTATTCTTCCTTAGTTTATTTATTTTGTATTTACATTGTATCATAGGTCAAATTTATTTGTTCAGTGTATGTTCAATGGTGTTAATACGTCCTTTGATTGAGTTAAGCTATTTCAGTTGATATTTTATAGTGTGTCTTTCTATGTTGTGATGTTACACTATTGTTTCAGAAAAGGGTGAAGGTTTGGTACCATTAAAACGTTTAAACCCGCTGCATTTGTTTGCACCTGTCCTAAGTCAGGAATCTGATGTTCAGTAGTTTAGTTGTCGTTTGTTCATGTGGTTCATAAGTGTTTCTCGTTTCTCGTTTTTATATAGATTAGACCGTTGGTTTTCCCGTTTGAATGGTTTTACACTAGTAATTTTGGGGCCCTTTATAGCTTACTGTTCAGTGTGAACCAAGGCTCCGTGTTGAAGACCGTACTTTGACCTATAATGGTTTACTTTTATAAATTTTGCTTGGATGGAGAGTTGTCTCATTGGCACTCATACCACATCTTCCTATATCTAAGAACATAAAATTGTAGGGCTTGTAATAATGATGAAATCTATTATCATGCCTTTATTATGTGTGTGCCTTTCCCAAGATAGGAGCCTGTAATTCACTGGTCGTTTGTTGCTGTATATCATATTTGTTTTTTGGTTATTATTTTGTACCTCAATCAGGTCGTTAGTTTTCTTGTTTGAATTGTTAATATAAAAAGATGTGGTATGATTGCCAATGAGACAACTGTCCAAACCTTTTCATAAATTGACCTTGTATAGTTGACATTGCAGTATGGATTTTACTCATTATTGAAAGCCTTATGGTTATCTATAGTTGTTAATTTCTGTGTCATTTGGTTTCTTGTGGAGAGATAAATATTATATAGTATATACTGTACAGAAAAAGAAATGCCATACACTCGCACATCAATATAAAAAATTATGAAATATTTGCCACTGGACGTTAGGCAACCATCAATTAAATCAGCCTGATCAACAACAAAGGTTGACACACCTGTTCGTGCAGTTTGTACAAAGTAAAAGAAAAAAGAAAAAAGGATTTAACTCACAAATCAAGTCAAATAGTTGTAAAACTATACATACATGTGTAACTATGTCTGTTTCAAAATTAAACGGTGATTTTAACTAGTCCAAAAGGGAAAAAAAAGAAACGTGTAGGGTACATTTCGAAACATTTTAAGATCAAAATGACATTTAAACTGATGTATGCTTTTAAGTCAACTTGCCTAGTTAACAGTATTATAACATAATAAAATGTTTCTTCATACAAAATTGTTACATGAAAAGGTAGCAATAACTGCTACTGGGGGTTTTTATCGTATATTGAGCAGTTTCTTACAATTAAAATATGGTTTAATCTCTTATTCTTTGAGGTCAAAAGTCTTCAACTGTCATTAAGTGTGATTGTTGGTTAATTGACGTCCAGTGGCAGATATTTCACGCATGTTCATGACGGGTTAATTGACAGAAAGTCACAGGACATAAAGTCACAAATTTGCTAGGACAAAAAGTCACAAATAGTTTGTTCGAATATATAAGAGAAAGATCTTGAAATATTTTCTTTTATAACATATATTCATGTTTAAGTTTAGGAAATTGTTCATAACCCTTCATAAATGCAAATTTATTAAATTTTAATCGTGCAATGGATATTTTTCTTGACACCATGAAGCCATTTAAGGTTTAAGCCTCTTTGACATTTGTTTTCACAACTATTATTTGATCATTATTGATATTTATTGAATATATATTAATTACAAAATTGCTTTATATTTTAAATTAATAGTTAAAGAAAAAAACCTAAACTATTTTTTATTTTATTGATTGTTTTCCTGTTCAAAGCTGAATTGTGACTTTCTGTCCTACATTCAGGACGAGGGATATGAAATTTATATTTATGATAATGCAAAGAAAAGTAATACTGTACCTTTTAAGTCGTGTCTTCCGTGTTGCTTCGATGTGTGACCACGGAACCCACTTAAAGCTTGTAGATTTTTGTTGCAAAGGGGACACATATATCCATGTACAGTTGCACTACTGTTCACTTTTTTTGGTTTTTGTTTTTTAGCTGGTATCTCATCTATATCTTCTTCACTATCGCTATCAACGAAAAGTTCGTTATCAGTGTATTCACCTAGGAGTATATCTAAGTCGTAACTATTTAGATCATCATCCCACGAAATAAAGTCGGACTTCGCGATATTGCGTGGACATGAATGTAATTTATTTCAAATGAGACATTAATTGCCATTTTCTATTAAATATAAGTCCTAAATACACAATCCGTGAATAGGAGAAACCATTAATTTACCGACAATCATAAAAAAAACAACTCAATGAAAGCTCATAATGTAAATTTCGGAAAACACACTTAGAAACCAACAATTTACCGACAATCCTAAATAAAAACAACTCAATACAAGCCCAATTAATAATGAACACAAAAAGTAATCAATTTTAATGATCTATACAAATCATGAATATAAGACAAAGTCGATCATGATTAACGATAAATAAACAAACAAATTAAGTTTTTTTCACACATTAATTAATTTTACATTTTTTAAATAGTAGTTTTGGAAAGAGTGTGGACACCTGTGATGTAACAACGTCTTGTTTACAAGGTGTCAATTAAAATTCATTACAACAGGTTGTGATTTACCTGACCATCGAATAATTCAAGCCTAATATACATGTCACACTGTGAAGTTACGTCTCCGAGACAGGTGTATATTCAATAGAAACCCATTGTGAAACTATCAAATAAAATGAACTCTGATACAATTTATCAAGTGTTAATTATTTCATATCAAATTTTGTCTCTTTTCAATAATACAAATCTAAAATCAAAATTACATTAAAATAAATAATTATATATGAACTCAAATTATTTAATTAATTATGATAAATTTAACACTGAAACAGTTTATGTTATGCTTAAACCTTCTTCCTTACTTCGAGTACTTTTAATACTTTTATTAATGACTTTATTACCTAAGAAGATCTCGCGAGGTTTAACTAGTGGCCGCGTGTTTTCCGGGATTTCGCGGAGTTGCCAATCTCTTGTATTATATGTCTCTGTTAAAGATAACGTTTATTCAATGTTGAATCAACGTTCCAATTTCAACGTTGAAATGATCAACGTTTAAAATTCAACGTTGAATATTTATTTATTATCCAACGTTGAAAATGTAACGTTGTTTCAACGATGAATACACATTGATCACCATTTCAACCTCATTTCAACGTTTATTCAACGTTTAGTGCCTGCTGGGAAGCTTTCATTTCGGGAGGTGTTACCTTCTCGTAGGAATTAAACAAGGATATCTGATACAATACACTAAGTATTCTTTTAGTGTACAGAAATTATCATCTACTCATCTCTTCAGTATAATTACAGGATGCTAATCTATTTTTAGAAGCATACATCACTGTAAATTAATATATGTATATGTCTGCCTATGTGTAGTGACAACTGCAAATTATACCTTGTCCATCGGATTTCTTATGATTAAGAAACACCAGGCGTTAGAATATGTATAAAATGCATAGAAAATCAGCCGAACGATGTTAGAGTAGATCTGATTCGTAAGTATTATATATACTAGTATATATATCTCGTCTCAAATTCAGCACATGCAACAATGTTAGATCTTAATTAAATTTTGCGTTAGAAAATTTTGTTCTTCCCTCAGCGCGGTTCGAACCCTAGCTTCCGTGACATCGTGTCTAAATGGCCTGCATCGTGTCTAGAGCCCTAGACCACTCGACCACCTAGGCTACATAAAAATATAGCTTTCGGTGGTCGATGTTATGCTTTTCCTTGTCCTTTTCAAATTGTAAACGACAATTTTAACTTATTTCAACAAAATTTTACAAAACATTTAATTCCAAATACAGCTCATGTGTATCAATGACAATTCATGTACTTTATAGAACAAATTTCTATATACACCTTTCAAATACCAATACAACTATAATGATTACATAACAGGCAAAGTAACTGAATACATGCAATATCAATGAACTAATTAGTATATATCAAAACTCTACTGAATAATGTTTCATTTTATAGTCAAAACAGACAAAAGTAACTTTCATGTGACATTTTCGTAAATATGCAAATATGTTGTTAATACCTAAAAGTAAACATATCAGTGGGATGATGAGTGTTCAAGTAAAGGATTAAGGACTTATGATATGATTTCATGGAAAATTTATCTTTCCCTATTTTGATTGTTGTAAAAGGAAGTAATTAAAAGTTTATTTTACTCGAAATAGATATTGCAAAAAGATTTATATCCAGTAATGTTACAATTGAAAATATATGGTTGTCTCTAGAAAAACATGTCTCATCCATCCATCAACATCCATGAAAGATAAGCATGACAATTGGTCGGTGCCTTAGAGATGGAGAAAAGTCAATACAAAACCCTAGCATATAATATCGAAATATCATTAAGTAATGCCTTTACCATATTGAGTAATATCGATACATCAATAAGTAATGTCAAAACCATATTTTGTAAAGATAAAATATCATCAAGAGTGCACACGCTGAAATGTCTCGCCTTCTTTGCTAATCATTGATATTACGTTGATAGTCCTAATATAAAGCTTTACTACAACTATCACATAAACTTAACATGATCCAAGAAAATGAGATCAAGGTCATATAAACCAAACAAGAAATACATGTACACCTTACAATC
This sequence comes from Mytilus coruscus, assembly GCA_017311375.1. NCBI lineage: Eukaryota > Metazoa > Mollusca > Bivalvia > Mytilida > Mytilidae > Mytilus > Mytilus coruscus. The sequence continues at coordinate 62,546,266 of CM029599.1, forward strand.
ATTCAATCACTAAATATAGTTGACCTATTGCTTATAGTTTCTAAGATACAGACTTAACCAAGAAAACTAAACGTTGACCAATGAACCATGAAAATGAGGTCAAGGTCAGATGAACCATGCGATGCAGACATGTACTTCTTGCAATCCTTCCATACAACAAATATAGTTGACCTATTGCTTATAGTATTAGAAAATAGACCAAAACACAAAAACTAAACATTGAGCAATGAACCATGAAAATGAGGTCAAGGTCAAATAAAACCTGCAAGACTACGTTATTTATACGTGTTTCTCGTTTCTCGTTTTTATAAAGACTAGACCATTGGTTTTCCCGTTTGAATGGTTTTACACTAGTATTTTTGGGGCCTTTTATAGCTTCTTGTTCGGTGTGAGCCAAGGCTCCGTGTTGAAGGCCGTACATTGACCTATAATGGTTTACTTTTATAAATTGTTATTTGGATGGAGAGTTGTCTCATTAGCACTCACACCACATCTTCCTATATCTATTAACATGTACATCATAAAATATTTCCATACACCAAATATAGTTGACCTATTGCATACAGTATTAGAAAAAGACCAAAACTCAAAAACTTAACTTTGACCACTGAACCATGAAAATGAGGTCAAGGTCAGAAGACACCTGCCAGCAGACATGTATACCTTACAATCATTCCATACACCAAATATAGTAGATCTATTGCATACAGTATAAGAAAAACAGATCAAAACACAAAACTTAACTATAACCACTGAACCATGAAAATGAGGTCAAGGTCAGATGACACCTGCCAGTTGGACATGTACACCTCACAGTCCTTCCATACACCGAATATGCTAGACCTATTGCTTCTAGTATCTGAGATATGGACTTGACCACCAAAACTTAACCTTCTTCACTGATCCATGAAACGAGGTCGAGGTCAAGTGAAAACTGTATGACGGGCATGAGGACGTTGCAAGGTACGCCCATACCAAATATAGTTATCCTATTACTCATAATAAGAGAGAAATTAACATTACAAAAATCTGAACTTTTTTTCAAGTAGTCACTGAACCATGAAAATGAGGTCAAGGACAATGGACATGTGACAGATGGAAACTTCGTAACATAAGGCATTTATATACAAAGTATGAAGCATCCAGGTCTTCCACCTTATAAAATATAAAGCTTTCAAGCAGTTAGCTAACGCCGCCGCCGCCGCCGGATCACTATCCCTATGTCGAGCTTTCTGCGACAAAGTCGCAGGCTCGACAAAACCACAAAACGTAATGTAGGAGTACCACAGAAGACAGCGGTGGCGTTCCATATATTTCTAGATATTACCGTTGGATGCTCTTTGGTTATTTTTGTTGTTGGGATGCTCCCTCGTTGACGTACATGTTTACTCCACACGTTCTGTTATTCATGAACATATATTACTGTAAAATTGTTTACATTTGTTATATGATTGATGGATTGATTGATGGTTGCTAAACGTCCAGTTGCAAATATTTAATGCATGTTCAGGACGAGAACAAATTAACAATAAATACAATAGGCATGTAATAGAGGCCGTCCTGGATAAAGGTAGGGAAAATTGGAATTCCACTAGAAACTGAGGTTATATTGGATAGGAACAGAACTTTGCCTTATTACAGACCACCTATGGACGTCAAAGAGTTGTTGCAAGGGTACATATCAATTTGTTATATCAGTTTGTACCTTGTGGCTAATGCATATGTTTACATAGCCAGTTGATGTGGCTGAGTGGCTTAAATGTGGGCATAAGTCAAAACAATGTTTAATGTAATCGCAATAATAATGGTAATACGTCAAAACCAAATGTGTTGGTTCTATTCTTCTGTAGATAAGATAAAAGATGTACGGCCCATTTCATATTGATTTTCAATACTTACGTAATTGGAAATTCCATTAGGATTATCACCCTTAATGAGTATTCACACCGCTGTATGCGCTTTAAAATATTGAAAAGACCTCAGATGAAATTTCGACAACAGGTTTGTCTTGAAATGTAGAAAATGAATTGAGGGCAAAATTTCAAGTGTCAAAGAGACCGTAAATTCGGTGAATTTTCGTAAGGACATTTTCTACCTCTTTTCGAAAAGTTTGTTTCTCAAACTGTCACTTTTGGTGGACATGAAGAAACAGACAGGATAATGCCATATCAGGTAGGCGGAATATTTTCAGGATTCTAGAGATATTTTCACGTCAGATGAAGCAATTCAATTTCTATTCAACCATATAGGGATTTAGATATAGATTCTGACAATGAATCACAACATTCTTCTGTGAATAAAAATATTCACCTTACCGTTTTCAGAGATAATCGGTGGTTGATAAGGACTATCTTAATTCTGAAAATGACAGTAGAGAGATATACAAGGTGATATTTTTGGTGAAGATGCCAAAACTTAATCAGTCAAATCTGAATGTGCTATTGTTCTAGATCATTTTCAAATAAATTTTAATATTTTGAACCAATCTTGGCACTGTGATAATCTTCTTTTGTTGTCAACGTATTATGGCTAGTTTTTCTGTGAGTGATAAAAAAATCTGCTAAAAGTAAAATAACATGCAAACGGCATAGTCCTAAAGGTGGTAAAGCTCGTAAAAACTTTTCCAAATATGGCTTTCAAAGTTCAGTCAGCAGCTAGAATGGGTTTAATTATTACCGCATTCTTGCAACAAGCTTTATGTTGCAGTCTTGTAATTGACTGCTCCATAGTCTTACATGCAAAACACCTGATCTTTGAAAATTTGACTGGAGGACATATCTGAGCTAAATGAAAATTTGTATCACTTAAACTGTCAAGTGATGGTATTCTTGTGAAATATTTTGAAGAGAAACCGAAAAATCGTTCAGAGACAAATAAACAGATTAAAGATTTACTGCCAGAGTTGAATCGTAAATCTACTGCATCAACTCCAGGTTTTAAAAGGAAAAGTTCTACCAGTCATAAAAGTCAAGACACTTATGGTTCAAACAATGCCAAAAAAAGGACTTTTCAAATTTTCATTTCCCAAGACTACGTCTAAGCCTAGTGAAAATAAAGGTAGTTTTAACCATAATTTCAGACCTCAATGTTCTGGTAGACAAGAGGCTGATTGTGAAAAGAAAAGTTCATTTCGTGGCAATGGTAGATCAAAATGATTACAAAGAGCAGGTTAATAGTTTATTCAGAATCCTGAGGTCGTTTAAAATATATTTTTGACAAAATTGGTCAAAATAACAAACAACGATTGGTTTTAAAAATTGTAAAAAAGGGTTACAAATTGCACTTTTGGGGAAAGATTCCTCAAAAAGAAATAAACAAAAATATGTTTCTGCTAAACATTTGCCTATTTTGTTGACAGAAATAGATCAACGTTTTTGAAAAAAACGCTATTGAAAATCAGCGGTTTTTACAGTACATTTTTTCTAATACCAAAAAAAGACAAGAGACTTTAGGCCTGTAATAAATTAAAAACCTTTGAACAAATGTCTCCAGAAAAAACACTAAAAGATGGATTCTCTAAACAGTGTCTTAAACTTGGTACAGAAAGGAGAGGCAATTTCTCTAAAAAGATGCATATTTATATATACCAGTTCACGAAACACACAAAAAGTATACAAGATTTTGTGTCAACAATCATTGTTTCCAATTTCGGATGTTGTGCTTCGGTCCAACATCAGCTTCTCGAATTTTCACAACTATGTGCTTTATGGTGGCTGCCCATTAAAGAGCCCAAAATATTCGTCTAGCAGCTTATCTAGACAATTGTTTTTTGATAAATCAGGTCAAGCATATATGTTAATTTTAGATCGAGAGAAAACCGTCAATCTCCTAGCAAATTTAGGGTTAATAGTAAATCTAGAAAAGTCAAGCCTAACTCCAACGCAATCAATAACATACATAGGGGCAGGTTTTTTGTTGAAAGAATGAGTAGCTCGTCATTCATCAGAAACGGGTGTCAAAACTCCTTTCTGCAGTAGAACTTATCTTAAACAAACAAAATCAAGCAAAATCATTAGGTATCATGATATGGCTTCATGCATAGATTTTATTCCAAATGAAAGACTCTTTCTGAGACCAATCCAGTTAAACTCCTTTTATCATTTGAAACCAGTTTGTCAAAATATAGGAAGAAAAATGTCTTTTTCAAAACATCTGAAAGGTCACCACAGATGTCGGTTAAACATAGAAATTTAGTTATGGGAATCAATAACACCTTGTAAAACGTCAATAACAGTAACAACAAACGCATCAAAATCGGGTACAGAGGTCACATCAACAACACTCTCATAGTTCAGGGTTAATGGTCAGTAGAAAAAAATTTTCACATCAATTATTTGGAAATGGAGGGATTTTTCTAACTGTAAAGCATTTCCAACCATAATTGATAGACAATGCAATAGTTGTTCGTTACATAAACAAACAAGGAGGCACTCGCCCTCCCCAACTTTGTATTATATTGTCAACTCTGAAAATTAGCATAAGAAACCAAACTTTTTCCGAAAGCTGCACACATTACAGTAAAAACAACATACTATCAGACCATTTAGGCAGGGGGAAAATTCAACCAACAGAATGGTCATTAAATAAAGTGGTGACACATGCAATGTTTCAAATTTGAGGGACACCTCAAATAGATCTTTAGCCTCTTCGAAAAATCGACAAACACAGATATATTGCTCCTGGAGCCCAGACCCTCAGGCATATACAATAGATGCTCTAACAATTCCTTTGAATAACATGTATGCGTAGGCATATTCTCCAATTTTTCCGAATACCAAAAATACTACAACACATGACGAGGTTCGATTGTCAGTTAATTATTATAGCCGAAAATTGGCCACGCAGACATTGGTATTCAAATCTGAAATATATACTAGGTTATCCAAGGAGCCTGCCAGTCGAAGAGGATCTATTACACCACCCATAAGCAAACATCATCCAAATCCAGTAGTATTCAATCAGACTGTATAGTTTTTATCGACACACTGTTTAAAGAGAAAGGTTTGTAAAGAAACTAAAGAATTACTAAGAGCTTTATGGCGCTTTGGGACACAAAAGATTACTCTCTCAAATTCCGAAAATTCATAGCTGGTGTAGTAGACGGAAATTGACCCCATAGTTCCTATCTGACAGAGTTTTGACATATTTATACTCAGAAGGTCTTCAGTACAGAACCATAGCTGGTTTTAAATCTATGTTATCCTCTGTTTTATTCCATTTGGACAAATTCAATTAGGACAACATATATTACTCGTCTATTAAAGGTTGTTTTCAACTCGAGACCCCAAAAAGTCCATTTACCAGAATGGGACTCACCTTTAGTTTAAAAATTAAGGCAAACACCTTTTGAACCAATGAAACGAGCAAATTTGAAGTTTGTATCTTGAAAACTGCATTTTAAACGCAATTAATTCTTTCAGAAGATAAGTGATTTACAATCTTTGTGTAATGGGGAAGAGTTGATTGTTGTGCTGAAGAAAGGGGTGACTTTTGTTCGTCATGGACTGTCAAAACAGGATAGACCAAAACATTTTGGTAGCAAGACTTTTATTCTGTCTCATCAAGTTATTAGATCCTAAACGGTCAATTACTTATTACTAGACGAGTTACGAAATGGTATCTATATACTTGAGGCTGAGGTTGAGAAATTAGACTTTGATTGCGGGTATCGTAAATTGATTTAAAGATTTAAATTACCTGTGTATCAATTAAATCTTGTGTTTAAACTGCATAGTAATGATGTTCGCGTATATTTATTTCTTATAACAAACGTCCCTTTGAAAACTTTATCATAGATAATTTCATTATAAATATTCCTTATGGAACAAATATTCAATAATAATTATTCCGTGAAGAATAAAAATGATAAACCCATAATATTTCTTCCTTTTTATAATTTGGAACACTGACAGGAGGCGAGGGTATAGCAGAAAGGATATAAAATCCAGAAGGAAAGCCGAGAAAAAAGGAGTAATGAGAGAAAAAAATCCCTCGCCAACCCTTAAAATTAAAGCAACTTGCTATTTTTAATTTTTTCGAACTCAATAGTGACGGACATTTAATTAAAGGTGTGTTTACCCGTGTCAGAACGGGTTGGACGGGTTGTACTCAATGCAGAACCGACTTATCATACAATATTATGAAATTCAGCTGGCGGGCGGGTGGACGTGCAGGCGAGCATGAAAAGAAGTTACCTGTTTTGAGTATTAAACTCCTAACCTCTAGGGCCTCACTAGCCCTTATTAGACGTTGGAAATGATTTTATATATAATAATCTGATAATACCTCCTCAGGAAACGATTATTTCCCTTAATTTCTTTCATGTAAAATGTGTCTGGTTCGACCCAACAAAATATCTTTGTAAAAAGACATCTTATTCATATTCCTGCAAAGTTTCAAAACATTCTGCATTGTGATTTCTAAGATATGAAATTGTAGTCGCTGTCATATACACTCTGATGCATGTATTTCGTAAAACAAAAACAAAAAAGTTTAAACTTCAATTGTAAATTCTCTTGTAATGGTTCTATGTAAAATGTGACAACTTCGTGCCTTAAGATGTCCGAAGCGTTAGCGGTAATTAACTGCAATTTTCGTGCCATTTTCAGACCATACACGGAGTCTTGGGCACAATTTACTCCAGATACCGGTATTGCATACCTTCGCAGGTTTTTGTGGACAATAGAAATCATATAAGGTTCACACGCAGCAGTTTCCTAGGACAGCAGTATGATACTCAACAGTTTAATTTACTGCCTTAAAAATTGACCAGGTATGACATTATATATTTCCCCGGGATTTTGTCATTTTTATTTAGGTACCGCATAATAATAATAATAATAATAATAATAATAATAAAAAGTTCTTTATTTAAAGAGGATAACTCAATTGGAACTAGTCTAATTTTCATTGAGGCCCTCAAACAAAATGCGTGTATACAGTTCGTTATCCTCTATTGTCGCCATCAACTTAAGAGCTACGTGTAGAACATGAGCAGAAAGAATATAATATAAAAAATAAACTTGCAATTATCGTTCGGGTATCAGGTACATGTGGAACACGCTATGAGGCGCTTAAAAACTTTCAAAGTCACTCAGTTGAAGCCTATGGAGAATTCCGAAAAAAAAATCAACCAGACTGAAGAGCTTTCTGCGTTTTTTTCAAAGATTGATTGAATGTTGTTTGTTATTTCGTCCAGCGACATATATTTCATGCATTTTCAGGACGACGTTCAGAAGTGGAGTGACAGATTGATATCGTAATTAATGAAGTAAAAAATCAAACTGGCTTATTATTTTATTTTTTGCTAATCTAGAAAGTGCAAACTAGAAAACCATCGTCCCTCCCCGCAAACACGTACACCTTTCCTATCCTATAATCACAAGCAATGATATCAGAAAATGATTATTCTAAATTTTTGTATAATTTTTAATGAACCAATAAGTGTGTAGGATACCTTGTTAACATCACTCAAATATATTGAATTTTACCTGTCTTAATCGATAATCAATATTTTGACACAGTCCCCACATTTAACATGCTTAAAGTCTAAGACCCCGTTCCCACTAGCATTTTTTTAATCGATCTAAATTTGAATCGATCTAAATAAAACCAGTTAGCGTTCACATTATGATCTTCAATCATAACGATCTCTATCGGAATCTGAACCACTGCGTTCACACTACAAGTAAAAATGCAATCGATCTGACTTAATTACCCGTAAAACTGTAAACATTGTGTATAAATAGAAATAATTAATCAAAGGACGATGTATGATAAGTGCAGTATTTGGCCCCTTTGTATGCAAAAATATGAATAACAATATCTGGGGCAAAAATGACCATAAAAACTTATTGAAGTTTTGTATTTTGCTGAAATAAACTTATTTTTCAAGGTTATGCAGGAAATCGATTATAAATGATACTAACGTAAGGGTACCCAAATTGCACCTATTTTGACAATTTTTTCACCAACGTTTATTTAATATCCAGACAAAAGTTTCCATTCTGTATTTATTTTGTAGATGTATCCTTATTTACTATATAGTTCCACCAGTTTAATTTTGAATTCATATTGAATCATAGAAAAATGGGTTAGAACCGATCTCCAAACGATCCATGATTCTGTGATGAGGAGTACCCAAATTGCATCCATGCTTAAAATCACATCCTTAGAAATCGAATAACAGATGTTTGTTTGATTTCTTCAAATATTTAGAACAATTTGACATTAGTCCATGCTTAATTACTATTCATTTTTTAAGAAATGGATGCTCGTAACATGTTTTATTTGCTCATTTTTAAAAGATGGCTTTTTGTGGACCTTGCATGGCGACGTTTCCGTAGATTTGACTTTTTTCAGTGAACACTTCATCTGTTGATATATACTGTGAACGTTTTGTGAATATTTAAATATGTTTGCCTATTTGAAAGACCTGCATAATGTCAAATAACAAAAGAATACAACTTGTTTAGTCCCTTAGAAAACTTGTAAGATTTTCGCTGCTATTTTTACTAAATAGGTGCAATTTGGGTACTCGGTGCAATTTGGGTACTGTAACGTTATGAATAAACCATAAACGGGTGTCTATACGGAAAATCGGACTTTTCCGACTTTACTTTGAATGATCAGTTTAAATATGAGCGCAAGTGAGAACATGTAAGATATTTTACATATGGTATGTATGATATAGTATTGGCATTATATACAAATTTCATAGATGTTCTCAACTGCGCTCATAGCAAAATCTTTAAAAATATCATGTACAGTCGTGCGGTTTATTTTAGTCTGACAACTTCTGGTTTCAGTTGCCAGGAAGCTGGATATCATCAAGTGAATCCGGGTCCGTTCGCGCCCAATCACGTTCGCCCCATGCACGTTCGCCCCTTTCACTTTTGCACCCTACACGTTCGCACCCAAAGTACGTTCGCACCCTACACGTTCGCGCCCAATTTTTATTGGTTTTGTGTTTAATAATTTGTAAACGAGTTTTGGTAAGTGTATTGCTATAAATATATATATTTTTTCATTGTTTCTAAATAAAGTGAGATTCAACAAGGTTTTTTTTTGTGTCATGGTAAATGTATTGCTATAAACATTTTTTTCATTGTTTTTAATGTGTTGAATAAATCTTAATCATGTTTAGGTAAGTGTATTACTCTATATATATTTTTTTTTTCATTGTTTCTAAATAAAGTGAGATTCTGACATCGTTTTTTTTATGTGTTGATAAAATCTTAATCATGTTTTGGTTAGTGCTTTGCTATAAATATTTCTTTTTTATTGTTTCAAAAGGAATTGGGATTCTGACAACGTTTTTTTTTTATGTGTTGAATTATTCGTAATCATGTTTTGGATAGTGTATTGCTATAAATAATTTTTTTCATTGTTTATGAATAAAGTGAGATTCTGACACACATGAGATGAAAGGAGCCAAGCTGTTAAAAACAATTATCTTTCATGTATAGTCAACAAACTTTACATGATTATAGAATGGTAAATGTGATACTTATTCATGCAAAAACAGAAATATACCATAAATCTCATGTGGGATAATGCACGGGTTCCTTAAATAGTTCCAAGAAGAAACAAAAGAAATCATAAAAAAAATTCACGAAAAAGAGCAGACGTCATATGTTAGCTCTCTATTACAAAGCATAAATTATGATAAGAGTGATAAATGTGATAGTTGTATGTCTAAAACTGATATATATATTACAAACATTACGTGAGATAATGCATAGTTTCCATAAATACTTCCAAACCAAAGAAGTCTAAATTCACAAAAACTCGGGGTCACCGCCGTTCATGCTCAGAGCAGACGTCATACTTGTAATTTGAAAGCAAAAATATATTGCCTTAGCAGATCAATTGTTTTCCGAATGTAGATGTGGTTAATGAAATTGGACATCCAGATGGTCAATCGTCGGGTTTAAAAAAAAAAACAATTTGTTTTTGTACGGAATTCTAAAATGATTATCTCCAAAAGTTTTGAATGTGAATTCATATGCCATGTACAGCAAATAAGCCATACAATGAATTAAAGATGAATTGTAACAGTAAGTATTTGCTATTCCTAATTTTGTTCAGTTTGATACTATATTAAAACTTGCAAATATAAATTATAGTTTAACATGTGTGGTTCTTAGATATGAAAAAAGACAAGTTTCTTTTATTTAGGTTCACTTTCTTTCATTGGTTTCCTTCACCATGTTGGAAATATTCAAATGTTAAATTCATTTAAGATTATTTTAATAATAAATCCTTGCTGCACTTGGTTTTCATCAATATTTTATTCAATTTATTTTGTAGATTGTCTCCAAAAGTTTTGAGTGTGAATTAATATGCCATGTACAACAAATAAGCCATGAAATGAATTAAGAAATGAATTAAAGATGAATTGTAACCGTAAGTATTGGCTGATTTTTGTTGAGTTTGAGACTATACTAAAACTTGCAAAAGTAACATATCATAGCAATCTAAAGCACCTATACTGTAAACATTATGTGGGCAGGGGCAGTGGGGTCATCATTTGATAATGTTGAGTCTGTTGTTAAAGATTTCAGACATGATATCTTAGTCAGACCTGTATTGAATTGATTAGAAACTTTAACATTTTTCATAATAAAAAAAAAAAAAAAAACAGCTAGTAAAACAAAATGTATATAAAGCAAAAGTTAGAAAATATTTGTTTTTTTCTATATTTTTTTAAAGATTCTAGTAGGTAATATGGAATTGCAACCCTCTTTAACCCCCTTTTAGAAAATTGGCACCAAGAGAAATCCTCAAAATAAGAGCTGATCTGGCAGTAAAAAAAGGGGGTCCGAACCTCTCCCCACCACTGAGTGCCTATGATAAAGAAGTAAACCTTACAATAGTGTACATTTTTAAAGTTCAAAGAAGCCACGGTTTACACTTCGTGCTTCATTATAATATTCTCATCCTAATAAGCATGTTATATTTGCTACTGAAATAAAACACCATGCAAAAGTTCATCAACATCATTATTATTAAATATTAAACTTGCTGTATTCATAATAAAAGTTTGAAAATATATATCCTGTAAATAAACGCAAATTATTAGAATTTTTTCTCATATACATGTAGATCAAAACCGCTTAATTCATTTAAATTATATAGATAGTGTTTAGTAACATCATGCACATACTTATGTCAATTACAACATTTATTTATTTCTTAGTTCAATACTTTTGCACTCTTACATTTTCCCTACCCCTGTTGTAAAATTTTGTTTTGCAAACTGTTTCATAATTTTTCTTGTGTTTAATATTTGTAAAATATTTATTTTTCCTTTCAAAGAGAATAAATGGGCCAAAACAATATTTGTATAAATTGCTTATTTCTTGACCAATTTCAATGGGGTTTTATTCTTGAATTCTTGGGGTTCTTTAATATGCTGAATCGAATCATGTAAAGTTTTGGATTTTTGGCCCTGTTTTAAATTGGTCCACATTGTGGTCCAAAGGGTCCAAAATTAAACTTTGTTTGATTTCATCAAAATTGAATTATTGGGGTTCTTTGATATGCAGAATCTAACCATGTATTTAGATTTTAATTTTGGTCCCGTTTTCAAATTGGTCTACATTAAGGTCCAAAGGGTTCAAAATTAATCTTAGTTTGATTTTAACAAAATTAAATTCTTGGGGTACTGTGATATGCTGAATCTTAACATGTATTTATATTTTTGATTATGGGCCCAATTTTCAAGTTGGTCCAAATAAGTGTCCAAAATTAAACTTTGTTTGATTTCAACAAAAATTGAATAAATGGGGTTCCTTGATATGCTGAATCTAACCGTGTATTAAGTTTCGATTGTGGGCCCGGTTTTAAAGTGGTCAGCATTGAGGTCCAAAGGGTCCAAAATTAAATTTAGTTTGATTTTAACAAAATTGAATTCTTGGGGTTCTTTGATATGCTGAATGTAAACATGTATTTAGATTTTGATTATGGGCCCAGTTTTCAAGTTTGCGCAACACAGGGTCCAAAATTAATATATTCTTTTTTCCATAATGTCCATAATGGTCACAGTGTTTCATTTAATTTTTTTCATTCCAGTATGTTTACAAGATGACAAAGTCTGTGAATTGCTGTCTTTGTAAGAAAAGATGTCAGCTAAATAACAGAAGACGCTGCTTCAGTGGTGTATTAAAGACATTCCTAACAGATAAATTGCAGAGATGTCAGTAGTATGAAAAGGCCGATTCTGCCGCAATCGCATTTTCAAGGGAAATCCTGCATAGGACCCCAGCCCCGACGGCCAAATGCAACGGACGGCATCCCTATTGAGCATAGGGTAAATACAAGAATGGCATATGTATTCGATGGTAGAAAAGTCGCTCCAGAGGATAGTGGGGATAAGGATACCTTAAAGGGAAGGATGTCACAGATTAAAATAAATAAAGATATGACATCCGAAAGAAATATGATGGATTTCTTTCTGGAGAATGAAGAAGATTTGGAGGATAGCACCCCAACCCCCCAAAGGCAGCAGCAGTGCTGCAATGCTCCAAACATAGTGCAGATGGATGAGCATACCGAGCAGTGTCAAAAATGCGGTTCACAATCCACCAAGTTGCGATTTGAGCATCATCAACCAGGGAGCAGAAGACCACTTGCAATGTTCCGCTTAAGAGGAAGAAGGGCCAGTTCTGCAAGAGCAAGCCTGGAAGGATGGTCTCTGCTGGAGACATAGCAAGCAACCACGCCAGCAGGAGGAGGAGGAGATCATCCGGTCGAGGGAAAATGGTGGTGAAAGAAAGCATGAAGACTCTCCGTCAAATAGCTAAGGATGAGGGTCTGAGGATTTAGCAGGAAAAACAAGGAGGCCTTGGTGAGGCTCATCGAGGACAAAACCACCCATAAATTTGCCCGCCAGGAAGTCTTCACCAAGAAGCAGCTCAAAGCGCTGGCAAAGAATCGTGGCCTCAGCAAATACTCCCAGCTCAAGAGAGACGATCTTCTCCATCTGGTGGAAGAGGACATCAAAAACGCTCCAGTCGAGGATGAGATCAAGGTCATCGATAGGCGGGAAGCTCTGAATGGCGTATTTGGCACGGTCGTCATCGAACCCGCGAAGCCGCACGATATGACCACTTTTCTGAAGGTAAGTCGAAGCACCATCACCAGCGCCATCTCGAATGCACTCGTTCAAAAGAAGGGATTGAAGGTGCACTTAGTGCTTCTAGCAGAGCTGGTGAAGACCAACCTCGCGACCGGAGAAAATACCTACATCACCCCTACCTTCAGATCACGCACGACAATGATCACGGAATCTGACGACCTCGAATTGGAGATTGCCTTCATGATGGAGAAGGTCAAGGAAAATATGGCAAAGTACATGCGGAAGGGAGCGGGTGGACTTTCAGCAGCGTCAAGAAGCTAGAAATCCACCTCAACCAATTCAAGCCACTCAAGGGGCTCCTTCATATCAACCCCATCGGCTCTCGTGAAAAGAAGGCGATCGTCAATGTGAAAATGAGGATGATCGCTGCCTCCAGTGGGCAGTGCTGGCAGCCCTTCACCATGAGGAAGTTGACCAGAAATCCACCAACCGCGTATCGCAGTACAAGAAATGGGAAGAAGAGCTAAAATTGAAGGCATCGACTTCCCAGTCTCACTCAGGGCGATCGATAAATTTGAGAGGCAGAATCCGCAATCAACGTCAACGTCTATGGCTTCAACGGCGTAAAGAAGGGTGAGGATGAGGAAGAGGATCTTCAGATTTACCCCTCAGGATATCTAAGAATACGGGCCCCACCCACGTAGATCTCCTCTTCTTGACTCGCGAAGGTAAGCAGCATTACTGCTGGATCAAGAGCCTCTCACGACTCTTGAGCTCTCAAATCTCTGAGCACGGTCATGAGCTTTTCTTCTGTCGCAGATGCCTTCCCACTTCTCCAGGCGGGATATCTTGGACGAGCATATGGAATATTGCAGCAAGAAAGATGCAGTCAGGATCGAGATGCCGGAAGAGGGGACCACCATAGCCTTCCATAGTATTAAAAAGATGATGAGAGTCCCCTTTGCGATCTACGCGGATTTCGAGTGCTTCACAGAGAAGCTCAACACCTGCCAGCCGGATCCATCCCACTCCTACACGAATGCCTACCAGCTTCAACGACCCTCAGGCTTCTGCTATCACGTGAAATATGCTCACGGAGACTACAAGGATCCGGTCGTCTACTGCGGGGAGGCTGCGGCAAAGAAATTCGTGCAGTGCGTGGAGGAAGAAGTGCAGGCCATCGCCAAGCTATACAAGGAGAATAAGCCCATGGAGCTGACTGACGACGATAAGGTGAGCTTCGCAGAAAGCACACACTGCTACATTTGCGGAGACGAATTGGGAGAGGATAAGGTCCGGGACCACGACCATCTCACCGGGAAATATCGCGGCGCAGCGCACAACCAGTGCAATCTGGATTTCCAGCCCGAAGCACGTCCCCATCCTCTTCCATAATTTGAGCGGGTACGACGCCCACATCTTCGTCAAGGAGCTTGGCCACACCGAGGGTAAGATCAACTGCATCCCCAATACCGACGAGAAGTACATCAGCTTCTCCAAGCAGGTGGGTGATCTGGAGATCAGGTTCATCGACTCGTGCAGGTTTATGCTCAACAGCCTGGATACCCTAGCTAAGAATCTCACCCCCGACCAATTCGCGACCGTGAAGACGAGATTCAGCGATCGCCACGAGCTGATGATTCGGAAGGGGGTATTTCCCTACGATTATATGGATGGGCCGGCCAAGCTGGAAGAGACTCATCTCCCACCCAAAGAAGCCTTCTACAGCACGCTCTCCGGAGAGCATATAAGTGACGAAGATTACGCGCACGCTCAGAAGGTCTGGGAGGCCTTCGAGTGCAAGACCCTACGCGATTATCACGATCTCTATCTCGAGACCGACGTGCTCCTGCTGACTGATATTTTCGAGAATTTCAGGAATATCTGCCAGACTCACTATGGGCTCGATCCTGCCAATTACTACACATCGCCAGGATTGTCCTACGACGCCGCCCTCAAGACGACTGGGCAGAGATTGGAGCTTCTTTCCGATCCAGATATGCTGCTGATGTTTGAGCAGGCGACCAGAGGAGGGTGGCCATGATCTCTCATCGCCACGCTCGAGCCAATAATCCCTACATGAAGAGCTACGATCGCTCCGAGCCCACAAAATATCTCACCTACGTCGATGCCAATAATCTCTACGGGTGGGCCATGACGCAGCCTCTCCCTACGGGAGACTTCGAGTGGGCAGAGCCGGAGGAGATCGACGAGATTCTCAGCTATCCCAACGATCACGAATACGGCGCCATGATAGAATGTGATCTCGAATATCCGCAGGATCTTCACGACGCCCACAACGACTATCCTCTCGCGCCTGAGAATGTGGAGATTAACAAAGTCCGAAGCTCGTGCCTCATCTTGGCAAGCGTGAAAATATGCGCTCCACTATCGGAATCTCAACACGTATTTGGAGATGGGCATGAAGCTCACCAAAGTCCGTCGGATCATCAGATTCAGACAATCTCCATGGCTCAAACCATATATCGAGCTGAATACTGCTCTTCGCGCTAAGGCCAAGACCGACTCCGAGAAGGAATTTTCAAGCTTATGAATAATTCGGTCTTCGGCAAAACCATGGAAAATATTCGGAAGCACGTCGACGTCAAGCTCGTCACCACCGAGAAGCAGGCCCTCAAGCTCGTGGCCAAGCCCAATTTCGATCGTCGCGTCGTCTTCACCGAGAATCTGGCAGCCGTCCACATGAAAAGACGAAGCTGAAATTTAATAAGCCGATCTATCTAGGAGCCTGCATCTTGGATATTTCGAAGCTCCTCATGTACGATTTCCACTATGGATTCGTGAGGAAGATGTACGGCGATAAGGCTCAGCTGCTTTTCACCGACACGGACAGCTTGGCCTATGAGATCCAGACCGACGATTTCTACAAGGATATCTCTCCGCACGTCGAGGCTAAATTCGATACGTCAAACTATCCAATCGAGCATCCTTCCACCATCCCCACCGGCAAAATAAGAAAGTCCTCGGATGTTCAAGGACGAATGCGGCGGCAAGATCATGACAGATTTCGTGGGGCTCCGAGCGAAGCTATACGCCTTCAAGATGGATGACGGTCAGGCCACGAAGAAGGCGAAGGAGTCACGGGAGCGTCATCAAGCACAGCATCGCCTTCGAGGACTACAAGCGATGCCTCGACACTCAGCAGGAGATCCATCGCCCGATGAATATCCTCCGGAGCCATCTCCATCAGATCTACGCGCAGGAGATCAACAAAATCGCTCTCTCCGCCAAAGATGATAAGCGTCACATCCTCCCCGACGGCATCAGCACCCTCTCGCACGGCCACTATCGAATCACTCACGGGTGAGGACACTTAGCAGGCTCTGACGGGTGCGGATGCCCATCCCGCACTTAGCAGACTCTGACGGGTGCGGATGCCCATCCCGCACTTGGCCCATACCTAGATAAATGAGCATCATTCGCGTGCACGACATCCTCCTCCCTCACAAGCCTCTCTCGAATCTAGAGCTCGAGGATGCTGCATCTGCCCTGAAAATCTCTCGATTCAGAGGAATATTCATGCGCGATGCCCTACCACCCACCCCACGCCCCATCGAATGCGGCATCCTGAATCACGACGACTTCCATGGCCCCGGCACGCACTGGACGTGCTGGCATAAGCGCGGAGGACTCAAAGTTTACTTCGACCCCTACGGCCTGCCTCCGCCCGACGAGATGATCGACTATCTGAGACCGGAAATTCGATATAGCACCGATGAGCTGCAGAGGCGTGGGGACGTAGTATGCGGGCACTTTTGCCTCTACGTGCTGAAGATGCTTGCGGATGGGCGATCGATCGACGACGTGGTTTTCTCACTATAG
The DNA here is from genome assembly GCA_017311375.1 of Mytilus coruscus. Taxonomy (NCBI): domain Eukaryota; kingdom Metazoa; phylum Mollusca; class Bivalvia; order Mytilida; family Mytilidae; genus Mytilus; species Mytilus coruscus. Next base: position 62,563,190 of record CM029599.1, read on the forward strand.
ATAAATGGATAAGTTCGGTTCACATGCAAGAAAAGAGTATCGCTCTGGCGGATGCTCCAGGATCTCGATATGAACGATCATCGCATCACTAGCCTGGGATTGCCTCAGGAGGGTCGGATGCCGTGACGAAGCGCTGGGTCAACCTGCAATTGAAAGATGGTATGAAAGATATCGATGATCTGAGGCTGCGCTCGAAGTAACCTCGAAGGCGCTGGAGGCTGAGAAGAAGCGGCTGGACCGTATGGAGAAAGAAGTGGCTAAGTGCCTACCCATGGTCGGAGGTGCGATGATTGGTGATATAGATATGCGGGGTCATTCGATCGTGAATCTCCCAGCACCGGCGGCGGCGGATCAGCCGGTGACCAAAGGATGGTATGCCCAGAGCTGGCAAGACCTAGCCATGGCGATGCAGGGTAAGATCGACGTCCTCGAGGAGAAGGTGAGATCATATCATACGACGGATAGATCCAAGCGCGCCCTCGCGAACGAAGACATAGTCAAATCGACCCGTGACGCAATCGAAGCCTTGGAAATGAAGATAAATTCCTACCATGGTTGATCCTGCAACCTTTCCCCATCTCGATTGAAAGGATGGGAAAAGCTTGAAGAAATTACTTGGATAACCTCTGAGTCTGACGGGTGCGGATGCCCATCCCTCTTTCCCACCTTAACGGAAATTTTCTCGAGAGCAAAGTCCTCGGAAAATCTTTTCTACCATTCTGGGTTCGTCACGACCGACCCTACCCTCGGCGGCCGTGGTTGCTATCACCCACCGCAGCATGCAATCTTTCCCGTCCTGACTGAGAGGACGAGAAAGCCTACTGGGGGATCATTGCCAGTCGGAATCCTTGACCCAGGAATTAAAGGTGGTGGGATAACCTCTCCACTTGACGCGGATTTCTTTCTTCCCACCCCGGATGCGTCGGCCCAAGATTTTCTCGATGCGAAAGATATCCTGGTCGGTGCGCTGAAGCTCGGGCTCGTAAAGGACCCTGGATCTCTTCACCGTTGAAGTCTTTAAGGTGATAGGTGGAGGCTGCGTATTCAAGGTCTGGGAGATGGTGAAGACTTCCTCCGTCCAGCGAGGCGTATAGCCCTTCTCGAAGGTGCCTTTCTTCTTGGTGATCCGAACCCTATCTCCGACCTTGAATCGTGGCAGCTGCATGGGTGGTAGGTCCCCATAGAGATTCCAGAATACCTTGGCCTCATTCTCCTTCTGGCTGGCGGCGGTGGGCGTCATCTTGATGGATCGATGCTTGGTGGTATTATACTGGCGGACGAGATCGTCCAAGACGGGAAGGTAGCGCGCGTGGAATTGGCTGAAAAGTATTTGAACATTTTCTCCTTCATGGTACGATTCCAGCGCTCCACCACGCTCGATTTCTCCTCATTCTCCGTGGAGTAAATCTCGACGCCATGCTTCTGGAGCAGCTCCTTCACCTCCCGATTATAAAATTCTTTGCCCTTATCGGTCCATAGTTTCTCGGGCGTGCGATCCTTGAAGACGGTCCGGAAGGCATCTCGCACCGTAGCACCCTTCTTATCTTTCAGCGGCACCAGCCAGCCATACTTGGAGAAGATATCGATGATGCTCAAGAGGAATTTGAAGCCTCGATTATCGCGGGAGAAGGCGCTCATATCGACGAGATCAGCAGCCCAGGTCTCGTCCACCCCACCCACCACCACGCGACGCTTCTGGAATTTGCGTCGGACTGGCTTATGCAGCTCTTCGGCTAGCTCATCCGACCATCGTACTTTTTTTTTTCCCCCACGCCCAGCCCAAATCGTGCCTTGGTGCCGATGATGGGTTTGACGATGCCACGCTCGAAGCTTTCGCGCGCAGTGGCATTGGGAATGGCATCGAGGAGGCTAGCATCGTCTTATCGCAGATCGTATTGCGTGCGACCGTATCCTTATGCTCGGCATAGCATAGATCGTGGCGGTAGGCGGCCTGATCCACTCGATTGATGGGCATCGACCAGGGTTTGGGGGTACCATCAGCCTTCAAGCGCTTTTTGAGGTTGGTCCCGGGGCCAGTGAAATTATGCCCAGGCAGATGCATCTCGACGGGCATCCGATTGATCAGCTTATTCATGAGTCCGGCGCCGCTAGCAGCCACGAACTGTGACTTTCTAGCTCCGCAGACAGCACAGGTCCCAGTCCTCCGCCGCCGTCCATTTCTAGTCACTTCCTCGCCCAAGCCTTTCGTCGCCGTCTTACTTCGGCATTTCAAGCAGTACATTATCATTTTATATAGATAAATGGACGTTGAAGACCTTACCTACGATGAGTCTACCGCGAGTAGGCATAATCACTTTCTCCTCCCGCAGCGATCCATCCGAGGTCTGATCATCGGGAAATCGGACTGCGGCAAGACGACTCTGCTGAATAACCTCCTCCTGCGCGATGGATGGCTCGACTACGATCGACTCTACGTCTTCGGAAAATCACTCCACCAGCCCATCTACCAGCTGCTGCGGCGGGCGCTGGGGAAAGGGTTTTCGAAAGACGATATCCGCGACCTTCTCTCCATCAAGGATCGCTATCCCCACTCCTTGATCGACGTGGTGGATGTGATAAAGCCATCTTCCAAGCCAAGCGGTATCGAACCTTTCTTCTTCGAGCAGGTAAGCGACGTGCCCGATCCTCGCGACCTCGATCCCTCTCGCAAGAATCTCATGGTCTTCGACGACTTGATGCTGAGCAAGCAGAGCAAGTGCGAAGACTACTACGTGCGCGGCCGCCATAATAACGTGGACTGCTTCTACCTCTGCCAAAATTACTTCAAGCTCCCGCGGCAATCGATCCGGGAGAATGCCAACTTCATCTTACTCTTCGAGCAGGATGCCAAGAATCGCGATCATATCCGGCGGGACCATTGCAGCGATCTCACCCCGGCCCAGTTCGATACCCTATGCGACCGCTCCTGGGCCAAGCCTCACGGATTCATGACCATCGATCTCACAAGTCCCAAGACGGTAGGAAAGTATCGATGCAATCTAGATGAATTCTATCGAGTCTAAGATAAAGAATGGATCACTTGCAGGAATTTTTCCTCGAGAATCAACGGGGCTTGGATCGGGAATCTCAGAAATCTCCCAGTCCCCACCCCTGAATGTGAGCACCAGTGGGAGCGAGTGCTTATTTACGGCACGGACCCAGCGTATATATGTGGAAGATGTGGTGCTGAAAGGTACGCTCGCTGCATCGATGACCAGGATTTCGAAGGAAGGAACTTTACTTCCCTCCCACCGGAAACCTAGGCGGCCGTCTGGACCACCGTGCTGCATCAAGACCGTCCGCGGCCATCAATGCACGTATCCATCCATATTGGGCAGTGATAAATGCAGGAGGCACTTGAGGTTATTCCCTAAGACATGCCACCGGTGCAGAGCTTCGATCGCCCGCGGCAAGGCTTTGCATCGTATCCGCGACGAGACTATAGCCATACCCAAATTTGTCATACTATGGTCAGGCGTAAAAGTCCGGATGGTGGGGGAGTACGATAATAAATCCTTGGAGAGGATGGAACCTTTCTGCTCTTCCAAATGCATGGAGAGCGCGTAGAATCCTGTGGGAAGTGGGGTAAATCGACGGTTTTTACATCCCGCTAAGGTAGGAGGCAAAATCATGGGAGAACGCCATGGGACGATCGGTCCATCGCTTAGGGGCGTTCGATCCATCGCTTAGGGCGTTCGATCCATCGCTTAGGGCGTTCGATCCATCGCTTAGGGCGTTGGCGATGCTATAAATAAAATGACGTTCATCAAGATCACCGATCCCAAGCAGCGTGAGGCGCTTGCCAGGGACTTGCAAGAGACGAAGCGTAGCATCCAGGCTGCCGATATGCAGCGTCGCCTAGATAAGATCGGACTTAGCCGCGATCTCTCCAAGATTTTCAAGCCTGTGGTCGAGACGCAAAGGAGACTGCCTCCCAGATCACCAAAAGATCGACGATATCCCATTCGCTCTGCCCGCCCTTCCTCCTCCTCTCCCTACTGCCGAGGGCGACGACGATCCGCTTGCCATCGAGCAAGCTTTGAAAACCAACCTCGGTCCGCGAGCCACCCACTATCTTCAGCTCAGTATGACTCCCAGGCCGACCATACCTTTGGATTGCGAGTGGAAGACGGCGGCATCATGATCGGGAGTCTGCCCGTCACCTTCGATGGGGACGATATCCTCGTCGATGGCGAGCGCTATGAGGGCACTCCCGGCCTGTGGGAGCTCATGGTCCTGAAGAATCCCAAAGATTTCGACGTGGAGGACTTGCATACCTATGGCGAAATCCTGCGAGCATCCAATGCCATGTATCAAGGCAATTCTTCGCCTCGCAGACCCCAAGGCCAGCAAAAGCCGGAAATGGAAGGAGATCGTCTCCTACCTCTATAAGCAAGATAAGTATGGAGTGGGGTGCAGACCGTCTTCCTCCCCAAATGCTTCGACCAGTTGCTGAATCGCCTCGATCTTGCGCCGCCGCCTATCAGGCTGGGAATAATGGGGTGCGCAATGAAATCGTGGCCATCCTCGACGCTATGAGGAAATCCAACCATATCAGCAGGGGGGAGTACGAGAAGCTGCATCGAAAGCTCCTATAAATAAATTTACGATGCCTTTAGTAGTGAATCACGGTTATCGTCGGAGATATGCAGTCGGTGGACGAGGACTATTCGATACCATCGCCAGTCTGGCCGGACGAGTATTTACCTCTTCCGCCGCGAAGACGTTGGGTAACAAGGCAATGAGCGCCGCTTCCAATGCAGCCCTGAAAGGCTTGGAGAAAGGAGCGACAAAGGCTGTGGACCACGTCGTTCATCGAGCGACCCGCAAGAGGAAGCCCCAGCCCCACCCGCCAAGACCAAGAGGACCTCACAGCAGCAAGTCCGCCTCAATAATCTCATCTCGGGTGGGGGTATCGCCACCATCCACGACTTCGTTCAGCGCTATAAATAAATATATGATGTCCGATATGCTTACTATCACCGAAGGATTGACTTTCGACGAAAGTCTCCAGGAGTATCAGGTTCACGAGTACGAACCTCAAGCCGGGGCTCAGCTGAATAATGCCGGTGCGGAGATACGCATCAATATCGAGACCCAGGATCTCTTCCTCCACCCTGCCGAGAGCTATCTCTTGATCGAGGGTCGACTCTTAAAGAACGATGATACTGCCTACGCTAATGCAGACCTGGTATCGCTCACCCATAACGGAGTCATGCATCTCTTTCGTAGCATCAGCTACCGACTCTCCGGCCAGCAGATTGAGCAGCTCAACGACCCCGGCATCGCCACCACCATGCTGGGAATGCTGACGTACCCGACGACTTTTCCAAATCGCAAGGCCTCAACCAGCTATGGTTCAAGGATTCCACGGCCGAGGCCGCAGCAGATAATATTGGATTCGCAGCACGCCACGGGTATATCATCGCTAAGCCACTCAGTAAGGGATCGTTCTCCTTCTCCATTCCGCTCAAGCACGTCTTCGGCTTTGCTGAGGATTACGATAAGATCGTCTACGGATTCAAGCACGAGCTCTCCTGGTGCGCGATTCGGATGCCAATGCAGTGCTGAGAGCCGCCGCCGTCAACGACGTGGCCAAAGTAGTCTTAAGCAAGGTCTCCTGGTTCGTTCCCCACGTCACCCTTCCGACGAAAAGAAGCTGCGGCTCTATAAGACCATCCAGAGTAAGACCAAGATCGATTGCGGATTTCGCATGAGGCAGTGCGATTCCATTGCCGTGCCCCAGACCTCACAATTTCACTGGCGTCTATCCGCTAAAAGCGGGCGTGAGAAACCTCGATGGATCATCGTCGCCTTCCAGACGGATAGGAGTAATGATCAGACGCATAATGCCGCCGTCTTCGACCACTGCCAATTGCAAAATATCCACGTGACCCTCAATGCTGATCGCTACCCCGCCGTGGACTTCAATGCCGACTTCCTCCAATGCAAGGTTGCTAGGGTCTATAAGGAAGTTGCTGAATTCCGCAAGAAATTCTACCGCATGGAAAGTCTGCTGAGCAATGGCGGCGTCAACCCCTCCGACTTCATCGATCTCTACCCCCTATTCGTCATCGACGTAAGTCATCAGTCCGAGCGTCTGAAAGAGTCGACCGTGGATATCCAGATCCGAGCCGACTTCAAGCGCAACGTCCCTGCCAATACCCAAGCCTTCGCCCTAGTCATCTCCGATCGAATCCTCCAGTTCGAATCTGATGGCCAGAAGATGAACGTCGTCTTCTGAGGAGGATTAAATAAATGGACGCTTCACTTTTGCGGAAAATCGCCACCAATACCGAACCCAAGCAGGGGTTCTCCTTCATCGTCTCTGGGGATGATAGCCAAATTTTGACCCGCTTCAACCCACCCTTCAACTGCGTGAGGAGAAATCTTACGAGATGGCCCTCGTGAATCTGGAGACGTACTACTCCATCCCCAATATCCATGCCGGAAATAATTCCTTCCGCTACTCCCCAGACGATGGCGCCAACTGGTTTCCCGTCACACTAAGCACTGGCTCCTACGGCATCGAAAATATCAATGATGAGATCCATCGGCAGCTGCGACTCAATAAGCATAAGCCCAAGATCATCATCGATGCCAATCGTGCGACCCTGAGAGCGACGCTTACCCTCGCCACGCACTATCAGGTGGATTTCAACGTCCCAAATAGCATCAGTAGCGTGCTGGGCTTCGAGCGTCAGATCTATACTTTCGACCAGACCACGAACGGCTACTCAGAAGGGGAGAATATCGTCAATATCATCAGCATCAATAGCATCTTGGTAAATAGTGATATCATCAGTGGAAGCTACGTGGATGGAACCCAGCAGTCCACCATCTATAGCTTCTTCCCCGCCGTGGACCCAGGCATGAAGATCCTTCAGACCCCAGAAATCTAGTATATTTGCCCGTGACCCTGCGAACCATCAATCGTATGGAAACTTATCTGACCGATCAGCACGGTACCCCATCGATCTCAGAGGTGAGCATCTCACCATCCGCTTTCATCTTCGCGAAGTATAAATAAAGAATGTATCACGAGTACGGTTTGAGCTTGACGAAAATCAAGCAGATAAGCTCCAGCGGGCGGCAAAGAAAAGCTGTCCAGTCACCATTCGCTTGTCCCACGCGAATTTGAGGGGTGATCATAAGATGTTGCTCACTGCCCGGCAGGTGCAAAAGATCACCAAGCTCCTGCAGCAAGGCACCGGTGGTATGAATCTGGAGATGAGCGCCACCCAATTGAAGGAGAATATGCAGAAGGTAGGGGGCTTCCTACCCATGCTGGCCGGGCTGGCTATGAGAGCTCTTCCCATGTTGGCAAAGACCGTTCTGCCGGCCCTGGGAGTGGGTGCTTTGAGTGGTCTGGGTAGCACTGCCATTTCCAAAGCCATCGGCTCTGGGTTATACTTGAAGCGTGGTGGGTGCGTCTGCTCCGTGAAACCTAGCGGAAGCGGTCTCTCCCTCAAACCTTCCACCGCCCGCATTGTCCAGGGCGATGGGCTCTACTTGAAGAGCGGTCAGAAATTTTACGATGGATCCGGTCTGATCTTGGGAGCCAACAGTCCATTCAAGAATATCCTCTCCTAGGTATGCTCCTATAAATAAATGACCGATCAAGTGGATGCTAGTTGTGTGGAATCCTTGGAAGAAGAGCTCACAGCAGAAATCCTGAAATATGAGCATACCTTGAAGATCTACAACCGTGTTGATAAGGTCATCTCCATTGCCCTGGGTGGGTGCTCCGTCGGCAGTCTCCTGCTGACTAGTGGCACCATAGGGTCTGCCCTGACTGGTGTGGGTGCTGTGGCATCCATCCCCATCGGATCCCTAGCCTGCCTCTGTACCACAGGTACCTTAGTCCTGTCCTTGATCTCGCGCCGAGTCGTCAAGAAGAAAAAGAAGCATCGAGATACTGTGCGATTAGCCAAAACCTACAAATCCCTGCTGGCGGGTGAAGACGGTGCTCCTGCGATCTGCCTGAAGAACTACTACGACGAGAAGGATCATCTACGCCGGCCTTCTACCCCATTTAGTGAAGAACTGAATGCGCATGCGCCGTAGGGAGGATTCTTCCAATCGCGCATCGCTCGGCTACGCCTCGCTCCCGCTCATTCCCGAACCCTCCAGATCAAAGTGCTAAGTGACCAAAAATTTCCCAATCCTCTTTGGATTGAGAAATTTTACGCCCCAAGATTTTTTTTTTTTTTTCACTTTCTCACCAGATCGTATGAGAGGTACTGCTGATTAGATTTCTTGCTCAGCTTGAATCCGGTGCTCGAACGAAAGCTCCTTGCAAAGGACCCTTCTCTTTGTTAAGCGTGGGCAAGCCCATACTCTGGCGGTTTCTCCTTGTCTGTCTTTCAGAGTGAGAATCCTGCTTTTGCCATACTTACCTTCCACTTCAATCACCTCCAAGATCTTATAGATCATCCCAATAGGTAAATCCTTCCATTTGATGGCTTCCTGATTCTGGTCCTGCACCTTTTCCTGGAAGGCATCTTCGCCGATGAAGTCGTCATCTCCATCTTTGGGAATGTCGACGAATCCATTGTGTACGAAAGTCATATTCTTGTATTTACCCTATGCTCAATAGGGATGCCGTCCGTTTGCATTTGGCCGTCGGGGCTGGGGGTCCTATGCAGGATTTCCCCTTGAAAATGCGATTGCGGCAGAATCGGCCTTTTCATACTACTGATGTCTTCAAGAAACAGACAGGTTATGTGCATCTTGCACAGCAAAACTTTATAAACAAGTAAAAACTGCAATAAAACAATAAGATCTCGCTCAATTGAGACAAACAACTCAGGGAAAAAATGCGGCAGATATTCCTGGAGTATGTGCAGCTAATGTTTTTACATCACCAAAGTCCATTAGGCTAGAAATAAAATCCGCACCAAAAACACACAGGTACTGCATTGTATGTAAAAAAGAAGGAAACAAGCGTCATCGTCTGGTAACAATAACATCGGAAGCCAGAACTCAATCATTTATTGAAAAAAGGAATTTTCATTAACCAGTTGCAAAACACATATGGAAAGTATGTTTTTTTAAGATTAAAGCATTAGATGTTTTACAGTCATCAAAACAGCATGAATACTTCTCTCGTACTGACATAACGAATCTATTAAATGATTTAAGAACAATAATGAAAATGACATCTTCACGTTTGAACTTTGATATACCTGCACTCATGACTGAAGAAAATTAAAATGACTTGACAGCACTGAGTAAGGATCAGTTTAGTGACTTACTGGGATACATGTCTACTGTAAGGAGTTCTAGAGTAAGGTCAGTAAGGACTTGCCTTGGAGTATTTCTTACCAAGCTCCGTGTTGGTTTGTCAAATAAAATTCTTGGAACAGTCTTTGGGTTGAAAACATCTCAGGTACAGAGAATTATCCATGCAGCAAGAAGAACTTTAATGGAAACCTTCGTTCCACATACACTAGGTTTTCAGCATGTAAGTCATGGAGATTTTGTAACAAACCATACAATACCAGTAGCAAAGCAATTGTTCACTACAGATCCAAGACAAGCTGTCATTGTCCTCGACGGCACATACATTTTCATACAAAAAAGTAGTGATTATCATTTCCAGAGAATGTCTTACAGCATGCACAAACACCGCCCATTGGTCAAACCAATGATAATTGTAGGAACTGACGGCTATATCCTGTCAATCTTAGGGCCTTATTTTGCAGACGGCCACAATAACGATGCATCTATAACAAAACATGCCATAACTAACAACTTGGAGAACATAACAGCATGGTTGCAGGATGATGATATTTGCATTGTCGATAGGGGTTTCAGGGATGCAGTTCAGTACTTGGAAGATCAGGGATATATGGTTAAGATGCCTGTCTGTCTGGTAAAAAGGAAAAAGCAGTTAACAACGAAGGAAGCTAATCTGACTCGCTTAGTTACTAAATGTCGCTGGGCTGTAGAAAGCACAAATGCCAGATTGAAACAGTTTCATTTCTTTGAAAAGGTGGTTCCAAATACCATGATTTCCAGTATTGGTCATTTAGTAAAGATTACTGGTGGTATACTGAATAAGTACAAACGACCTCTTGTCTGCAATCCTGAAAATGAAGAAGTAGCTAAGAAGATGCTTGACCGCTCTGTCTTACAGAACAGTTTACAAACTTATGTAGAAGAGAACAACTTGATAAGACGGAGAACTGTATACTTACCAATTAATGCTTCTGGCACAGTACTTGAAAATTTTCCAAAGCTGACAGAGGAAATGTTAAGGGATATCACTTTAGGTATCTACCAACTTAAACAGGCACCATGATACACAAGGGAACATCTCTCTGAATCTGGAAATTATGAACTATTACTTTGCAAAGAATCTGAAACTCTTCTGTAAGTCACAATTCAATCAAGACTTTCCAGATCTACCATCCATACATTAGTGATTGACTACAATGATGGGTTAAGTGAGGAGAAGCCTGTAAATGGATGGTACTGCACGTGCAAAGTTTGGGCTAGGATGGTGGGCTGCTGTGCACATGTGGCAAGTGTGCTGTGTTATTTGGGACTAGAAAGGCACACGAAAAGTCTCAAGCCATCACGTTTATCAGGAAATACCTCCATATCATATGCACATACCGGTACACTGTCAGATAATCCCTCATCAACAGCTGGTATTGAAGAATAGACAATAGTTTCCTTATCAGTATAACCTAATTAACATTAATTAATAAATAGATGAAATTAATTTGTATTTAGATATTTAATTGCTCGAAGTTCATGTTATCTGATAATTATCTGTCTCCTTATTTATAAATAAGAACTTCATAAAATCAAAGTATTTACCTGTAAATTGGGAAATCTATATACAGCTAGTAACTTTTACAGATGACGAATTAAATAGTAAATGCTATTTCTTATAAAATACATTTGTAACAGGAAATCAAAAACTAAATACCGGTAGCTTGTATTTATATTGCATATTTTATGAAAAACCAAAATATTTTTTAAATATGTCACTTGTAGGTTTTATAAGAACTTTAATATGGTTCAAAATATGGAACTCAATCAGAATAGACCTTTGATTTTTAATCTAATAACTGCATTAATGGCCTAGTCTATTTATCCATAAATCTTTCACAGACAATTTTTTTTTTCATAAAGTTCTTTGGAATTTGCACATATTAAGACATTTTTATAGTCATTACATGAATACAAATAATTTAATTAGTGGAAATATGACTTTCAAAACAAAAGTCTTTGTCATAAAAAGTCTTGTTTGATTTTGCTTGTTGACTATAGTCATTTTCTGAAAATTATCATATTGCATTTAATAATTTTATTTGAGTATATTTGAGTGTGTGTGAATGATGTCCATTTACTTTGGAGAGGGACTATTTTTTTCATGCTTAAGTATGATTCAGTTAACTCTGATCTTGTTAATTTTTAAATTCCACAATCAAATTCTATACAAATAATCTTATTTAAAATACTCATGATACATGGAGGAAATTCTATTTAAAATAGAGAAAGAGCAAAAGAGAGACAACAAGAGAAAGAGCAAGAGAGAAAGAAAGAGAGACAATGTGTGTGTGTGTGTAAGTTGATATCCCTGCTACTTATGATGCACTTATTTGATTGAATACACCGTGTTTCAATGATAGTATATGGTACATAGAGAGATTTACAGAGAAAGAGAGAGAGAGAGAGGCAAAGTGTGTGTGTGTGTGTTAAGTTTATATCCCTGTTACTTATAATCATTTTAATGTACTTATTTTATTAAATACAATGTATTTCACTGATAGTATGGGAAATAGAGAGATTTATAGACAGACAGACAGACAGACAGACAGATAACTTATGTGTGTATGAAAGTTCATATCCCTATTACTTAATCGATGGAGAGACAGACAGACAGACAGACAGACAGACAGACAGACAGACAGACAGACAGATATATTGTGTGTGTATGAAAGTTCATATCCCTATTACTTAATCGATGGAGAGACAGACAGACAGACAGACAGACAGACAGACAGACAGACAAACACTGTTACTTATAATGTATTTATTTTATTGCATTTCAATGATAGTATGGGAAATTATATTTGTTTTTAAAGGTTTGGTTATTTTCTTTAGTACCAAATGAAATCTGGTAAACAGAGTTCATAGGATGACACAAAACACTCTCTTCTAAAAAAATTGTGTAATGAAACAGAGGTAAAAAAGTACATTTTGGATACACAGAAAATGTGACACTTTATTTATTATATAAAATTTGTGTAAACAAAAACGATTCTTTGAAAAATGAACAGAAAACAAAAGTTAACTGAAGGTTTGCAGTTTCTTATTGTGAGTTTAATTAACAAAAACAAAACCCAGAATTTTCAAAAAATACTGCAGTAAATAATGTAAAAAAGACAACCACGATTACCCTACCAATCTGGAAAGAACCCTGATATACAAAGAAAGGCAATGCTGAAACTATGCAAACAATACATCTTCCTTTGCAACCATGCACTTAATGTAAAACCTATAGTGACTGTTAAGAAAAATACTATACTAGTATGCTGAAGAAATCCTAAGATACAAACATTGTTATGCTGCTACATTTAGAAAGTTACTACAGCTTATATACATGAAAAAATCATGGATATGTCGAAATCAATCATATAATTTCTACACAAATAACAATACAAAAAATGGTTGCTATGCAAAATTGACGTTGCTAGGTAGTTTTAAATGACCAATCTGAAACTGATGCATAGGCAAATATAGCTTGCATGAAGGAATAGTTCGTTGTTGTCATGCAATGAAAATTGTATGTGCAAATTCATATTTAATTGCCTGAAATAGTATGGTTGCTATGTAAAATACACGTTGCTAGGTAGTTTTGCGCAAAATACCAGTCTGAAACTGATGCATGGAACAAACTAGCTTGTTTGTAATAATAATATGTTGTTGTCAAACACCAAATGTAAGTTATATATGCAGATACATACATTAAATGCATGAAATAGTATGGTTGCTATGGACAATACACGTTGCTAGGTAGTTTTTATGGAAAATAACAACCTAAAACTGATGCATCGGAAAATCTAGCCAGTATATATGAATTATTTATTTGTGTCGTGCGATTTAGGTTGTATGTGCAAAAACATACTTTAAATGCCTAAAATAGTATGGTTGCTATGCAAAATCCACGTTGCTTGGTAGTTTCTAAGCAAAATACTAGTCTGAAAGTGATGCATGGAACATACTAGCTTGTTTGTATTAATACTATGTTGTTGTCATACACTTAATGTAACTTGTTTGTGCAAATACATACATTACATGCCTGCAATAGTATGGTTGCTAAGCAAAATATTCTGTGTTATGTAGTTGCTATGCATAATACATTTATTTTCACCTTATGCAGATTATCAATTATATAATATAATTTAACATAATAAACCATAAAATATCATTAAAAAAAGAGATTTTTTGACGAAAAACAGACACTGCAAGTTTGATTTTAGAAATCGGTTGCTAGGCAACCAATAAGTCACGGGAACAAATAAAAGTTGTTATTTTTTGTAGTACCTGCCCAAGAGCTATTGATGGTATGAATATGAACTGGTTCTGAGAGGGGCAAAAAATGACCCTTATCATACATCGTCCTTTATGTGTTGATACACTGATACACACACTTGAAAAAAAAATGGATGAAGTTATTGTTTCTCTTGAATCACACATTCAAATTTTCATACTCGTGTTCTTGCAGTTTTCATAAATTTTGAAACAAAAAAGTGTAGCAAGGAAGTTACAACATGCAGAAATGATGCGGTTCCTGAAAAGAAAAAAAATCAACTGAAGAAAAGAAGACACAGATTTCGCAAATTTATGCTACGGTGAAGACAACTTTTTTTCCGTTTTTGTTTACTTGCATGTACACAAAGGTCTGTTAACAGAGAAATATGGGTTAAACAATGAACCACCGTTATATACAGGGATGTTATGTTATTACACGTGTAGTTTTGCCGCTATACGTGCACATAAATTGTTTTCGATTCAATCGTACTAGTTTAAACCGATCTTTGCGTTCATATTTAAAGTTAGATCGGTTCACTTTAGATCGATTCAAACTAAACTACCTCTTTTGGTGTTTTAGTTTAGACCGATTAAAGATCAATTCAAAGCGTTCACATTGGCCCTTAAATCGATCTAAAGTGAACCGATCTAGTTTAAATCGATCTAAATGTCCTAGTGTGAACGGGGTTTAGTTTGTCAACCTCAGCGTCGAGTATATACCTTTTCGTAACACGTCTATTTGAAAAATAAACAAACTGAACCATTCAGGAACTCGGACAGTGAGTTTGAAAACAAGTTGTTTTTATCTTTTGTTTAACCGCACAAACCGGTTACATCACAGACTTTTTCGTCTTGGATTGTTAACACAATTAAATGTGCTTACAATGAGAAGGACAATAAATTAATTTCGGGCTCATTCTACAAGAGCCTTGGTAATTTATATCTCAACTGATGTGAAGAAAATACAGCATACACAGTGTATGTAATGTGCGAATCCTGAAATGTCATTTTCACTGTATCCGTGATGAATTTCTGATGTAGAATAATAAATAAACAGACGACAAATTCATGATTTCTGAATAAAATAAGAAATAATAGATAATTTGTACTGTTTTTATAAATTCATGATATAGGTATGAGATGCGGACGGATTTTCATCGCGCCTACAGCCATCCATGTACAAAATTGATACACAAATAGGTAAATATTGAGAATAGTTCACGAACACAGCGTGCAAGAGATTTAAAAGTAGCAGTTAAGTTTCATTTGCAGAAAAATGTACCTTTTAACATAATTATCAATGTTGTATAACTTAAAACATGATTTGTTATTCAGCTTGTTGATATTGAATCAAATTCCACTATGCTGTTTTCGTTATGTGATTCATGTTTACTGTCGAATAATGATACTGGACTTTCATTTTCACTGTAGTGCGATTCATTTCTATTGTACATGCGATGCATTTTTACAGACGGAAATTAATTAATATTCATTATATAAAGTCTTAATTCAGCCGGATCTTTAACAAAATTTATGAAGTCAGAAGGATTGATAATATATACATTCACTCATACCACATCTTCTTATATCTATTTAGTGAGTGAAAATCTGAGGTAATGTATCAATAAATTCCTTAAAAATGGCATTTAATGCTAATATAGTCAATTCTATTTTCTCTAATAATTTGTCCAGATCCAGATCTATATGTAGGATAAAAGTTATCCTTTCCAATGACACGCCATCATTGAATACATATATCTTGAACAGTTAGGCCAATCCACGTCACCGAAAAAGCAAAATTTCTGTTTCGGTCTAAATCTACATTGCATACTAATAAATCAAACGTTATTAGAGCTATTTTCCTAATGCATGTAGTTTAAAGGTATGATTGGCTTGCTTGCTTTGTTTGTATAAATGTTTGCTTAAGCATTGTAATTAAGATTGATCAAACATTTATACAAAAAAGCGAGCAAGCCAACCAAACCTTTGAAGTACAAGCATATAGCTCTAATGGATGCATTTTAGATAACAAAGAGCATTCACAAAACGATCTTCATTTCACGATTGAATGAGTGGAAACGTTTTCATCTTGCACAAACAATTGTTGCATGGATGACTGGATAATTGATATGAATCATGACATTGTGTTTACGTCTAATACAGTAAAGAAAGTTCAATCAACAGTCAAGTCGCCTTAATTTATGTTTAAATTTCTTTTAAGTCCGTGTTACAAATAAGCAAATACCCAATTGTAAGAATACAAGGAAATACTGCAAACAGTTTATTGTTACATGTTTAAATGGTTCTAATGTTTTACCTTAACAAGTTGTGACTTGTTGGGGAGTTGTCTCATTGCCACTCATACCACATCTTCTTATATCTATACCACGGGATATAACCGCCGTACAGTTGATTCCGGACGTTAATCGCTACTCTTCGCGATGTAGGTAGATATATATCGTTCTTATATTTTCACCAAAGACTAATTGACGCAATGTTCAGGTAAGTATTCAATGTTTACTAAAACAAAGTTTACTGCTCCTGGCAGCATTGTATATTATTTATATTACATGAACACCATGTGACTATTTTAAATAGACAGGTCTGTGAATTACTTGTAAACATCATGAATCAAACACTCTGTGTAACTCAAACTTGATTAAACTACAAATGGAGTATAGTTGGTTGCTCTTACACTAATGCGACCGTGTATTTTGTGATTTGTTGTTGTTAAAATACATAATGCGAACGAGAAACCCGTTGTTTTAATTATTTTGAAGACATTTACTTGAAAACTGATCTCAGAATTTTGGCACTGTACGATTCATTCTCTTTGAAGTTTTTTTTTTTCCTTTAGTATCATTCGTTGTACATTCTTGTACTGTTCGTTGTGCAAAAGCCTGTGAATATGGTAGAAATATGTATGATACGGCGCGACAAATTTTCAAAGCTTTTTTTAAGCGAATTCTAAAACTTTTAAAGGATAATTCGCCGTAGAAATACGTTATATTCATGAATATTCTGCTCCAGTAAATTTTCGGATCCATGACAAGCTAATAGCAAACTCACCAACAATATTTGAATATGCATGATATGAACGTGATTATACCCGTGTATATTCAAGTAGGCATCTACGACTAGCTTGCATTTCAAATTGTAAATATCATCAATGTTAAAATCATTTAAACACTTTTTTTCAGTTGTTGCATGTCGAATTAACATATTAAACAACAATGAAAATTCATCGCACCTTCAAAAATTCTACATCAGAAATGATTGCACTTACAGTGATAGTTCATCGCATACAAAAATTCATATTATGGATTCTGCTGCTTTAATTACACTTTTTTGGACTTAAACCTGTTATTATACATTATAAAGTTATATTCTAATGAAATTGTGTTAAAACATACATTCAAATAAATTATTTTGTATTTCCAGAAGGTAAACAGACGCAGTTTTTCCCATTATCCTTTGATCTACAATAGACATACTCGCATACAACAGTGAAAATGAACTAACTGAATTCGCACTTTTATTTACACTGATACACAGTAAAGAAAGATTCTTCAGCTGTGAATAGGTTAGAAATCTCCTAAATGAAATTTCCAATTATGTAAGTATTATGAATTAATATCAAATTGGAAAATTTGTTCTCAATTTAATTTGATGATAGAATAATACTAACGTAATTGGCTCCAACCCACCTCCCTATCGAATCTGTTTTGGCGAACACTTTTCGTCGAGAGAGACTGGGATTCACGCATTCTTATTAGATAATCCTAATATAATTTCCAGTTACGTAAGTATTATTCTATCATAAAATTAAAATTGAAATTTGAGAACAAATTTCCCAATTTCTCATTTATTTGTTTCGCTACCATGGTTATGAGTCTCAAAATCGAAATGCTTTCTATTCCTCCTTGAATTTGGATATTGTTGTTGGTTCTTGTCTGTCCTATTTGGTTTTCGTATACTAAATATTATCAATCGTCATAAATTACGCCTTTAGTTTTCTTTTTTGAATTGTTTCACATTTTTCTTGTGAGGGACTTTTATAGCAGACGTACATTGATATAGTACACGGCTGTCATTCGGTTTATCGGAAAAATGATCGTGAAAGAATACCTAACGGTTCACAAGCATTGCAATCGGATCGTGAAATATCTGGTATCGGATCGTGAATGTAATTAATTGTAATTCTACTTCAAAATCTGTGAAAAATCTGCTGTATTTCAAAACGCGGAACAAATCCGAAAAAAACAAATTATGTCTGTCAAAATGATTCAACTTTCTCAATAATACTGTGTAATAAGATAAAGAAAATATGCAGTACTTTATGAGAAAACACAAAAGGCGCAACTCAAGTCTACGAGATTCATTAAAAAAAACTCATTTTGTACCTATAATGGTCACATTTCAATATATAATGATATATTTGAAACTGAATCTTTGGTGTGCCAGATAGTACAGTAAAATACAAGTTTTTTTTCGCTTGAAGCCGTTCATTTTGTTTTTGAAAACATTGAATTTTGTTGATTTTTCATCAAAATTGATCGTGAAAGATTGGGCAACGCATATCTTGATCGATAAGACAAGGCGTGACCAGACGGACGCAGGACGTTTTCGCTATCTCACCTGTAACACTAAAGGATATTTGCGCTTCAAACTCTATGGACATTTCCGCTTTAAACTTTGATACACCTAAACAAAATTGACAAGACATTTGCGCTTTTTACCTATAATAGTTTACCTGTAATATTGAGAAAATTTATCAAAGTCATGGAAAGATGTTCACATCTTCTTTGAAAGTTTTCCGGACAAACAACAAAATCAGAAAAAATTATTCGGGTAAATCAGACATATTATAAAAATATAGTATACGTTTCTGGGTAAACGATAGAGAAAAGAAAACTTTTATGGATGGAACATTTAAACATTGACCGAAATTCTTCAATTAGCTTTCTTATTAGTGGATTAAAATTGGAAACTATATTCCTCTTGAAGTTATTCTGCTGCCTGGATAGTTAGAGGACTGTACCATCATCTCTAAGGCTGTTTCAATTTGTGAAGACCGAAATTTTATTTTTAAACCACGGGGTACCTGCTGTACCTGATGACTTTTAGAAAGACTCATGGTTGTTATCTGAATTTACTCCTATCCATCCTCTTGGATTGTTGTCGTTTTCATCTGACACAAGCATGATAGGGAAATGTTGATGCTTTTAGCTGTATATAGATATATGAATATTTTATGTTTTTTTTTTCTTTTTTATCAAATGATTTTTATGTTATGTGGATAAAGCGCAAATGTCCTCTTAAAAACGCAAATGTCCTAAAATTTAAACGCAAATGTCCATTAAAAATGCGCAAACGTCCCGCGCCGGACCAGACTTTATAATCAGAAGACTATATTTCTTTTACCAATTGATAAACTTGCAACTAGTTGAAGCGTTGAATTTTTTATTTAGGACGAACATTAATGCTTTCATCTTTTTTTCACTTTTTTTTAATTCAATACTTTTCCTTAAAGGGATAGTAGCTACGATTTTGACAAAATTATGACCAAGTTTTAAAGCTGCAAAAATCAAAGATATGTACTTAAAATTCAGAATAAGATCAATGAAATGTTTACATAAACTACAGAAGTGTCAATAATTGATAATTAATATGCGTGCCTATTCATCTCATTAATTATGCATCGGGTTTACTTCCCGAACTTTGCCGACACAGCGAGTGAAATGACCCAGATATAAATAGATATGAACATGTGCTTTTTGTTTTCTTATGTATTTGATAGTTTCTTTAAATAAAACGTACATATTTGAAGCCATTTATCAAAATATGTAAACATAATAAAATATAACAAAAGCCTGCATATTATTCGAAAAAGGTTCTCAAACAATGGCGATATTATACACTTGTTTTTACATTTGTATTACAAAACAATGCCGAGAATATATACACGTGTTAGTGACTTGAATTTGGGCCATCATGAAGGATAGTCCGGAAGAATAATATTAAATTGTAAGAAGTAGGTTTCTTATTTCTTCTAAGTTGGGAGATCACTGCCCATAAATTTATAAACATATTTTGGACAATAACTATTTGAACACATCGCGATTTGTTTTCATGTGATCTGGAATAATTTAGAAATGTAAACATTTCGCACACCGTCGTATTTATTGACTACTCCTGCGTAACAGTCTTTTTAAGTGATTCTAATGATCGATCACATCGCCGTTATATTTAACTTCAATTTACAATAACTTGTCTGCACCTCTTGTCTGTTCCCTTTTCTCGCAGAAACCGTCAATACACGTTTCATTCCCGCCATACCATTCCTCTGTTCGACATTTTCCCTTCGGAGGACCACGTGCGATTGGGCATTCAGGATTGCCGAGTAAACGTCAACATAGGTCATATGACAAAGGGTTGGCTTAACATCGAATTTTTAAAACTAAATTCAGGTGTAAAACGGTAAAAGTTTCTAAATGCTAAATGGAAAGTAAACAGTGATGGTTTTATTTATACTTAATTAACTTTTTGTACCCGGCACATAGATTAAAAAATAATTTTAATGGAAATCGTAGCTACTATTTTTTTTTGTATGGGTTGTTACCTTCAGTTGTATGGAGTGTCGTTCGTGCGTACATATTATGACAATATTGGCTAATTTATTGTTTATTTCGTGGCTGCGCTGACATAAACTTAAAAGGTACCACGATAACGTTATTTTTACTTGATTGTTTGATCAGTCTGTTCACAATAGCTATACGTCATTGTACCAACCTAGTGGGAAATTACCAATCAACGTACCTCGCGATCGATTGTGCATGATGCCCACCTTGAACTGTTATCTAGCCGATTAATGTTCTATTCTCAATCTTAATTTAATAATACACAGTACACACAATGTTTTATTTAAAACACTCTGTCACATTCACATGTGAAACAAGAGGTAAACATATACAAAATACAATCACATACAATCAAAGAAAGAAATAAAACAACTTTAAAATGGAATATATTTATAATAATTACTATACTTTATAATACTTAACTTTGAAACAAATAGAGATACATTTTAGTACCTTTATATTACCCAATGACAGTAATCCTTTTATTTTTGCTGCGCTGGGATATTTTATATGATACTCTGGCATGTGTTGATTTCTGATATTTTTACTAAGATGGAATTGCATTCAAATAATTCATTACCAATGGCATTCCAGCTCTACTGTAATTTTCAAATTACAGCATCTTAATTTTAAATATATTCACGTTCGATGGGTGGTAATTGTACAAGATACTTTTCTAAACCAAAAATTGTTTTAAACAGACCGTATAATTCACCTCTGGAAGAATTGCCAATTTGACTATACAATTTTGAATGTACTCATCTTTAAGATTTTGTTTTAGAACGTTTTTCAGTTGATTTACATCTAATGGCAATTGCTGAGTCCAAACATAACTAAGTCCAGAATTGTCTAAATTGTAAGAAATCAAAACTTATGAAGGACGGACAAAAATACTGATTTAGCTATAAAACACCTAGTCGGTGTGGTATTATAAGATAATAAGATCCAATGGCATTGAACGAGTATAGCCCTATTCCCAACAAAAGAGAACCGGAAGGAGGTATGCAAATCCAATATTTGCTATACCAATTAAACATATGAATTATCATATAATTGAATAATGATTTGAACGTTTTCGTAGCATCAGATCTTTCACGATCCATTTCACGATCTTCCAAAAGCGGAACGCGATCTTTTACGATCCAATAAATATTTTTTTTGTAGATATTTCATTTTTTGGAAAATTTCTGATTATGCTAAAACAAAATAACTGTAAGAACCATTTGAATCATCGAAATGGGATGACATGTTTCAAAGAAAAGTTTTAAGTCATTCGAATTATGAAAAAAATCTTGTTTGTTTACATATGTAACGTCATTGAAATGTCGAGGAGTAATCTGCCTTTTGTAGTTTAGAAAAAAAAACAGTTAACTTTTGTATCTTGATTTTCTCAGATACTGATCAGAATGTTGAACCATTTTAACAGACATTTTTATTTTTTTGTAGATTTGTCCATATAATTCATTAAATCAGATTAGTAATTAACCTTGCATATGTCTTCTCGATAAGATTTCCTTCACGATCCTATACCAGAGCTTTCACGATCCAATCGCAATACTTGACCACCTTTAGGTATTCTTTCACGATCTTTTTTCTCCATGTACGGAATGACACCCCTGTAGTATGGGTTTTTCTCATTGTTGAAAGCTGTATGTCGACTTCATAGTAAAAGTGGCACAGTGTTAGTCGTAAAAGGAGGTCCTATTGGAAATTACAATGTCTATACTTACATAAGTGCAACCTATGGAGTTGTACAAAAATATACTCACCAGATATGCATCCTCCTTCATACAACATTTTGTTATTATATCGTTCTTGACTTTTTTAGTTTTCGAAGCAGTAACACGTGTCAGTTTGACATTACTATTCTGAACAGTTATCCCCGGAAGTCATTTCACCGAATTTAATTTTAATTTTTTTTTTTAAATTAAGTTGCATTAAAACAAACAGTTTTCAAAGCATTAAGCATAAAATAACGGGTTATGCTAACAACTGATATTTTGTCAAACGTATAGTATTATTCATATTTCTCCCATCAACCTGAATCGTACTATAAATAGTATTCATATCCCTTGCTCTTGGCAATAATAGAGATATTTTGCAATCTTATATCAAACGACCTTGAGACCTAAATGACGAAAGTTTACTTTCTTTTTTTATTAAATGTTCATAATAACATAAGCACTCTTTTCAGAACCATCTCAAAAATTGTTTGGTATATAAAGGCAACAATAGTATACCGCTGTTCAATAGTCATTATTCCATCTAGCAAAAACAAATCCGGGTAACAAACTAAAATCGAGGGAAACACATTAACTATAAGACGAAAACACCTATGAATTTACGACATCACACCAGGACAACACAAATGAAATATAAACAGCGCGTCACATGAATGGATCAACGTCACAAAAATGACGTTTTTTTTGTGACCTTTATATTATCACAGGTAAATTTCTAAAAATAAAATAGATTTGTTTAATTTATAGACAAGTACAAGAATATTAAATTGGGATTGAGTTTGTAATAGTGTTATTTTTTCATAACACTAACACAAAGGTAACTTAGACCACAACATTCAGACGTAAACTGTAAACAATTATCTTACTGTTTTACATAATCATACTTGCCAACATATCAAAACGGGTACACACTAATAGTAAACCGATCAACAATGATACTAACATTCCTGTGCTCGTAAATGCTTACAGAACGTACCAGGCGATATACTAACCCTAAATGCTTACCACCCATTTAGGAAAAGGTAAAATAACAAAAATACTGAACTCGATGGAAAACTAAAACGGAAAGTCCCTTATCAAATGTCAAAATCAAGAGCTCAGACACATAAAAAAAAAATGGCAAACAACTGTCATATTCCTGGCTTGGTACAGGCATTTCCTTGTGTAGAAAATAGTGGATTTAACCTGGTTATATAGCTAGTGAAACCTCTCACTTGTATGACAGTGGCATAAAATCCCTATATGTTACGAACAAATGTCTACATAAAGTCGCGACCATCAGAGAGAGTACTAGCATACCTAGCAGTAATACTGATAAAATCATCAATGGCGTTAAATCAAACCCGGGACCTGAATCAACTGTCTGTCATAGTGGCACTTGTGACCACCCAGTTACATGGAACGATTTCGGGATAGTGTGTGACACGTGCAATCAGTAGTAACATGTCTCATGCCAATCTATGACCACTAAATCATACAATCAATTTGAAAAAGTGCAATTGATTGAGACTTTATCACGCGTGGTTGTCCGAACTACTCAACATTATGCTACTGACTAAATCTTAGCACGTCAAATCATTTCAGTGTTCTGTTTGACACTTCTTGACAGTCCAACGACTATTAATAAGATGAGACCTTTACATCCATCGACTCCGGATTAAACAAATATTAGAAGAACTTCAAAGAAAAAACTGAAACACCACCAAGATAACTCAACATCAACCTTCAATCTTTCAACAGACTTGTACTGTTATGAATCACAGTTTATGACCAAACTCGACTGAATTGCATTTAATTGATAAATTCAACAATACTTTTTTTATCTTGGTGATATTATATTTTTCATTACAAAATCAAATATGTTCTAAATATACTGCCGATTACCCAAAGGAAATTACTTTCAATAAATCAAATATAAACGATAATAACTGTCCTTTCCTAGATCCAGTTATTTTAGTTTTACATGGGAAAATCTATACTAAAATTTACGACAAAAGGGAAAATGTCTTTTTAATATACCTTTTTTGGGGCGGTGATGTTCCTTTGGCTCCATCCTACGGTGTTAATACATCACAACTCGTTCGCTATGCCCGTGCTTGTTGTGACGTTTTGGATTTCAATGAACGAAATGTTAGTATTACTGGTAAATTATTAAGTCAGGGATTTTGTTATTGGTTGAACGGCAAACGCCTGAATCTGACAGATAAAGGTCAATCTGTCGACACAAAAAGTACCCGTATGTAAAATGATCACGCCAATAAACAGTGCCACCTATATTTTTCTTCGTCGTCTGTGAGAACAATGTTCCGTTCTGTAGGAAATTAAAACATTAAATTAACTAAATCAAAGAATAGTAAGTGTAGAAATCAAACTGAAAAAAATATATATATTGTCAATTGACTGGTTATGCATGATATGTTGGCAATGTGCGCAATGTCATGTAATCTAAGATTGAAAATTAGTTTGTGTCCTACGTCAAACTGGCGGATTCCTATGTTTACATTTTCCCATCAAAACAAAAGCTGACACACTTGCGTGTCCGCCCTATTTTGTTATTACTGTTTAACAGACGTAATAATTCGTGTGTACATAACAGCTGCATATTTTGCATCTAATATATTATATATATATATATATATATATATATATATATAGAGAGAGAGAGAGAGAGAGAGAGAGAGAGAGAGAGAGAGAGAGAGAGAACAATAGAGTAAATGTACATGGGTTCAATTTTCGCCGAAGCATTAATTTTAATAGGTGGGAGCAAACAGGGCAGATTGGCCATATGTGGTGTTCCTCTCCCCATCTACTCTGTTGTTACTAAGTCTCAAAATTCTGCTCGCTCTGACGAAGTCCCCAACATTTTTTCTTTTCTAAGTATAGAGCAGTTCCTCTAATGATAAGTAAAGGAGCACTTTAATATATAGTCCAGCGGCTTTGTCCTGTTTTTTTTGTCTTTCTTTCTTTCTTTCTTTCTTATTTATATTATTATTATATTTGTTATGTTTTCTTGAAAGCCCCACAAAGCCACAACTCCTCTTTTTCTTATGCTGCCTGAAAAGAATGAACCGGTTTTGTTCATTGTTGATGTCTGTAAAGTGACTTATAACTGCTAATAGCAACAATATTTGAACTCTGGTTGATAGTTGTCTGAATCATACCACATCTCTTATCTAAGTACGTGTTAATCGTTTGAAGTAGATGACTAACAAACATTCAATCAATTGAAAAAATAAATTCAGCAATGATTTACATGTTGTCATTTGAAGATTTCAGTTTATATATATAACAACCAAAAAATTTGGTTGTATAAATGGTGTCACAATGTTTGCAATCGCAAACTGTCATGGCGGCTGTTTTGTGAAAACATTTCATTTTAATAAGTTCTCTAATTCAAAGTATATATGTACTGATTCCAGATTAATATTTAGAGCTTACAAAAATGAGCTATGAATTCAAATATTTTTTTTTTAATTGACTTGAATAATAACTTATTAAGTATTGCAATAATACAAACTAGCACTCTGATATCTGATACATATATATCTGTATGCAACTTTTTCTGAAATGTTAATAATCTAGTTACGTCATATAAAAGAGATTTTTGGTAAAAGTTAGCAAAATTGTCAGTATTTCAACATTTAGGAATAGAAAATGTAGAGCGCGAAGGTTTACAAACCAAATACATTATCGTGAGGTTTTTATTAATGCAAATAATGCAATTTGGTGATTATCGCAATAATAAGAACTCGCATTCTGATATCTGATACTATAAAGATTTTTTTAATGAAATCGCAATAATGCATCTCACAGTTTTGTCCATTCTTCAAAAATCCCAATAACAAATGCACGCAACAATTTCTGAATTTACAGTGTTTAAGTCAACTTTGTTTTCTTTGTATTTCAATTGCCTTTGCATTTTAGAGCAGTTAAAGGTGAATTTGGTTTAAATCTGAAGTTGATTCAGAAGATTTTCTGACAGAGTATAACACTTTATAATTTAAAAAAGCATATTCAGACTTTGTTTACTGATCAACATAACTAATCATTCATTATTCAATCAATAATTTGATTAAAGGACTTTTTCCATTTGTTTAACTTAACTGTTGTAGTACTTTTGAATTCAAATTTAAGAAAAAACAATCACAAACTTGTATTGACAGAAATAATGTGAACTGCATGATATCATATTGCATTTCAGCTTTTTGTTCAGTTTTCTTTGCATTGGTTATAATGTTTTAAATCCATTTTTGGATTTTATATGTTCAGATTATTTTCTCTTTTATTTAGAGCCAGCAGCAGAACTTGCACATCTTATATAGTTTCTAATCTTGAACTGAAGCAGGTATAACAAAAATGTTAAAATCCTGTCCACTGCAAATAATCTTTTACCATTCAATATCAATGTTAACTGCTGATGAACCCTCTTGATTGGAACATATATATTTTTGCATGAAATCGACGATTTTTGTTCTGTTATATGGAACCCCCCACCCCCTCTTCCTTTAAAAAATGCTGAATCCGATGAAAGGTTCTTGCTTTCGTCTGAATTTGCTATTGTTACATCAGGGAAAAAGGCTACCATCCACTTCATTTGAATTTTGATGGATTGATGTCTCATTGGCAATCATACCACATCTCCTTATTTTTATCTAATGACCATGCCTGACGATCATCGATGTCACATAGCAAGAATCCAACTCTTTGCGATCATAGAAAAACAAAGATAGTTTGGTAACATACATATATTGTGTAAATATCTCAAGAGGAACATTCCCATACAGAATCTCTATTAATACGTTATTTCTTCACACTTGACAGTAAAATTTGAAATGCGTATATTGCTCGGCAAGCCTGACGTCTTGGAAGTTAATGTCTTGAGGAGAGAACTATTGTTTCACAATTGATGCTAAAATGTATAATATCACTCTGGTTTTTTTTTTATATGATCAGCATACAAAGTCAAAGAATCTATAAGTTCTTCAAACTTTATAACTTTGTTAATTCTCATTACTTAGTACACCAGAGTAACACTTTCTATTTTAGATACTTTTTATCTATATAAGTTAATTTAATTGAAGTCTAAATTTTATAGTGAAATTAATATTGAAAAAACAAGCTACATGTACAAAAACTGAGTTTATTTTCATATGCTTATATTTAAAGAATATTTATACAAAGAAAGAGAACGACTTGTATCATTCCATCTACCAAAAGGATGTTTAAAAATAGAAAGCAATTTATAAGTTCCAAGTTTCAGAGGAAAGTAAGTTGTTAATAATTTTCTTCTTTAAATACAATGATGAATGGAAAGTTTTCAAATACCTGTTATTACTTGAAAAAATGCCATTTTCAACCATTCAATGACTATCACTACAAACCAGTAAAAGTCTGAAATGGCCTATATCTGTACTCGACTGTACTGATTTTTACTCGACCAGTCTGAATTGGTCTGAAATTTACTTGATATTACTCGACTGCAACCATACTTAACAGTCTGAACTTGTACTCGACCTTTACTCGACCAGTACTTAACCATTGTATATGTGTTTGAACCATACTCGACATAGTCTGAACCATACTCGACCAAGTCATATATATATATATATATATATATATATATATATATATATATATATATATATAAACTGTATATCACCTTTAAAATTAAAATAAAACAAGGTGATCAAAGAAAGTAATTTATGGTCGGATTAATAAATATTATGTAATAAATTAAGTTTTCGTTAAATGAATTTTTATATACATGATATCATGTTCACATTGCTTTATGTACATCAAAAATACTAGAGCTTTCGACCATTATTCAATTCAAATATCTTAAATGTTATTCAAATTTTTTTGAATGTTTCAGATATACTTTATGGTTACTTGACAATTTTCACCACTAACTTAAGCCTGGTATAGATTTATGGTGTCAGTCGAGTTTAGTTAATAATGCAGTGAACATTTTCTTTTCATTAAAATATATATATGTATAAAATAGTATATACTATATATAAAGCAACTTAATAAATGTTATAAATGACTCCTTTGTTTTGTAAAACCAAGAATTTAATATAATCACGATAATACAACTTCCATAGCAATCCTTGATAACCTTTTAATAAAGGAAATGTGTTCCAAAGTTGCAGTAAAATTTTATTTTAATTAATTTTATATAAGTTTTGTCAAAATTAAAGACATGGCATACAAGAAGCACTTTAATAAGGTTTAATTATCTCAGTACAGCTGTGTTTTACAGGTTAAAAGAAAACCCTATTTTTCTACTCGTGTATTACTTATCTAGTGAATTCAAAAGGCCTTGTGATTTAAGTTTAACAGGATGATGTAATTATCAATGAATGTTATTTGAAATGTATTACTCTCTGACCAGGTGTAATCGTTTTAATGAGTGTGCCCCAAGCAGGGTGTATAACTTTATAGTTTATCCCTAATCAGAAGAACAATTTTATTCATTTCTTCAATTTTTTTATCACTTTTAAAATATATGTATATCCCAAATTATAACAAGAATATATATATTTCTGATATAAGGTTAAACAATTTCAGTGATTTTGTTGGCTGTTGTTACCTCATTAAAAAGATATTTATATAACTATTTATGTAACCATGAAACCTATGTAGTTTTTATTTAGAAATTTAGGAAAAATAAGTTTTGTTTTAAAAAAACAACACATGCCAAACAAAAAGCACCTTAATAAGGTTTTATTTTCCTCAGTTTAGGTGTGGTTTTTTAGCTGGTAAAAAGAATTTTTTTTTAACAAGACTCAGACTTTAAAATTAGATCATTTTAAACTATCTCAATTTGATAAATCTGAGAATCATGTAAGGATGTAAAATTCTATTTTATAGATATCTTTATTTTATTGTGGCAGTTGTCATGTCAGTTAAAAAGAAAGTTATTTTAACAGTAAAAATTAAAAAGGTAGAGGTTATTTTGTCAAGTATGGTTCAAACTGGTCGAGTATTGTACAGAACTTTGGTCGAGTATGGTTCAGACTGAAAGGATAGGTCGAGAACTGGTCAAATATTGGTCGAGTACAGGTCGAGAATGGGTTAAGACTGTTTCAGACTGGTCGAATAATAGTTCAGACTATTTTCAATAGCAAAGATAAGGGCCAAGTACCAATCAGTACAGTCGAGTAAGGTTAAGTTTGGGGTCGAGTAATATCAAGTCAAATTCATACCAATTCAGACTGGTCGAGTAAAAATCAGTACAGTCGAGTACAGGTATAGGCCATTTCAGACTTTTACTGGTTTGTAGTGTATCTTTTTGTTATAAAAGTGAAGGAACATGAAATATGGATAACAATTTAAGAAAGTGTCGAAATATAATAACACTCATTACTTTTACTCGAATTTACTGTTGTGAACAGGTAATTTCCTACGTTGCGTGTGCGGAGTTATCTCCCTTTGATCTCCACTTCGCCACGAATAAGCTGACACAAATTGCGTGGCAGGTAAATTTGGGATCAATTATCAATTAAATCTAATTTTAAAAATTGTTTTACTTCATATTTTATACACCTCCATACGTTACATTACCTATTTAAGGAATAATTTTGGATTTTCCTTGTACCTTCGCAAACAAGATTTGAACACTTTAAGTTTTGTTAATGTACGAGTGAAAATAAGACAATACGAGTTAAAAAAAAACCACGAGGCATGCACGTTTACCAAAAAACCGTAAACTCTGACCTTTTGTCACGTGAACAATATCTTGACCTTAGAATCAAGATCATGTTTTTCTCTGACTGTTAATGTCTTTACACTAAATCCATTGGATGTTGGATGTATACTGATTGATATAGAAGTCCCAGATGCATGATTTTTTTTTATTAGTTATTGGCTTTCAACTAGCTATCAGTAACTGTGAGTCCTCTCAGATGTGTACTTGTTGTCTCTTTTTGTTGTGGGAATATATAAGAACCTTGCCACGTTCACTGTGTGTTCTTGTTGGAAGTATTTCTATTTGTATCCATCTGATGAATTTAGCCTTTTTTAAATTGATTTTTTAGTTTGTTCTTATGTTGTACTGTTACACCACTGTCCCAGGTTAGGAGGAGGTTTGGCTGTCCAAAGTCAGGAGCTTGTAATTCAGTGGTTGTCGTTTGTTGCTGTGTATCATCTTTGTTTTTCGATCATTATTTTATACATAAATTATGCCGTTAGTTTCCTCGTTTAAATTGTTTTACATTTTTCATTTCGGGGCCTTTTACAGCTGACTATGCGGTATGAGTTTTGCTCATTACTGAAAGCTGTACGGTGACATGTAGTTGTTAGTTTGGTAGACGACAAGATCACTGACAGTCAAATATTTCCTCTTGTTTATAACATCTTCCAAATGGACAGAAACTGTAGTTGCGGTGGTGTACTAATTGCGATGAAAGATACATATATTAGAACTGCCGTCTCTACAAACAGTCTGTGAGATTGTTATGTGCAAACTTGAACTTATTGGATACAAAGATGTATATTTGAGCTTATACTACAATCCCAAAACATCCAGTGAAAATAGGTACATTGAACTTGAGAAGAGATTATCCAGAGCAAACAATATAAAAATTGCACTTATCGTCATGGCTTAAGACTTCAACCTACAAGGCTGGGACAAGAAACAAAAATATTTGAAACCGTACACTCAGCACGCCAATACACACCATACGTTTACTGACATCCTAGATGACTACAGCCTACAACAAATGGTAGAAGACCCATAAGAGAATCAAACACACTAGATCTCATTATTACAAACTACCCATACAACATCGTCAGGGTTGAAACAATACCTGGCATACATGAACATGACATAGTCTTTGAAGAATTAAAAACCATACCATCTTAACGAACCCCAAAGCCAAGAAAAATATCACTATAAAGAAAGAAAAGTTGGAAAACATCAGAGAAGACCTTAAATAAATAAATGAAGAATATTCAAGATAGTTGCTCCCAAGAAATGTGGGACAATTTTCAGAACAAACTCGAAAATACTGTAAATACCAACATAAGTGTTTCTCGTTTCTCGTTTTTAATATAAATTAGATCGTTGGTTTTCCTGCTTGAATTGTTTTACACTAGTCATTTTGGGGCCCTTTACAGCTTGCTGTTCGGTGTGAGCCAAGGCTCCGTGTTGAAGGCCGTACTTTGACCTATACTGGTTTTTTTACACATTGTGACTTAGATGAAGAGTTGTCTCATTGGCACTCATACCACATCTTCTTATTTCTATATATCACAAAAACAACAAGATAAAAGGACGGCAACCCTTGGATCTCGGCAGGCATCAAACAACTAATTCGAAATCGGGACAAACATTACAAGAAAAAAAAAGAAATCGGCTGATCCAAATCATAACAGCAAATATAAAGAACTAAAGAGACTGGTGCATATAGAAATTAGACAGGCATATTGGACATATATATTGGATATTATCATACCAGATCCCAAGGACGACAATGAACTTTTTTAGAAACAGGTCGAGACGTTCTTCGACATAACTTTGGGTCATCAATTTTCTTCTCAGACACTGGTGACGTTTTTTAAAGTCTGAGTAGCAGCTGCCAGCTCTTGAATACCAAATGAGTTGGGAAATGTATATCCCATATGCAGGTGAAGTTGATATATTACTGCTAAGGTGGGGAACATTTATCATTTCAAAATTAAAATCGTTACGCTTGCCATAGATTCTGCTATTGAGATTACCACTTATGTCAAATTCGAGGTATAAGTCTAAAAATGAGGAGGAGGAGGCCATGTCTGTTGTTTCTTTAATTTCTAGTTCTGGAGGATATATTTATGGAACCCAATCAGAAAAATTTGGATTGTTAATAGAAAGAACATCATAAATATATCTGAACGTAAATTAAATGATCGGACTTCTTTGATTTTCTTGTTTTTGACATGTGTCTGAACGAACTGCGACTCATATGAAAATGAGAAGAGGTCGGCAAGGAGAGGCGCACAGTTCGTTTCCATAGGAATGCCGACAGTTTGCTGAAAAAGTCTACCTCCAAATTCAACAAATATGTTGTCGATGAGAAACCCAGCATACTGATTGCTAGTTCCTCTGTGTAGCATGTTTTACCTTTTTGTTCACTATTAACACAATATGCCGTATGGTATCCCAAAGCAATAAATATAAGCGTATGCTGCCATTTTATTCTGTGTAGCATGTTTTACCTTTCTTAAAACCGTGCAGTGACTTAAATTTGTTAACTTCTACGCCTTTGGATATGATGCAAAGTGTCACATTGGCAATGATACCACATTTTTATATGAATATTTTTATGTGTATGGAGACAACCATTTGATTTTCTGTTGATGCTTTTTTAGAGGGGTGGGGATGGGGGAAAAGGATGTCATTCACTTCGCTCCTTTTCACGTTTGCACCCTGCACGTTAGCACCCTTTTCAAAGGTTTTGTGATAAATATTTTTCAATCGTGTTTTAGATAATGTATTGCTATATGATAAAGCTAATAAATATTTTTTATTGTTTTAAAATAGAGTGTCATTCTAAAAACGCAAACAGGTTCCCTTTGGTGATTTGTGCGTTATTTTGACGAATTGAATAATGTTATGATGATAATAGGCCAAGTTTATTCATCTAAGACTTGTAAAGGCGGAGGATATCAAACTTGTCACTATGACATTTCCACGACAACGACAATGCTCATTGTGTTGTATTAAGCTATATGTTACTACAGAGCATTTATTTCCAGGTTGAAGAAGATTGAAGGTACCGGTATATATGTTATTATGCTCATTTGGTGTTGTATTACAGCTATCAGTTCATATGAATCATTAATTTCCATGTGTAAAAGAGCTTGAAGCAATCACAAGCATTACATATCCAATTGCAACTAAGTAAGACATCACGAGACTTTGCATAGATGCTTCAATAAAGTTCAATTTTGTCATTTTAATCTGACCCGTTTTCTAACTTTTG
Organism: Mytilus coruscus; assembly: GCA_017311375.1. NCBI lineage: Eukaryota > Metazoa > Mollusca > Bivalvia > Mytilida > Mytilidae > Mytilus > Mytilus coruscus. Next base: position 62,596,094 of record CM029599.1, read on the forward strand.
CAACTATATCCTTGGTATTCGAACATAGTTCTCCCTAAAAATGTTGGTTCTGATAGTTTCATTTTTGATCAAATTACGTCCCTGGTAATTCGTAATAATAGTAATTTCTCTCGTAATTTCCCCGTTGACTCAATGGTAAATCTAGAGACCCCATGTCTACTTGTACATCAAATTCACAATTTCCGTAAATAAAATTAATACTTTGCAACTCGATTTATAATATTGAAACAATATATCTGGCGAAACATTCTACTTAAAATAGTTTAAATCGAGGGCAAATTAAGTCTCACATCGATTTAAAAAAGTGATTTTTTTCAGGATTTTTCAAAATGGCGAATGGGTTTGGAAGTGTCGTATATAATCTTAAACATCTTGTATTTTTCATGCAGAATTTGTGCGGTTTCTGTTATTTTCTTCGTTGATATTCTGGTATGATTGATTTATATATTTCTTGATAAAAATAAATTATATCAAGTGAAGTGAAAAAAATAGTTTCCACTGAAGTTTAGAAGAATTTTTTAAAAGATTTCCCTTTTTTGTATAATGTATCTTTATATAGAAAAATAGTATGTTCTTTTTAGAAAATAATATATTCTTTTTAGAAAAAAAAAACATTTTCATCTCGAGAAAAAAAAACAACATGCACAACAATGGATAAATGCTTTGTACGTTTTAAAGCTAATGTCCCTTTAAAGTTTCTATGACCAATTTGACCAATAAACGATTAGGTTAACTCAGATTTAAGTTATAATGTTACGTAACAAAAAGTAAAATAACAAAAATACCGAACTGCGAGGAAAATTCAAAACGGAGAGTCCGTAATCAAATGGCAAAATCAAAAGCTCAAACACATCAAACGAATGGATAACAACTGTCATATTCCTGATAAATGTTTATAATTATTTACGCTGAAAGGTAGTGTAATGTAATTCTATAACAGATTTGCTATGTAAAGCGATATTGAGTAAGGATCTTTCGCGCTATAAAAAAAAAAACCATGATTGAGGCATTTCAATTATCTTTAATTTACACTCCTATTGAGAATATGACTTTTTGTTTTCAGTAATTTTGGTTAGTTTTGTTTATTATTGATTTGTATTGTATTTGGACTCTGCTATTATTGACAGTAAGTAACAATCCATTTTATATATTTTTGTAAACAATGGACAGAAATTTGAACCGAGACGCACTGAAATTTTCATTCGGGTGATTAATATTCTGATTTATCTGATCAACATACTTTCTGAATTATCTATATGTTGTGTACAAGTTATCATTTTGTACAAATTATAATTTGTACAAAAATAGTGTACACATTATAATGTGTATTTTGACTTTGTACAAATTGTGTATGTACCAAATTTGACTAAAATTCAGTTATAACTTGTACAATAATCTATTCAGTATAGATTTTGTTATAAAAAGCATTGATATACACTAAAGAATTTTTATTCATTGACCACACAATAAACCTTATTTACAAAGTACAAAAATAGTTCTGTTCTGAACATGTGAGTGAATTATGGCATCGGGAATTGCAGAACATCTTTTGTTTTTTACATTTACATTTAGAAGTGCTGCACTCCCCTTTGCTTTTACATGAAAGAAACCCCTACCACCAGTTTTTAAAAGCTTTTTAATTGTTTCACGTAGTGAAAATTGAAGCTCAGGAACCATTACTGTGAATAAAGATGTGTCTTTAACAGCTTCAATTTGATTTCTCGACAAATGTCCTCAGCTGTTAAAATTCCTACAGCTTTTCCTATGCGGTACCCAAATTCTCCAGATTCAATAATTACACCTGACATATTTTGAGGGTCAGTTGGGGCACGATCATACTGAGGAAATGGTATAATGACATTATCCCCCACAGCCAGTTCTGATAATTTCCGTTTCATTTTCTTGGTTAGATATTCGGCTTGGATCTGTTGGCCAGACCGTGCACGCTTCATGGCACGTATGATTGGTGTTTCAACGGCAGTGTCATCCTGATTGTCACTGGGGCAATTTCTATTATACTATCAGAATTGTGACTGGAGCCAATTTCTATTATACTATCAGAATTGTCATTGGGGCCAATTTTTATTGTTCTATCAGAATTAACTGGCATTCATTTATCAATTACATTTCCTGTCTCCATCTGGGTACTTATGTATTTTGTAAATAAGGTTTATTGTGTGGTCGTTGAATAGAAATTCTATAGTGTGTATCAATGCTTTTTTATGCCCGCCGTAGTGGAGGGGGCATTAAGTTTTACCCTTGTCCGTCTGTACGTCCGCACACCCGTACGTCCCGAAATAGGTTTCCGTTCTCTAACTTTAGTGTGCCTCAACCAAATGTTATGAAACATATACACAATGCTTATTACCACAATACACAGATAAAGTTTGAATTTTGGTGGCGTCAGTTTTACCGTTCTAGAGTTATGCCCCTTTACAAATGGAAGCATTGCCGAATTTTACGTTTTGGTTCTTTAACTTAAGTTTGCCTCAACCAAATGTTATGAAAAATTTACACAATGCTAAATACCACAAAACTCAGATCAAGTAGAAATTTGTGTAGGGTCACTTATACCGTTCTTGGGTTATATCCCTTCATAACGTTATATGCAAGCGGGGCATTATCTGTGTCCCATGGACACATTCCCAATTTATTTCAGCAAAATCCATACTATAAATTATTGTTTAAGTTATAAGTGAATTTTCGTCAAATTTTGTACAAATTATAATTCGTACATGCACTTTTTGTACAAATTGTCAAAATACCAATTATAATGTTTACATTTTTTTTGTACACATTATAATTTGTACAAAATAATAACTTGTACACAACATATATACTCAATATCTTTGTATTTAATGTGTAACCGTGCACATATCTTTTGCATGTTCATAATTTTTGTTTAAGTTTATGCGAGATAAATGGCTTATTAGGAATTTTGTTAGGACATAAAGATGGTGGACGATGTTCTAGAATAATATGGAATCTGACGTCATTGAATAATCACGTAATATTATTATTTGTAAACAAAAGGACACCAAACAGAACACTTGTCGGAACTTTTTCTCTTTGAAGGTGTTACAGTTGTTTCAGTATTGTGTACACATATGTAGCATACAGAATGTGATTAAAAACACTTATATAGAAGGTACGTCTAAGTTTATAAAGAAATTAAATGATCGTATATTTACATTGAATTATCTACAAAATCGTGTATAACACGTCGATTTCTGTTGTCAGAATCATTTGTAGCAGGCCTTCCAAGTAGGTCAACCGTAAAGAATGCTGCAGTGTTTCCAACATACGAATTCATAGATTTCTTTTGGAAACGTAAATGGTTATAATAAAGTATCTTATTTCAAAGTTTTGTCTAAAATTTATTATTTTACTTTGAAAAAGAGTTGCATGGAGGGTTGGGAAAACAGTTACGGATCCATACAATTTCCTTTTAAAATTCAGAAAATATTACTCCCTGTAAAACACAACTCTGCTCTACTATGCAAACAGTTGATACTTTTCAAATGTTAAAAATATCTTCATATTACTAGATAAGATATTTGTGTTTAATCTAGTTTATGAATCCGGCCCTAAATGGAACTAAAATTTCCGAAAACATGCATAATAATATAGTGGAGCATGAAACTTCCTCTACATATAAATAAAGTGCTTGTGTTATTATTTTAATATGTCCTTATATATTATGGTGTCGGGGATGATGATGTAATGATGTTCAAAGTTTTTCTCCTGCTTTATTTTGTGTGTTCATCACCAATTGAAGGCGAAGGGATTTGTTACAGGTAAGAATTATGAAAGTATTATTTGACTTTTATACTGTTATATTTGAAAGACCTATTGAAATAATAATCCCAATTTCATCATTTTACTTTAATTTTTATTACAGTTTCCTTGGATTAGGGATTGAAAACAAAATAGTAAATTTATGTCGTTTTGCATTTGCAATACAGTAGTTAGCTCGGTTTCAAACAACTTCTTGAAACTTACATCAGTAAAAGGAAGATAAGCTACGAGATATAACAAAGATTAGAATATGATTTGCTTCTGTTCAATCATAAATGAAAGTTAAATAGTGAAATAACAATTCGCTTTTAGCAGCCAGTTTGGTTCAATTTTGTAAAAAAAAAATAAGCTTACAAACACCGTGGATAAATTATTCACTTGCAAGTTATTAATTCGACCTCGTTGGATCCGTATTCATGTGTCCTTCAATTAAGCCCCTTAGCTAGAGATGGGTTACGCATAAACTAGGCATGTTTAGCTATTAAACGGAAAAGAATGTCAAATAAAGGCAACAGAAGTATACCGCTGTTCAATAGTCATAAATCGATTAAGCGAAAATAAATCCGGGTTACAAACTAAAACCGAGTGAAACACTTCAACTATAACAAGTAAAACCACGGAACAACAGAAACACTGAACTGCAACAAAAACAAACGCTAACGCACATAGAAATGTACAAATTTGAAAGTGAAACAAGGGTACCACATTCGGTTGACTGATTAGATGCACAAAAGATCATTTTTATACAGGTAAAAACGATAATTTAACATATTTTGTTAACCTATAATATGCCATCAAACAGACCTATAAAAATCCAATTGCACGTGTTCGCTATCTATTAATACATATATTTATGTTTATATCGGGTTTTATGACCATTGGCAGTCTTCGAAGGTCACCTCAATGGTTAATTAGATGGTGTCTAGACTAAAATACTCACGAAATGCTGATACATATTATCGACTCCATGCACCGTAAATTGTTTATTTTAGACTATTTATAATTTGGATATACGTTTAAGTATGTTGTATATCAAATATGAAAATTTGAGTCAAATCGGTGAACACGAATTTGACAGCTTATGCCCTTTAAGTATAAAGAAAACACTACATGTGTAATTCTATAATAATTCCACCGTATATAATTAGTCTGGTTATCAATTTCTTTAACAGCTAGTGTATTTTCACTATTTTCTTTGGTGATATGATTTGTTTTTACACTTCAACAGCGGTGCATTTACACAAGATATAATTGATCATTTGTGCGGGTTTTTTTTTAATTGCGACTGTTTTGCTCACATTTGATTAAATATCAGATGTTAACCATCTCTTTTTGTACCAAACAGATATATCATATTAATTATTATAAACGAAAAATAAATATATATATAAATATTTTGCATACATCATAATCATCACTACCGGTCACAATCAGTCCAGTGATAGTAAAACAAAACATAGAGGAAATGCTTTTTCCACGTATGAGGCTATCCAGAATGACTTTTCATTAGATACATTAATGTTCAAGAGTTGATAACTTAAGATAAACTCATCATACATATTAGGCTTAAATTTTGTACGTCAGACTCATCACTTCGGCTCGTATAAAAAGGCTAAATAAAGAACTTGAAGAGCATTAGGGACCAAAAATTCCGGAATGTTTTGATAGACGCAGCTAAAGTAATCCACTCCTGGGGGTACAAAGTCTTTAGTATTTAGAAAAATTAGAAGTTTTGTAAACAGTAAATTTATATTTATGACGTTACAATAAGAAGTTGGGTGAGGGCTGGGGCACTTTCTACCGTGAAAATAATTCCCTAGATGTTTACATTTTTCATTGAAAGGGTTAAGTTCATTTTTGTATGTACATTTTATTTGTTTCCGCTTATTGTTACAGCAAGGAACTATTAACATAATTTATTTTATTAATACATTATTTAATAGCTTTGATTTGTCAATTCATGACACGTGTTTCTGTTATATTATTAAAACACAATTATAGTCATAATATTCTCTATTTAAAGGGGATAAACAATGACTCAATCTTACTTAATTTGGAATAGATTACCTGAGTCGTATTTGGCACAACTTATCGAAATTTTAGGTTTTTAATTGTTTTCACCTTTGTATTTGGTTTCTCATTTAAACGGCTTGATTTTAGCGCTTCTGATGGTGCTTATGTTGACGAAACGCGCGTTTGGCGTACCAAATTATAAGCCATGTATCTTTTTTTTTTTAGTTTTAACAAGCACTGGGTCGTTGAAACTGCTGATGGACGTTACGTTCCTGAGGTATCACTAGCCCAGTAATCAGCACTTTTGTTTTGACATGAAATATGTTCATTTTCTATGAATATACTGTTTACAATATGGTGAATTATTTGAAACACTAAGGTTTTTGTATTAGCAAGCATAGATTCCAGAAGCCGTGTTGGGTGCAACACTTTGGAATTTTTGTTATTTAATGCGCTCCGACATTGATTTGACCTTCCAATTGTTTCAAATCGAGCTCCACTGATGAGTCTTGTATAGACGAAACGTGTGTCTTTATGGCTTACCAAAGAATAAGTCTGGTATCTTTTGGTGGGTTCTTACTAAATTGATACGTATTGATCTTATATAACTAATAAATATATTGCATTCCAGTTTAGTAGGTAGTATTTATTTTGATGTTGAGAGAAATAAGACAATCAGAATGGAGCTTTCCTTTGACTTTGGTTACCTGCGTTCAACAATGACAAGGAAAACAATAATGATCTACCACATAACATTTTCCATTTATTTCTTGTTAAAGCAAGCATTTACAACAAAATATTACTAGTTAAATTATATTTCAAAAAAAGTAATGGTTTGTATCTAGTTTTTTTAATTGGATTGTTTCATATTTTTCATGTCGGGGCCGTTTATAGCCGACTGTACGGTATGGGTTTTTCTCATTGTTGAAGGCCATACGGTTGCATATAATTGCTTACATCCACTTTTTTTTTAACTTTAGTGGATAGTTGAACTTGTCTCATTGGCATTCATACCTCATCTTATTTTTATAATGCTTGTAAGCAAAGAATTCTAACCACTTTTAGAACCCCGGAAAAATGTCATGAAATATTTCCGTGCATATAAGAATATCTAATTACCCGGAATTGCATTGAATGCAATTTGTTAACTCTGTACTTAATGCCAGTATAAAGCAAAAGTAGTTGGTCCACTTTAAGTTTCATAAATTCTTTATGAAATCTATAAATAAACAAACTTGATACCTCTATGTGCCTGAAAATGTCATTTTGCAAGGAACTGGTTCCAATAATAAAATGGAATCTAATTACACAGCTCTGCAAGTGAAGTAGATTTTGTAAAGTACTATTTCTACTAAAACCGGCTTGTGATGTATTTCGTTCAGAAGTATAACGCGTGGACAAGGCTAAGGTGGTTTAAAGACTTGCAGATTGTTTTTAATACTGGATTTGTTCGAAAGGAGAAATGTTTAATAAAGAAAGGAACTGGGATGGTGATAGATGGTACATCATGGATAACAGTGCACACGATTATATTGTTATTTTTAATTAAAACTGTATAGTCATTGTGTATGTTCTATTTGAAATATTTTTTTAAAAATGTAGCACCAAAACGTGACAGACCAGGTACTTTATATTCAAATATTTTGACACACACTCTTACAGTGGCGGATCCCGAAATTTTCATAAGGGGGGCCCACTGACTGCCTAAGAGGGGCCCGTTCTAGTCATGCTTCAGTGATTCCCTAAACAATCAACCATATTTTTTTTTCACAAAAGGGGGGCCCGGGCCCCCTGCAAAACCCTCTAAATCCGCCTCTGCTCTTTAATGATTATAATTGAAAGATAAGACATTAAAAATTAATATAATGCTATCATAAAAATATTGTAGCTTTTTATATCGGTAAATACACGTTTCTATGATCCCATTAAGGCATATTTGCATCGGACGCATCATTAGTCCTTTGGTTTTCATCTAGGTGATAAAAGTTGTATTCACTTAATCAAAAGGCTGTAACTGAATATATACCAATTATATAACTGACTGAACGAATTTGCAGGATTCTCAAGAAAACGAGAAGCCCTAATTGAAAGAGATATGATTTAGATTGTGCATGCTGACTTCTTGCCGACTTGTTCTTTTATTTTTATAAGATTAACTTCATATAGGAGCTTCTACGGAAGAATAAAAGAAGCAATCATTATCCTTTAACTTCATGTTCGATTATATAGGTGATGTCCTCTTTCTAAATAATTCAAAGTTCGGTGACTATGTTAAACGCATCTGTTCCATCGAACTTGAAATAAAGAATATAACAGATAAGTTAAGTTTACCTGATATCAAGATTTACATCTAGAAAAAGATACCAAAATGATGTTCAAAATCATTAGTCGAAAACAAACTAACAACACCATCGCAAAAACAAAAACTAAAGGCTCTAAACTCACCTTGGTCTATGTGCAAATTTAACAAAGGATACTCTCCAACATTGTAGACGAGAATAGAATTCCTCACGAAAATCTCTGTTTTGTTGATCTTGTATTACTGATTATTTAGTCTGTTTAGTTTCTCTTTATCTTCCTTAGTTTTTGCTCAAATCACAAAAGGGTTAAAAATCCTCATTTAAGGGCAATCACTCCTATAAAGAGTGATAGTCTACTAATTATATCGGCAAAATTTGACTTGTAAGAATATCTTGCCTTGATCATCTTTGTGATTTAAAGTGTCTATTTATCTATTATTACTTTTATCATACAAGGCAAAAACACAAAAAAATGGTAAAAATCGTCATCAAAGGGCAATAACTCTAATAAGGAGTCGCCTGACGATTTTGACCATCAGACTTATTTGTAGAACTTGTCTTGCTAATCATGTTTGCAATTAAAAGTTTCTCTCTATCTATCATAGTTTTCAAGAAAATGGGCAAAAATGAAAACAAAATGGTAAAATTTGTCATTTAAATCATGTACATGTACATACAAAATCTAAAGATCTTTCGGGTCACCAATTTTTGGTGTGTTCCACAAAGTCCTTAGCATGTTCCAATTTACCAAAAATATATTTATTTTTCACATTCTGAGTTTTCGAGTACACCGGTCTGCTCTTGTCACATAATAATTCAATTAAGAAAATAAGTCTGTCTGTGCAGGTTAAAAGTAACTATTCTTAACAAGTACCAAGTAGGCATCTCTTCACTATTTTTTATACAATTTTAGGAAAAGGTCGTCTCGATTTCTGTACATGTATTTGCGGTTTTCTCGATCTATTCACATTCAATGTTTACATCGGGATAAGGTCTGTCTGAATTTGCTTAGTAACTTAATTTCAAAAGTGCCAATTTTTGCTGCATATCAATCGATTCCTTTTGGAATTTTTCCCTGACGTTCTCTGATCTAACTGCATATTTATACGGATAATTAGTATGTTCAAGAGAAGTATACAGCCAGTAAAAAAATAAATTGAAATTGGTACTCGAGGAATTTATTCGAATAGCAACATTTTAAAACAATTTTACACCAAGCTCCTTTAGTGTGCTGTAGTCGTTTTCTATTTAAGGAGGAAATTGATAACAGTAAATAGAAGTTTTGTTTTTATTTCAACTTATTTCTATTTTTACTATTTACCAGATTGTTTTCCCGCAAATTTATAATTGATAGCGTCCATGCTAAAATGGGACAAACATTGAACAGATCTAGTTTTCAGTGTTTATAGGGGAGGTAATATTTTGTCACTAGATTTCCCACTGCGTTATTAAGATAAGCATTCAATTCCTTGGTTTTTCGGGAGTTTCTCAACCAGGAGCTATGCCTTTATAAAAATAAGGAGATGTGGTATGATTGCCAATGATACAACTATCCACTAAAGTTGAAAAAGAGTGGATGTAAGCAATTAAAGGCAACTATACGGCCTTCAACAATGAGAAAACCCATTTCGTATAGTCGGCTTTCAAATAAGTGATGATCACTTTCATGTCAAGAGAAGTGGTATAGAGCGTTTTCTTTCAGTCAGTACATTCTTATTGCGATGGTTTATTGTAATCATTTATGTCAATCAGTAGTTTGAGGGATAAATAATTTAAATTGCATTATTCATGACTATTTCCTTGTACAAACATATCTTGCTTGTTAATATCATTCAGTGGCGTTACAAGTGTTGACACAGATCAGTGTGGCTAGTATGTTAGGTTGTTTACAGTGTATTGTGACAAAAAGAATTTTTTAAGTTTTTTTTTTTTTAATTGGGTTCTATGTTAAACTGTGTTCCGCAGTGACAGCCATCCTGAACGGTGGACCAGAACAAAACGCTAAAACTTAGTAGTGTCGTTTATTCAATATTTGTTTTCATGTTCAAGAGTGCCATGGAGGAGACACTTTGTGTATGGATAACCAAATGATTCTGTTAAAATATGTTCCACATCTTTACTTTTTGATAGCAAAAAAAAACAAACAAAAAAACTCAAAATTAGTATAGGAACACATTATGAGCATTTCTGCATGTTGTGATTTTGATATGCGAGATGGTTTATGAGAACCTGTATGTATGTACTTCCCGTATGCTTCTATTTATGTACTATTGTGGTGGTCATTTCTAGCTTGAGTTTTCAACAAAATCTTAAATTAGTTGAGGACTATCCTAGTATCATTGGAGAAAAATTTCGTTCGTTTAAATGTTCGAAATTGATTTAGAAGTTATATAAATAAATAAAGATATTATTATTATTATTATTATTATTATTATTATTATTATTATTATTATTATTATTATTATTATTATTATTATTAAGATGTATAATAGTTCTAAGTGTTAACAATTCCTGGCATGGCGCTTTTGGCTAAATGAACTAAAATTTACCCCACTGATTTGTTATCTTTTTTTTTTCTTCTTCCTAGACTCTCCAATGCCTGGTTGGAGATTTATAATAGGATTTTTTATCAGAAGAAAATAATTTTAATAACATGGTTAATCCAATTATTTTTTTTTATGATTCTAATATAAAAAATATTTATGAAAAATGTAAATGAAACCAGTAGACGCAGTTTTGTTGTGGTTTAAAATGAATAGTGTTGTACTCAACACTAATAAACAAATTAACAAATGAACGATAAACGTTGAACAATGATAGATAATTTTAGAAATCGATTAGCCCTTGTGAGTTTCGTCCTTTTACATGAATAAACACATGTATAAATGTACGCATATTTTATATGTTGTAATGTTACACTACTGTCTCAGGTTAGGGTGAAGGTTGGTGCCTGGTAAAACGTTTAAACCTGCTGCATTTTTATTTAGATTAGACCGTAGGTTTTCCTGTCTGAATTGTTAACACTAGTCATTTTGGGGCCCTTTATAGCTTGCTGTTCGATGTGAGCCAAGGCTCCGTGTTTAAGGCCGTACTTTGACATATAATTGTTAATTTTTTATACATTGTGACTTGGATGGAGAGTTGTCTCATTGGCACTCATACCACATCTTCTTATTTATATACAGTTTTCAAGTTTTCGGCTTTTGTGGGACCAGAAATGCGATTTGGACATCTGAGGTTTTTATAGTGTTGTTTTCATTTTGTATACCTATGTATCTATATTTTACTTATTTGTATTTTATTGGAAAAGTTTTTATGTCACTATGCTTTACTATACTGACTGTATCATCAGCTACAAAAGTCCTCTTTTTTGGCGTCTTTGTTTTATTTAGTTGTATGTTTGTTTGAACATTTAATTCAGTTGTGTTGTATGTCTGTGGTGTATGTTTACCTAGTTTTGGCTGCCTGGATCCCAGTTACGGTCACGTTAACCAACATGTCGGTTTGGGTTGCTCGCCCTATTTCGCAACATTACGGGACATTAAAATACATGTACTGTCATACAAGTGGGCGTTTAAGCTAGATTTAACTCACTATTTGTTTTAGGAAAATGCATATGCCAAGTTAGGAATATGACAATTGTTTTCCTGATGTGTTTTTACATAAACAATGTTTTTCCCAATATTTAAATAAATCAACAAGGATCTTCAATTTACAGATATGACTGTGCATAAAAAGTAGTGGAAATCAGATGAGACATGCTTAACTTTTTATACAACATAAACATTAAGAGGACGGACTGATTGACTAATATTGTTATAGGGCAACTAGTCGGTGTGGTATTATCAAATAATCAGTTCCAATGGCATTGACCCATCATAGCCTATTCACAAACAAAAGTGAAGCGTAATAAGTCATGCAAATCACATCTTTTGCTCTACCATTTACAAATATAAATTATCATATGTTTAAAGGATGAATTATTGATTGTTTTCGAGGATGTTTTGCAATAACAATTAAAGCTATGTTCACACTGCCGATCAGATCAACTCGATCAACCCGATCAAGACAGATTAAGCGATCGGGCGACTGGTCTGAATCGTACGAGAAGAATGTTCGGGATGGTCTGCCTTGCTCGTCATCGCTCTGGCTGTCTACAAGGTTCGAGTAGGGATCGATAAACCAATCACCCGAGAAAAGATCGGGAATTCGTCGAGTAGCGGTCGAATTGATCGGGAAAGGATCGTGTAGAGATCGAGTTTGGTCGGAATTCAAATATTTAACCGATCTGTACTCTACCATCTCGACCTTTTCTTGACTAATATCCGATCGCTTCCAACCAACGCCATCCTGTTTCTTCTGTGGTTCAGACTAACTCGACCAATGCCCGATCGCTTCCCTATCACTGCGACTACTATTGTTTTTAATCCAAGATCAACTCGACCAATACCCGATCTCTACTCGGTCATACACGAGTGCACATGACTGCTACAAGATTCTATAAAAGTATGTAGATCTGATCAACTCTCATAACTTGCTGGGGTGATGTCAGGTACTCCGAAAAGGTAAGAAGTTCTGTAATACACGTTGCATCCGTCGGATTGCTTAACATAGATGGCAATCTGGTGACAAGTCTCATTTGGTGGTGTCATTTTCACGAAAAAAAGAGTAAATCATATAAATAAGAAAATACCATAGGTTCAAATTATTATTATTATTAGCATTATTATTACGATTTTAAGGATTTCCTTAACTCTAAGGATCTCCTGATAAACGTGCAATCAAGAAACTACATTTTTTTTAAACCCAGAAAAAAGGCAAAACATTTACTAAAGCTGAAGTAAAACTTTGAACAAAACAAAACATAATTACCTTTTCTTTAAAACAATCTTGACAATTTTATAACACATGAGAACAAGATGTCATACTAAAATAACTACATCGGCGGTTTCACGGTGAAACCACAAGTAATTGTATAATTACACTGCTGAACTAAATAAATACTCTCTTGCCACTCAACTGATTCAGAACCTGCTGGTGAATTGAAATTGTGCTTAAGTTAGTCTCTTTGATGGACCCCAGCGGATATCACAGCATTCCTTCCATGGGTATGATCACCATCTGTCATCTGCCTTCCCTGACGCCATGCACATGGTTATAGTTGATTGTGCTCATCATCATGGTCGATGGCCGGCGTACGATAAAACGATTCCAATTTCTGTGAAGATTACGCAGTGTAATATATACAAGAATGATGGAATCAATGGTCTCTGAGTGCTGATTCAAGCAGCAAAGCAGGTCTTGAAACCGCATGACAAAGATTCCAAATTCGTTTAACTCCACTCGCCTTGCACTGAAATGTCTGCAAAGTAAAAATAAATGTGTAATTATACAAAATGTATTCAAATGCAAGACTATTATTACAAGTTATTGATAACTTTGTTGTTTTTTTCTCGCAAATTAATAACAATAAAACGATTGAAATTCCGTTGTAATATTAAATCAATAGAACTCCTTCTCTTTTGTATTTCATTTTGCATAGACTGAAAAAGGGAATACCATGATCAAAAGTTGTTTAAAAAAAAAAGAAAAATGTATACCCTCAAACAGCAAAAGATATACGTTAGGATTATGATATTTTACTTAATTTTGCTAAAGGCAGTTCCTAACTTTGTTATTGAAGACTAACCTATAATTGAATACACGCTCTTCGTCGATTAGGTTACGTCTGGAGTATGGCTTCATCATCATGGTTCTCAGTGTGAATGTATTATCTCCAGTCATAAAGTATTGGGTGTTTTTGTCATCGCCGGGCGCGGCACATCGAGGTTGTGTTCCTCAATCAAAGACCTTAATTCGGAAAGCTGGTCGTCGGACGCACTTCCACTAGCACCAAAACTGACCTAAATGAACTTGTAGTCTGCGTAGATGAGGGCCAGTAGTATGATTGAGAAAATCCTTTGTAGTTGTAGTGTACCAGAGTCCTTTTGGCACTTTATCCTCATGTGCTTGCCATCCAGTGCTCCACATGCATGAGGAAAGTTCCATTTGGCTTGGAATTTATCGGCAATATGTTGCCACTGTACGGGTGTGACGACGGCTGGCATCACCTCTTCCGAGTACTCATGTATTACCGGTTCCAAAACTTCAGAAACGAACAAGCACATTGAGTTTTAAGACACTCGGAATGAATACAGAGCTCTGCATAAGAAGCGCCAGTTGCGAGATGGCGATCAGTTCAGACTCTATGGCTTCACCAAAATACTATATATAGTATAAAAAAATTGAAATATATATAATTCCTGCCATGATACCATAGTTTTACCTCGGTTTCATTCGGATGAAGTTATTAATGCATGAACATGCCAACTTACCTAAAATGGATGTTCTGTTTTCCTGTTCTGTGTGCGATACGGTTTAAAAGATCCCGAAACATATTAGTGTCCACTCTGAGGAAGTTTTTAAAACCGTTAAGGTCCTCCCTGTTGAGCTCCTGCAACGGTATCTCATACTGTCAATACAGTGGTCACCGTGTCAGCTACTGCCTCGCCCAGACTTCTCGGCGCCGTTGCTGTCTACGCCTTCTTTTTCGTTTTCTACGCTCCTCTCTAAGTTCTGTCACAACTATGAACCTGTCTCTCTGAAGCTCTAACCACCTTGCCCACAAATGCAACAGCTCTATCTTCATGTAGTTATTTTAAATGTATGATTTTACTTAGAGCGTCTGTAATCTACTAAATGATAACCAAAATGAACGGAGAATGTGTCCATGGGACACAGATGATGCCTCCGCTTGCATATAACGTTATACAGGGACATAATTCAAGAACAGTAAAAGTGACGCCACTCACATTTGAACTTCATCTGTGTTTTGCAGTAATAAGCATTGTGTATAGGTTTCATAACATTTGGTTGAGGCAAAGTTAAGTTATAGAACAGAAACGAAAAATTCAGCATTTTTTTTTCATTTGTAAACGCGCATAACTCTAAAACGGTAAAAGTGACGCCACCCAAATTCACACCAGATCTGTGTTTCGTGGAAATAAGCATTGTCAAACCACACAACAAAATTTCACGAAACCTTTATAGATAATAAGGACATACTATGTAGTTGTGCATATCGACAGGAAATTACGATTCAATTCTTTTCTAGGAGTTATGCCCTTTGAACTTATTTACTTTAATGTACTACTGCAACAGTTTGTCATCGCAACTCCTCTCAAACCATAAAATAAGCATTGTGATAAGGATTGATGTAAGCAGTTCCAAATTTTATTATATAAATAAGGGCGAATAGCCCACAGAGTATTTTACTCTTGCATAAATAAATAATCATTATATTAATGACATTTAATTGATGGAAATTCGTGGATGTTGAATGTCATGTTATTTTTAACAACATTTTGTCGAGGCAAACTAAAGTTAGAGAACGGAAACCAATTTCGAGACGTCCTGACTGACTTACAGACGGACAAGGGTAACACTTAATGTCCCCCACGCTGAGACGGGGGCATAACATCAGACGTTTTTATACTGGAATTGTACAAACCTGACCAATTCCTGACTATCCTTACGACCCCTAGACGATCAGGTCGATCTGGTCTGGTCGAGATCGGGTTGAGATCGAGTAAAGTTGATTCAGTCTAGCTAGTCGAGTATAGATCGTTTAGAGATCGAGATCGTGGTCTGGATCTTCGAATAGATATTCAATTAGTGGTCGGGTTGAAGTCGTTAAGGAGTCGTAAATGGTAGAGTTGGAGTCGTGTAAGGTCTAATAGTGGTCCGATAGAAGTCGTAAACAGGCCCGATCAAGGATTTGGTTATGCTTGGTCGTGGAAATTTGGGCAATCGGGATCATCGAGTTGATCTGATCGGCAATGTGAACCTAGCTTTAGCGGCAACTAATCTTTCACGATCCTTTGCACGATCATCAAATAGCGGTACCCGATCTTTCACGAACCGAAATATCAATTTTTTTACAGATATTCCGATTTTTGCAAAGTTTCATAAAACATAATTCTATGTTGTGATGTTATACTATTCTTTCAGAAAAGGGAGAAGGTTTGGTACCATTAAAACGTTTAATCCCGCTGCAAATGTTTGCACCTGTCCTATGTCAGGAATCTGATGTACAATAGTTGTCGTTTGTTTATGTAATTTATAAGTGTTTCTCGTTTCTCGTTTTTATATATACTAGACCGTTGGTTTTACCGTTTGAATGGTTTTACACTAGTACTTTTGGGGCCCTTTATAGCTTGTTGTTCGGTGTGAGCCAAGGCTCCGTGTTGAAGGCCGTACATTGACCTATAATGGTTTACTTTTATAAATTGTTATTTGGATGGAGAGTTGTCTCATTGGCACTCACACCACATCTTCCTATATCTAAAGATTCGGTCTGCATGTTTGGCTGTACCTATAGAAAACTTATTTCAAACGGAATAGCACATCCTAAATTTTACGATGATGTTGTTAACTGAGCACGGAAATTAAAATACGATCCGGGTAAACTTATCAATCCTTTAAATAAACTTATTTTAAAAGGTTACCTATTCAACACTGTAATTGAATCTTTGAATATTGTTTTAATTAGTATAAATATTGAATTTGTCATCAGTAAATTAAAACCATACTAAATATTACACATATGTACTTTCACGGTACTACTAACTGTCGATACCTATAGTTTGGCATTGCAAAAGTCATGTGTTTTTCTGACTGTTAATATGGTCTTTACACTAAATCCATTGGATGTTGGATGTGTACTGATTGATATTTCAGTCTTGGATACATGATTTTTTTTATTAGTTGTTATTGGCTTTGAACTTGCTGTCAGTAACTGCGAGTACTCTCAGATCTGTTCTTAGTGTCTTTTTGTTGTGGGGATGTATAAGTACACATCTACGTCCACTAGATGTGTTTTTGTTAGATGTATTTCTATTTGTATCCATCTGATGAGTTCAGCCTTTTTCAACTGATTTGTATAGAGTATTCTTATGTTGTACTGTTACACCACTGTCCCAGGTTAGGGGATGGTTGAGCGCTCACAAACATGTTTAACCCAGCCACATTTTTATGTGCCTGTCACTAGTCAGGAGCCTGTAGTTCAGTGGTTGTCGTTGGTTCATGTCTATCATGATATTTGTTTTTCGTAAATTGGTTTGTTATAAATTAGGCCGTTAGTTTTCTTTAATTGAATTGTTTCATATTTTTCATGTTGGGGCCTTTTATAGCCGACCATACGGTATTTGTTTTTCTCATTGTTGAAGGCCTTACGGTTGCCTATAATTGCTTACATCCACTTCATTTCAACTTTGGTGGATAGTTGTCTCATTTGCAATCATTCCACATCTCCTTATTTTTACATTTAATTACCATTTAACACAGTATTAAACCATTGTCGTGACGTCAGCCTATTCATTTACCGTGGATTCTTTTCTAGAATCAACGCTTCCTAAATCCGTCGCTGAAATGGACTCACCAAATTATATTCAATTGTTTCCTTTGTTTGCGTAATTTCATTAAGTTTGAATTGGCTAATTTACTGATTTCTGTTCACCAATGGAATTAATTTAAAACTTACCTTTAATTTTTGTAATTTCTATTCATTCGGGTTGTGAGTCCCGGATCATCACGGTCGTGTTTTTGTAGCACCGCACTGTACTAATTTATTGTTCATTTACATTTTCAGATTGAGTATCGATTTTATTTTGTTGTATACAAGTAAGATTAATATAATCTTTACAATATTTGATACTAATTTATTTATATAACCTTATTTACAGTATCTATATAGTTTTTCTTTGTTTACCTTTGTCTTGTCCGCCATTATGGACGAGTCAGAAAATACTCAGTTCCAAACTGAGGATTTTATAATGCATTGAGTAGTAGTGACCTAGAAACAACTGACAATGAAAGTCAACACTCATGGACAACCCAAGTAAAAAACGTAAGAGAGTAGCAACAGGTTCGCCCGCTACCACTCAGAACACCACAGTTATCAGAGTACCCTCCTCCAAAATGTTCCCAACAAATACTTGCTCATAATAGCTAGTATTAATCCATCCATTAAACTTGGAAGACAAAATCCAATTAAAATTCAAAAGGCTCTATCGGATTCGGTTGGAGTTGCAAAAAATCTAAAGCAACTTGCAAACGGCAATTTACTAATCGAGTGCCAAGATAAACATCAATGGAAAGCGATTCAACAAAGAACCTCCATTGGTGAATGGTCGATTAGGACAAGTTTGCCCAAATCGACTACATCATCAGCTGGAGTGATATACAACGTGCCGCTTGACCTCGACATCGAGGATGAAGACTTAAAATCAGTCATGAAAAGTCAAAAAGTTTGTAAGGCGACACGTCTAACATACTATGACAAAACTAGTAATACAAGAAAACGTCAAGATCAGTCAAACTGATCTTTGATGTACCAATACTACCCCAAACCATAAATATTGGATTTAATACTTACAAAATAAAGCTGTATGTACCAAATCCCATCCAATGTTATAAATGTCAGGGATATGGGCATATGGCAGGTAATTGCAGTAATAAAAGAAAATGTAGGAAATGTGGTGATGACCACCAATCCAACGAATGTAACACTGAATCCCCGAAGTGTGTTAATTGTAAAGGTGACCATCCATCGAATTATAAACTTTGTCCCTCAAGGAGCAACAAAACAAGCTCTCAGGGTAGTTAAAAGAGACAACATCACCTTGCATGAAGCAAATAAACAAGTAAAAGCTAAAGCTAATGCTAATACTAAAGAAAACCTGTTGTTCAGCAAGAAGTAGTTGAACATACTGATATTAAAAAGTCCTAAAACACCAATATAATAGACCAAGTAATTCCAATTATAAGTGTTGCAATGCTTAACATACTTAAATCCCAAACCCCACCAAGTGAACTAAATTTAGAAAAGTTATTGGTTTCGTATCAATGGCAACCAAACAAATGTTTGGATTTGATTACGATGTTTCGAAAGGTCTCCAATTGGCCAATAGAGTAACAACAGAAATGCTATAATGTATTATACAAATCATAAAATAGTAACAGTAGTAATGTTATATGTTCTATCTGTGCTTATAACGGCTAATTTTACTAGTTTACTAATATACAACATCATGTTCAGTATTGTTCATTGGAACTGTCGTGGTATTCACAATAATGCTGGCGAGTATATAGCTATGTCGCAAATAAAGCCTGATATAATTTGCTTCCAGGAAACGTGGTGCAAAATGAACAAGACCATCCACATGTAATAGGTTATAAATTAGCTGATTTTTCTGTACGTAATACTAAATCACATGGAGGTACAGCAATATATGTCAGAGAAAACCTCCCATATCTGAAAAATAATATTGATAGTGATTTAGAAATATCATGTATTAAATTTAATCTTGACAATAATAATATTACACTGGTCAATCTTTATGACACAGCATCAGATACCAAATTACCACAATATAACAATATATTTGACCAAATAGAGGAAAATTTTTATTATGTGGAGACTTTAATGCCCACCACACTATGTGGGGTGGTAAACACAGATACTAAGGGAAGAGAGTTGTTCTCTTTCCTTGAGTATAAAGATATAGTACTTCTTAATGATGGTACAGGTACAAGGTGTAATCCCAGTACATTAGAACTGGCACCTATTGATCTGTCTTTTGTAGTTCTAGTCTAGCTAGTAAAATAACATGGTCAGTTGACCTCACTAGTTCTTATGGCAGTGACCATCATGTTGTAAATATTAGTTTAAGTCATAAACAAATGCAAACTGATGAAACTGAATCTGTATATAATTATAAGAAAGCAGACTGGGAGGCATTCTCCAGCAAATGTAATGAACATTTGAGTCCTGACATGATTTCTGACAATATAGAAGAAACATGTTCAAGACTAACAAACAAAATACTCCAAATAGCTGGGAGTGCATCCCAGTCAAATTAAAAAATAATAAACCTAAAAAACCACAAGTACCATGGTGGACACCTGAATGCACTAAATATGTAAAAGAAAGGAATATTTGTAAAAATCGTGCCCAACATACAGGTCTTGGTACTGATTTCACTACATATAGAGAAAAAGAAAGAGCGTGCAGAAAAACTATTAAAGCTGCACAAGCTATGTATTGGGAGAGCTACTGTAACTCGCTCAATAATGATACTAAATTATCAGATGTATGGAAAAAAGTAAAATCAATGTTGGGTAAAACATTTAAAAAATTAAATTTACCAAACCTGTTATATAACAACACCAAATATGAATGTACTCAAGACAAAGCTGATATACTTGCTACAAATTATGCCCAAGTCAGTAGTGATGATAATTACTCTAAAAAATTTAAAATTCAGAAACAAGATTTAGAACAAAAGGAGTACTGTAAATTATTACACTATTATAAGGATAACTCTGATAGTTATAATGAACCATATACTATACAAGAATTAAAAGATGCTATCAGTGATACATCTGATACCTCCCTGAAAAGATAGAATTACATATTCTATGTTTAAACAATTTACAGACAAATCACTGTCTGTGTTATTACTTTTATTAATAGGGTATGGTTTTACAAAACTCCCAAGTGAATGGAAACATTCTATTATATCACCAGTACTTAAACCTGGAAAAACCCCACAAACCCACAGTCATATAGACCAATAGCCCTTACATCTAATTTTGTAAAAATAATGGAGAAAATGGTTAATAATAGACTACGGTGGTATCTAGAAAAAATAATTTCTACACACCAAATCAGAGTGGATTTAGGAAAATAGAAATACTATGGAACAGATAATTAGAATTGATAATGATATTCACAAAGCATTTCTCAAAAACATTTTACAGTTGGTGTATTTATAGACTTCAAAAGGCATTTGATATGCTTTGGAAAAATGGGTTATTAATAAAATGGCTTCACTAGGTATAAGGGTAATATGTTGGGATGGGTAAAGGATTTTCTTAGTGACAGAACAATACAAGTTAAAGTTAATAATACTTACTCTGAAATATTTATAATTCAGAATGGTACACCACAGGGTAGTTGTATAAGTCCTACACTATTTAACATCATGGTGAATGATATATCCAATAATTTAAAGTACTGTGCTATGTCACAGTTTGCTGATGACAGTGCCATATGGTTATCTGGTAAAAGCACTAAATATCTACAAAAAAGAATACAAGAGGATATAGATACAATTAGTACTTGGTGTGATACATGGGGTTTCCTCATATCACAAACAAAAACTGTAGCTATGATATTTAGTAAGAGTAGTTCCCCTTGTATTAAACTTAAACTTGGAGAAACCATATTGTCATTTGTTAAAGAAGTCAAGTTTCTAGGCATGATTTTTGATTCAAAGCTAACATGGTTAAAACATGTACAATATATAGAAAGTAGATGTTCAAGAGTGTTGAACTGCATGAAATTATTAACTGGTACCAAATGGGTGCAAACTGTTCTACCCTGAGAACAATATATATATTAATGATAAGGTCAAAGATTGATTATGGCTGCGAAGTGTATAACTCAGCCTCCCACTCTGTCAAGAAAAAACTAGATAGTATACAAGCCCAAGCATTAAGAATATGTGCAGGTGCTCATAAAACTGCTAGTATAAGTGGATTACAGACTGAAATTGGTGACCCTCCATATGAGTTGAGAAGAAAAGTCTTATTACTAAGTCTTTTTAATATATTTAGTCTCAATGACACAAACCCAACTAAAAGAGTTTACAAGAAAACGCTATATATGAATTTAATAAGGAAAAATTAAGGAAAATCAAAACCATATTGTGTTACTGCACATGATACTATGAATAAATTTAATGTAGATACTAATACTGTATACAAATGTAAAGAGTTCCCAACTCCACCATGGCATGTTCTAAAACCACAGGTCAGAACTGAACTTACAAAATTATTACTAAAAGGATAGTCCTCACCTCATTAAAAGTGAAGGAAATATCCTCATTGATAACAAGTATAGTCATTTTTAAAATATATACAGATGGATCTAAGAATCCAGAAAACAACACAAATGCATGTGCTTTTGTAGTACCAGAACTTAAAGTAAATAAAGGTTTTAAATTGCAAAACCATGTTTCAATATTTATGTGTGAATTGACAGCCATACTTTTATCTTTATATTGGTTAGAAGAATTTCAACCAGAAAATACTGTAATATTTGTAGATTCACTGTCAGCACTACAAGCTATCACAGGAAGTATATTCAAAGTTAAAACACAAATAATATATGACATTCAATATATATATAGTAAACTTTCCAAATTAGGTTTGAATATCCTTTTCGAATGGATACCCAGTCATGTGGGTTTAAGTGGTAATGAAATGGCAGACACAGCAGCTAAAAAGGCTCTATCAATAGAGACATGTATAACAAATATACCGCTTTACAAAGAAGATATCAAATGTTTATGTAAAAATTTACTAAAGAAAATGTGGCAACAATACTGGGAAAATAACACAAAAGTAAACAACTACACACTATTCAAAATAATGTTAACTTTTGTATTACTATACCAAAGAGTACTAGAGAAAGAGAAAGAACTCTATTTAAACTTAGATCAAGTTATATATTTACTAATAAATTCAAATACACAATGGGTAAATGTAATAGTGAACTGTGTGACACATGTTTAGTAGTGGACGACATGCAACACTACCTGTTTAACTGTAGGAAGTACATACCACAAAGACAAAAAATGATGGAAAAGTTTGAATCAACAGGTGTAAAAGATCTCTCATATAAAATTTATTTTCAGGATATTCACAGACACTAATCCCAATATGGGATTATTTAATAAACACGGGTATGCGATAAAAGTAAAATTATACAGAATATCAATATGCTAAAAGCTAGCTATATATTTCTAGTTTCTAGTTTAAACTCTGTAAAAATATGCTTATAATTATTTTAATAGGATACTTATGGTCAGGGTGAGAATACCTACAGATATTATCAGTATAGGTAAACAGAAATGAAAACACTTTAGGACTTGTAAATCATTAGTAAAATTACTTTTAAACAAAACATGAAATATTAGTCACTGGACAACAATCCATGGATTTTAACAAGTATGACAAGAAATATCAAATATTCAAAATACTAATTACATTTGTAACAACTGATTAATTGAACTCTTGATAAGAGAAAATCTATGTAAGTAAATGAAAATAAAATTGATTAAATTAATTAGCATTAAGTAGATTTTTTTATAATTTTCTTATAAATACATGTACATTGGCACTCATACCACATTTTCCTATGTCTGTGATCATATGTAAAATATCATGCCACAGGAGTCTGACATATCTCCCAAAATCATCAATCACAATCACTCTCTCGTCGGTCCATCCCAAATCAAATTGGGGACACAAACCTCACAACAAGAATTAACTGCATGTATATATATGTACCTAACTAACACTATGAGGAATGTGATTCAGCTGCTGTCAATGGATAAACTATTGACACCGTAGCTAAAATATTGATAGGGTTATACATGGGGTCGACGGACGAGATGAGTTGTTATTGTGGGATATTTTTCTTTAAGGGCACTGGCTTGCCAGAACCCCGGTCCTTGTGATATGATGATTTTAAGAACCAACCAGCACATTTTACAACGACCAAAACAAAGCACCGTGTAAATACTAACCTTGTATTAGTATTATTGTCTATCATTACTATCCACGGCTGCTAAATCATCCGTTTGTACTGGAAAAGGTTTGTTCACAGCCTCCTCGCCGTGTCTGCTTGCAGCACATGGTTACCACGTGGTAGCTTCACGGCTGCAAGTATTTACCTACAATTTATTTCTTTACAGTGCAAGGAAACAACCCCAGTCTAAACGGGCGACACCAAAACAAATAATTTGGTAGATATATATTATTTACCTTTTTAGTTTTTCATTTCTAAATATTGGCTTTTAATAGTTGTAACAGAGCTGGAAGGTATCATTTATCAGTTTATGATTTCTAAAAAAATAGAAACATAACCCCGTTGAATTTGACAATATACACTAAAACTTTTACGAAAGTTTTTTTTTTTTAAGTAGTACACTAAACTACTACCAAGATAGCACTCTCAGGTATCTATACTGTACATAACTGCAAAACATGAACACTTACAATTTAATACACACAAATATTTTAAAACAATACATTAATAGTATAGATCCTAATTATACATACACGGTAATACTATATATATTTTTTTCTTCTATAACGTAAGTTTAAGAATCTTTTATAATATAAGTTAAGATGCTATCTTTAGTCAAATTCAATATACAGAGAATCACAATTTACCAAGGACGTACGAGCCGCGGTATAATTGTATTAATGTATATACCATGTACGGGAATATGTCAGACCCTTCTAGGATTTGCATATTTGGAAAAGTCAGATATGTCTATCCAAGAGTATTTGATACTTACAGTTTTCATGTATAAACAACAAACACACCTACTTACCAAATCATTTAATATTTATAAACAAAGCAGGCTAAGTTACAAATAACAGAATAATAAGCTCACATAAATTTTTCTTCTTACTATAAATTAACCACAAGATAATTAAGATAATTAAAATACACACCATAGTTCAGATTTAAATATTAAGATTAAATTTAAGAAAAAAAAAAAAAAAAAAAAAACTCACAATTTACTATAATATGAATATATAATACAGGTTAATTCCTAAATAATAATAAATTTTAAAACATTTATTTGAAATGTTTTATATAAGGTAATCTGGCGCAATACCCGCAAGGGTAGTCGCCATTAAACTCTATTTAGTAGTAGTAGTTGTAATTTCTATATGCCTTCACTGGGAATCGAACCCGTCCTTGAAATCTGTTATGTGTTACTGACATCAACATATCGACGAAACCTCTCGGCTACCAGTAGGTTACGAATTAAATGTCTATTTTATATATATAAATGAACATATGATATACATCGGTACAACGGACACTCAGGGCTTGTACCCTAATATATACATATTAGGCAAATGTATAGTATAAGTTGGTAGCCGCGAGGTTAACTTGGTTAAGATCAATGAGTTAAAGGTAGGGACTTGTCGGTTTAGGATCGAATCCCTGTATTCTCTTTGTTGTCCCTATTCTCTAGTATTCCTGTTTATTTATTTCTTTTTTTCTTGTTTTGTATGTAATTGTGGATATTTTTGTAATAATAGCGAGTTTTACCGTTTATTTTTGGATTATTATTGGCTATTTCACATATTTGAAACGAAAATGATTACGTTCTATTTGTCCATTTTTGTTTTATAAAATTAATATAGTATGATTTCATCTGTTTTACTACATAATTTTACAAATTTTTATTCGCAAATTCCTATGCGAGAAAATCGTGATGTGTCTAGAATTAGGCTTCGTGTTAGAAATTTCTGTAACATACTTATAATTTATACTTTATGTATGCTCTTTGGTCGGGTTGTTTCTCTTTGACACATTCCCAATTTCCATTCTCAATTTTATTAAAAAAAAGTTCGAATATGTCTTAATTTGTAAATGCATAAAATATTCAGATGCCTGATAATAAGAAGATCTTTAAAGGCAGACGTGTTGTGTTATATTTGTATTTTTAACCTTTAATTGTGATATTAGATTTATTAGTGCATCGTTGGACACGATAACAAGGTTATTTAAACTCACTTACAATACCTTCTAATTAAGAATAGGCTTTAATTTTGAAAGACATTAACACAATAGTTTAAGTTATAGATACAATGGATAAGCGTTGATTCATGAAAACAAACCATTCGCCCTCCGGGCTCATGGTTTCTTTTCAAGAATCAACGCTTATCCATTGTATCTATATAACAAACCATTGTGGTGTCGTCAGCCTATTCATTTACCGTGGATTCTTTTCTAGAATCAACGCTTCCTAAATCTGCCGCTGAAATGGACTCACCAAATTATATTCAATTGTTTCCTTGTGTGTCTAATTTCATTAAGTTTGAATAGGCTAATTTACTGATTTCTGTTCACTAATGGAATTAATTTAAAACTTACCTTTAATTTTTGTAATTTGTATATGCCTTCACTGGGAATCGAACCCTTGAAATCTGTTATGAATGACTCACATCAACACATCGACAAAACCTCACGGCTACCAATGGGCTACAACTTAGATGTCTATTTTATATATATAAATGAACATCGGAAACACAGGGGTTGTACCTTTATATATACACAATGGGCAGTCGTATAGTATAAGTTGGTAGCCGCGAGGTTAGCATGCTTAAAATCAACGAGTTAAAAGATAGGGATTTGTTGGTTTAGGTTCGAATCCCTGTATTATCTCTGTTGTCCCAAGTCTGGTTTTTTTTCTAATTTTGCATGTTATAGTGGATATAGCGAGTTTTACTGTTTATTTTTTTTGGATTATTATTGGCTATTTCACATGTTTGAAACAAAAATGATTATATTCTTTTTGTCAATTTTTGT
Organism: Mytilus coruscus; assembly: GCA_017311375.1. Lineage (NCBI taxonomy): Eukaryota > Metazoa > Mollusca > Bivalvia > Mytilida > Mytilidae > Mytilus > Mytilus coruscus. The sequence continues at coordinate 62,622,710 of CM029599.1, forward strand.
TGTATAAATACAGTATTATTTCATCTGTTTTACTAAATAATTTTACAAATGTTTGTTCGCAAATTCCTATGCGAGAAAATCGTGATGTGCCTAGAGTGCTAGAAATTTTGGTAACATACTTATTATATATACTTTATATATGCTCTTTGGTCGGGTTGTTGTCTCTTTGACACATTCCCAATTTCCATTCTCAATTTTATTAGAAATAATTTCGAATATGTCTTATTTTGTAAGAACAGATAATATTCAGAATCATGATAATATAAAGATCTTTAAAGGTAGAAGTGTTATATTTGTATTTTGTTAACCAATTAATTGGGATCTGAGATTTATCAATGCATCGTTGGACACGATAACATGGTTATTTAAACTTACTTACAATACCTTCGAATTAAGAAAAGGCTTTAATTTTGAAAAGAAATTAACACAATAGTTTAAGTTATAGATACAATGGATAAGCGTAGATTCATGAAAACAAACCATTCGCCCTCCGGGCTCATGGTTTCTTTTCAAGAATCTACGCTTATCCATTGTATCTATATAACTTATGGAACGATCGTTTTCAAAGAGAAAACAGTTTAAGCGATCAAAATATGAAATAAATCGTGTTTGTTTACATCCTTATTTCTTTGTAATTTCGATGAGCAATCTGCTTTTTGTACTTAAACTTTGATTGTTCTCGGATACTGACCACTTTCACAGATAGTTTTATTTTCCCAAAATTTGTCATTATAATTCCTTGTGCTGACGGTTTCAATCATCTTACCTTACAGTTCATATGTAGATGTGAGTTGTCTGTTAACAGATCGTAATTTCGCACAGAACGCATTTGCATAACAATGAACTGAACTCAATGCAAAGCCCTTTAATTGTAAACTTAGACTGAGAGCTCAATCCAGTGATATACTTTGTTATACCGGCTCTTCATTAACACCGCTAACAAACATGCCAAACTACATGGATCAAAGGTCCTGAAAAAAGACTATTAAAAGAGTATTATATGTACTCTGGTTATAAATACTTAAGTAAACAACTTATACAAATACATATATGCTGATTGCCCATCTTTTTGAAATAAGAACAAACTTCGTATAGAATAATGACATTTTTGTTTTTGAGACTGACCTTATCATCAAGAATATCAATCGAGCCCGATAGGGCGAGCTAATATTCGAACTGATCAAGTCGGTATCAAAAATAAAATGCCATTATTCTTTTTATCGGCAATTTGTCTTAACTGTAACTTGCCGGCATGAAAATTACATACCAAAATACAGAGCACTGCAAAGTATATGTTTTGTTTACAAGAGTTTGCCACGTTTTTAAATAAGTTTATTGATTCTAAATTTATTCAAGAAAAAAATGTTCGCTCTATTAAAATAAGTTTTAAAAACATAGAAACAGTACCGATTTAAAAAAAAATCCTTGTTTTTATCAATTGTTGATTTTTTCTTTGATATTAGGATTTTAGCTAAAGTTGAAAATGGTTTCTCCCGAAAATAAACCAATGCCTCTCCTTTCAATGTAAAGATGAGTGGTCGTTGTGTAAAATTAAACAAATATAATTTCTGATTGCTACAATTAAGATAATATTACTCATGAAAATTTTTCTTAATCATTTATGTAGCCAAAAGAAAGGAATAGAATATTCGTTTATTTTTTACCACAAATCCAAAACTAAACAATAACATATACATAATTGATTTGAAATGACAGCAAATGTTCTATATAGTTCATATTTTTATTCAAATAACACAAACCTATCCTCAAATCGTCATTTCTCTGTGGACCTTACATTGTGTAGAGTCTTTATCCTCTAGCAACATCTGTCCACAAAAAACTTCTGATACTAATGAGGGAGTCATCCTGGTTTGCTTAGATTTAATTGCAGGTTTATAAAATTATAAGGTGTTTTGTTGTTTTAACAATTATAATTAATTTCTGAATTATAGTCATATTTTTATATTTAAATTTTATACAGGATGCTGAATTCAAACTATTAAGTTAAGGGAAATGTGCAAAATTTATATAACAAAATATGTGATTTTTGGAAATATTTTATAAATTACCAGGAAAATGCATTGAATTTGACTAATATTTTTAACAAAATATACGGAAATGTTTATTATTTTGACAAAATATTAATCTTCGGTCAAATATTGGTTCCATAAAAAGTGGTATACGTCAACCAAAAACTCTGTCACATAGCTTCTAAATGTTGTATGTTTCAATCACGAGAGCTTAGTTTTTAAAGCAAATTTCATCAGTTTATCCAAGCTGTTGGTAATTTGGCACCCTGTTTATGAAATGTTTGGCTTACAACTTTAAAAGACATCGATGAAGCTGACAACGTACCCTCTACAACAACATTTGACAGCTATGTGACAGAGGTTTAGGTTGACGTATACCGCCTTTTCATGGAACCACTATTTGACCGAAGGACCCGCACAACAAGATTAAGAAGCCACAACATCTACAAGATCATCAAACTACTCCAGAAGATCCAAGTATTAACAGAATGTACAATTATCCAGTAGGCCGCATGAGTCCGTCCACTAAAAAAAGACTTTAATACAGAGTAATCGACACCAGACTTCAGATACTGAAAGACAGATACCAACATGGTCTTCTGAACGTGATAGACTACTCTGACGCAGCATCTCATTTATTTCAATTGAAGTAAATGACTTTATGAAATATTGTGATTTGTGTGAATTGTAAATATATGGTTTTGTGACTTTAGAAATATATGTAAATAGTATTGTTTATTTTAACATTATACATATGGTGCTACACATTACTTGTTTTTACATTATAGTCTATTCATTTCCTCTTTAAATAATTGTATAAATTTGCTTCATAGATTTTATAAATCATGATTGTAATAAGAGACACCTTTGTCATACATTGGTGTATGCGTATCGTTATCACTGAAAACTTTAATGGTGAATTATTAAGACACTTTTATAAATGAATTCTATTTTTTTGGTCATAAGTTGTATGTTGAATGGATCCATTGAATTAACATTAAGTTATTGAAAAAGATATTTTATTTATATTTATTTACACAAATATAAATGGAACTACACAATGACAAATACCTGCATTTGTAGAAATTACAGATTAACTATGCATATAAAGTTGGAACATACTATACAATTGTACGCTTATAAAACCTTTTGTCTTTTTTTTACTTAGTAGTATGTAAGAGAATGATAATCCTTTCTTCATGATTAAGGACGAGCGTTAGCGAGTACTTATCATGAAGTAAGAGATTCTCATTCAAAATGCAAAATTAAATCACAAAATACTGAACTCCGAGGAAAATTCAAAACGGAAAGACCCTAATCAAATGGCAAAATCAAAACACAAACACATCAAACGAATGGACAACAACTGTCATATTCCTGACTTGGTACAGGCATTTTCTTATGTAGAAAATGGTGGATTGAACCTGGATTTATAGCGCTAAACCTCTCACTTGTAGGACAGTCGCACCAAATTCCATTATATTGACAACGATGCGTGAATAAAACAAACAGACATAATAGGTAAAATGTCAAAATAGGGTACAGCAGTCAACACCGTGTCACAATCTTCATCACAACAAAACAAACAAATATTTAACAAAGAAGCATAAAAAAGCATATATCACATTAAACAACCTCGTTCATTGCTTACTTATTTTTGTATTTTATTTATGTATGCCAAATCAACCCATTAAGCATCGAGGGATTTTAAGCACTGGGACCGAATCGTAATTTTAACATTAACTCTGGCGTAAAATCGCATGTTTGACGTCAGAATGTAAACGTCACACAGGTAGAGATATAAAATAATTTTGTCGTTCAAAGTATGCAAAAATTATAATAAAACAATAACACAATGGCGGGATGTTTAAAGTACAGAGACACGTCATATGTATCAAAGAAACATAAAAAGTCACACGGACAAAGCACACAAGTAAAAATTAAAAATAATCCAAACAACACAATGACGGGATTCATAAGTAAAGAGCCACGTCAAATGTATATCATCAAGTGAATTTTAGTTTTAGTCCTGCGGTAAATTTTCATGTACAATGGGGAAATGTCTAGTTAAAATTTGTTCTTATCTTTGGTGAGCCGCACAAGCATCCCTATTAAGTAAGACAGTCCGCGCGTGACCCATGACATAGGATATTTATGCATTGCCTTGGCTGTTTTATATCACAATCCAGACTAACTAGTAACCTATGCCAATTTACGTGTCTGCAGACGAATTTGTGTTCAATTATTTTTGTTTGATTTTAATTACTGTAAATTTATATAAACTGAACTCTAGAACAGACAGGGTCGGAAGGACCTTTTCGGGACGTCGGGATTTGGCCTTTAGTTTTGCGGGTATCCGGGATTTACACCAGAGACATATAATACAATATATGTATGTATTATATGTCTCTGTTTACTGGAACTCGGGAGACAATGATAATTATTTCGGGAATTCGGGATTGAACGTTTGTTTTAGGGAATTAGGGATGACACCCCTAATAACCACCCTCAACAGACAATATTGTTAGAATAATAATTCTGTATGAGATTTCGAATTTGTTGAATATTTGAAATTCTTATTAAATCACAAAACTTGTAGATTTTTGTATTTCTGTAAGTGGAATGTCTACAAAAAAGGGAGGGGAGGGTACACGACATCCTGCACTCTCTACAATTTCATGTTCAACTTTACTTAGCACGTTTATACTGAAACAATTAGAAATATCAGTAATGACTATGTAAACTTTTTTCAAATTTCAAATACTATTTCCCAACTAAATCGCTAAATATATCTGTTTGGAATATGTTCCCCCATATTGACAGCAATCTGAAGGCAGTTCATAGGACTCGGTGTAGGCGTGGCAATCTATCACTTTTATCCGATCAACTGTCCCATATGACAAACATTTACGTACGATTGTAGTTCAAACAATGTAAATTAGTTTTAGGACATTGTTAAATCTGAAAGCCAGACAGGTTATTTCACTGATCCACTGAGACCCAATTCACGGACGGATAGAAATGTGTACATATATACAAATTCTTACCTAAATAACATATCCAGCTGAGATAACCTGATAACAATAGTCCAATGTTTACTTATCTGACTATAAAATAAATCTTCCAACGGAACTCTATAAATTTGTCGGAGCTGAATTTTCGGATAATATATAAATAGCAAACTATTTTTTTCTCACGTGTCCCACACAAAGCAAAGGTGTAAAGCGAAGAATTTTGCAGCAAAACATCAGATCAGCGAAAAAGGCCTAATTTATATGTAGGATTATGTGTTTCGTGTCAACCCTTATAACGAAAAAATGTTAAAAAAATAAACACTTGCGTGCGCAGTGATTAAGTAAATATATATTTTGTTATAAAAGTATATAACTATTAAAATGCTTGCTTTTATGAAATATGTTAAAAGGACAAAATACTATCATCATCTCAAAAAGGTAAAATAAAAATAACCAATACTGTTCTGAATAGCGTTACTTTGACCTATAATTGTTTACTTTTTACACATTGTGACTTGGATGGATAGTTGTCTCATTGGCACTCATACCACATGTTCTTATTTATAATTATCAAAGTAAAAACGCAATCTTATATTACTGTAGTTACTTTGTTCACAAAAAAATTTGTTTTATAAAATTTAAAGAAAGCAATTCAAGCATTCTGATTGGATTAGGAGTTTGAATTGCTCATATTTCTTTCGTGTTTTGATTTGGTAATTTGTGATTCTGCAATCTGTTGTTGTTTCATCTTTAAATTTTTATTTGTTCCTGAATATCGGCGTCCATTCTAATGTGGACGATTCAAAGAATGGCCATTATAGTGAAAGAACATGTATTTGTAGAAAATTTCCTGTTTTTAATTTCCATTACAGAAATAATTATGATTGGCAATATTCGATTTTCAAAACGTTCAAACCGATATTTCCCGGCTATTATAAGTGAAACATGGGAAATTGCAATTATATACTTTAATTAATGACTTCAAAGGTAGCATTATTAAAATAGATTTGATAAGATTTAAGATATTTAAAGTAATTCTCTATATATCCCGCCCACTTTTCCCCGAATGTGACCTAACGAATTAGACTTATCACCTGGTTTGCACTTACATGAGCAACACGACGTATCGTGCTTACCCTTCCGGAGCACCTGCGATCAACCTCAGTTTTTGGTGAGATTCGTGTTGCTCAGTCTTTAGTTTTCTATGTTGTGTTTTGTGTACTGTTGTTTGTCTGTTGGTCTTTTTTTTTTAGCCATGGCGTGATCAGTTTTATTTTCAACTTATGAGTTTGAAAGTCCCTTTGGTATCTTTCGCCTCTCTTTTAAAGAAATGTTGTGTTTTATGATTGGGAGATATTTTAATAATTACTATGTATTTCTATTTGTTTCAGACCTGGAACATCAATTAAATTTTGCTGTGCACATTATCAGGATGTAGATGGAATATGTACAGGTACATAATTTAAAACAAGTTATTTTTATAGAAGATGAAAGAAAATTATCAACCGATTTACTAGGTAATCGAAATAAGGAGTTGTTTGTGAGTTCTCAGAAATACGTATTCTTTAGATCAATATGCAGTGTTATTTTCAAACTATGTTGTATCCGATGAAAGGAAGAGTATTGAAATGTCTTTTGCTGCAAAATAAAACCGAAACCACAAATACATATGTAGGACTCTGAACCGCGATGGTACTCCGAACAGCGATGGTCACGCTAAAGTGCGATGGCTTGACGCTGAAATGCGTTTTTGGTCACAATGAAGTGCGATGGTGTCATTGTGACGCTATCTTGTTGATAGCTATGCCGAAGTGCGATGGTGGTAACGCTAAAGTGCAATGGACTTTACATAAACTATATTTTCAAAGTTTTTCATGTTCACATGTCGATATAGAAGTCAATTTTTGGTTAAAAGCAGATTTTTCCGGATTTTAAAGTAAATCATCGAGAGTACTCATAACCCGTTTAATTTAAAACAGTGATGATAAATCGGACAAAAATAACCGAATTTCGTACAATCGTCCAGAAATTGACCACGATAGACGCTGTATGCAAGGTTATTTTTCATTAAAACAAGTACTAATAGTTGTTTGAACAGCAAATACAGAACAAAACAACATAAACAACAAATCTATTCGAAGTTCAAAGTTCAGTCGCAAATATTTAATGCATATTCAACATTAGAACAAGTAAATAAGGGCTTATAAACTTTTCATACTAGAAGAAAAGGGGAATGATTAGTAAAAAGGGAAAATACAGCTTTCTGTATAGCGGATCCTTTTATTTTCGAAATCTACAGAAGGTTTATTTTTTTGGCGTACGATTGAGCGTGGTATTCTCTAAATAAATACATCCGCAAACATACTTTCTATATTATAATATTACGGTAAACTTGGAACTCACGAGAGGAAGTAAATAAAGATAAACTATAAACACAGAATTATGTTCACATGCAGCAAAATTAAAGAAGACAATCTCTCATTTGGTATGAGACTGTAACTAAGGTCATTTAGACCATCGCTCTTCAGCGCAGACCATCGCACTTCAGCGTGACCATCGCATTTCAGCGTCCACATCGCACCTCCGAGTCCTACATTCCGAGTCCTTCACATATAAAAGATCAACGAACGATCTCGTACTGATTTCATAAATTGGTCTTTTCATTCATTGCACATGCATCTTTGTCAATGTTAAACCTGGTTTAATAAGACTTGTACCAAACATCAACACAAATAGCGTATTTTGTCGTAATGACAAACCTGAAGATTACATCAGGCTTTTTCTAACAATGAATTTCATTAAAAGAGGTACAACTTATATAGTTTTGTATTGACTTTACCATTCAAAACTGAATACCTCATTATTTTGATAGCAAAGAGCCGCCTATAATTTCTTATAAGTATAAAAAGAAAGTAAAAAAAAAAAAATGCATTTTATAGTACGTCAGTTACATTAGACGTCAGTATAGAAAAAAATTCTCCTTGAACATGGGTGTTATGAAGCATCGAACTATCGTCAAACATCTAAAATATAATTTGAAATGAGAGTCCTCAAGTCATGAAAGGTGCGTTTTCATCCTTTTTAAAAATTGTGTAAACAGGAGAAGTCTTAGAAAAAGGTACCTTATTTCCTTATCTGAATAAAATTCTGAATATTGTAGATTTTTGCCCCACATTTTGAAAATTATTTAGAAATTTTTAAAAGGATTAATACGCTCATTTCTTGGATCGAAATAAGTTTTAAATACTCGATAAGATTTTCATACTTGTTAACAAAGGAGTCAATAATATGGTAGTTGAATGACGCAAATACTACACGGAAGTTTTTAAGAAAGAATCTTTTAATACAGCCGTGCGTTCCCCCAAATAGTCAAATAGTATACGCTATTGTCAATTCCATATTTCAGCTTAAGACCTATGACTATTTAAATGTATGGGTTACCGAAACTACAAGGTCTTCTGCATATCTTTATCTTTTACACGATATTGACACAAATAGACTGCTACAAACCAGAATATCTGACAAATGTGGCAATTTCAACTGTCTCTATTTGTCAAATTTCCATTTCTAATTAGTAACATTCCCGCTGCCCCATCGTGTTGCGTCTTTATATCTCAATAAGACGTCACGTTTGTGCATGGTATCACTTTACGAACATGGCAGATGATACATGGACAGGAGACACGTACCTGCACTAGTTAACAAATTTTAGTCTGAAACGGTCATTTTGAACAGCTCTTAAAAGACTGAAAAAAAATTATTACGTCATTTTCAGTTGTTTAGTCACTTTTACATTTACCCACTGCGGTCAATTAAGTACTGATTGGATCAATCGCTAGAAGTCAATTAAGTTCTGTTCAGTCCATGTTCAGACTGTTCATTAGTTGTTTTTCGCCTGTACAAATCAACAATATACTTAACTGTTTGAAAAGCTACTGACTAAACAGTACTGAATTGACTGCTAGCGATTAGAACATACTCACCCCTTCTCGTCCAATGGAAAATCAGGTTTTTCCCTTCTGTTTTTCATAGTGCATGGCTTTCCATGCACTATAAAATGCTATACATGAATGACTTTTCATTGTAGATTAATTATGAAAGTGAACTTTTAAAAACTGCACTAACGAAGTGTACAATCCCCCAAGGCAATTTCCAAAGGAAAAGAGCGAAAGGAAAAAGATCATGAGTATATAATTGTTTGTCTAATTATCATAAATGAAATAAGGAAAATAGAACTATAAAAGCATGTTAAGTTGAGATCTCAACATTGTTAATGTTATTTAGTGATACATAAATCGAACCTCCACCCCCAAAAAAAGAATTGAAAAGGGGGCAGAGGTGTAGGTTAAATACATGTTATAATAAATCTAATGATTATACGATACCTTAAAATCAATGTTTTAAGAAACAATGACTTGATAAAAAAATCAAAGGCAGTTTTTGGAAAAAAACAAAACAAAACAAAAAACAAAACAATCCGTCATAATAAAAAGCAAGTATCTGATGTTGAAATGATTGTAAATTAAAATTAATGGACGAAGTTTTGTCATTACATGTATCAAAATTTTACAATTTTAAAAAGCTGATTTATTTAACTTTGTGTGGTTTTAAAAATGAAGAAACTTTAGATATATACGATTAAATTGCACCTGAAGCAGAAGCCCATTTTTGAAATTTATCCTTTTTTGTTATCACAAAACTATCTCATTGCTGTATCATTCCATTTGTTGAAATGACCACTAAATATGATTTACATCCCTTTTACTAACAATGTTATCACTTGAAGTGAGCTAATGTCAAAGTTTGATTATTGCAATGAGAGGCTAATTTTGTTATGTCACTCGAAGGTGTGAAAATGTTCTTAATTGGTCAGACAATACTTGGTCATGTTTTATGAACATTTAAACCCCTCGGCTACGCCTCGGGATTTAAATATTCATAAAACATGACCAAGTATTATCTAACCTATAATTCGTCTGAACAATACTGAATTTACCGCAGTCAATTAATCTGATAATTGACTGAAAAACTGAACATGACTTTATCATTCAGACTTTTCAGATGATGTCAAGATTAAAATGACAGTTTCAGACTAAAATTCGTTAAGTAGTGCTGTCGACGCAACCAGGCAGTTCATATGATTTCCTCAGTTTAAGTAATTAACCTTGATTTGAACAGTAAACAACTGTCGTCTAGAATTCACACTATACATTATAAACTGATTAAACTCACCCCCCTCCCCCTTTGCAATGTTTATACAACAATAACTAAATTAGAACGAAAACTTTGAAGGTCAAATATTTAACAGAAAAAAGCATAAAACAAAATTCAAAATGTTTATCATATAACAATAAGTATTCAGCATTTTGATAAATGTGTGTTTTTGATACATGACAAAGTTACATGTACATTATTCAATATCTATTTAAACAAAGACCGGTACCAACGCTTTTAAATAACAGGAAATGTCTGAAAAATATGACCAATTGTTTTGGCAATTTTCAAAACTGAATGCCTTTCTAAATGTTTCTAGAGAAGAATACAATTTATAAAGCTTTACCTTTTTTTTTCTTTTTTTAATTAAGTTTTAGAGAATTAAACAGTAATCCTGCCTATATCGTTCCCCCTTTTCAAAGTTATTATTTAACAAGTATGTATTTTTTGTTTTTAAGATGTCTCTGGTTTTTCTTTTGGGGAAACGGGAGCAAATGATGGATTTTATTTAATAATTTTACAGATATTATCGTCTTTTAATTAACTGTTGCTACTCCTGAACACTGAGGGACCTCGGTGGCCTAGTGGTCTAATAAGTCCAACTACTGTATCACTATCCTGTCAGCACTGAGGTTGTAAGTTCGAATCCCGCAATCGACTTCAATCTTTATTGACTAGGATTGTCAGTTTTCTTGCCGAAGGTCGGTGGTTCTCTTCGAGAACACAAGTTTCAGCCACCAATAAAAACTGACCGCCACAAAATAGCACAATAGTGTTGAAACACCAATCAATCAATCAATCAATCTGAACACTGAACAGTAAGCTGGTTTTTTTACTTTGCAAGTATTGTTGCATAACATATTCTGCTCTTTTTTTTCTAATTCAGAATGCCCCCGTGGTACATATTCAGATCCTGGTGAAAGCTGTAAAGTATGCATTTATGGATTTTATGGAAAAAAGTGCCTTGAAGAGTGTAACTGTCAGGAAAACCAGCGGTATCTTATTAAAACATTTTTACCTATTTTAAATTAATCTATACAAACGTACTGGTCAACATTAAAATGATAGGCTTAGTCTATTATTACTATTACAAATTTCAAACCTTTAATTTTTTTCGACGGAATGGCATAAAAGAGTTAACGCAAATATATTGCAGGGGTTTCTTACCCACACGGTTTGCTAGATTATGCTATCTTTACTTGCATTCAAGTTCACTGCTGTAAGGAAAGTCATGCAAACTCTACGTTTTAAAACATAAAGTGTTTTTCATTTTTCATTTTAGCTAGTATTATCATGATGTCATCTTTGTTGAATGTAAATTTCCCTAGCGTATTATTCTTTTTAGTCTAAATTAAGTTTGTTTTTCGCTGAAAACAGTAAGTCAGATATCATCCGCTTTAATTTTTGACTTATCATTTCGAATTAATTTTAATATAAGGAATGTACCTCCCAAACGCATAGCTCTGATTTCCTGTCCGGGTTTGGCTTCACTTCAAGACCTTTTTTATTTTATCAGCTCTTAAACGTTTGTATTAGATTTTGAACTTCCAAATGTTTTGGTGTAGAGCAAAATTTTGAAGAGACATTATTTGCCGAAATGCGCATGTGGTGCATCAAAATTGATATCTTAAATGTTATTTCAGTGTCGGAGAATGAGTGTAAACGTTTTAAGAAGATTCTAGGAGACAAATTTTATATTCGCAAATAAATATTTCCATGGTGCTCCTGAACTATAAGCTGAATAAAGTAATATTACATAAGTAATATAAAAAGATCGTGATCATATCCTTTTTCCCTCTTATAAAATTTTATAATGCTTCGAAATGACAGTTGAAAAATATGACTGATGGGATAAATAATGCAAACTTTCATAGTTGTTTTGTCATTTTAAAAATTCAATTAAGATACATTGTAACAGGAGTATGAAACATATAACACAAATTTTCTTACTTGACTAAATCAAGGACAATAACTGTATCAGTGTTTCTGGTAAAGTATTGCATACAAATGTTATCTAAGGTGCGACACTGTGATTTTGGTATGGCCACTCGTCAATGGAATTTTGTTTTCTTTTCTAGACACTTTTACATCAGTCGTGTCAGGAAAAGCTATTAACCTATTATGTCTGTTTCGGTTGCTCACCCAAATTTGTCCGAATAAAGGAACTATAGATAACTGTCATACAAGTGAGAGGTTTAGCTAGCTACAAAACTAGGTTTCATTCACCATTTTCTTGGAAAAATGCCTGCATCAAGTCAGGCAAAGACAGTTGTTTAACATTCGTTCCATTGGTTGATAACGTTTGATTTTGTCAGTTTTTATGGACTTCCTCCTTTGTGAATTTACCTTGGAGTTCGGAATTTTTGTTATACTTTTTTTCTTAGCATTTAAATTTTAATTCAATATAAAGTAAACTATTGGTTTTGTTTTCTCTGTTCATTTCATTTCATATAGATATTTTTTTTTATGTTTTTACAGGACAGAAACATTTTAATCCACTATCATTATCGGGCCGGCAAAACCGTGTTTTTATGAAAATGACAAAACCACATGGTTTTAAGATAATACATATATAAATTTATGTTTATATTCATTATTATATTAGTATTTAATTCCGTTGGAAGATGTTGATGATGCCAAAGGATGGAGGGAAAACACGAAAACAGTGCCTTCAGCATTCGAGACTATTAAAACGATTCTCAATGTATTGACCGAAATCTCGGTTTTCTGAAAAGAATCACAATGAAAACAATATTAGAATTTTTAAGTTCAAAGGCCCATCTCAAACAGTTACGAATCCATCTCAAAACACACCCAAACTAGTTAACGACTCGCGCAAGAACAAATGTAACATTTTGATGGGTCATTCACAGTAAAGAGTATTACAACAATTATCTTTTTGCATGAAATGAATTAACAAAATGCTAATCTAATGTGTGAAAAGAGTTTAAGAAGTTCGACTGAGGTTTCATCTAAAATTTTCATTAAATATAAGCTTATGCATTAGTTACATAACTTTTTTGTTTAACAGGATATGAATCTTCTCATTGGCTGATCCGGGTTTTCCAAAACAATGAGGATGGGAAATGGATTGTAGATCTCGAATTTCCGTGTAGAATGTGGTAGATATAATCAAACAAATTGTCTATTTAGGAAGAGGAACCTATGTATACAAACAGTACTTTTTTTAAATGCTCGGCCTTCAGTGCATACCCACATTTTCGCAAGAGCCAAAATACATTAAGACGTATTTTGATAGTGTTTAACCCTTTTGGGGGAAACCCTTGAACAATAACTGGTTTTTCATGTATGTCTTAAACGAAGTCCGATGAACACAAATTGCTAAAAAATCAGATAGCTTGACCTGAGATGATTACAGCTTAGTTATTGTTCAGATGTCTTCATACCTAGGATCATGATAACCATGATAGTCATGTATTTGTATCGATTTGGAGTCATTACGATACACCTGAGATATTTCTTCTTTCGACCAAGGTGTTGTCTGTATTTTTTGGACTTCGGTTTTTCATTCTCCTCTAAGTGTCTTCTACCTTCTTTTCAAAAACGCCTTTGACTACTTGGCAATATGGGATAGTATCACATTTAAACTATGATATGCTTACCAATGTTCTTCTAAAAGACCTGCATGGTCCCTTCAGTTTAAAAAAAGTTTCATGTAAGGCCAAATATTTTTGTTGTTTTATATTAATAGGTTTATAACATTAACGGTAACAACTTTTCTGTACACATGCGTATTTTGACAATTATGTCTCTTTAATGATGCTCGAGGCCAAACACATTTTATTTATTTAAAACCTAATATAAAGGTGGTAGAGGTTCTAAAACAATAAGCATCAAATGTAAAGCCAAACGCCGATAAGGATTCAGAGCTATGCATGAGAAATAGATACTAGTATTCCTTACTCGTAAATTATTTACAAATGTTATAGCAGCAAATTTCAATAAATACAATATTCGTATTTTTATGCCGGTACGAAATACTGACTAATAAGCTTTTGATACCACCGAAGACTAACAGACAACGATAAGGGGTATTGACCTAGTGGTACTAACATTAATGTTAAAAAAAACCTGTCTCCTTACTTTTGATTTTTTTTACTTGTCTATTGCCTTGTACCTTTGGATCACCGTTGTTCTGCAGCTTGTGCAAGCTATGGTGATAAATGGCCTGTTCTATACTATTTTAGAGGTAAAAACTCCAACTTGCTGTTACCCGAAAGGTAACTGGGGAACAGAAATATAGTCACTCTTCTTCCATCCGGCACTAAAGCCCTGGTCAAAATGGGACATCCGTTTGGTTGTGCTGGACATTTAGATACAAAGCCACGACCGGTTAGAATGGGAACGTTAAATCCAATGCCTCGTGTAGAGAGAGTGCCAAGCTCTCTGCACATTAAGAACTATTGCAACAACTCTTTCAGGGGCCCGTACGTGGCTTTTTGCGATGCTAAATTTCTGTCCCTATTAAATTTACCCTAATGATCAACGGCAGTACAAATTTCACGCCCTTCATCTCGGTCGACCCTTATTACATGACATTACTTTTAAATGTATTTTAAGTTTTGTTCTCGTCCTAATCATGGATGATTTTGCCACTGGAAGTTAAGGAACCAGCAATCAATTAATCAAACTTGTTGTAAACGCTATATTGGTTTCCAAATGCTAGTTTGTAAAACATTGTGATAGCTAATATGCAGCAAACATTTGTTATTCATAACCATGAGGATGAATAAAACAAAAAAGGCAATGATACAAGAATACTCAATTGTTGGTTCAATACTAGAAATATCAATTTTAATAAATTAGGTAACTGATATTCCGTTCATGTATAGTTTGTTTTCATTATGTTTATTTTTTTTTTTATATTTTTATATTGATATTTAATATTTTTATCGTTTACTTTGGTTCAATTTCAACTAATTGTATTTCATTCGTAGATGCAACAGTGTGTTGGGATGTGTCGACACCGTTGGTGAGTTGTACTTCAAATCAGTAGATTAATGTGATCAAGTCTGCAAAAGCGATGGATTCATAGTACTTGGAGTTTCCGTGTATTATGTCTTTCCCATACACAGAAACACGAGAGAGTGATAATTGTCTAAAGAAATATCATTAAAAAGAGACTAGGGATATACGCCAATGAAACAACAACTAAACGACAAAAAACTATAATAGACAGGGGTCTATACAGAATGCCAACTTCTTAATCGTCCCGAGTCTTTAAAAGCTGTGAATCAATTTAACTGTGAACTGATAGTGGACTGTAAGGCAAGGGTATGTTCAGCTGAGTAGTCTGTGTTTTGGTATTGATATGATTTATAGCATACCTTTAAAAATACTCCGTTGATAAATTTTTAAATAATAATTAACATAAGATTCCAACTCCCACAAAGTTGACCAAAATAGATAATATTTGGCTATTCTTTTAAGATTCCAGTTGGTCACATAGCTCTTAAGTGTTCAGTACTTATACATCCTTGGCTCTTATTTATTTTGGTTTGGGCGTTACTGGTTATAGTTGATCCAGAACAACGCTTAGTACGCAACACATTTATAAAGTGTTAATTTCATTAGGAATACTGAAATAGGTACCATTGCTTTTATCTAAAGTGTTGGTAGATTATTTATAACTAATTGGTAAAATTGAGAATGGAAATGGGGAATATGTCAAAGAGACAACAACCCGACCAAAGAGCAGACAACAGCCGAAGGCCACCAATGGGTCTCCAACGCAGCGAGAAAATCCCGCACCCGGAGGTGGTCCTCATTTGGCCCCTAAATAAAATTGTGTACTAGTTCAGTGAAAATGGACGTCACACTAAACTCCAAAACAAAATGGACATTTTTTTCATGCTTTTAATTCTGGAAAACAAAAAATATGTCAAGAATTACCTTAAAAGATCGTTGAACAACCCAAAATAAATGACGTTGCACATAGGAAATAGTGCTCAATGGAAAGTCTTACATTGATTTATATTTTCTGTGCTTTTGGCAAGGATGTTAAAAAACAATTGTATGAAATATTTCATCGCCGAAACTTTCTATTTACACGTCGTTTATATTTGTCAAATGGCAATAGGCGAATAAATATTGTTTGGCCGTAATTTTAACTTGCACTTGGTTTGGCGGTAATTTTAACTTGAACTTGAAGACTAAAAGTATATTAATTTCAAGGATTTATAACCACTGTGTTTATAACACTATGTGCTTCTCAGAAGTAACGTCCTTGTAATTTGTTGCACCCATGCATTGATCAATTAACGCGAGAACTTCAATGTTTCTTTCCTTCCTACATATATTACACTATTATGTTTTATTAAATAACTGGCTCTGTCAAATCTATATAAAAATGAGTAACATACATGTAGCTATCATGGTGTCAGACCACCAATTCAAAATCCCTATCTATTCAACCAAATTTTGCAATTTTCACAGCTTTCTTAACATTTTACTTCAATTTAATTTGATAGAAACAAGGTATATCCTGAATTGTACATGTATCACCTTTCTACATGCCAATTTTCAACCCATGTTTAAAGTCTTCTAAGAAATAACTGCCTTGGTTTTCTGGAAATCTTAAATTAGTATACTATGGAGCGCATTAATCCTCAATTTTTAATGCAAACTCATAGACAAGTAAATTTTGGCTCAAAATGGTCTAGTATGACGTCCATTATCACTGAACTAGTATATATATTTGTTTAGGGGCCAGCTTAAGGACGCCTCCGGGTGCGGGAATTTCTCGCTGTATTGAAGACCTATTGGTGACCTTCTGTTGTTGTCTGTTCTGTGGTCGGGTTGTTGTCTCTTTGACACATTCCCCATTTCCATTCTCAATTTTAGATATAATTCTCTTTCACCAAAAGTTTCATTTCTGCAAATTTGATGGTTAGTTTAAGTAAACAATGACATCAAAAGCACTATTTTGTGTCAGAGTAGGGCTACTTTTACATACGTTCTAAATTGAGGAGTGAATTAGTGGCCTGACACCTCATGTCGGACCCTCTATCCAGTACACAATTTCGATCTTTTAGGTCCGATAAAAGTTCTTTTAAAAGCATAATTTAAGTATCAGCAAATTAATTTTCAATGATCCCGCGGTCACTTTGTAAGCAGACACAGACAAAAAGAAACGACCAGTGCCAAAGTTGACATCCGGGTATTAGTGCTTCAGGTGACTGCGCATGATCTATCGATGTGTATACTCTAGTCGTCCTTAATCACAGGTCGTATCTACGTTCTTGTAAATCTCTTGTACGTCTCTTCAACACATTATATTACAATGAAATTCAGTTTTGAATACGGAAACAATAATGATTCCAAAGATGTAGCATCTTATATGGATTTCATCGAATTAAATGCCCTTTCCGTATAACTTGTCCGTCAGTAGAGGGGCCGAGCTATACATTGTGGCGAGTGTTTATATTATGATATACGTCGTCACCAGTTAAAAGATGGATGCGCCCGACTATTCGTCTACCTGAGACTTACCGGTGTTTTTGTCGAGTAATTAAAAACTTGTTAATGACATCCAGTTTTCGTTAAAACTTTGACCCAGGTCATCTGGCTGTCCGAATAATTTTTGTAACGATTCTTAAAACGTTCCATTCTGAATTATTCATTAGTCCCGCTTTATTGGACCGTTCCATTTAAAATCCGAGAAGGGAGTGGATGTTTTTCTCTGATGGCTATCAACAGTCATTTCTTTGGAACATCGATTGGCTCACATATATCTGAGGGGTCTATTCTTGCCTGAATATGTAAGAATGAGGGGTCGAAAACACGGTTTGGTATCAGAGGTTTAAAACCAATCATCTGAGGGATTGAAATGTGCTTAAGGGGGTTTGGGGGGGTGCTTTTAGATATTAAATGGAATGGTTCATTGCAAGTTATTTATTTTCTACGTATATATATATATATATATATATAATTACATTACATGTATGTTTTATTATAATACGTTATTTTGATTGGCTAACAATAATCTCGAGTCATTCTGAAGTTCACCTTCATTTCAAAATGAAATGTAACATTCATGATGACACGAGCTTCCACAATAAAGTGCACAGGTAAATAAAAGAAAAACTTAATAGAAATTGTGTTTTCATGATCCTAGCAAAAAAAATGTAATTATAAGTACTGAATGCTTCTTTAAGTTGTTTTAAATGGATGTAAAAGCGTTGATCGTACGTACATTTTTAGAATGAAGCGCTTCCGCACTTTAAACAAAATGTACTTCGGTCAACGCTTTTACACCCCAATAAATTTACAAAAAGAAGCATTCAATTCTTAAATACTTTATTATTATCTTTAAACAGCTATGCCCTGCTTATAGTGATTGTCTGCTGGCATTGACTTATAACACATGAGAATTAACATGATTAAGAATTCATTCTCTGAAAGTGAGAAATCAACAGCAAAATTTATCTGTCCCGCTCATGCTCAAAATTTTAAACTTATAGCATGACAAAAAATGTATAATGCTTTGAAGTTGCTGTTAGTTTATTTTTTTGATTCAATGACTTGATCCTTTCTTGTGTAGGTGATTAGGATATGTATAATTGTTCCTGTTTTAGTATAAAAAGGGATAAGAGGAGAGAAAAGGCAAAACATGTACATTTTTGTACATTACAAATCCATGTTTTAACCATCAATTTTTTGTAAAGCCTGTATTAAGTAAGAGATGTGACATTTATTGTGTTTGTTGATTGTGTTGAGGAATTCTTGACTTTGTGGATACAGACTTGTCTATTCTTCTAGACATTTCTCTTGGAGTCCAGTATTTTTTTGTATTTACCTTTATCTAGTCTATTGTAATATTTAGAAAGACTTCAACGATGCATGCGAAAACATAACTTACTGAAATGCTCAGTTTATATAAAATAAAATGTAGGTCTGGCAAATCCTCAAAGGGCCTGACAAGGTGAACAAGTCTGTCAGACCCGTTGTCTGGAAGACTTAAAAAGATTTCAACAGCTCTGCAAATGGTCAGAGTTTACCATTTTTGTCTAGCCTGCGACGAAAGTTTCAGAATGCGCGACACAGGGTTTACAATCCGGCGGCGACGTGAACTATTTGTATTTAGCTTTTTTATTCAGAGGGTAGTGACTGGAGGCTTCATACCTTGCATACAGATGCCTTATGTTATGAAAGTTCCGTCTGTCATATGTCCGTTGTCCTTGACCTCATTTTCATGATTCAGCAACTGCTTGAAATTTTTTTAAAGTTTTTTTTGAATAGGATACTTATATTTGGTATATGTGTTTCTTGCAAGATCTACATGTCCGTCAGACAGGGTGCAGCTGACCTTGTCCTCATTTCATGGATCAGTGATCAAGATTAAAGTTACATGATTAGGTCGGTTTCTCAGATACTGTATGCATAAGGGAAATTATATATGGTGTATTAAATGACTGTAAGGTGGAAATGTCAATATGCTAGGATTCGCAAGACCTTGATCTCATTTTCACGGTTCATTGTCAATGTTAAGTTTTTGTGTTATAGTCTATTTTTCTAATACCATAAGCAATAGGTCATCTTTATTTTGGTGTATGGTATTCTGTTTCGCCGTTCCTCAATTTATATAGTTCGTTTGATTATATTCTTAATCTGTTTATGTGTTCCAGTTTAGGAGGATTATTCATCTTTAACCTTATAAGAACGTCAAAACATCGTATCATCGTTACCTTTACCTTCCTTACACGTATCTCGGACTGAATATTGCAAGGTCATCCCAGTACTCGAGAATATTTGAGGACAAACGTCATCTTGGACACAATTCGTGGCTAACCACAGAGTGAGTTACATTTATAACATTGTATTTGATGCCTTCAAACCGTTCATCACATATTTAAACTCTTTATCCGTGATATACTGGAAATTTCACCTTTGTAATTGCAGCTTTATTTCGCGTTCTATGGACTGTGCTATTATCTACATTTGACATTCATACATTATAACATTAATTCAACACATTGTAAAATTGTATTTTATTTTGTATTTTCAGCTTTTTACCATTTGTAAGATTGACCCTTGATTAAAGTATCAGCACCTGATAGTCTTTTCTGCTTGAGCCCAATCGTCGGTTAAACTTAATGGTCAGGCCATTACAGTAAAAAGTCTACAACTTGCCTGTTGTGTCTCACAGATATCGACACTCCACGTCAGTTCTACAGCTACAACCTGCTTGCAAGAACGCGTCATCCCTTGACGTACAGTAAATTGACGACGACCTGTCTTTACATATCCAGACAAGGAACGAAAACGTAGCAACGTACGTACTGTTACACTGACAATGCGCAACACAACATGTGTGTACTAGGCAGCAAACCAACAACGTTGAGTCATCATGGATCCCAGTTCCGTGGAACAGCAAAAAGAGGTTCAGCCCCAGAGGGAGATGTCCCTGAACTAGTAGAAAATCCGTCTAATACCACACATTCAGGTGAAAATCCAGAGACTAGTCGAGTACGTGACCTCACGGAAAAAGGGAAAGGAGTTTTCACAGAAAAACGTGACAAGTTCTGTCAGGAACTAGAGGCCCTCTGGACAGATATAGAATCCCAGTTATTGGAAGTCACCACGCCTCCTAACGAGCTCCAGCAACTCCTAACAGCCCAGGACAAACTTGTTAAAGCCTGTACTAATTATCGTAGGCTCACAGATGAATACCTGGACTTTCTGAAAAGGACCAGAACATTGGACAGTCAAAAAGACATAGATTCATGTAATCTCTCATTAGACATCCGTCTGTCCAAAGTGGACCTGGCCATAGAAACTTTACACGAGCACCGCCTTGCCCTGACAAAGGCTAAATCCTCAAAAACGAAGACATACAAGGGGAAGAAAACCTCCCACAGCGGAAGCTCAAACAACTCCGACATGTCAAGCCTAGCACGGTGGAAGCGTGCCAAGGCAGAGGCTGCTAAGTCTAAAATAGCATTTGCCGAAAAACATGCCCTGATCATTAAACAGGTGGCCTTATTAGAGGAACAAGCTCTTTTCAGACAAACGGAAGTCAAAGCTGAAACAGAACAGGGGGTAATACGCAGGAAAGCTCAACTGGAACAAGAGGCTGCGCGTGTAAGTCGGAAAAAAGCTGAACTTAAGGCCAATTTGAACCTTCTCGAAACACAGAGAGAGGCTGCAGCCGCAGAGGCCGAGGCTCGTGTCCTGGAGTACGACGACAGCCAAGCATTGGACGATCTACCTGACGAGACAGAAGACTCACTCCACCGGGTACAAGATTTCGTAAACAAACATTCTGTACCAACTACCGTACAGGAATTGACAAGCACCAGACTTCGTGCCATCCGTGGCATTGAACTTGCCGTCACAGACACCTCATGCCTTGCTTACCGATACAAAGTCACCAGAAGTTACTTTATTCCCAGATCTGGGAACAGTAACTGGAATAGGAAAACAGGGCGTTTCAGCAGAGATCCCTGTCTCACACCAAAAACAAGGCGTTTCAGAAGAGAGCCCTGTTTCATATCAAAAACAAGGCGTTATAGAAGAGACACCTTCTGCACACATGCAACAAATCAATCCTACGTCGGAGATAACCAGATTTCTTCTACGCAAGGACCTGCTGTTCTCCCGGCTAACAAGCTTTAACGACCGGGCAGAATCCTTCCATACATGGAAAGTCAGCTTTAAAAACGTCATAGACGAATTACAAGTTTCAGACTCGGAACAGATAGACCTACTTATTAAATGGCTTGGGCCAGAGTCTGCCAAACATGCCATGAGTATAAGGGCATCAAATGCCAACAACCCAACAAGAGGCCTACATAGACTATGGGAGAGACTGGACGACCGATATGGTGCTCCAGAAATGTTGGAGGCGTCTCTCGTCAACAAACTTGTCAACTTCCCAACATTGACGAACAAAGACAACTCACTCCTTTACGATTTGTCAGATATTATCTCAGAAATAGATTATCACAAAGAAAATCCCAAGCTGGGATGTTTGCTAGCTTATTTCGACACTTCGTCCGGGATAAATCCAATTGTGGAAAAATTGCCATACGGACTCCCAAGAAAAGTGGATAACAAGGGCTTCAAGATACAATTCTAAATATGAAGTTGCCTTTCCGCCTTTCACAGAATTCTCCGCCTTCATCAGGGAAATTAGTAAGTAAAGAAACGATCCTGGGTTCATCTTTGGGTCAAAAGTCACACCAAATACAAAAGGTGCTGCACCAAGGTTCACACCTCAGACGTACTCTAAAGTCAACGTCCATATGACGGCTGTTGAACAGCAACCTGAAGACAGCAGTCAACAACAAGATCTGTGTATCCTACACAAGACAAAGCATCCCTTGAACGAATGCCGAGCGTTCCGAGTCAAATCAATTGAACAACACAAGGAACTGTTAAGACAAAATAATGTTTGCTACAAGTGCTGTGAGTCAACCACACACAGAAGTCGGGACTGCAACGCAAGTATCAGTTGTAATGAGTATGGAAGTCAGCCACTGCACTACACATAACAAGGGTGCAACCACACACCATTTCTTAAGATAATTCGCCTCTGTGAGTTCGACCTGCACAGAGATCTACAAGGATCATAAAAGTGAGAAATCTTATGCCAAGATATTACCTGTGGGTATGTACCACAAGGATAGGACAGAGAAAATTATCAGGATGTACGCCATTATTGACGACCAAAGCAACCGGTCTCTTGCCTCGCCTGAATTCTTCAGTCTGTTCGACTTACGGGAAAAACCGGAAAAATACTCTCTAACAACATGATCCGGCAGAGTAGCTACTTCCGGGAAAAGAGGAAGAGATTTCATCATTAAATCTGTACATAGTGACGTACAATTTGAGGAAAAGTGCAAAATACAACTGCTAATTGGAAGAGACCTTATAGAGGCACACCACGTCCTTGAACAACGCCTAGGACCATCAAGAACTGCATTTGCCCAAAATTTGAAACTTGGTTGGGTCATAATTGGAAATACATATATTGACAAGCAAACTGTTCCACTTGAAGTTAGCACGAAGATAACTAACGTTTCAATCACTGAACCAGAACGACTTCTTGCCTCAAGACAGGAAGTATCCACCGAGGACGAGAATCTAATCGTTGGTCAAGATAGCGACCAAAACTTGAGTTCGAATGTCAAGGCTGCAAAAATGCATTCCATACAATTCCTTGAGTGTACTGGATCTAGTGCCAAATCTGGCAAACTCACGAATTCCTCTAAAGGGACAGCACTCGTGTCACTAAAAGCAAAATCTGTGACTTCTATAGAAAATTCTATGGATAAAGAAAATTTCATTCCGAAATCAACAAGACATGAAGTTCATGGAGAGGAAATCAGTCGCATTCACAAACCTATTCCGAAAGAAGGACCGATTGCCAATCTCAATCTGCCTTTGAACAATCAACGTTTACTCCGAGTAGGAAGCAGTGTCGCCAAGTCTGACTTGAATATTAGTGAAAAGGAACCGGTGGTCTTATCTGGACATCATCACAAAGTAACACCCTTTGTCGGACATTACTACGACAAAATCAAACACCGAGGTCGCCACTTCACAGATAGAGCGACTAGATCAGCAGGATGTAACGTTAGGACGAAACGCTTAATTTCGTCTGATACACACAAAGATGTGACATTTCGTCAAATCGGACGAGGACCAAGTACTAACTCTCGTCATACTTACCGGAGGACCATCTTCTATCGTCATCGCCGTCTAACAACGTTGGAAAAAACAGTTCCTATTATCGATACAGCAGTAATGGAACATTCTACAGAACACAACAATCTCATCCGAAACATCCTTCTTCTAAAGGACAAGAAACTCTGCCAAACCAAGTTTCCCGTGGAATGAATTTAATCATGAAACGTTATAGAGAAAAGTCGTAAGTTGAGACCTGATATTTCTCACACGACCAATAGTGGACATTTCACCTGTACATATTCAATTTATGTTGGGATTTATTTATTTATCTTATATTCATATGCGATTTAGTTATGGAATAGTGATATCAGATAGACATCAGACGGGGAGTAATCTGTTACGCCGTTCCTCAATTTATATAGTTCGTTTGATTATATTCTTAATCTGTTTATGTCTTCCAGTTTAGGAGGATTATTCATCTTTAACCTTATAAGAACGTCAAAACATCGTATCATCGTTACCTTTCCCTTTCTTACACGTATCTCGGACTGAATATTGCAAGGTCATCCCATTACTCGAGAATATTTGGGAACAAACGTCATCTTGGACACAATTCGTTGCTAACCACAGAGTGAGTTACATCTATAGCCTTCAAACCGTTCATAACATATTTAAACTCTTTATCCGTGATATACTGGAAATTTCACCTTTGTAATTGCAGCTTTATTTCGCGTTCTATGGACTGTGCTATTATCTACATTTGACATTCATACATCATAACATTAATTCAACACATTGTAAAATTGAATTTTATTTTGTTTTTTCAGCTTTTTACCATTTATTAGATTGATCCTTGATTAAAGTATCAGCACCTGATAGTCTTTTCTGCTTGAGCCCAATCATCGGTTAAACTTAATGGTCAGGCCATTACATATGGAATGATTGTAAGCTGTTCAAAGATATAAGAAGATGTGGTATGAGTTCCAATGAGACAACTCTCCATCCAAGTCACATATGTAAAAGTAAACCATTATAAGGTTTGTCCGGTATCATCTGTCCTTGACCTCATTTTCATTGTTCATTGGTCAATGTTAAGTTAGTAGTAAGCTCCTTTTTTAAGATACTATACGCTATAGGTCAATTATGTATGAAATGGTTATAAGGTGTACATGTCTGTCTGGCAGGGTCGGTCTTACCTTGACCTCATTTTCATGGTTCATTGGTCAATAAGAAGTTTTCATGGTTTGGCCTCTTTCTTTTATACTATAAGTAATATATTTGTCAACTATATTTGGTGTACAAATGTATGTAATGATTGTAAGGTATACATGTCTGTCTGGCTTGGTTAATCTGACCATGACCTCATTTTCATGGATTATTGATAATGTTAAGTTTATGTGACACTTGTATTAAAACTTCATCTTTAAGATTATCAACATTAAATACATCATGAAAAGTAAAGCAGGCGAGACAATTATAGCGAGGTTCACAATCATGAACACAACAACGTTCATATTCATATTAGCATTCTATATAACATTTTGTGAAAAAAGATGTATCCTAAGATTGGACTTTCCCGTTAAACTCACTAAACCACCTTTTCATAAATTCCCTCGATAGATGCATTTGCTTTCAATTAATTCAATGGAGACATGCATACATATACATACATATTCCCACAAATTGAATCTTTAAAAAAAGTATTCATATTTTAAAGTAACTTAAAATCTGGTAATCGACTTCTGAAAACAAATGATATAGTGGTTGAGGAAAGTGGAAAAAAGTACAGTACAGAAAATAAAATGTTGATACTTGAGATATAACAATCTATGATAAATAATTAAACCAACTTTTCCACAATTTCCATCTTTACTTCTGCCTTGGTTTCGATTAATTGCCCACAGCGCTCACAGTGCTTTGATCTTCTAGGACTAGTTCGATACCACTACTGTCGGACTGTCAGTACCCGAGTGTGTCATCATTTTGGTAGAAATTGTTTCGGTATTGTCATTGTTTGTAGTATAGTCTTTCTAAAATTCTCCGTTCGTAAATGTATGACTATTCTTTAAGGTCCCTTTTGGTCATAAGGCTCTCACGTGCAAAGGTGCTTATACATCATTGGTCCTAAGCGTTGGGTTGGGGCGTTCTTTGTGAAAAAAAAAAAGCGCTAACATATTTCTAAAGTGTTATATTTATATTAAAAAGAAACCAACAAAATAGCTGCCATTAACAAATATTCACTAAACAACGAAACACATTTAAGGTAAATTAACTGTATACCGCCATTTTGATTTGTAAAATAGCAATACACAATCGGTCTAGTTGTAAGACTGGTATTAGAATAAAGAAAAAAAAATTGTTAATTGCATTATTGATACTGTTTTAAAAAATACCAAATATTTGTTTTTGTTCAAATCAATTTTTCAAACCAGCCATCAAATGGGAAATTACTCTTATAGTAAGCAATTTATAAAAGAATGCTAATGAAATTTTCCTTTTCTTACTTGTGGCAAGAAAAAAAGTTCGGTGACATCATTTTTTTCTTTCCAAATCTTTAAGCATATTATTAAACCTACCTTCTCATTTTTTTTCAAAATTTTATTTCATAGATTTCTTTTTATTCACAAAAAAAGTTTTTTTCGTAAATAATCTATGCAAAGTTGGGCAATTTTGCACGACTTTTAGTTTAAAAAATAGCACGGTGACACATACTTTTTATTATATTTTTGAAAAATGTTGGTAAAATCTACATTTGGAAGAGTATAAGAAAATTCTATGTGAGGAAATATATACCGATGATCCACCTAAAATGTGATATACGGTAACTACTGGCGTTGTTCTTGACTTGGGATGGGCTTGTGGACGTGTTCCTAGTATTTTTTGTCTAGCTTCGATAAAGTTCAAAAATCGAGACTTGTGCGTACTGTTTCCGGCGACGGTGGCGTAAACAATGTATTAGTTTATGATAAGGTCAGTTTATTAGGAACCACTGACTATCCATTTGGTATCTTCCGCCTCTTATTTACACTATCTGCTTTTAGCGGAATAAAGGGAATAGAGTATTTGCTCCTACGGGAACATTTAGTTTCATTCATTATAACAAATTGTCAGTGGGAACACATAAACGTTGACAGTCCGTTGTCGTCATAAACGTTTTCAAAAATCTTTCCCTTAAACCACTGGAACAATTTTAACCACGAGTGACTCTATTCATAAACAGTTTCTGTGTAACTTCATACAAAGTGTCCGTGTGACACCCGTTAATGTACTTTTTTTTCTATAGCTCTCTTAGGGGCAAAGTCCTAGAAGAATACTTCTGCAAATGGTCGCAAGATAATTCAGGAATATTATGTATATTTTTTCAGTTTGTGCATTTCTAGTCAGATTTTTTCCTGTATTGTTGTATCATAAGAATGAGTAATGCCCATCAAATGAACACACAAACTCGTTTTATATATCATCAGGATTTCCAAATGTGCTGAAAATGATGCATAAACAGTACACATGAGCTGCACACATTTGAACGTTATTCTTTCTATAATTGTTTTCGTTTTCCAGATTGCCCAACTGGTACATACATGTACTCTGACCAAAGTAAAAACTGTCAAAAATGTGATGATGGATTTTATGGAAAGAATTGTATTGAGCAATGTGATTGTGAAGAAAATGAAAGGTGAATAGTCTTAAATTTGTTAAAATCCTTGCAAAGTTTATTAATAAGTGAAATTTCATCATCAATAAATGTTGAATAAGATATCTTTCATATATACAGTGGGAAATCTAGTGACAAAATATTACCTCCCTGTAAACACTGAAAACTAGATCTTATCAATGGTTGTCCTGTTTTAGCAAGGACGCTATCAATTATGGATTCACGGGAAAACGTTCTGGTAAATAGTAAAAAGAAAACTTCCATTTAAATGTTATCATTTCCTCCTTAAGGTAGTTCAGGGTATACCGCCATCTTGAATTGTAAAATCACAATACATAATCGGTCTAGTTCTTTGCCCAAATCTGCAAATTTGCACACAGATTTGCAATTTATTGGTAACACTGTTTATTTATATAAAGAAAACTTAGTGATTCATTGCATTATCGAAAATGTTTTAACAAATACCAAATATTTGTGTTTTAGAATAAATTTTCAAATAAGCCATTTAAGGGAGATAACTCTTTCAGTACAAAATTTATACTGGACATATATGGAAATTTTCTTTTTTATTTGTAGCAAGAAAACAAGTTCGGTGACACCATTTTTCTTACTATTTTCTTAAAATATATTATAAAACCTATCTTCTTATATTCTATTTCAAAATTCTGTCTTATAGATTTCTTTTATGTACAAAATGTGTTTTTCATGAACAATCTAAGCAAATTTTGGCAATTTTGAACGACTCATACCTTGAAAAATAGCGCGGTGACCAATACTTTTTATTATTTTTGAAATAAGCGTAGTAAAATCCTCATTTTGGCAAAGTATAAGAAAATTCTGTCATTTTCTCTATACCCTGAACTACCTTAAGTAGCAAACGACGAGTACAGCAGGCTATAGAAGCTTGATGTAAAATTGGTTTAGATTGTTGCTATGCAAATAAATTACTGGAGTACCAACTTCAATTTATTTTTCTACTGGCTGTATACCTCTCTGGAACATGCTAATTATCCGTATATATGTAGAACTCAATGAAGAAAATTCTGTCATTTTCTCTATACCCTGAACTACCTTAAGTAGCAAACGACGAGTACAGCAGGCTATAGAAGCTTGATGTAAAATTGGTTTAGATTGTTGCTATGCAAATAAATTAATGGAGTACCAACTTCAATTTATTTTCTATTGGCTGTATACCTCTCTGGAACATGCTAATTATCCGTATATATGTAGAACTCAAATCTATGGTGGATTCCAAATCTATGGCAGATTTCAAATCTATGGTAAATATGACGTCACAAACGCCACTCAAATCACAAATCTATGGCAGTTGTTTGTTTTCTCCAAATCTATGGCAGATTTTGAAATTGCGTAATTGTTCGGGGAAAAAAGTAAACTATAGCGGCAGCGTTACAATTAAATATAACGTCATATTTCCCGGGACTCACCGAGTTTTACAAACAAATACAAAGAGAAACACTTTCCGCTTTCCCTCTTGATGGTTTACAGGAAGATGTGACCTTTAATCCAGAGGAGGGACAAAATGTGCTGTACCTTCCTAATCCCGCGATGAATAAAGGCACCGTTTTTTTTAGAAGCGAATATTTCATGAAAGGAATTATAGTTAATTTTATAGCGTCTACGGCTGGCAAAGTATATAAAGTGAGGGATGAAATCACAGGATACCTCTCTGACTTAAGGATGTACACCTCTGAGGAGCCAAAAATTTCTAGAATTAAACTTTTTTTTCTTAACCTGGTTTTTGGGTTTATATGACTGCAAGAAAGTAATTGATGGTGAAAATAACATATGGTGGTGCACTTCTTTTTTTGCTACGGCCATTTGAAAGTACACCATTTTATGATTTTCCCATTATTCATCAATTTTACCCATTTTGGGCTATTATCATGAAAAATCACTGTTTCATAATTAAACACTGGACACTTTTAATTTGCAAAACACTCATTTGCAAATCCGCCGCCGCCTCAAATAAGAGCTACAATGTCATATATATAACCAAAATGTGCGGAATTACATGGGATTCAATAATTTCATTTGTTTTCTACTGTTACTATTATATTTATTTTGCTATTTGATTTAAAAAACATGGGATTTTCAATATCCCATGGGACAGGGCAAAATCCCATGGGATCGACCATTATCCCATGGGATTTTGGTTAAATCCATGGGATTTTTGGTCCCATGGGATAATTGTAGTCCCATGGGATATTTGTTGTCCCATGGGACAAAAAATCCCATGGGACTATAATTATCCCATGGGATTTTAATATCCCATGGGACACATCAAAATCCTATGGGATTCAAATTATAATTATATAGATATAAATATACAGTAATGTGTATGTTACAATATGTATTCTATTTGGTAGTAAATTGTTATAAGATGAATCTTTTAATTGAATATCTTTTTTCTTTGGAAAAGTTAATTCAACATATTGTTCTATAACTGTTCAAAACTAAACTTTTAAACAACAAAGCAGATAATGTAAGTATCAATATATGTTTATTTATGAATTATAGAATACTTTCTTGAAACACAATTATTTACCATTTGAAATCAATGAAAAACTCTATTATTAGGCTTAACATACTAGTAGCTATTTAAGTAAATCTATTTTTTCACAATATCCTCTCCACACAAAACATTAATAGTTTCTTATCATCCAGCATTGTGTGATCGTATAGTCCACTTTTGGTCATTCAGCACAGAACATTGACATTATTGTGGTTTCAATATCTTTTGGTTTTAAAAGAACTTCAAATCATTGACTGAGTGATGAAAATAATAACTGATCTAACTTTTGTCTTTGAATTTATTCTGGTCTTCTTTCTATGTTTTCTCCATTTATTTCAGGTGATGAATTTCAATCCTTCTGAAAAGAACCAATAAAATCTGAAGTTATGTATTATACAAAATTGTTTGCATACAAGTAGCAATAATATGATTTTCAATAAAAATAGCTATGCGGTATGGATTTTACTGATTATTAAAGGTTGTCCAGTGTCATCAGTTGGTAACCTCCTACATCCTTTGGTCTCTGATGGAGATTTGTCAAATTAGCAATATACCACATCTTCCTATTCTAATACTATATAACAATCAATTAATTATTCTTCTTTATAACATTTGGGTATTTTCCCAAGTTATATATATAATATATATATAAAGATCAATGTTAAAACTTTAGGCAATTATAATAACATTCCATTATTCACAAGAATTTGCAATATATTATACAAAACGCAGACAACAGAAACAATATTTCCTTAAGCTTTTGAAGTTCTGACAGAGTTCAATTTGTGTTTTATTTCAATGAAAAATACCTTGAACTCTTTGGACATATTGAAATTATAACATTGATACAAAAATTATAATGTATTATCCTTATTTTTGTGTTGTTGGCTTGCTGTCTCATTTTATATACAGTTATACATACATCAATAATCTTCTTCTTTATTAAAAGTAAAATGGGATATTTTTTATTTTGATATCCCAAAACATTATAGTTCTATCGAATAACTTATTACCAAGTTCACAAACACCAATGTGTTTTATATTTATTTTAAGACATGTATAAATGTTCCAGACCATATCAGTATTTGGACCGTACGTTAACATATAAGTATACTCTTATAGTCCAACCATATGCATATAGTCAGACCATTTGAGTATACTTGTATTGTTTAGTACCAGCTCGACCAAACGTGTTTTTATTTCAACTGCAATTAAACTTTTTGTATTAATCTATTAAAGATTTCAGTTATGTTGATCTGTAATGTACATTTGTTTCTAATAAACTTGACCAACTTCTTAAAATTGGGCAGACTGTACGCGTACAGACCAAATACTCATGTGTTCTGGAACATAAACATGATTAACAAGCATTTGATAGGATGTCATGCTAAAATCCCATTAATATTAGTACTAAATTTTGAGTATATACATGTAAATCCACAAAATACTTACTGAAATTCATGGCGAACACTCACCAAAAACTTAAAGAGGATACAATTTAGAGGAAGGACTGGACAGATGAATGCACAAACACTATTAAAACAGAGCATAAAACTTACCGAAAACAAGATGTTTTACATTTATCCTTCAGATGCAGGAAAATTGAAAGTTTTTTTTTTTTCTTTCTCTGCCGTCCATGATATAAACTTTAAATTTATTCATGCAAAATATGAAAATCTGCAAAGGTAGGACCTTG
The DNA here is from genome assembly GCA_017311375.1 of Mytilus coruscus. Taxonomy (NCBI): domain Eukaryota; kingdom Metazoa; phylum Mollusca; class Bivalvia; order Mytilida; family Mytilidae; genus Mytilus; species Mytilus coruscus. The sequence goes on from CM029599.1 coordinate 62,654,502, forward strand.
AACCTCAGCTTATCCACATTTTGATTTTTGAACTGCATATTTGTTCTTTTCATCTTGCTGACAACCTAAACATAAAAAAATGATAAAAACATAATTCTAGATTAACTTTATGTTTTTATTTTTGTTGGTACAAACAATTTTTCCCAACTTAAAACAAAAACATCATCACAAAAAAAGGAGGTCAAACTAACCTCCAAATTTTTAAACAAACCAAAATTATTACTTGATTAAGATCTTGTCATAAATTAATAGCATCGATACTCTTTATTTTTGAAGACCATATATGTCTATGTCTATTGCATACTTATATTCCTTTGTACAAGAGTATGCATATTAAGATTGATTCCGAGGACTTTAATGTTAAATTAGCATGATTAATTTTACAGTTTCTCAGCTCCATGTGTACATTTTGAGAGAATCGTGCAATACTGTATATTCTGATATTCAGAACTTATTGTGAGGTTTTATTAATGCAACTGAGAGCTGTATCTCATTCTCATTTCTGATACATATTTCTGAGCTGAAGACCAGTGCCGAAATTTTCTCACTGCATTGAAGACCCATAGGTGACCTTCGGCCGTTGTCTCTTCTTTGGTTGGGTTGTTGTCTCTTTGACAAATTCCCAGTTTCCACTTCCCATTTCATAACATGTATGCAGATTTTTCTTAAATTACAATAATCAATCACGCAATTTCATCCATTATTGAAAATAAGCAAAAATAAATGTACACAAAATTTAACATTAAAAAAAGGTTTTTTTTAAAATTCAAAACAGTTGCCTACACCGTTAATTTCCTTGTTTGATTTATTTCATATTTTTAAAGCCTTTATAGCTCTAGCTAGATGGTATGCTGGGGCGGATCCAGCCATTTTAAAAAGGGGGGTTCCAAACCCAAGACAAAGGGGGTGTTCCAACTATATGTTCCCATTCAAATGCATTTGAACAAAAGGGGTTCAAGTTGAACTTCCAACCCTGGAATCCTCCCCCTGGATCCGCCACTGGTATGGGTTTTGCTCATAGTTGCATTCATATCGTTACCTATACCTTACTTGTGCATCATTTGGTCTCTGATGGGGATAGGCCTACTGAAGAAGGTTTAACTTGCAATTTGCCGGATTATGGGTCTATTTATCCAAAAATGTAGAAGAAAGACATGCATAGTAAAAACGAAAATTATGTTCAAACAAGAAGTAATTGTAACAGGATGCTGTTACGAAGTCTCCCAAACAAAGCTCACATAACTCGCCATTCCTATTGTCCCATATTCATTTGATTTGTTTTATTGTCTCATACAAGAATATATATGGTTTAGGGGTGGGGATCAGGGATTTTTTCACCTAACCACTGGGGATCTCAACCATTTAAAAGTTTTTCAAACATGTGGGGGTGGGGGTGACCCCCATGGACTCTCCCTATATTTCATTTGATGTGTTTTATTGTTCCATACAAGAATATATATGGTTTAGGAGTGGGGATCTTGACCGTTTACAAGTTTTCAAACAAGAGGGGGTGGGGTGACCCCCTAGGGACCCAACCCCCTAGGGACTTCCCTTTATTTCATTTCATTTATTTTATTGTCCCCTACAAGAATATATATGGTTTAGGGAGGGATCTGGATCGTTCACAAGATAATAGCACATTCTCAAATTGAAAGGGTGGGTTGACCCCCAGGGACTTCCCTTTAATTTCATTTGATTAGTTTTATTGTCCAATACAAGAATATATATGGTATAGGGGTGGAGATCTGGACTGTTAACATGATAATAGCACATTCTCAAATTGAACGGGGTGGGGTGACCCCCAGGGACTTCCCTTTAATTTTAATTGATTTGTTTTATCGTCCCATTCAAGAATATGTATGGTTTAGGGGTGGGGATCTGGACTGTTTACAAGATAATAGCATATTCTCACATTCTTTTTTTTAGCTATAATTTTGATAACTTACACTTTTTTCCATTATTCTCTTTCTTTCACTATTCTTTATTCCTTTATTTCTTTGCCCGTTATTCTCTATTCTGTTAATTCACATCCATACCCTCTTATGTGGACTTTCGGTGGGTTTTTTTTAGTTCTGGTATTATGCGATAAGTCAATTGTTCATGCAGTTTCATGAAATAATGGTTTTATGCATATCAGCAAGGAATTGTATTTAAATATACAATTCCTTGATATCAGCCAAGCTTGTGCGTGAAATTTTAATAAACAATTCAACACTACACGTTATGTGAATTTGATCAAAATCGATGAACATGAATTTGACAGCTAGTGCCCCTTTAACAGGTACAATTCAATTAACAAATTCTGATCTACTGGCATTCAACACCAAATTACTTACTTGCTGTATATTGATAAACGTGATTGTATATTGTCAATACCACAACATCGTGAATACGCCATGTAAGGTGTTGGCTATGTTATGGGGTCACCGGTGGCGGCTTCGAAACAGAGAAAAATCCAGGTAAAAAGTGTAGAATTTTGTTGTTGAAAATTTAAGTTGTAAATTCCTTAAAAAGTACTTAATTCCGTTCAACTGCTAACATGTTAGTTCGATACGAAAATAGGATAAAAGCATCCGGAAAATTTGTGATCAGTAATTATCATTCGAATATATGAAGAGCAATGGGTATAAAAAACTGAACAAGAAAAGTATTAGTAAACAGACAGAAAGTCGTTGAATTAATTATTTTACAATTGTTTAAATATATGAGAGAATGTTTTAGGCGAATTGTCTTTATTTACAGATAAATGTATTTTAGTTCAGGAAATGATTTATTCTTCTGGCGGCTTCAAATATTTTGTTATCAATAACTTATACACAAGGAGACATTTTGACTTTTGACAGCATGAACCCCAGTTAATTAGCAAACACAAATTACGAAACAAAATCGTTTACAGTTAAATTTTATAGAAGGAAAAAAAGGGGGGTAAATAAACAAATTTTACTATACGCTCACATACTTCTAAAAAGATTTGCATATGTCAGAGACATATATACTAAATATATGTCTCTGCATATGTAAGCTGTCTATAGATAATGTTAAATTATTTCAGGAGTTTTGAAAAAAGAATATATACAGTTTAATTTTCGACGTCTACTGCTACAAAAAAATAGTGATTATTTTTATAGATTTGGTACTTCGATCAGTTTCGACTCAAAATTTCTTTTTGAATTGTTAGATGGCAAACTATTTAGGAGAAGATTGTATCTGTACTTTATGTAATTATGGTGATATTGGCGACGAGATTCATTATATGATAGCAAGGGCTTGTACCAGGGGCGGGTCCAGAACCTTGATGTCTGGGGTGCACCATGAGACCAAAATTAAATCTTTAATTAGAGATGTATATATGCAGTGTGGGTGGTAAAGGTGGTGGTGGTGGTGTGTGTGTGTGGAGGGGTCAAATCATCGTTTCTATAGTTCTATATCTTTTATTTTTTTACCATTTAACTCTATTCTTTATTCTTCTGCCAATTGATCTGTATTGCAATTGTCCTAAGCATGCATGTGATATTTGCCACTGGACGTTAAGCAACAAACAATCACCTCTTTTCTGTTATTTATATTTATTTATATTTATTGGTCCCATTATTCTCTTTTCTTTAAACCCATCAGAGACATATGAATATGTCTCTGATCCCATCATATCCTCATAAATGGTGACCCATTCCTAGACTCATACATGTTTGTACATGGTATTTGAAACAGGAAAAATAAAATATACGTATTAGTTCCAGATTATGTTTTAACATACAATTGCGTTTTATTAATGATTATATATTAGACAGTGACAACCAAATTCTTTTTTGTGGAAAGAGGGGGGCATTTTTAAAAACAAATTATTGGTTTCCTTTGAAAATAGGAGTGAAAAGAAAATACGACATTTTATACAGTTTAAAAAAAGTCTTGTTTGAAAAAATAGTTTGTTGTTGAATAAAGTCACACAAAAAGACAGTTTGGAAGAAGAAAAAATCACAAAAATGGTAATGTTAGAATTTTGTTATGAGGACACATCCCATATATCGATACTAACATTCTTGGCACTAAACATATATTTGTACATATTTGTTTAAAACACAGATTTTGGTTAGTAATTTCTTTCCTGATCAGAAGATTTCACCTGTTAATCGATCTTAATCTATGATATTGTATTAAAAACCAATAAAAATATTCGTACTTTTCCAATCAACATGTCCATGTATATAGTTTACATCAAATCTAATAAAAAGAGACATTACACACAGGTGTCAATATTTACACAACCTCCGATAAGTTGTCATGAATCACGCATGTTGAAGCTGGGGTTAATTAACGGCCAGTTAAGAAATCAAATCAAGCTGTGATTAATTTCCGCTCTAGATAAGCAGATTCAGTAGCAATGAAATTATTTTAGAATTTTTTTTGGTGACCTGGAATGGGGGGGTACGTGCCCCCTGTGCCCCTCCGGTAAATCCGCCACTGTGTACAAATCCTTGATTATAGAATGTTCGGCAATATAAATAGACGAAAGTAGACAAACCCTAATTAAACGGGGTTTTGATCTCCAAGCGGGCCACATTGTACATCGAATAAGATCTATATTTCTAAACGTTTTTAAATGAAATAACTTGAATTGAAAATTTCCCAACTATGTGAAGATTTTTTATATTTCTAAACGTCTTCAATTATTACATACGAAAGAAAAAATTATTTAGCATATTCATATATTTTATAATTTTTTCCAAGGAAACTTTTTTTTGCAAAGTTTACTTCTATGTGTTTATAACCATCACCAGAGACATATTCTCTGCCATCACCAATCAGTCCTAATCATTAAAGATCAATTAACCAAATGCAAATGATGATTGGTATTGAATATGATCATCGGCCATCCGTGACGTATCCCAAATAACGGCGCATGCCGATAGATAGATAGAATGATAGATAAAGATGGTTTGATATTATCAGAGACATATAATACATGTATCATATGTCTCAATACATGTATTATATGTCTCTGATTTTATCAAAACAAAAATTACAAAATTATAGAATAAATTATCAATCGAATGTATACCCTCAACGCTCACTAAAACTTATATTTAGATGTCCTAAGTGACTTTTTATTGTCCTGCGTGCACCCAGGAGATCCTGAACGGTTTTTAGACGTACCATTATTTTATATGCATATATTTGAAGCTGTTCTTAATTTTGTACATAATAGGTATATATATATATATGTGTGTATCAGACCAAATGACTTCCCAATTAGCAGAGGCGGATTTAGGTTTTTCCCAGCCCCCTATCTTGGAAAAATTGGTAGATCACTGAAGCATGACTGGAAGGGACCCCCTCTTAGGCAGTCAATGGGTCCCCACTTATGAAAATTTCTGGATTCTGGATCAACCACTGCTTAGTTCTAGTTATCTTAGGTCCTAGTGTGAAATAAAGCCAATGAGAATTGGTCTTTTTAAACACATCTACATACATGTATACGTTTTCTCAAGGGTTGGTTCATGCAATATTGAAATTATGTTTACTCAATGCGCAGTTACTGAAGTTTATATTGGCTACTTTTCTTCTTTATTTCATATAAATGATTTTTTGATTTTTTTTCTTCGTAAAATTTGTGGTGTTGAAATAGGGAATGGACACAGATACCTAAGCACATTTAACAAAAGAAATTTTGTGTAATGTCATCAATCTCTATTACATGTAGACAGGATGTTCTCTAGAAAACTATACGTTATACACACCCGAGGGTACACGCACTGTCGTAATGGAAAATTACTGGATGTTATAATTACCTGTAATCAGCTTTGCAACAAATCAGTTGACTGACCATGTCATTACAGTTCAAAAAGATTTTCCTCAAATCAAGATGGAATATTCATTTTATCTTTAAAATTTAAAACTTTAAAAAGTACACTTTGACAAAATTATAAAATAGAAAGAATTGAACAATTTAAAATCGTATTTTAACAAAGATTAAGATATAATTTTACAACGATCCTAAGAAAATATCCAAACAAACGTTGAATCAAACCTACGCAGTTTTATATTATAAGACTGACACACATCAGTTTGCTAACTCAGTGTGCTGGGTGAGGTGCTAAAACTTGATATACATGTATCATTAAGTTACAGTTCTGTTAGGATTTGACTGCCTTTTTACAGGGACTTTCTATTCTTACTGTTAACAGTTAGTAATAGACTGTTCCTGGCTTAGAATGATTCTCTGCTCAGCAACTGGTGCGTAATTAGCATTTGATTCAAATATCTTGTAGCAGTAAAAAACACAAATTAATGTATTTAACAGCTTTATTCAGGAGCACAGTCTGTTAATCGTAAATAACTTCGAGATTTATGTGTAAGTTTACTCTGCTGCTCGAGCTCTGCTAATCGACGTTCCAGTATTTTAGATTTATATTTATTCGTGAGGCCCTCGTCATTATTTATATTCACTCAAAGCACAGTCGCCTGGAAATTTAATAATTATAGCGAAAAAATAGCGACAAATGGGGGAAATAAAATATTTTTAGTAGCATTATTATTAAATCTTCAGGCGACTGTGCTCAATTAAGAGGTTCTCCGTTACTTGGAAAATCTTATCTGATTCAGGATCAATTCATCGGTTACACTCCCCTTTCATCAGTGATTCTTTGTTTTTAGCTGACATTCTAAAAAAGGTATTGTGTAAGTGTTGCATGATTAATAACAGATATCGACTCGCTACCCGGACTACTGCAAAAAACAATTATTCAGTTCACTGATTTAGATGGAAGGTAAAAGGACAGAAAGTCACAGGACAAAAAGTCACAGGACATAAAGTCACAAATTTGATGGGACAAAAAGTCACAGGACATAAAGTCACAAATTTGATGGGACAAAAAGTCACTGGACAAAAAGTCACAAACAATTTGTTGACAATTGTTTGAATATATATGAAAAAGATCTTGAAATATTTTCTTTTTATTACATATATTCATTTTAATTTAAGGAAATTGCTCATACATGTCATAAACCTTGATAAATGAAAATGTATTAGTTTTAATCATGCAAAGGATATATTTATTGGCAAATTGAAGCCATTTAAGTACCAAGCCACTTTGACATTTTGTTTGCATAACAATTATTTGATCATTATTGATATTTATTGAATACATTTCAATTACAAAGTTGCTTCATGTATAAAACTTCAAGAAAAATACAAAAAAGTGTTTTCTTGTTCAACATGTTCAAAGAAAAAATAATCTCAAAACTTAATTGTGACTTTTGTCCTGTGACTTTTGTCTGTGACTTTTGACCGTGACTTTTGTCCTGTGACTTTCTATCCTACATTCAGATTGAATAGGGGTTTGGTTGACCCCGTCTTCCTCTATATCATGTATATGAGACTACCATCTCAGTGATGAGCTTTATGTTTTATGTATTGTGCTTGTCATATATGTATGTGGGATAAAAGCTCTACAGAGCTTATGTTGTATTGTTATATGTATAACCGACTTTAAATAAATCTTTTTGCTAGCCCTAACAACTAACAAGTAAGAATTAGGTTACTTCTTTTGTAATACAAACAATTATGACGTCTTGCAAGGCTTTTTTTACCATGACGGCGTCCCATAAAAAGTTGAAATAGCCATGCAAGACGTCATTAACATTTGACTAATATTATGGCACATATTGTCGTACCACAGTGATTTGTGTCAATTTTTCTGGTTTTCTATCCTCACGAACCCCAAAATACTTGTGATAAAGTGTTAAACTTCTTAATTAAAGCCTAATATTAAGAAGGCAAAAGACCTGGACCATTCATATTTTGTATATACATGCCTTATGTTATGAAGTTTTCGTCTGTCATATGTTCATTGACCTTGAGTAACCTCATTTCATGGCTAAGTGACTGCATTGAAAAAAGTTAAGGTTTTGTCGCAGAAAGCTCGACATGGGGATAGTGATCCGGCGGCGGCGTTAGCTAACTTCTTAAAAGCTTTATATTTTAGAAGCTAGAAAACCTGGATGCTTCATACTTTGTATATAGATGCCTTATGTTACGAAGTTTCCGTCTGTCATATGCCCATTGTCCTTGAACTCATTTTTATGGTTCAGTGACTACTTGAAAAAAAAGTCAACATTTTTTGTAATGTTAATTTCTTTCTTATTATGCGTTATAGGATAACTATATTTAGTATGTGCGTACCTTGCAAGGTCCTCATGCCCGTCACAATTTTCATTTGACCTCGACCTCATTTCATGGATCAGTGAACAAGGTTAAGTTTTCGGGGTCAAGTCTATATATCAGGTACTATAAGCAGTAGGTCATCTATATTTGGTATATGGAATGATTGTAAGGTGTACATGTCCAACTGGTAGGTGTCATCTGACCTTGACCTCATTTTCATGGTTCAGTGGTCAAAGTTAAGTTTTTGAGTTTTGGTCTTTTTTCTAATACTATATGCAATAGGTCAACTATAAATGGTGTATGGAAATATTTTATGATGTACATGTCAGTCTCATAGGTTTTATTTGACCTTGACCTCATTTTCACGGTTCATTTCTCAGTGTTAAGTTTTTGTGTTTTGATCGTTTTTTTCAACTCTAAGCAATAGATCAACTATATTTGATGTATGGAAGGATTGTAAGATTTATATGTCTGTTTGGCAGGTATCATCTGACCTTGACCTCATTTCCATGGTTCATTGGTCAGTGTTAAGTTTTCATGGTTAAGTTTGTTTCTTAGATACTATAAGCAATAGGTCAACTATATTTAATGCCTAAATTGATTGTAAGGTGTACATGTCTGTCTGGCATGGTTCATCTGACCTTGACCTCATTTTCATGGTTCATTGGTCAATGTTAAGTTTTCTTGTTTAAGACTGTTTCTTAGAAACAATAAGCAATAGGCCAACTATGTTTGGTTTATTGAATGATTGTAAGGTGTACATGTATTTCTCATTTGGTTTATCTGACCTTGACCTCATTTTCTTGGAGCATGTTAAGTTTATGTGTTACTTGTAGTAAAGCTTTGTATTTAGGAGTATCAACATAAAATCAATGGTTAGTAAAGAAGGCGAGACATTTCAGCGTGTGCACTCTTGTCTAGTTTAGTATCCTTAATTTCTATTATCATGATTATAATGAGTAATAGGATTCCTATTACTCATTATAAGAGAAATCAAGAATACTAAAAAATTTAAGGATAACTATATTTGATATGTGCATACCTTGTAAAGTCTTCATGTTCGCCAGACAGTTTTCACTTGGTTTTACCTTATTTCATGGATCAGTGAACAAGTTAAGCTTTTGTGGTCACGTCCATATCTCAGATACCATAAACAATGTGTCTACTACATGTATATTTACGTTTAATTATTGTATGGAATGATTGTAAGGTATGCATGTCCAACTGGCAAGTTTCATCTGACCTTGACCTCATTTTCATAGTTCAGTGGTTATTGTTAAGTTTTTGTGTTTTGGTCGGGTTTTCTAATATTGTATGCAACATGTCAAGTATATTCGTTGTATGAAAATTTTTAGGGATGTACATGTTAGTCTGACATGTTTTATTCAATCTTGACCTCATTTTTATGGTTCATTGCTTGATGTTACCTTTTTGTTTTTTTGGCCAGTTTTTCTATTTTCTTATTTTCAAATTAGCAAAGGTCAACTAGGTGCATATGTCTGACTGAGAAGTTTCATCTTACTTTATTTTCATATTACATTGGACAGTATAAAAAAAGAAGATGGGATATGATTGGACAACTCTCCACAAGAGACCAAATGAAACAGAAATTAACAACTCAAGGTCACTGTAAAGCCTTCAACAATGAACAAAGCCCATGCTGCATAGTCAGCTATAAAAGGTCCAGAAATGACAATGTAAAACAATTCAAACGAGAAAACTAACGACCTAATTTATGTACAAAAAATGGAAAAACAGATATGTTACACATACATTGACATAAACAAACAACAATCACTGAATTATAGGCTCCTGACTTGGAACAGGCACATACATAACGAATGTGGCAGGGTATAAGGAACTATGAAAATATTTAGTTTTGTGGTTTGGTCTATTTTCTGGATACTGTAAGCAATAAGGCCCTTTATTTATTGAATGGAATGATTGTTAAGATGCACATGTCTGTCTGCCATATTTTATATGACCTTGACCTCATTTTCATGGTTCATTGGTCAATGAAACACTGCATTGTTTTGTCAGTTTATCATATGCTTAAAGTAACAGGTAGATTATATTTGGTGGATATGTAACAATTGTAAAGTGTGCATGTCTGTCTGGCAGATTCATATAACCATGACTGCATTTTATGGTTCTTTGGTCAATGCTAAGTTTTCTTGGTTTTGTCTTTTTATCAGATATTATAAGCATAGGTCTACTTGTTGTTGTATGGAATGATTGCAAGGTGTCATAAAACAATAAGAAGATGTCTGTCTGCCAAGGTTAATTTTACTGTGACCTCATTTTCATAGAATAATGAGAATATTAAACAGCAAGAATGATGAGCAACTCGACGTTATATACAAATGAGGCAAAATTTTCAGTTGCCTACTAATTATGTATTAGTAGTTATTTTGTCATTAAATGATAATGTTTACCCTTTTATGTATAGGGCAAGAACATTAAAGATAAAGGAAACTATAAACAGAAGAAATTATCAACAAAAATAGATTTACAGAGGTCAATAAAGCCTAAATGGTAAGTCCACTGTTATAAAAGTTTTGCCCTTGAATAATGATTAAATATTTATTAAAATAAGATGTGGTATGATAAATGAGAAAACTATCCATCAGAGTTCAATTAAGTGGATGTAAGCATTGTAATTACTTATTAGAGGCCAATGATGACCTGTAAGTAATGAGAAAACCCATACCCTATACATGATATAGTAATCTATAAAAGACAACACTAACAACATTTGAAACAAAACATCAATTCAAACTTCAAATATACCAGACTAATTTATAAAAACAAAAAATTATGAAAAACAAAAATAACGGATATGAACCAACATCAATCACTGAACTATGTACAAGCTCCTGATATTGGACAGGCATAATATGGCTGGGTTGATATAAAAATAAGAAGCAGTCTGATTTCCAATGAGACTTTTCTCCAATAGAGATCAACTGACATTTAAGGAGGCTTGAGGGTATAAAAATTTCAGAAAAATATAAAAAAAAAAAATTTTCATAACTAATTTTATTTATAACTTTATTAGTTGTTACTTTATCATATGGTACAAATATCATTCAAAACAATCTATTCGTTTTGGCCCCAGATGACTTTTAAAATGTATATATCATTGAAAAAGCTCCAAATTATCTCCCTTTGGTGCAAAAATGCCATTTTTTTGTCATTAGAATTGTAATATCTTTTTTAACTCATCGGTGACCTGTATTTTTTATTATCATTTTCAAATAAGCTGTACTTAAACTAAACTATTGTAAAATTTAGTTCTTTATTATTTCGATATTACCTCTATTTCTCCTATTACATGTATTAGTTCAACAGAAAAAAAGTACCTTTACAAAAATGTATGCTTCTTTCGAAGGCGGATTGTGAGCGTAAATGAACGGTGACCCCTTTTTTAATTTTATTTTTCTATTAAGTATAAGATAAAGTTCATTTATAGAAAAATATAGCGAAATCCTATATTAAGAAAAAGTTGATTTAGACCTCGAGCCCCTTAATTTAACAAAAATAGTTCACTGTACAGCATTTGACAACGAGCAAATCCTATACCCGACAGTGGTTTTAATAACAGCACAACATTTGAACAAATTGTAAACATTTGTTGCAATGGGCTTAATTTTATTATTCTTCCCTTAGTTTATTTATTTTGAATTTGCATTGTATCATAGGTCAAATTTATTTGTTCAGTGTATGTTCAGTGGTGTTAATATGTCCTTTGATTGAGTTAAGCTATTTCAGTTGATATTTTATAGTGTGTTTTTCTATGTTGTGATGTTACACTATTGTTTCAGAAAAAGGGTGAAGGTTTGGTACCATTAAAACGTTTAAACCCGCTGCATTTGTTTGCACCTGTCCTAAGTCAGGAATCTGATGTTCAGTAGTTGTCGTTTGTTGATGTGGTTCATAAGTGTTTCTCGTTTCTCGTTTTATATAGATTAGACTGTAGGTTTTCCGTTTGAATGGTTTTACACTAGTAATTTTGGGGCCCTTTATAGCTTACTGTTCGGTGTGAGCCTAGGCTCCGTGTTGAAGACCGTACTTTGACCTATAGTGGTTTACATTTATAAATTTTGACTTGGATGGAGAGTTGTCTCATTGGCACTCATACCACATCTTCTTATATCTATTAACTCAAAAGACTGCAACAAGGAACCAAACAACAACCGGTAATATGTAAATCATAGACACAAAGCACTGAAATAAGAGTACTAACAATGAATATTCAAATGAAAGTTTATCAAAATGTTCAGAAACATGATAAAATAGCCATTTTATTACTGTATTCTCTTCACTGATAATTTTGAGTTTTGTGTATTTGTAGGTCAGACATCTCGGTTTTCATGGTCATCATTCAACAGATCAATACTGAACAGAAAACTTAAAGTTGATATTTTCTCCATAGTGCGACTTTTTTATTAATTTGAAATGGAACGTGTTTTTCCTACATTTATTAGAAAGAGGAAATTTCAACATAATGACTTTAAACAAAAAGGAGTCATATCATCACGATCATAGATGCACAAGAACTTGATCATGTAAATGCAACAGTGTAATTATCAATTGAAAGAAGGAAAGAATGAAAAAAATATTAGTATGTTGTTGTCCAAATAAACTTGCTTTGTCTTCTCATTTGAATCGCTCCAACCAATAAAGATGTACGGAGATCTTTGAAGAACAGATTGAAAAATGTGTTGTCTAAGAATTGCAGGAATATTCTAGTGGATGAAATAATTTATTTACTTGACTCTTATGTAGTGGACTGAATAATTGTACATAGCAAGCAGTGAAAAAGAAAACTAAAACTTTAACAGAAAAAGTGTTTATATTATAAATTTGCAAATATAAGCATAATATTATGTACACCACAAAGGTATATAATTCAAATTGTTTGCATATTCATGTATTGCGATGAAACTATAACAAAGAAAACCTTACCTCATGAAAAGAGTAAACTTTTCAGTCAGAATATAAAATTTTTTTTTCATTTCTATTTTCATAATAAAATAAACAAGACAAAGATTTCAAACAATATTTTTCATTTATTTAGACATGTCATCATTTTGTTTCAGTGAAAGGACTTTACTCTTTGACCATAAATATTATTATGCATTCCTAGATAAGAATAATCTTTATTGTCATATAAACAAATAAAAAACATGTTTGTGACAAAATGAAAAAATAAATATATATATATATATAAAAATATAAAAACTCAGTATACATTTAAAACTTTTACTACCAAACAGCATTCATTGTAACATACACATTACTGTATATTTATATCTATATATTTATAATTTGAATCCCATAGGATTTTATTTTGTCCCATGGGATATTAAAATCCCATGGGATAATTATAGTCCCATGGGATTTTTTTGTCCCATGGGACAACAAATATCCCATGGGACTACAATTATCCCATGGGACCAAAAATCCCATGGGATTTAACCAAAATCCCATGGGATAATGGTCAATCCCATGGGATTTTGCCCTGTCCCATGGGATATTGAAAATCCCATGTTTTATAAATCAAATAGCAAAATAAATATAATAGTAACAGTAGAAAACCAATGAAATTATTGAATCCCATGTAATTCCGCACATTTTGGTTATATACATGACACTGTAGCTCCTATTTGAGGCGGCGGATTTGCAAATGAGTGTTTTGCAAATTAAAAGTGTCCAGTGTTATTAAACATTTTTTCATACTTTCACTAAAGATGAAGTGGACCAGTCTGAATAAATTTAACTTAAGGTGGCTCGGCCCTTTAACAGTGCGCAGTTTTTAACGCATGTTCTCAAAAGTAGTGTTGACGACATTGGAACGCGGACGTGTCTGAGAGCACCCTTTCCGATGTCAACAAACGATGCAAAACTTTCTTCAAAAAGGAAATACGGTCAGAAATACAGAGTGGTTTGTTCATTTTCACATAAAAGAACATAAATATACATGATATGAGCATAACATTAAAAAAGAAATTATAAATATTGCCATGTACGACGGTATCTGGTGCGTTCGCTCGAAAACACATTCTCACCCTACACGTTCGATCATTGGGTCCGTTCGCACCCTATTTTCGTTTAAATACCGGTTGAATTAAAAGATGTCTTTAGATGTATATATGAAAATATTTTGTCAATGACGCAATGTTTAACTGTAAACAAAGGATAGGGATGTAAACAACTGCATGTCACCGTCGGCTTTAAAAAACCAAGTAAAACCCAGATAGTATAAAGGCATCGGGGTTCATCTGCACTCTATCCGTTTGGCGGATTATAAAATTTTGTTACTGCCATAAATCTCTTTTTACTTGAAATATCTTCATTTCCAAGTATTGGTAGGATTTATTCGTATGTGAAATATTTTCTCACTGCAAAATTTTGATAATAGTTTTGAACTTTGACAATTTTCAAGCAAAGACTAAATACATGACAGTCAAACCTAACATTTTTATTTAAAGATTTATATACTTTATCAACTCATGGGCACAAAAATATCTAACAAATTTTCTCGTATCATAATTCTATGTATTCCGGAACTCTAGTCCTTTAGCATAAGACCTCGGGTCAATGTTTTCTATTTATGATATTTTCCTTTTACTTATTTTGCTATTTTGTTAATTTTCTATTTTCTGTTTTATCTATCAATATGCCAACCGAGTTCGCATTAAAAAATAGAGGAAACATCAGCGTAAAATTTAAATAATTGAATAAGAATGTGTTATTATAATAGACTACCGGAACTCGAGCAAAACATTTTGTTTTACGCAGAAAAAAAACCCCGACACTTCAATTATTTGCTGTTTCCACCTTTGATCATGTAGATGAAAATTGGTCAATAGTAACCTGGACCTAGAATTCCGACCTACATTGTATATCGGTCTATGCTATTATCCTCAATACCGCATGCTTTGCGGAGAAGCGCAATATATTTGGTCAGACCAAGTCGGATTTAGCGTATTACACCCGAAGTCTACCGGGCAGTTCCAAACACTTCCAGCTAAAGACTTTATATATAAACAAAATCTATACTACTAACTAGGTTCAGGAAAAGTTGGGATTGTAATTTTAAAACTCGGCCCAGTACACACAGGGACGCTATGTTAGTCGGTGATATTGGCAAACTTTAACTTCTGTCTTAATTTTTGACATGCGTTTTTTAAAGGGAAGCTAATGACATGAATAAGGAATGTTCTTTATTTAAAAAATGAAAGTGGAGTGTGTCATTGCGGCAAAAACATGAATGACAATTTTCTTAATGATGTGTGGACATGTGTTTGACCCACCTGCTGCAAAGAAAAGTAATTGGGTCAAGATCTTTAATTAATTCTCCATATAGATTTCCAATAAAATGACTTTACTCGACATAACCGACCTAACTCAACGTATTTCGTCCTATTGCATTGAAGCATGACGGAGGGGAGCATACACTGCATGTATTGTTTGCTCTTTGAACAGGCTTTTTTGCTGATATAGACTTAATGTAAAAATCAACCCCAACTAATTTTTTAATCTTTAAATATTTTGTTATTAAATTTTGAATGATTTTATTGACACAAATATTTTAATGGAATAAGTAAGTAAACAATTTGTAATCAAATGCACCCATCATTTCTTGTCATTTCACTTGACCCATATTTCAGTTCTTCTCAAAATATGAATTTTAAAAACTACCAAGTAAAAATTTAGCATGAAAATATTAAAATTATGAAATCCGAAGCGAGAAGGTTATCTTTTTTTTGTTTTATAATTAACGTTTACAAGTAGATTCCAACACACCCGAATGAAAAAGGTGTATGCGACTAACTTTTTTAAAAATTATTTTAGTATAATTTAATTCAAGATAATTTGACGTGGGCAGAAATTCATATCATTTATACATTTATCAAATAGTACTTTTTCGTCTTTAACTATAATAATGCATGGAACGAGGTTTTCTCCATGTATACCTAAACATGCATTCGGGGATACAGAGGTAGAGGGGGTACTCCCCCCTTTCGATCGCCAAATAATTTTGAAAATCTCACGTTTTCCACGTTATCTATACAAATTTTTAGAATTTTTTTTTTTTGCATCGCTACGCTCGGCAGTATGAATTCAATTATCGGGAACTACGCCTTCTTTCAAATTTCTTGGATCCGGCCTTAATCACAAATTGTATAGCACAAAAAAAATATAATGATTGTCGTTTGACTTTAATAAAAACGTTTTAAAAACAACAATGTTTGAACATTTGACATCTCGCATGAGATTTAAAAGTTTAAGACTACATGCTGAATTGGATTTTTCCTGGATTTAGAGCTCACTTAACACGAAAATGTGATACTGGCGTGCAATCTAATGGACAAATAATCTTGTTTCTGATGTTTCTTTTATATAAATATTTATTTATTTAGTTATATATAATTCCACTAACAAATCATCACGGATCTTTTGCCGATAAATTATTATTACATTTTATAGAAACTACATATAATCTGCTATACAGTTATGAACACTAATGGTCCTACAGACACTCTGTGCTTTTGACATGACAAAAGGTCATTTGCTTTTCTAGACTGTTATGTACTTTTATACTTAATTTGTGATATGTACAAAAAGATGTAGTATGATTTGCAATGAGACAACTCTTCACAAGAGACCAAATGACACATAAATTAACAACAGTTACTATAGGCCACCATGCGGCCTTCAACAATGAGCAAAGCCCATACCGCATAGTCAGCTCTAAGAAGCCACAGAACGACAAATGTAAAACAATTAAAACGATAAATCTAACGGCCTAATTAATGTACAGAAAAATGAACGAAAGCACAGCAACATCACGATAACCACTGAATTACAGGCTCCTGACTTGGGACAGGCACATCCATACATAATGTGGCGGGGTTAAACATGTTAGCGGGCCCACTTACCTGGGACAGTGGTGTAACAGTACGAAATAATTGATTAATATTCTAGACTGGATTATTAGTTGTAGTTGTTTTTAAGATAGTGTTCAGTAGCTGTGAATAATCTAAGATCGGCACATGGAGTTTATTTGGAAATACTAGTAATTGCTGTTTTTGTGCTTCGTTTAAGTCGGACGAGTCAATCCCTTGCTTACTGTTTTAATTATGAGTAGACATGATCATGTGATAAACATACTTCTATGATCTCTATTGGCCTTAACTTGGACATTTACAAAAGCTATGTAGCAAAGAGATTCATGCTTAAAATAAGTTCTCGCCATAAATTGGCTAAAATATGAGATAAGAATTTAGCCTCAAGCTATAATACTTACGACGAAGAAGCCTCAAGCTATAATACATACGACGAAGATTTAGCCTCAAGCTATAATACATACGACGAAGATTTAGCCTCAAGCTTTAATCCTGATGATGATGATGATGATGATGATGATGATGATGATGATGATGATGATGATGATGATGATGATGATGATGTATGTCTTTTATCCAGCGACAAATATTACATATATTTTATGCTTTATGTGCATATATTATTATTCTAGCAACACTTGTGTTGATTTGATAACTCTTTTTGTTGTATAATTTATTTGATTTTTCTCCTTGTTTCTCTGTATCAAAAAGCTCAGTTTTTATTGTAAAATGGTGTTTCACAGCTTCCATTATCCTTGTGACTTGCTATTGTATTAATATCCAGTAGGCATGCAATTATTAATCTAAATAGTATAAAATGTTTTTTTTGAAACAAGTTAAGATTACCCGTTTCGATCCAGACTTCCTTACCACTAGCATCTAAGATACATACACTGACAAAATATTGTACCCGCACTCATATTACAATCACCCTGTCTGTCCTGTCCGTCCGCCAGTCTGTCCGTTCAACAGATATTTTCAATTTTCTCTTCAAAAGCATAAGTATGCTTAGCATGCATTATTTTTTTCGATTTATTCCTTACACTCCGACATGTATATACCTGGATCCGTGTGGAGCGTAAAACTATCAAACAGTCCAAATGGCGTGAATAACGACTACAGTGGCTCGTGCTGTTGTCAACAATAAGCAAATACTCATATCGTATTATCAGATACTAGTATATAAGGCATTGACTTTGAAAAATGTAAACAGTTCAAACGAAAATAAATATTTTACAAAAGTAAAATAACCCAAAATGACAGAAAGTAACCAAGGACATCCACTGAATTGAAAGCTCCTTACTTGGGAAAGCCAATATATAATTTGGTTTAATTAAACGCGTTTATCAGCGCTCAACACTCTGGTATAACAGCACAATATAAGAAAAAAACCTGTAAAATTCAGTTGGAAATAGCTGAACTAATCAAATTTGAATTAAGCCCAAAACAATTACATTTTTATGATGAAAGACACAGAGTACCGATCTTAAAGTACCCCCAGGTACTGAAAGCTGATTCTTACATGTAAAATTATCTGAGAATATTCAACGTATTTAGTTAAAAAATATTAAGGAGATGTAATATGATTACCAATAAGAAATGAAGTGGATGTAAGCAATGATAGGCAACCTTACGGCCTTCATCAATGAGAAAAATCCATACCATATAGTCGACTATAAAAGGGTCCAACTTAAAAATATGAAACAATTCAACTGAGAAAACTACCGGCCTGATTTAAAACTAAACAATTTACGAAAAACAAATATAACAGATATGAACCAACGACAACAAGTGAACCAACGGCTCCCGACATGGGACAGGCACATAAAGAATATATACATATTTAAAGTAATTATGAATATAAAATGTGTTTTCAGCCGTGTATCACCTTCACTGGTGATACTATGCATGGATAAGTCGTAGAGTTAAACTTTTATATAAATATATACCTCTAAGGCGAGACAAAAATTGAAACTCAAATTTTTTTCTTTACTCAATCAATATGTGATAGTTTTAGAATCCACTTCTAATTGGATTAGTAAGAGTTGTCTTAATCCAAAAACAACTAGTCTATGCCAATATCAAGCCTTACTAATTAAAAGTACATTTTAAAAAGAAAATTACTGTAAAGACTGAGGTTGCATTATAGATGTCTTAAAAATGTAACAAGTATGTAAATTGGCATTCTCATCCACTTTTAATCAGAGATACTTTGGGACAGGACATTTTTAGCCAATTACTATGTACTATAAATTGATAGTTTACTATCCACAGCGGTCAATGTTTATATGAAGATTAGTCATTAATTGCTAATCAAGTACACCTTCAAATTACAATCTATATAACGAATTGGTGTACACACTTATTTACATAAATCATTATTATTTACAAAATTCTTTTTTTAATGTTAGTTGAAACTATTAAAATTTAAAGAAGTAGTACAATACCTGTATTAATTTTTTTTTTTTAAATATTCACATCCCTTTGTCGTACCTTTTCCTGGGGAAAAATCGGAGATTATAAATAAACAAGATTAACTGCAGAAGAAGAGAACGTTTGAAATGATGCTTGATAAAGTATGATGCAATCTTTAACAGAGACAAATTTTGACTAACACTTTGAATTCGATATTTCTGAAATTGCTAGAAAAATCTCTGTCTAAAAATAAATACCTACGGAAATTAAATATTATAAAACATTAAGAGACGAAAGGAAAAAGGACACCGATCTGATAACGACAAATAAAAGCATGTCTAATATTAAATAATAGAAGGTTCATTTGCAAAATATATCGAAAAACAAAGTCATGGTCAAAACCATGAAAGACAACTCAAATCAATCGTATGATAGGTAAAGATACGTGTATATACGTGGTCTTATGACAGCAAAGTTTTGGCGGGAATCTCAATAATCACGTGATATATAAAATCATGATTTCTTTCGTTTTCGTCATCTTAGAAATACTTGATATTGATAAAATTTATCATGAATGGGTTTAATAGTTTAGGAATACTTAATTAAAACTTGAGTGACGCATTTAACAAAATTAATAGGTTAGCAATAATCGGTCCCGTTACGTGCGTACGTCGAGTTAGGTCCGTATGTCATTTTATTGGAAATCTCTACTAGGCGGTAATGGTAACGTTTTCCTCCGTTGCTCAGGCCATATCGTTTACTTGAATATGTATGGTGGCTCATATCGAAGCTGATACATTTATACATGTCTGGTTAAATTTTCGGGGTGGCAAGTGAGATTACTTTTTCACAAATTGCCAGACCCCGGAAGATGGTGAAAATGTCACACTCCTCATGAAATAATCCCAAAATTCTGATCATAAAATTCAATGAAAAATTTGCCCTTTCTGATAATTTATTAAAGGTCAAATCTACATATTTTTTCTCATCACATCAGCTCTATAAAACAGTTCTTATTGTTCATTTATGTCCATTTTTAAATCACAGCATCCACAATTGTATGGCGGACTAATATTTTTTTAATTACGTCATCTGAGTTCCTCATCTCAAGGTCCATTAGGATATTGACCCATATTATCGGTCTATTGTAATGCAGGAAAAGGGGAGGGATCGCTGCTGTATCGAATTGTCTCCCTTTCCTCCAAAACGTATATAACTAAACTAGATATCGTGAGACGGATATCTTTTCGCTTGGGGACTATTAAGGTCTTCGTTCATTTGGGGATTCTAGCTTCTTTCGGGGATCCTAGCTGTGACCTGGGGAATACTAGCTCACTCATTTCCAGTCTATGTAATACCTTCTGTTGGTGTGCCCATCTTCTCGGACACTTGTTCTTTCGAGGCCTGGCACTGGTGAATAAAATACAATGATGTTTTAATGATTTATTCCAAACAACAATCTAAATTGAAGTGTGATATGTGATCTGTGATCGAATAATTTAAATACGAAACTTTATTTTAACTTATTTATGTTAATGAAATCTCTTTATAAAATTTAACTTAAGCTTTTAATATCTAACTTTATCTAAATCAGAAGATAGATTCTTACTTTAAAATTCAATTGAAAATAGTTTAAGCTTAAACAGTTTACATACATGGTGAATAACATACAATGCTGTTTTAATGATTTATTCCAAACAGCATCTACATTGAACTGTGAAACGTGTTGTTGGGAGTTTGCGGTCTTCCCTTTTTAAACCCAACATTACTTGCTGATTGGAACTATTTTGTTCACCTATGAAATTTCAGCGTCAATTTTGAATTTTCTTTAGTTACTATTTATTGGACAACTATTCTTTTTTATGTGAAATATTTATATGATTGACATAGATTTTATTTAGTTATGTAAAAGCAATTAATGGATTATCAAAATCTTTACTTAATTTACAGGATTATTTTAGTGGACAAAAGAAACACTTTAGGTTATTTTCCTACGGCAAATTACAAACATTTTATTCTTTTAAAAGATGACAGTTTATTAATTTATTTCTCAACGTCACATTAATAGCTATGATCAAAAGAATTCTAGAAATGAGATTAACTATATTATTACCAAAAGACGAAACTATTTATTACTTAATATTACGTCACCTATTTTGTTTCAAAACTTTAGCAAAGCAATATAATTGAATTTTATTTAATTATTCGTTTATTTATCTAAGTTTACTTTATTTACTTTCATTTTTCATCATACAGTTTTCCATCATTATACTATGATGATAATAAGAAAGGCAGTGGCTATTTTGCCGGCACCGCAATTTTGCTATTTTTCCGGCTCTGATTAGAATATCCTTATTCAAACCGGCAAAATAGCCTATTTCTATAGAAATGGCTATTTTACCGGCACCAGCAAAAGGTGAATTTGTTATTTTGTAGGTTCTTTGTAAAGAGTGAAATTTAATATTTTATTTACTTTTGAAAGTACTATGAAATATTATGTGCACTGTCAACATAAAATAAAAATAATTACTGATTTATCAGTAGTTATTAAAATAAGAAAACTGCTAACAATATTTGAGACACATGTAATCGTTTGAGAACGTAACATTTATCTGTCAAAGTATAAATAACTATTTAGAATTTATAACAAGAAAAAACCAAAATAAAAATATTGAGCATCCATTTGTTGCAATGAAATCATATCTAAACATGTAGTTGAAATTATTTCTAAAATCAGTCAGTGACAGTCTAATGCTACATATATGCATAAGAATAAAATCTCAGATTTTTAACTGTGTGTTATAAAAAATAAAAGTTAAAAATCTCATTGCATCATAAATTTGATAAAACATTATACAATATAACAAAGTCAATCATATAGCTTAAAAATCAAGAATGTTTCAATTAAACTTGCTTTTGGAAAAATAGTTATTTATTTGAGTTGCATATATGTGTAAACAAAATAGTTTTTAACTTGGCTTCCGCTTACCTAATGCCAGCAAAATAACATATTTTCTATTTTTCCAGCATGGGTTACAAATTCACTGTATTGCTGTTGCCGGTAAAAAACCATTTCTATAGAAATTGAAGGCTTGAATTAAGACATTTTAATCAGAGGCGGCAAGATAGCCACTGCCAATAAGAAAAAAAGGATATTTTTTTTAACTGGATTTTAAATTTGAACTTTGGTTGATAGTTGTTTCATTGGCAATCATACCACATCTCCTTATTTTATATCGTAGGGTTAACATGGGTATAGAAATATGACTTTCCTAATCCGACAGATAACCCTTGCTTAGACAGGAGTTCATACAGCTGGATGTATAAATACGCAGCCTCGTAGGGTAAAAGGGGAATTTTGCCCATACCCAACATAGATTGTCCATTCATTTTCCAGTGGCAGTCCATATATCTAGCCCTCCTACTTTGCAGAACCTTCATATGGTACTTATCATCCACATGTTCTCATCCGTATTATGCTTGAAATATTTGCCAGTGAACGTTCAGCAAGCATAAATTAAACTGTTATTTTGTATGCAACTATATACAAAAGAACGTCATTTCTGGTCCGTTTATCATACCAGTAGCTGACTACGCGGTATGGGTTTTGGTCATTGCTGAAGGCCGTACGGTGACCTATAGTTGTTATCTTCTATGTAATTTGGTCTCTGGTGGAGAGTTGCATCATTGCCAATTATACCACATCTTCCTATTTTTTTTTTTATATTTCATGGTGAAAAGTTTTATTTGAGGGTCACCTTAGACCTTGAATATCGCAGTTGTAATATATCTGAAAGACCAACGTTAATTATATGTACCAAATTTGAAAATGGTGAGTAGACAGATGTGTTGGGATTACAACGATATTGATTTCAACCACGATAGCTGTGAACACAAAATATGGAAATAAGTTTTCTTTAAAACAATGCTTCCAAGGAAAAGGTGTGAACTATTAGGACTTGTTCCAAACAAGAAGTATTAGGATAGATCACATATTTTTCAAGTTGTTAAGACATATTCCTAGATACATCTGCATGTATGGCAGTCACAGCTTTCAGCACATTTTTGTGTTAACAAGAGTGCACCAGCTGAAATGTCTCACCTGCTTTACTAATCATCATTGTTGATTGATTTTATGTTGATATTCCTAAAGATAAAGTTTTACTACAAGTATCCGAAAAAATAATAATAATCATGAAAATGAGGCCAAGGTCAGTTAAACCAAGCCAGTCTTACACAGTGGCAGATCCAGAAATTGTCATAAAGGGAGGGGCACTGACTGCCTAAGAGGGCCCGCTCCAGTCATGCTTCAGTGATTCCCTATAAAGCAACCAAATTTTACCCACAAAGGGGGGCACCATGGGCCTCCCCTAAATCCACCTCTGTTACAATCATTCCTTAAACCAAATATTTTAAAACAAATAGTATGCAAGAAACAGACAAAACCATGAAAATGAGGCTAAGTTCAGATAAACCCTGCAAGACAGGCATATTTGTTTTTCATTCATTATTTTGTACATATATCAGGCTGTTAGTTTTCTCATTAGAATTGTTTTACATTTGTCATTTCGAGGCCTTTTATATCGGACTATGCAGTATAGGTTTTACTTAGTGTTGAAGGCCATAATCCATATGGTAACCTTTAGTTGTTTATTTTTGTGTCATTTGGTCTCTTGTGGAGAGTTGTCTCATTTACAATCATACCACATCTTCTTATTTAATATTTCAATGCATTCATTTAATAATCATTCCATATACCAAATATAGTTGACTTATTGATTACACAATGTAGCATATTAAAGAGGACTTACCATTGACCAATGTGGTCAATGACAACTGCCAGACAGACATGTACTCCTTACATTTGTGAATCATTGCATACATCAAATATAGTTTATCTACTTCTTTTAGTATTAGAAAAAACAGACAAAAACACAAAAACTTGACATTGACAAATGACCTATTGCTAACGGTATCTGATAAACAACCTATAATGGTTTACTTTTATAAATTTTGACTTGGATGGAGAGTTGTCTCATTGGCACTCATACCACATCTTCTTATATCTAATCAGGTAACTTTAACCTTGATCACTGATCCATGAAATGAGGTTGAAATCTTTGTTGCAATCTCAATCAATTTGAGTGCATATCTAATTTTACAAAACCATATTTATCTGATTTCAGTAATCTTGATCATTGTGATAGGTAATGAGGTTGTCAGTTAGTGATGAGACACAAGTTTTCCAGACAATATATAATTCGTTTGATTATTTTGTTTGGTTGCTGTCTCATTGAACAAAACTATATATTCTATTTCTCCTTTTATCCCAAAATATAACTTTGAAATAGAAAATGAAAAGCATATGGATGGACAAAAATGCCAAATGATGTAAAATAATTCAAAGGACCATTTGGGTCAGGGGTTGGTGAGGTAAAAGATGAGGGCAAGGCATGTGCATTTATCACAACTGTCACTTGGTATTATGATTTCCAAAATCTACAAATCTCATTAGCTACATTCTGTATTAAAGACAACTGCATATATTGCAGTTTGCATATCATGAATCATGTTTGCAGCAAAATTCACTCAAGCAGCAAAAATAAATTTAAACAGCTCTATTGAAATTCATTTTTGAAACATTTTGATTTTAATTCCTCAAATGTCTATGAGATCAAATTTATAAAACATTTATTAACATTGTTATTTTCAATATACTAGTAATTGTTGACATGTATACATCATGTACATGTACAATCATTAATTGATCAGCTCCATATTTTCATAATTTTATATCAATATTCTTCTCTTCAGTGTATTTTTTATATGACACAAAATCTATTCATCATTGGGACATGTAGGTACATGTACAGTAGGTCCTTTGATCTTGGATTTTTTATGGATTTTGGCAGCACTTAGCATATAGTTCCAAATTATAGTTTATCTTGGCTTCTTAATGCATATAGACACCAAGTGTAGATGATCTTGGGTTCTCATATGGATTCTGACAGTACTTTGATTATACATGTAGTTTTGAGTATTGTTGATCTTGGCTTCTAATGTTGTTCTTAAGTTTAAGCACTTTACATATATAGTTCCCAATTGCAAGACAACATGATCCTGACTTCTCATGTAAATTATGTCGGTACTTTGCCAATAGTTTCCAAGTAAAGTTGAACATTCCAAGATCTTTTACAACAAATCACTACTTCCTCTTACATGTACTTGAAGCCTGAAATTAAATGTGAGAGTAATTCTGTCAGAAAATCAACCACGATTGACATTTAAATGCATAATGTAGTTCATATTTTAAAACTAGAGGCTCCAAGGAGCCTGTGTCGCTCACCTGATATTTTTGTTCACAATTGATGCATAAAATAATGCAACCATTATACTTTTGCTTTAGTTTCAGAGATATAAGCCAAAACTGCATTTTACCCTATGTTCTATTTTTAGCCATTTCAGCCATGTTGGTTGGCAGGCAGGGTCATCAAACACATTTTTCAAACTAGATACCCTAATGATGATTATGGCCAAGTTAAGTTGAATTTGTCTCAGTAGTTTCAGAGGAGTAAAAGATAACAAAAATTTTCAAAAATTGTTTAATATTGACTTCAAGATAATAACCAAAACTGCTTCGCTGAGCGCAGCTGGATATGCCTGCAGAGGTCCAACCCTGAACAGTTGGGGCAAAAATGGACACAATATTCAAGCTTGATACAGATCTGAATTTGGATTGTACATTGTAATTAAATATTTGACATATTATAGGTTTCTGAATAAATGTAGTCAAAGAACTTGAAATTGGTTATATGAATTGAATTTGTATTCAATTAAAGATTTCTTGCTGTTGTGCAATACACTATGCTGTTGCGCAATACTTAGTAAATCTGTTGTCAGACTATAAACAATAAAATTTATAAAATTCTAAAGGAGCTTACATCAATAGATATCAACAGTTCATCAAAGTTTCATGAGAACTGCTGAAAGCATTTTGAGTTATTGTCCGAAAACTGGAAAATCCCGTTTTTTATGAATAAAACCCGTAACTTGGAAACGTAAAATCTAAAATTTATAAAATCAAAGGGAGCTCATGTCAATAGATATAAACAATAACCAAAATTTCTTGCAAGTTGGTGAAAGCATTCTTGAGTTATTGTCTGAAAACTGGAAAATCCCCTTTTTAATGAATAAAACCCCATAACTAGGAAACGTAAAATCTAAAATTTATAAAAACGAAAGGAGCTTACGTCAATAGATATAAACAATTCACCAAAGTTTTATGCAAATTGGTTAAAGCGGTTTTGAGTTAATGTCCGACATGTTGACAACGGACGGACAGACGGACGGACGGACAACAGTATACCATAATACGTCCGTAAACGGGCGTATAAAACTGCATAATAGCCTTAAATTACCAACTCAGGGTAGCAACCCAACAGCGCGTTGTCTGATTCATCTAAAAATTTTGGGGCAGATAGATCTTAACCTAATGAACATTTTTATCCCATGTTAGATTTGCTCTAAATGTTTAGTTTCATTGATATAAGCCAGAAAATGTATTTTACCCTATGTTCTATTTCTAGCCATGTCTGTCATGTTATATGGCAGGCAGGGTCATCAGACACATTTTTAAACTAGATATCTTTATGATGATTGTGGCCAAGTTTGGTTAGAATTCATTGGGCCAGGTTAACTAAAAATGATGAATTTGTGGCAATCAGTAATGAGCAAACAAAATAAAATTACATGCACAGCAAGTAGAAATAATGATTTTGTTTTATATGTTGAATACAGACTTCTCAGGTCAACCAAATTATGTTGAGGTTACTTGTACCCTGTTTGGAATAAGAGATACACAAATTTTGTATTTAAAATACTAAGCACAAAACAATAATGAACTTTTCAACTCAAATGTATGCGTTATTTGGTAAACTAAATAAGCCCTACAATGTATGTTTAAACCTGATACTTGACCTTAAGAATTTTTTATACCAAAGAGAGAGAGAGAGGGGGGTAATTGTAAACAAATTATGATCAAGACGAATCCATCAATAAAATGTATTGCCTCGTACTGTAGGGGTAAACATTTACAAATTAGGCCATTTATATTCCCAAGAAAAAAAATAAAAACAATCAAACAAACTCTTGGACAGGGGTAAGGGAACATTGGAATGAGGGATCAGGAAGAGGGAGTCAGGGGCGGGAAAAGGGGTATTGGGTCTGTTAGCTTGGTCTCAAGTGAAAATAAAAGTAACTAGTTTGGTAGAAGCTGAGGGCAGAAGTAAATGTTATGAAGATTATAAATAGAAAAGACCAGATAATTGTTTTTAACAGTCTGTGCCCTTTGATCTTGTGTGAGTCACTTTATTTTTAAACAATAAAATAAACTTAATATCTTTATTTTATCATGTTATAGAAACTATACTAACTAAAGCACGATTAAAAAAGGAAGGTGCAAACAGACCCAGGGTGCGAACGTGTGGGTGCGAATGTAAAAGGGTGAACATGAATGCGAGCTAACATGAGTTTGGGTGAAAGGACCAGAATTCGAAAAGAGGGGATGAATATTCTGGCAAATATATTTGGCTAATTTTTTATATGGGAGCAAGGGGATGGAAGTGGAAGTAGGGGAAATATCTTAGATTAAAGAGAAGGAAATGGGAGTTGGGGATAGGGGAGGGAATCATGGACCCCTGTCCGAGGGCAGTTATAAAGGTACCCCACATTAGACGTTAACGATAAATATTTTACTCGATTTGACCCTAACGTAGCTACGAAATTATATTTTACAAATGACGATTAAAAATCAAGATTCATTTGAGCCTTACGGTAGCGCAAAAGACATTTGTGATGCTTGGCAGTAAAGGGCATTCCTACCCTGTCCATCCCTCGATGTTTTCCCAATAGGCTATACAGGTTCACAACGTGCCTGTTAAGGATCAAATAAACACATAAATAAAACACGTGATCAAGATGGCAGCGTCCATGCATTTTACAAACTGAGCAGAAAAACAGCCATTTCTCCAGGTTCACGTCCCCGATTGATGTTTAATTAGTAACACAAGTGTGTCCTTATTGATAATTAACAATAATTTAAAGCAACAACCATGTCAGATCACGCAGATTTGTCCGATTTATCAAAGTTTGACCTGTCGATCAACCACGCCGATTATCCCAAAGAATGCCTCCCAGATAAACTCAATAACCCATCAACCAAAGCTAAACAACTGCTTTTTGAGGAAATAAATGATATTTATGAACCAGAGGCAAACCAAGTTGCATTTAAGGTATCGTGTGATAGAATTCCCATCTGGATAAAAAGCCTTTCATTATTATACTATGACATTTATGGCAAAATGGAGAATTTCAAGATCAATTGGTATGATGAACCTCAAGACTGGTCCAAAAGTGTGCCTGGCAAACAAAAAAAATCCATTTGTATAGAAATTGGAACTACAGAAATTGATTTGTTGTTCAAAATCACATTTCACATTAACACAGGTGTTGTACAGGTACAAGGTGCACACAAAGATACATTCACACAAAGAGATTTCCCAAAACTGAAGCACCTGGTTAAATGTATTATGGACAAAAATAATATCAGTAGTAATCAAATCCATGATACGCCTACGGCTAGTGACATGGACTCGGATGATCAAACACTATCAAAATTCCTAGTGAATGACAAAACTAATGATCAACCCAAATTAACTGGGGACACACCCCCGCACTGCATCTCACCTTCAAATATAAATGATATGAATAACAATATGAAACAAAAGATTGATAAGGAACATGTACCTGAGGTAAATGATGTAAAATGTGTAAACAATGATGATTCTGAAAATAAAATAGTGAGTTTCGATAACAAAAGTGCAACAAGAGGATTCCAAGAAATTATGTCCCGAATGGAAACGAGCTTTACCCATGCCCTTGAGAAAATTACTACACAACAGGCAAATCTCTTTGAAACAAAACTAAGCTCCATCGACAAAATGTACAGTAAAAGTCTTGAATCCCATAATGAAAAATTTAATATGTTAATGAAAAAGTTCGAGGAAATGACAACAAGAGGAGTTACAGCTTGCAAGGAAGCAGAACAGTTGAAGTGTCAACTGAAAAATGTACAGCATGTTAATACATTGGAACAAGAAGTTATGAAAACAAAATATGAAACTCAAATTAGCCAGTCCAAACTGCAAGGTGAACAAAAGTTAGAAACTATTAAAAAACTTGATAATGAAGTATTAAAATTGGCAGCCAATTTAACTGAGCAAGAGTCTAAAATTCAGGTACTGGAAACTCAACATAAAGCATTAAATAAACAATTGGAAAACAAAGAACAAGAAATACTTAGTCTTAAAATTCATAATTGTAGAGATGAATCTGGAGGTGATTTCACTTCTGTGCAGAGTACAATCAAATCCGGGGAAAATACTACCAGAAACACCCAGCCTATTCCATCAGTTACTATAATAGGAACTTCAAACACGAAAGGCATAGACCCACAAGGAATGTCCTCTCGCTATTCAATCAACAAAGTTGCTGCATATACTTTGAGTGAGACCGAAAGTAAAGTCAGAAGTTTAACAAATGTACCAAAAGTCCTGGTATTTCACTCATTAACCAATGACATTAAAACTTGTCATCCAGATGAATGTATATTTAAAATGGAAACAATTATCAATATATCACTGGAACTTTTTCCTGATACTAAAATAGTTTTGTCATTACCAACCCCAAGAGCCGACAACCCTACATTTAACAATAGAGGATTATTGATTAGTGCATTACTAAAGGAAAAATTCAATGATAACAAAATGATAGCCTTCTGTGATAACAGTAACCTCTCGTACAAAACGAACCGCTCAAAAATTCCTAGACACGAGGGACGGTGTACACCTAAATGGAAGTGAAATCAGAGTGTTTGCGTCAAATCTGAGAGACTGCATAGACAATATTTTGGGTCTTCCTAGTAGACATTCATATAATTATGGCAATAGACACCCGTATGATGGACATCGAGACTATAACCAAAACTTTCGAGGGCGTGGCCGAGGTCATCAAGGCAACCCAAGAGGTGGATGTGGAGGTCATGGCCGTTAAACTGCATTTAGTCTGTCTATTTGATTATATATATACTCTTTTCAATACTTAATACACTAGAACATTTAGTATTATCTTGGTATCCATTTTATTTTTAAGGTAATTTGAAAAATAATTTCAATTTTATATTATTTTTTTGTTGTTGTTGCTCGTCTCTTCTTTTTTTTTTTTTACAAAAGACAAAGATAAAAAGTAATAATTAAAATCAATACAATATATAATTACAAGAAAATTTAAGACATTAATATGAGAACAAATTTATGAATATGTTCATGGAATGTAGGAGGTCTGGTGTCTGACAAGTACGACAAAACTAAAGATCCTGATTTTATTTCTCAGATAGCAAACTATGACATAGTACTCTTAACAGAAACACATATTGGCTATGATACTAATATCCAATTTGAAAATTTTTATTCTATCAATTCTGCAGACAAAAGTCCAAAATAACAGGTTTTTCGGAGGTTTAGGTATCCTAATTAGACCTGAAGTAAGAAATGGTATAAAATTCATGAATGATGGAACCTCTGAGTACCAATGGATAAAACTTTGCAAAACTTTTTCATTTTAAAAAGATATCTATTTATGTCTGATTTATTATGCGCCAAAAGTACAGTCAATATTTTTGAAATAATTGAAAAGATATTATTGAAAATACAGTCAAAAGGAGATATCTTGTTGGCGGTTGACCTTAATTCACGCACAGGATCAGAACCAGACCTAATAATAATAAATGATTCTGTCAAACACATGCCTATAACTGATAATATGTATGATGTAGATTATGTTACTGAGGGGAGAGTCAGTCAGGATAATATTATTGATACAAGAGGAAGAGAATTGCTTGATTTATGCATATGTAACCAATTAAGAATTGTTAATGGTAGATGTTGTGGTAATGTTAATGGTACTTATACATGTTTTAAACCAAATGGATGTAGTGTAGTCGATTATATTATAGTCTCACAATCATTGTTGTCACAATTATTATATATGAATGTAAACGAATTCATTCCATGTTTATCAGACTGCCATTGTAAAATATCTTTAAAAATCTTAGCCAACTTTGAAATAGAACGCAAGCAAAAGGGTCAATTGATTTTCCAACAAGATATATATGGGACCATGAAAGTATTATTAAATTTCAAGAAACATTTTGTAATCCTGCTAATTAAAATGAAATTAAAAGTTTTATGAATGAAAAGCTGGAGCTTACCCCAGAAAACATTGATTTATACACCAGTAAAGTCCACACGATTTTTGATAAAGTATGTAAAGCATCCTTGAGAAAGAAAAAAAAAAGAAAATTCACAGAAAATAATAAAAAATGGTTTGATCAAGATTTGGAACAACTTAAAAAAATTGTCACAGAAAAGGGCAATTTAATGTCAAAATTTCCAAAAGACCCAATCGTACGGGGCTCTTTTTTTAAGACAAATAAACAATACTCAAAACTGAGGAGAAAAAGAAAAAGAATTCAAACAGCTTATCTTAGATCGCTTGGACAATTTGGAAACCGAAACCCAAAAGAATACTGGTCTCTGGTAAACTCCTTAAGAGATGAACAACAAAATAATAACACAAACAATATAGATGGAGATAATTGGTTCAAATATTTTTCTAATTTGGCATCTGTTTCTCCAAATCTGTCAAACAAAGTAAACGAAATTACAGAAAAACTAAAGAAATTAGAAAAAAATGTTGGAAGCTTTATTCCACTTGACTTTGAAATTTCTTTGTCTGAATTACAAAAGGCTTTGAAAAAGCTCAAATCTGGAAAGAGTCCTGGATTGGACAACATAAGTAATGAAATGCTGAAAGTGTCACAATCCCACATGGTTTCATATTTTCTAAAGCTATTCAATGCAATATTTGGATGTGGTCACTATCCGAAGTCTTGGTCTCAAAGTTTTATATGCCTTTGTACAAATCTGAAGATCCCAATAAACCTGAAAACTATAGAGGCATAGCAATTAATAATAGTATTGGCAAACTATTTAATATTATTTTAAACACCAGACTTGATAATTTTGTCTGAAAACGGGATTATACATCAAACTCAAATTGGGTTCTCTAAGAAATCCAGGACTTCGGATCATGTCTTCGTTCTAAAATGCATTATTGATAAATATTTAAACTGTGGTAGCAAAAACTATATACATGTTTTGTGGACTTTCGTAAAGCCTTCGATAAAAGTGCTTCACGTTGGTATCATGTTGAAATTGTTAGAGGGAAATATTGATGGTTTTTTCTATAGAATTCTAAATAGTATGTATAACAATGACAGACTCTGTGTGAGGGTAGATAATAAAATAACTGATTTTTTTAGTTCAAAAGTTGGAGTCCGTCAAGGGATGTTTTAAGTCCTAACCTGTTTAAATTTTTCATAAACGATTTGCCCAAAGCTTTAGAGGACAACTGTGACTGTTTACAATTAAATAATAAATGTGTACCTTGCCTTCTCTATGCGGATGACCTGGTGTTATTTTCAGATAATAAAAAGGGGTTACAAACCCAACTTAATATTTTATACCAATATTGTAATGACTGGTGTCTTGAAATAAACACAAAGAAAACACAAATTATAATCTTTAATAAAAATGGGAGACTACTGTCAGATGAATTTAATATAGGTGCAAACAGAATAGAGTGTGTGAAATTCTATAAATACTTAGGATTAGTTCTTACTAATACTGGAAAATTTAATGCAGCTAGAAAAAACCTATATGATAAAGGACTAAAGGCTTCTTTTAAATTTTACAAAAACATTAAGTCATGTTCTCCATCTATTAAGACTTTACTTCATATATTTGATCACACCTTCAAACCAATAGCTTTATATGGCTGTGAAATATGGGTATGTTAAATTTGACTCAAAAGAAGAGCCATGCATCTTTTGAAATCTTCAAAGATTGGGAACCTGATAAATTAAATCTTAAATTTTGCAAATATGTTCTTGGTGTCTCCAAAATTGCACAAATATTGGAGTTATATCAGAGCTAGGTAGATTTCCTTTATATATTAACATAGTAATTCAAATGTTTATGTATTGGCACCGCCTTGAAAACTCGCCCACTGATCTCTTAAGTGATGCTTATATTGAAAGCTCCTCTGAAAAAGCTGTAGCTAATCAATCGTGGTATGCAAACATAAAGTTTTTTAGTGAAAAACTTGGTTTAAATTTAGCACTTTGTTAAAAACTCAGTAAAAATAAATTCAAAATTTTACTTAGAAAATGTATCAAAACTGATTTTTTAACATATTGGAACCATCAAAAGACGTAATAAAAAAGATGATCGCAGTAAATTGAGCAACTACTTTAAATTTAAACATAATTTCACTTTTGAAGATTACTTCAATATTAAGATCAGAGATAAGAGAGTTATACTAACTAGATTTAGAATAAGCAATCATTGTCTCCGCATAGAGAGAGGCCGTTACGAACGAAAAATTGATTAACATGGAAAAATATTACACTGCCAAGATCAGAGAGAACGTGCCAGTTTTGTTCAATGAACTCGGTTGAAGACGAGGAACATTTTTGTTTAAATGTACCCTTTATAATAAGGAAAGAAAACCTTTCTGGATGAACTTTTACAAAATACCCATATTTATCCCAAATATCCGATAGTAATCTGCTTATTTGGTTCATGTCAAACGATAGCCTTGATTTTAACTCTAAATTATGTGAATTGCTATCCTCATTTTACACATTGAGAAACTAAATATTTGCTTAACTGAAACTTATAAAACTTATTTATAGTCTTCACCAGTTCATTGTCACATTATACTTGAATTGTTTTTGTTTTTCTTTTTCTTTTCTGGGCAGTAAGAGTTATCCTTCGTTCCATATATACAATGTAGGCAACTGACTCTCCTCATAAAAAATAAAAATACATTTGTGTCTTTAATTTTATCTGTATTTTATTTTTCATTTACATGTTGTACTGTTAAATCAATCATCCTTAATCAGAACAATAGTTGTATGTGTGAATGTATGCGAGTGCGAGAGGAAGGTTTTTATTTTTACTTTATGTGATTACATGCTTGTTATGAGCCCTATGATTACGAAATAAAATATCTTTATTCTTTTATTCTTTATTATAAATAAGATACCAGCCATAACGATTATACACAGAACAGAAATTTAGCCATGCAAGTTTTCAGGCGCAGAGATTTTCTACAGTAGCGAGTATTTTGAGACAACCCCCACTTTGTATTTTTCGTGATATTGATAACATTTGGCTGCCTAAAATATTAAAATCTATGTTTTCTTATGTAATGACTCTACCTGCATCGTTGTCTATTCGCCACTTTGTCTGTTATTCATGTACATGGTCGTATTCATCAGTGGTGTATGCTGATCCACAATGGCGACCCTGTAATTTCTGTTGTCCGATTATGGCGCCAATTTAGAGGAAACAACTCGCGCCAGACAAAATTACCGTATTTCCCAAAATAATCAAAATTTCGCTTTTTTAACAAACAGTTATATGTTAATCACATTTATATTCAGCTATCGTCCATTGATATAATTGCAAACATTGTTTTAATAAAGTCATCAATAAAGAATTCACAGCAAAGTAATTATTGGAGTGCATTGAAATCAGACCTATGGGGTTGAGGGTTAAACAAAAGTCCGTAACTTTTTAAAAGCCTTATTAACAAATAATATTACTGGAAAGTTTTATTCTATCATTAAAGATATGTATAATAAAAGTGACCTCTGTGATAAAATTGATAATGAAATGACCCCATGTTTTAAATCATTTATAGGGGTTAGACAAAATATTTATCAATGATCTACCAGACAAGTTTTTATCATGTCCTGATCCGGTAAATATTAATAATCGTAGAGTAGATTGTCTTATGTATGCTGATGATGTAAGTGATATTTTCAGAAACACAGGAAGGCTTGCAAAAGAGAATTAATATGTTACATGAATATTGTTTAGAATGGTGTGTTGATGTTAATCTAAAAAAGACAAAAAGTATAATTTTTAACAAACCAGGAAAGTTTTTAAAATGCTGTTTATATTTTGGAGGTAAAGAGATTGAATGTGCAAACTTATATATATATATCTTGGAATCACATTTACATCTAGTAGTATATTCAAGCAGTTTAAAGATGAATTATACAACAAATCTTTAAAAGCATGTTTTAAGCTACAGAGATGCTTGTTATCATCTAACCCTAGTATTGCCACATTTTTACATCTTTATAATCATACAATTAAACCCATATTACTATATGGCAGTGAGATATGGGGAATGTTTCTTACTGATTCAGCTGCATGTAAAAAAGATAATGATTATATATTAGAAAAAGTTTTTGGTCAGGATTCTTCTGAAAAAGCTCATAATAAATTTACGAAATATATTCTTGGTGTAACAGAAGGTCCAGTAACATAGCTGTGATGTCAGAGCTTGGTAGATTTCCTATTTATTTTATTATAATTTTATCAATGTTAAAATATTGTCATAGACTGGAAGGTTTGAAAGAAGGATTATTATTTGATGCATTTATATGTTTTAAACAATTACATATTTCTAATGTTAATATATGGTACTCTAGTATAGATTATGTTCAGAAAGAGAATGAATTACCAAATTTTGACCAATCAATTGGTTCTTTATGTAAGTATGTTAAAAATAAACTAAGTGAAAGTTATTTAACATTTTGGAATAGACTGAAGTAACAAACATTCAGTGGCGGATCCAAAAATTTTCATCAGGGGGCACTGACTGCCCTAAGAGGGGGCCCTCTCCAGTCATGCTTCAGTGATTCCCTATATAATCAACCAAATTTTTCCCATTAAGGGAATGGCGGGCCCCGGACCCCCTCCCTGGATCCGCCTATGACAATTAACTCAGAAAAAGGGAAGCTTGGTACCTATTTTTCTATAAAAGACTGTTTAAAAAAATTTAGAACTACAGGATTTTAAAAAGACAGTCAATTTGTAAATTAAGAATAAGCGCTCACTCTTTAAAAATTGAGACTGACAGATATTAAAAAAACATATAGATAGATCTCAGCGTCTTTGTTTAAATTGCTCACTTGGTAAATTTGAGGATGAGCTTCATTTTTATTAGAAAGCCCACTTTATGATATCAAAAGAGAAGATTTTTTTCAATACATTTCTAACATTTGTTATAATTTTATAAACTTAAATAAATCTTCTAAATTTTTATGGCTCTTGACACAAGAAAATGTATCTCTTATGGAAAAAATGGGCTGTTATATTGGAGAGTGTTTTGAATTAAGGAGATCAGATATGAATATTGATACTAACACTAGTAAAACATTTGAGAATGAATGCATATAAGGTAATTTTATTAATTTATTGTGCAATTTCACAATATATATTGTTGTTGGCTCTGATTCTGACCAATGCTTATATACTAAATATACATTTAATTGTTCACTGTGATGTTTATTGTTGTTATTATCAATTATGTCAATCAATTGTAGCTGATTTCATGCCCTTTATGGGCCCTGTAATTTGGGAAATAAAAATGTTCTATTCTATTCTATTCTATTCTATTCTATTCTATTTTAATACATCCTTAAATCGGTATCAGTTAAAAAAAAATGTATTAACGCCCAAATAAAAATTATGGAAGATGGCAAATTGTTTAATTCTAATGTTTCAAACTGCATTTTGGGTTGTTAATGGAGTTTCATTTTGACTAGTTTGTTAAATTACTAGGTTAAACAGGTATCATGCACGAAGTAGGAAATGGTTATTCTCCCAGGGCACATCATTTCACTCTTAAAGTTTGTTTCAATGTATATCACTTCCTCACTTTGGAAACATTATGGTCGCCATTACGATTTGGTTGACCATTACGGGAGGTCCCTCTCACAAATGGTTATGGATATGCTCCCGTTGTTGTACTCCTAATCTGTTTTTCTAATACTTACTTTTACTTACAATCGACTTTTTTGTTACCTTTGGACATTGCAATGGGTGCCGCATTCATATCATGCCATAGATTTGGAAACTAGAAAATCCGCAATAGATAATGTCACTTAAAAAATTGCCATAGATTTGGACTTTAAAAATCTGCCATAGATTTGGACTTTAAAAATCTGCCATAGATTTGGGATGGCATGACTTCATATTTGCCATAGATCGGGAATCTCCCATAGATCTGGGACCCGCCATGGATGCGAGTCCTACATATATATACAGCTAGATCAGAGAAAGTCAGGGGGAAATTTCCAAAGAAATCGATTGATATGCAACAAAGATTGGCACTTTTCAAATTAAGTTACTAAGCAAATTCAAACGGACCTTATCTCGATGTAAACATTGAATGTGAATAGATCGAGAAGACCGCAAATACATGTATAAAAATCTAGACGCCCTTTCTTAAAATTGAATAAAAAATAGTAGAAAGATACCTACTTTATAAGAATAGTTATGTTTAATTTCTTAACCTGCACGGACAGACTTTTAAATTTTATATTCACGAAAAGACAATATTTCTCTATTGAATGTACATGTGACAAGAGTATTTCCGGTGTGCTCGATAACTTAGGTGTGAAAAAATAAGTATACTTTGGGAAATTGTAACATGCTAAGGACTTTGTGGAACACTCCGAAAATTGGTGAACCGAAAGATCTTTAGATTTTGTATGCACATGATTTTTCCAATTTTTTTTTTTTTTTATCAATATGCAGCAAAGATTGGCATTTTTAAATTTCAGTTTCACAAGCTTCTGATGCAATTATCTCGATAAATACTGAACATAAAACATCGTGTATTTGCAAGAGAATATTGTAAAGTATTATGCTATACGTTTTTACAACCTACAATTTTTGCTAAATATTTCATATCATAACAGTTTTTCAAGAAGATATTTTGAGGGCATTTAGCGGCGGATATATTAAACCATATGTTCAACTTTTGTTCTTCTAATAAATATTTTGATATAACAATGACCGATAAAAAGGAGGCGATTATAGTCAGGAATATTTTATCCCGTAGCATTGTACTGTGCTGTCTCAAGACATGATCAACAGTTGTATGATAGTGTTTATTTTCTGAAAGAAACCTTCGAACGATACCCAACTGAAGCCTTTTATATGCATGCAAAAAGGAGGAAAGGTTCCAAAGTCTACACCTGACAACAGAAATTGCTTTATTCGTAATTTTCTAGTAGTTCTTTCAGTTGCTGAGATTCCGGGGCTATCTTCGGCATCGTACCATTCTCTAACAATACAACAAAAATCTGCCTCACTGGTACATCCTAGATTTTGCATTGCATTCTCTACTTCACTGGAAAATGTTTTTTTGACAAATGCGTTGTTCTGTTTGTCTATGAGATCAACAACTAAACTTTAACTGATTATTTCTCTCCTGTGCTACTGCGTGCCATGCTTCTTTTCTTATACCTCTCAGCCCATCTTTGCATACTTTTACTCGAAGGTTTACGAGTAAATGATGCGCATCTACGCATATATGTTCTAGTTTTTCCTTTGAGTACTTTTGCTAGGATATGAAAATATCTCGGTGTGTCCGACATCTTTAATTGTTAATTTTTACTAAATAGTGACGACTTAATCCACTTTTCATGTTCGACAGGATATGTCAGAGTTGCATGCAAAGTATTAAGAAGCTGTTTTGGAATTGTCTTACCATTTATTTTGCTATTGTTTTTCAATATTTTTAATGCAAATTCTTTCAGGGTCAACATTTTTTTCACGGTTCTTGCCAAATCAACCTGTTCTCCCGTACCTAATAGTCTACTGATAGCATTGGTTTTTCTTTGGTTGTGTATGACTTCTTTATAACAATTCCCAGTTTCTTTTGTAGTATGATAGTTTCCTCGATGACAACATTCAATTCGTCATGAGTAAATTTCTGTAGTTTTTGTACATCATTTATAGCTGATTTCACACCCAAACCATCTTTGTCTTTCCACTTTCGTTTGACACTTAATTTCTGATGGTTTATCATGTTCGCCAATATTGTCTCATAAACAGTGTTTGGCACTTGGTGTCTTATGCCTTGTGTAATAGGATCCTTGTGCACCAGAACATCATCTTCCGTTTGTTCAACTGGTATTGTATTTACCTCTTCGCCTTCTGTTAGTTCTATATTAGTGCAAGGGATTCACCACTATCAATTAGAGCATCTAGTGGTTCGTCTGGTAAACAAGCTAGTCTATCAAAAGTCTCATCTGTTCCTTGGGCATCATCTGTAATGTTCTGTTCAGCATTATTTGGAAAAGTTTTTCGGGAGTTATGCCTATGTATTGCGGAAACTAGTTTGTTGTATAGTAGACATGATACGGAGATTGATCCAGAATAAGCTTTCTGTAATGTAACATCAGTTTTGAAATTCCTTATAATTGGGGTCTGAACATTTACATGATATATATTTTTCTTGTTGTTTTCTTGCTCAGCTCCCAAACCTCTTTCTGCAGTTGAAGTAAAGTAAGAGGTTTATCATCTTCATTTCTGGTTCCCAACTTAATCCACTGGCCATCAAAACAGCTACATGTAATATTTAATCCATAATCTGAACATACTTGCAATATGTTATCATGCATTGACCTCATTATATTTACGGACAAACTGTAACCCTTCATTGCGTATGCAGTTGGCACTGAATGTGGCATCTCAGGATGCCAAATCCTTTCTGTGTCACTCAAAAGCCAAACAACCACTTCTGTTGCCTTTCGGCGACAAATTTGGTATGATTCCTTAATGAGAGAGGCCGCCTCAGATAACACCATGATCATGTCAGGTTCCGAATGAGTGTAGTCTCTCATAAAAGGCAAAGGATATACATATGGAGTCTCGGTATTTGTTTGAGGTATCCCAGATGTTGTGCATTTCACAGAAGGAATCTGACATAAAAAGTCTACGCATGTCTGTCTGTAAGTTAGCATCTATTGTTTTATTTCTTTTGCATTTTCGGACACACGAGTAGGTCGCCTTGGAGATTCATTTCCATATAGTGTTATTGCCTCTGTCATCATCATTCCCCATAGTTCTTCATCAAATTTTGCACGAAATACGGTTGAAGATTTTTCCGTCCATGAGAGATATATCAAATTATCTGTTTGGGTTGACGCCATTTCTGCTAATATCTGTGGTATATATCTGAAACATGATTAAGGGATTAATGCAACGCGTAACTTTAGATGATATCATTCAATAGTCATCTTGTAAAGTGTATCTTAACCTCAATCGCTCCTCGTATAGAATGATATGCTTACCCGTTATAGCCTCAGTTTTTGAGAGGTTCGTCATACTAAATCTGTAGATTTGTGTGTAGTGTTTGCATTTAATTACTTGACCTTTTGACTAATTTTTCTTTTGACCATGGTATTTTTTTATTTTTTTATTTTTTCATTGATAGTTGCTGTTTTCTCCGTTGTAATAAAATTGCCTAATCACACTTATAAATTATTTTTTCTCAAATCAGTTTAGTCATACGTATTACTACTCATTCATGTATAGATTTTTAATATAATTTTGCTATTTTTTTTTTTTTTTATTTATATTATAGGTGCCATGTTCTATGTTATTGGTTGGTTGTCTCAGATAAAATCCTACCAAATCAGAGAAAGAAATACAATGTTAAATTGCTCGACTACGTGAACTTATAAGCTGACGATTTTTTACATGTCTATTTAAAAGTATTTCTTCTTTGGTCGTTTGGTTGTCTCATACACATACAATATATTTTTTTATACCTATATTGTTAACAAGTTATATTTACCTTACGGGAATATCATAATGGACTGGCACAGTGTACTCATTAGGAAATGGACATTTAAATTCGCAAGACAACATTGGAACTGGTGCTTCTGTTGCTATCTCCTGTTCAAACTGGCATATACTCTCATCAGGTGAGACAAGTATGAATGGTTTTCCATCATGTGTTAATTTAAAGGCTCCCTCTTCAATATATTTTGTGTTAGGATAGTAAATTGGTAAAACTTTGCTCACAAGGGTTGCAACAGCATGAATCTCAGATAACGTGCCATGGTCCATTCTTGTCTGAATTTCCGCAGGAATTCTTTCTTCAACATCTTTTTTCTTGACTACCTTATCATGGTGTTTCTGAAGATTTTTCAGACTGTCTAATCCTAGTCCTTCAAATAGTTTACTTCCTGTCAATCTAAATTCTTTTCTTTCATCAAACCACCGAGTAGAGCTTTGTTTTATGAATCTTAGTTGATTGCTCATATTTTCTGACAAACTTTCAGTATCTTTGAGCGATATCCATCAAGCAGCCTCTTCAGTATTGCCTTTATCTGAATCATGATGGACTGTACACTGCTGATAGCCAGTCTTCGACCGCCTCCTTTAAGAACTTTTTTAATTCAAATTTTTGATTTTGATATAGAATTCGAAGATCCTTTATTCTAATAGAAATAATTCTAACAATCTCAGTAATTTGGACTTTTCTATCCTCCTTATTCATATTATTCCAAATTTTTTTCAGTCTTTCAATTTCTTGAACTTCTTTTTCAAGACGGTCTTTTAAAGATTGAAGGGATTGTTTGTCCTCGTGACCGAATAGATCTTTATCTCCGTGTAAAGCTGACAGTCCAGGGGCTACTTTTTTCCCATCAACTGACAATACATACGTTTTTTCAAGTGGCATAAAGTTCAAGGCTTGTGTGATAATTCCTGGAGTAATTTCTTTTGGAATGTTTGTTTCGAACGCATCTAAATTATTTACGGAATTGACGCTTGGAACAGCAAAATTAATGCTTGTCGTCAGGGGATCAAAAAGACCTTTCGAAGATGTCCCGTATATAACCTGACCGATGGACTTTGCTCCCGACATAAATCGTAAAGCTTTTCCGTGAAAAAGTCTATACAGTATCTTCCAAAATTTCATTGATTCCTCACTGTAAACCATTTGCGTGGTGTTATCTAAGGAAAACCATTTTCCGACATCGAAAAGCAATCTCAATGCAATGTTAAAAACCGGAAATCTGCCAGAACTGATTCCTTTCAGAAGTAAACAAAAAACCTCTCTCAAACCGGCCTTTTGTAAGGTGTTTAAAACTGAAGGAATTATTGCTATGATTTCCTTGACTATTCTTTCATCCCTTGACGGCGAGAACAGCTCTTTTCTTTTCTTTTTGTGTCTTTGCTTGTAAGGAGCTTTGGCAAGTTCACTATCACTCCGATTTGCCGTCAGTTTGAAATTAATATTGTCGGGGTTGATTTAATTTTTGTATTGTCTAATACGGATGTTCCCGTTAACTTAAATCTTTTTGGAGGATGCAGCCAAAGTCCTTTCTTTTTCCGTTTTACAGTTACAGCTCTGTAAAAGACAAAATGCGAAATTAAATCTCTGAAAGGATTCGTTTCCATAGAATCGGAAAAGAATCTTTTCCAGGAAAGATAGAAAACACGACCAATCGGAAAAGAGTCGTTTCTCTAGATTTTATTTAAAGTCGAATTTTGTATTTTCCAGCTAGAAATAATGCACAAGGAGTTTCGATGCGATTAGGAGTGTATAAAAGATTGTCAAAATGTTATTTCAGTATAATTTCATTCATCATATCTTGTTATAAGAGTGTCATTCACGTCAACAATCTACCATGCCGCTTTCCGTGGGACAGTTTAAATTATGTAGACAATTATATTACTTCGGTATGACGCAAATCTTGTTTAAAGTAATGATTGTATTATTCCGTGAGATACATTAAAAAGTCCAACATACCTCTTATCTTTGCTATTGTCCATTTCTAGGGCATCCACCTAAGCATCGTTGTAAATAAAACGCTGAAAGGAAGCGTTCACTGATTCGGAAAGGAGTCAAGAACGCCGATATCATCGGAAAGGAAGCGTTATGAAAAAACACCGTGATTTAATGTTTAAGGATAATTTCAGTAGACTGGCTTAAATTTATTGAAACACCCCTTGACTCGGGACCACTTACTATATAAAGTTTTCAATAGATGCTTGCCCTATTGTTTGTCGACCTCTGTATGTCATTTTTTATTTATTGTGTCTATTGATGATTGCTGCCTCAATGATGTAGGCCTATACATGGCACTTTTTTTTAACTTGGAGATGGGGTCTTGAAAGTCACGAGTTTCCTTTTTCTGTATGTTTCTGTAGAAAATCAAATTCAAAAACATAAACCAATGCAAAACAGTATGAAAGAAAGTATTGCCCGTAGTTATGATCGGAAATAATATAAGTACTATCCCCTCGTATTATTCACCTGCAACACACCGTATATTATTTTTGAATGGAATATGTTATGGATTTTTCAATGTGAATCATCGCATAGAGAAATAGAGAATATTATTATACCTCAGTATGTTTTTTTTTTCTATATAAAAAAGAATGGTGCCAGTAGAGTGTGTCTCCTTTTAGATCTTTTCTTGTTCTCTTCTAACGAATGCAAAGAAATTGGGTGTTCATTTCGGATTTTTCTATGTGAATCATCGCACAGAGAAATAGAGAATACTATTATCGACTAGATCCCTTAAACTACAAAAATGATTGTCGAACACGCAGAGAACATTGTTTCATCAGTTCATTCTCTATAATTTAGTTGTGTATACTGTGGTATACGTTTAGTTAAATTCTGATCACTAGAATTACTTCTGTTTAATCCGGAAAAGGCAGACTTCAAATACAAAACACTGATCCCTTTAATAAAACTTCAAGATGGACACATATGGTGCAAGCATGGATACAAATACTGAATAGTTTCATGTACCGGTAAGTAAAACAAAAAGATCTGTAAAGGGTTTATAAGAAATCTAATTAAGTTGATGTTAAAAGTTGACGAATATTCCTATACAAGCAACACCATCTCCTTGAAACCATACTGCAAGTAGAAATACAAAATCCGTAACATCTCTCTAAAGGTTGACATTAAGTCACTTCCCATTGTTTTTCATTAAATGATTAAAACTTTATTATCATACTTGTACATGAGTATGAATAGGCTAAATATAGATGTTATGAATTAGGCCGTTAGTTTTCTCAATTGAATTGTTTCACATTTTTCATGTCGGGGCATACTATGGGCGACTATACGGTATGTGTTTTTCTCATTGTTGAAGGCCTTACGGTTGCCTATAATTGCTTACATTCACTTCATTTCAACTTTGGTGGATAGTTGTCTCAATAACAATTATACCACATCTCTTTATTTTTATATTGTAAGTATGAAATATTTGTCGCTGAACTAAATGACATTCAATTAATTAAT
This sequence comes from Mytilus coruscus, assembly GCA_017311375.1. Lineage (NCBI taxonomy): Eukaryota > Metazoa > Mollusca > Bivalvia > Mytilida > Mytilidae > Mytilus > Mytilus coruscus. Next base: position 62,699,316 of record CM029599.1, read on the forward strand.
CGTACATTCAGTTAAGACTTCGGAGGTAAAATCATTAAATAGCTTTATTTAATGTAAATTAAATATTTCGTCTATCAACTATGTGAAGACGACGGAAAGTGCCCGTCCATAATACACCATATAAATTGTTAAATGACACGAATTAGAATTCATCCTAAAATGTTTGTAAAAATGTTTTCCTACAGGATTTACTCAAATAAAATAGTCTAAGTTTATGAGATGTATGTATGTAAAATAGGCAGTTATCCTTCCCTCTTTCATGGCAGGACCTCAGCTAGCAATAATAAAGAACACTTTAAAACATCGAAAGTAGTATAAAACTTGGTCAAATTAGGCTTGTGAAAACTATGAATAGGATTTTTGTTTATCAAAAGTTATGAATTTGTCACTTATCAATCAAACACTATTTGCATAAAAAGAACTAAACTAAGATTAGAAAATGACGGCTTGTAAGATGCATTGGGAGTGTGTATTTTAACAACAATGTCAGGGAATTTCTCTTGAGTTCCATGTTTAAAATGAGTGTATATTTTATACATTCTTTTAGTATTTACCGAGTTCTTACTTTGTGTCCTCTTGGGATTCTACCATGGGTGGACCGAAATGTCCGTTTTGGACTGAGAAGGTAAACACATACAAATTACTATCTGAACATACGTAATGTGCGAAACTTTCTAAAGCATTTTCACCACATAGTCTGACGAATATGTCGTAAATGCAGTCAATAAAGTGTTTTATATGATGTAAGTCTGATAAGTTACGATGCAAAAGCGGCGACCCGGTGTTGATGTTAAATCATCTTGTGTTTCCAGCAGCTTTTATAATGTCATGGATATCACGTCATTGCTTCAAAATACACTTAGTTGACCGATGGTCAACAATGTTATAAAGCATTAATTATTTATTGTAGTTAGGTTGCAATGTTTTGATTTACAATGTATACGTATTGCAATATTGATGAAACGACATAACATGTCGCCTTGGCATCAAACCCCAAACGAGATATATGTCGGTTTGGCATCAACATTCAAACGACATATATGTCGCTTTGCCGTTAAGAGGGCTAACTACATGGTAGACATTTTACTTTCACAATCATATAGATTTGTTATAGATTTAGTTCCTTGGTAATGTTATGACGTCACAATAATTTGATGTCACAATAACATGACGTCATAATATCTTTTAATGAACGAAAGTCTAAGTGTATGAAATAAGATAAATTAAAGTCATTCTTTTTTAAAGTTGACCCCAAATGGCCTAATTGTATTTAATTTTTGCATCCACTGTGCTTCAATATATCTTCTATAATTGGCAGATTTTTCGTAAATTTGTTGAAGAACTTGAACTGTCATGTCCTCTTTAACATGGTCTTTCTGGTTAAAGTGTTCAGCTACAGCTTTTCCCCTGTTATGTCTAATATCTGCTAGGTGTTCTTTGATTCTTTCATTGAGGGATCTTTCTGTTTCTCCTACATAGACATAGTGGTCACATTTTCCACAGTGTAGTCCATAAACAAGGTTTACAAGTTTACATCCATGAATGTTGTCTTTGAAAGTGAATGTCTTATCTCCAAGTACAATGTTTTCTTCATTTCTTTCAATATTGCACACTTCACATTCTTATTTACATGTTTTGTTGTTGCTGTTGCTAATCATGTTTTTAGTGATTTTATTTAACTTCCCATGTACAATTATGTCTGCCAAGTTCCTATCTCTTCTGTAAGCTACAAGCGGTGGTTCTGGACATATTTCTTCCATAAAGTTACAATTATGTAAAATATTGATTCTTTTTTCACAATGTCATGTATATCTGGTAGTAGGTCAGTATAGGTAATAACAAGAGGTACACGTTCTGTTGTATTTATGATTTTTGTTTTTCTTTGTAACAGTTCTTTTCTATTTAGGTTGTCTGCTCTTTTCAGTTGGTTTTCAATAAATCTTTCATTGTAGCCTCTTTTTCGCAGTTGTAATTTAAGTTCTTGTCTGTGTCTTTGATAGTCTTCTTCGCTTTCACAAATTCTCCTCAATCGTAATGCTAAACCATACGAAATTGCCTTTTTTACATTTTTTGGATGACATGATTTGCTGTGGACATAGATATGTTTGTCAGTTGGTTTGGTGTAAAGATCTGTTGTTATTCTGCCATTTTTAATTTTAACAAGTGTGTCTAAGAATTCAATTTGATTGCTGTCATATCTCAGGTCAACTTTAATTTTGTTATTAATCGAGTTTGTAAAATCCATAAATTCTTTGTTTTTCTTCTCCATGCGTCCAAATTCCAAAATCATCATCAATGAACCGCTTGTAAAATAATGGTTTTCTTTGGATTTCTCCAGCTCTTTGTCCCATTGTCGCATATAAGTACAAGCAAATTTTACCTAGTTTTGAACCTATAGCCACACCTTCATTTTGCACAAAATCTCTGTCCATCAATTTGAAGTTATTTCCTTCTAAAACTAATTTTATCATTTCTAGGATATCCTTGGTTGGCATTTCTTTATCTTTTCTGGTGTCAAGAGCTTTTTTGCATGCTTTCAGACCTTTTTCTCTTGGGATAGATGGGTATAATTTTACTACATCAAAACAAAACAATATGCTGCTTCTTGGTATTGGCTGTTTAACTTTTGAAAGTTTAACTAAAAAATTTGTAGTATCCCTAATATAACTTGGTGAGTTGATAACATAGTTATCTAATTCCTTCTCTGCTATTTCTGCAATCCTTTCAGTGGCAGTACCTATCCTGTTTACGATTGTTTTGTACGGTTTGTTCTGTTTGTTGATTTTTGGATTGCCTTTAAATTTTGCTGGATGTGGATATTTTGGTACTAAATAAGTTTTCATTTTACCAGAAATGGATCCTTCTTTTTTCATTCTATTTACTAACGATTTCACCTTTTTCGTAATTTTATGTGTTTTGTTTTCTTCCGTCTCAGAATAAGTATCATTGTTTGTTATTTCTTCTTCTAGTTTATTAAAATATTCTTCTTTGTCAATAACTACTATTCCTGATCCTTTATCTGCAGGCCTTATAACTATATTATCATCTTTTAAGATATCCTTTAGAGCGTTTTCTTCTTTCTTTGTAAGATTAATTAACTTGCGTTGTTTGAGACCATTCACGACATCTCCCTTTACTACTTCTATGTAAGTATCTAACCAGATGCTTTTTCCTGGTTTTGGTGTAAATTCTTTATTTCTACGACGTTTTGTACTACATTTTGATTTCTCTTTAAATTCATTTCTGTTGTAAAAGTATTCTTTTAGTCTCATTCTTCTTTCCCATTCTGTTAAATCTGCTAAAACTTTCCCAATGTTTATTTTCTTCTGAGCAGGAATGAAAGATACATGTAAGCCTTTTGATAACAGTGACATGTGTTCTGTATTTAGATTTTTACTTGACAGGTTAATGACTAGGCAAATTGTATTTGTGACTCCCTTTTCTTGTGTACTTCCTTTGTCCTTCTCAGGTTGATGATTAATTGATATTTTGTCTTTAATAATATTAGTTATTTGGTTAAATTGATCAAACCAATCTACATATTCATTTTGTACTTCTCTGTTCTTAACTGTGTCCTCTTGTTCTTGAATGTTGCTTGTTGTAAGAGGAATCTGCTAACATATACATTTTTTCTGCTTAAATCTTAATAAATTAAAATGATTTTGTAGATGTTCAATGGCTATCAATCTTTCATTATTGTTTGTACTATTCATTGGAGAATATTACATCCATGCAATTACTCCATCTATTGTAGTTTGTATACGGCCGTTTACGGGACGTATTATGGTATACCGTTGTCCGTCCGTCCGTCCGTCTGTCCGTCCTTCTGTCCGTCCGTCCGTCCGTCGTCAACATGTCGGACAATAACTCAAAAATGCTTTAACCAATTTGCATGAAACTTTGGTGAATTGTTTATATCTATTGACGTGAGCTCCCTTTCATTTTTTATAAATTTTAGATTTTACGTTTCCGAGTTATGGAGTTTTATTCATTAAAAAAGGGGGATTTTCCAGTTTTCGGACAAAACTCAAAAACACTTTCACCAATTTGCAAGAAACTTTGGTGAATTGTTAATATCTATTGACATTAGCTCCCTTTCGTTTTTTAGTAATTTTAGATTTTACGTTTCCGAGTTATGGGGTTTTATTCATTAAAAAAGGGGGATTTTCCAGTTTTCGGACAATAACTTAAAAATGCTCTGGGCAGTTTTCATGACACTTTGGTGAATTGTTTATATTTATTGACGTAAGCTGCATTTCAATTTTTATAAATTTTAGATTTTACGTTTCCAAGTTATGGGATTTTATTCATAAAAAAGGGGTGATTTTCCAGTTTTTGGACAATATCTTTAAAGTGCTTTGAGCAGTTTTCATGAAACTTTGGTGACTGGTTGATATCTATTAAGATAACCTCCCTTTAGTTTTTTCATAAATTTCTGATATGACATTGAGAAGTTTTAGATGGTCGAGTGGTCTAGGGCGCTGGACACTGTGCAGGCGGTGTTGCCATCGTATATTATCATCTTATATTAGTACCGTTGTACAAATCTTTAGACTTATATATATATCATATATATATATATATATATATATATATATATATATATATATATATTATACAAGTCTAAATTGAAAACAACGTTCAAACCTATGATTGCGTTGGATAAAAACCGCAATTTTTATACGTGTGCATTCAAAACAAATTTCTTGGTAGAGGAATCTAAATACAGCACAAACAACATTTTCCAAAAGACCAAAAGGTGAAAAGTATATCTTAACACAACGCATTAGACTAGCAGGTCGAACAACGGATGTTCTTAAACACTGCTGACTGACATGGCGATTGATATATTTATATATATATAAACATATATAAAGTGCCTAGAAAATCAACCTAACGATGTTAGAGTAGATCTGTTTCTTTACTTCCTAACCGACCGGGGCTGGAACCTGTACTTTTTATTTCTAACTTCTACGTTAACACCGCCTAGCATATATATGTTAGACTCAGATCGACGTCCGGTCTCAAATCGACGTCTGTTCCCCAAATCGACGTCCAAATCTGACGTCACATTCTCAAATCAGTGTCCAATATTTTGATCCTCTAATCGACGTCCAATGTGACGTTATGTATTGTCAAAACGACGTCCGATCGATGGCTGTTTCTCTAATCGATGTCCAATATCAATAAATAATAAATTACTGCACGTATACTATATGTAGCAACATTCCAGCAGCGCCTGCATACGGAGTAAATATCTCCCAATTTATACGATATTCCGGGCTTGTATTTCCTATCATGATTTCCTTGATAGAGGACTGCTGCTCACAAGGAAGCTATTAAACCAAGAGTTCCAAATGGTGAAGTTGAAATCATCCCTTCATAAATTTTACGGACGCCATCACCAGTTGGTTGACCGTTATGGAATAACCGTTTAACAGATGCTTTCGGATATGTTCCTTATGTCGTAACTACAAAACCCTTCCTTTCCACGAATGTGACCTACCGAATTAGACTATTTACCGGATTTGTAATAACATAAGCAACACGACGGGTGCCACATGTGGAGCAGGATCTGCTTACCCTTCCAGAGCACCTGAGATCACCCCAGTTTTGGTGGGGTTCATGTTGCTTAGTCTTTAGTTTTCTATGTTGTGTCATCTGTACTATTATTTGTTTGTTTGTCTTTTATTTTTGGTAATGGCGTTGTCGGTTTGTTTTCGATCTATGAGTTTGACTGTCCCTCTGGTATCTTTCGTCCCTCTTCTATACATGTAGATGTATAAGACTTTGATTGATTTTGGAACATTGAAATACGAAATAAAAGATGAATTTTGGTCTTGATGATTTTTTTTTATAACAACCCAATTTTCAAACAGTTACATACTTTCCATAGAGACTATTTTCAAGCCGAAATAGGAAACAGATGTATTGATATTCATTTGCATCAGGTTGATTTCTATCCGACGCAGCATTATCGTTATTAGATTGATCTCTATTTATATCATCTGTATCGTTTTGTCTTTATGTAAAGCTGTTTTAAGAAACTTATTGTCTTTATACATTTCAAATCGTAATGACTTAGTAGACGTCTGAGAAGGAACAGCACAGTCAGTTACATCTCTTCCCACTAACATCGATAAATGACAACAAGACAACCACCGACATCTTATAACTTATACATGTATATTAATATTTATCTTGATAAAACTATTCCAATCGATCTACGTTGTCGATTGTCGTTCATATTCATATTGATAAATGCCATGTGAGTATACGTCAATGAGAAAACAACCCAACGACGAAGAAGACCAAACGACATATATATAGAGGGCAACATTCAGTCTTCAACAATGGACAAAATAAAGAAGTACAGCCAACCGTTTTGAAAGTATTAGAATTCGGATTCTGTAAGATATTTTCAACAAATTTTACTCCTGAAGTGAAACATATACAAAATAAATTGGCATTATGTTTTAATGTTGTGCTGTTACACCACTGTTCCAGGTTAGGGAGGTTAAGCGCTCACAAACATGTTTAACCCGCCAAATTCTTTATGTGTATTTAGTCCAGTGTTGTCGTTGGTTTATGTCTGTCATATTTGTTTTCGGAATTGTTTTGTTATAAATAAGATCGTTAGTTTTCTAGTTTGAATTGTTTACATTTTCATGTCATGGCCTTTTATACATGTAGCCGACTTTACGGTATGGGTTTTATCATTGTTGAAAACCGTAAGCTTGCCTATAATTGCTTACATCCACCTCATTTGAACTCTAGTGGATAGTTTTCCCATTGGCAGTCATAACACATCTACCGGCTTATTTTTTATAAAATCTCTTAAATTTTAAAACTGATATTACAACCTGTATACATCGGTCATTTAATAAAGTTATGCGTCATTGCGGCAAATCCATAGAACGGACGTCGATTAGAGAAGCCAAAATTGGACGTCGATTTGAGAACAACAACAAAAAAAGTCGTTTAGAAGTGTATACAATTGGCCGTCGATTTGGAATCTTTTATTGTGACGTCAGATTTGGACGTCGATTTGAGGAACGGTCGTCGATCTGAGTCTTACATCTATATGAGTACGTCTGAACCAGTGACAACTCTACGTCAGATTTTATCTATCGGATCACCAGTGATAGTGATACAAGGCTGAAAACACATTCTGTATACATAATTCGTCTAAATAACAGCCCAACAATGTTAGATCTGTTAATTTGCGGAAGCAAATTTTTTGTTCTTTCCTGGCCGGGATTCGAATTTATGCTACTGAGATATCGTGACACCAAATCACCTTGCACTATGCCTTATGCGCTAGACCACTCGCCCACCTACGCTCGACAAAAATCAAGCTTTTGGTGGCCGGGTGTTACCTTTCCTCGTCAGTTTTTATCTAGCGTCGTAACACAGTACATGATATATAAGGCATGAAGATGGAATATTACATATCAGCTTAATTATCTATCGTAGAGGATCTTACAAATTAATGTAGGATGCAGTCACAGACATAATTATATTATTAGTACGTCTGAACCAGTGACAACTCTACGACAGATTTTATCCATCGGATCACCAGTGATGGTGATACAAGGCTGAAAACCCATTCTGTATACATAATTCGTCTAAATAACAGGCCAACAATGTTAGATCTGTAAATTTTCGGGGCAAATTTTATGTTCTTCCCTGGCCGAGATTCGAACTCATGCTACTGAGAAATCGTGGCACCAAATCACCTTGCACTATGCCCGACGCGCTAGACTTCTAGGCCACCTAGGCTCGACAAAAATCAAGCTTTCGGTGGCCGGGTGTTACCTTTCCTCGTCAGTTTTTATCTAGCGTCGTAACACAGAACATGATATATAAGGCATGAAGATGGAATATTACATATCAGCTGAATTATCTATCGTAGAGGATCTTACAAATTAATGTAGGATGCAGTCACAGAAATTATTATATTATAAGTACGTCTGAACCAGTGTCAACCCTATATCCCAGTAATATGAGTTCAAATCCCAGCCAGGCAAGAACAAAAAATTTCCTTCCGCAAATTTACAGATCTAACATTGTTGGGCTGTTATTTAGACGAATTATAACTATTTCTGATGAAGGATATCTGTTATCCGAAATATTTATAGATAATTACATTTAATATTTCCTTTTTTGTTATTGGTGTTGTTCAACATTTTCCAAAAGACCAAAAAGTGAAAAGTATATTTTAACAAAACGCATTTGACTAACTGGTCGAACAACAAATGTTCTTAAATATATATATATATAAAAGTCTAAATTGAAAACAACGTTCAAACATATGATTGCGTTGGATAAAACCGCAATTTTATACGTGTGCATGTAAAACAAATTTCTTGGTAGAGGGTCTAAATACAGCACAAACAACAATTTCCTAAAGACCAAAAAGTGAAAAGTCTATTTTAACAAAACGCATTTGACTAACAGGTCGAACAACTGATGTTCTTAAACCCTGCTGACTGCCATTGGCGATTTCCAAATAAATTGATCACCAGATCTAACGAAATGGATCTTAATTTTAATTTGATACTAAACAGAAAACAATAAACTTGTGGAAAAGATGGTATACCACAAACATGAGGTGCAAAATTTGTACACCATATATATATATATATATATATATATAGGAAAAAAATACAAAACCGAACTACCTAACCGAATAAATAAGGAAATTATAATTGAAGGACTTCGGTTTATTCTTCAGAACAATTATTTCATGTTCGACAACCAAATGTATCGCCTAAGTGGCACCTACGTATGCCTATCTAGTAATGGGATACCTCGAGATCCAGATTTATCGGAGATCACAACGAAAATTTGGATATTTCTTTCATGAATTTTGATGGAAAATTGGAAAAGATATTTAGATGACTGTTTTATTTTATGGAAACACAGCTTAGATATGTTAATGGAATTCAAAGATTTACTCAATGAAATAAACGAAAACATTCAATTTACTATGGAATACAATAGCAACCAATTACCTTTTTAGACATTCTTATCATAAAAACGGAACCAACATAGAAATCGATATTTTCTATAAACCGACTGATTCCAAACAATATCTACTTTTACATCATGTCATCCAAAACATACTAGTGTCAATAAACCATATAACCTAACTAAACGCATATGTACTATCATTTCAAATCCAGAATTAAGGGATACAAGATTAAATGAACTAAGATACATGCTCTTGGACCGAAAATACCCGAAGAGAATAATTAATGACGGTATAACTAGAGCGAAATATTTTAACTTACAGGAATTACGAAAAACTAAACCGCATTCAAAAGAAAACGTGTTACCGTACATTTTACTCACAACCCGAGAAATAATGAAGCTTTCAACAATTTACATAACAATATACCATTTTACAAAACGACCAAAGGATGTTGAAACTATTAAATTCACACAAAGTAATTAAAAGCAAACGGCAACCGAAATCATTAAAAACTGTTGACTCGCGCAACAGTCCAAACTGTGTGGACGACCATATTGTGAATCTTGTTTATACTTATACGAAGGAACAGAATTCGTCTTTAAATCCGAACATATTTTCAAAATCAATAACAGTTTTACATGTGCAACGGAAAATCTGCTATACATCATCACTTGCAGGGGTTGTCAAGAAAATTATATTGACAAACCGGCAACACCATTAGAAAACGTATGACAGTACATAGACAGCAAATTCGAGTGCCGAGCACAAGAAAAATCCCCTTAGCGAACATTTTGATAGATGCGCTGGATCAAATCATCAAATTTCTTCATTTTTCCATTTTATCAGTGTTCAGATAATACAACGGAACCAATGAGAATAAATAAAGAAAATTATTTTATTAAGAAATACCATCCGAAATTAAACAGGTGAACCGAGAATCTGGAAGGCATTTCTTTTTAATTATGCACTTTCACTTTCGTTTTGTATAGTACCTACGTTGTACTATATTATGACGTTCAGGACTAAAGGATAATGTCGCTAATAGACGTTACCCCTGACGACGTCGCCAGCAACCATATCCTTGAAGATATGTTAAACAGTAAAACCGGTAGGATACTATGGAGGATACTATGGAGAACATTATGAACAATTTTATATTGTAATAGACAAAATGTGAATATTCATATTTAATACAAATATTTGGTGCATTTTCAGCCTTATTTTTTCCCTATTTTGTGCACAGCGTGAACATATATATATATATATATATAAAGTGCCTAGAAAATCAACCTTACGATGTTAGAGTAGATCTGATTCTTTACTTCCTCCCGAGCAGGGCTGAAACCTGTACTTTTATTTATAACTTCTACGACAACACCGCCTAGCATTGCACAGACACCTTATCCCCTCCTCTAACTAAATCAGCTTTCGTTTCGGGAGGTGTTACCTTCTCGTAAGAAGTAACAAGGATATCTGATACAATACACGAAGTATTCATTTAGTGTTCAGAAATTATCATCTACTCATCTCTTCTTTTATCCAACGCAATCATAGGTTTGAACGTTGTTTTCAATTTAGATTTGTTTATATATATATATAGTGCCCAATCACGAGACACCTCTTAAGAACAGGACATACATAATATCACCTTTCAAATAACTTGTTTAGACGTACTTATCAAATGATTATTTCTGTGACTGCATCTTACGATCCTTTGCGACAGATAATTTAGCTAATCTGCAATCAATTCCATCTTCATGAGTGGTCTAGAGCGCTGGACACAGTATACATATGATACAGTACACTACCAAAATATAATATATCATAAGCCTAAAAGGGTACAATATCACAACCGCATATTTGCGTTAGCAAAGTTTTGTTCTTCCCTCAGCTTGATTCGATTCCTTGCGTCTGTAACATCGTGACAACACCGCCTGCACCACGATGTCACAGACGCAAGGGTTCGAATCACGCTGAGGAAGAACAAAAATTTGCTAACGCAAATTTGAAGATCTGACATTGTTGGGCTAAATTTGAGACGAATGATATATATATATATGGTGTTAGCCCTGTATACCCACGTGTTATCCGATGGAGAATGTCTGTCATAAATTTGTCATATGTTTAGACGTGTATTGCCTAACAATATAATTTTAACACACTATTTAGTATGTAAATATTAAAATGTTAAAAATATTTACGATGCGATAAAAATGAACGCAATATTTCGCTAGACAACGAGCTTCATCGAGCGTGCATCTATTTGTTACATTGTTAGGCAATTTATAATTTCATTTGTGTAATTGTATTAATCTTTGTACTGATTAACCCACACTCAATTAAATTTGATTATTATATGTTGCTATTTATAGGCACTTATATATAAAATTGAGAATGGAAATGGGGAATGTGTCAAAGAGGCAACAACCCGACCAAAGAGCAGAAAACAGCTCAAGGCCACCAATGGGTCTTCAACACAGCGAGAAAATCCCGCACCCTGAGGCGGGCTTCAGCTAGCCCCTAAACAAGAAAGTATACTAGTTCAGTGAAAATGGACATAACACTCCGAATCATATAAATGAACTAAAATTTAAAAAAGACATACAAGACTAACAGAGGCCAGAGGCTCCTGACTTGGGTCAGGCGCAAAAATGCGGCGGGTTTAAACATGTTTTGTGAGATCTTAAAAATCTCACATATATATATATTTTCAATTTAGACTTGTATATATATATATATATATATATATATAACTCGTCTAAAATCAACCCAACAATGTTAGATCTGTAAATTTGCTTTCGCAAATTTTTGTTCTTCCTCGCCGGGATTCGAACCCATGCTACTGAGATATCGTGACACCAAATCGCCTGCACTGTAGCCGTCCCGCTAGACCACACGACCACCTGGGCTTCATAAAATGAAGCTTTCGGTGGCCGGGTGTTACCTTTCCACGTCAGTTTTAATCTAGCGTCGTACTACAGTACATGATATATAAGGCATGGAGATGTTATTTTACAGATCAGCTAAATTATCTATAGTAAAGATTCCTACAAATTAATGTAAGATACAGTCACAGAAAATAATTATGTTTATAAGTACGTCTGAGCCAGTGACAACTCTACAACAGATTTATCCATCGGATCACCAGCAGTGATGGTGATACATGGCTGTTTACATTATGTAAAATTGAGAATGGAAATGGGAATGTGTCAAAGAGACAACAACCCGACCACAGAACAGACAACAACAGAAGGTCACCAATAGGTCTTCAATGCAGCGAGAAATTCCCGCACCCGGAGGCGTCCTTAAGCTGGCCCCTAAACAATTATATATACTAGTTCAGTGATAATGGACGTCATACTAAACTCCAAATTATACACAAGAAACTAAAAGTAAAAATAATACAAGACTAACAAAGGCCAGAGGCTCCTGACTTGGGACAGGCGCAAAATGCGTATATACAACTCGTCTAAACATCAACCCAACAATGTTAGATCTGTAAATTTGCTTTCGCAAATTTTTGTTCTTCCCTCGCCGGGATTCGAACCCATGCTACTGAGATATCGTGACACCAAATCGCCTGCACTATATACTTAAAATTGAATTCTGCGTCCACACTAGTAGAAATATAAATAAAGTTAAATTTCAAAATGCTCGTAAAGTCCTTTAATTTTCTACATTTTTCTCCAACCGGTTTAGTACGGATTGATAATTTAGTCTTAGATGCATGATTTTTTATTAGTTGTTAGTGGCTTTGAACTAGCTGTCAGATAACTGCGAGTACTCTCAGATCTGTTCCTAGTGTCTTTTGTTGTTGTGATGTACAAGTACCCTGCCACGTCCACTTGTATTTTGTCCATCTGATGAGTTAAGCCTTTTCAACTGATTTTATAGTTCGTTCTTATGTTGTACTGTTATATCACTGTCCCAGGTTAGGGGAGGTTGGGATCCCGCTAACATGTTTAACCCGCCACATTATGTATGTATGTGCCTGTCCCAAGTCAGGAGCCTGTAATTCAGTGGTTGTTGTTTGTTTATGTGTTACATATTTGTTTTCGTTCATTTTGTACATAAATAAGGCCGTTAGTTTTCTCGTTTGAATTGTTTTACATTGTCATTTCGGGGCCTTTTATAGCTGACTATGCGGTATGGGCTTTGCTCATTGTTGAAGGCCATACGGTGACCTATAGTTGTTAATTTCTGTGTCATTTTGGTCTCTTGTGGACAGTTATCTCATTGGCAAAAATACCACATCTTCTTTTTATATTAACACATTAGTGATAATCATGGATGATAATGAATGTAACTAACGGTAACGTAACGTCTATATAATAAGTCCGTAACAATACATAAAAGGGACGTAACCCTTACAAAAGTAGCGTCTTATCTGTTTAGGTTTGGTTTGTACTTTTGGATGAACATATTTTCTTTATTTATTCTCATTTCTTCAGTAAATTGGTCGTCACATTGGTAGAATGGGAAAACATAGTACTTAGGTAATTTATTGGTAGCGCATAAATCCAGGTGTTCACTAACGTTAATCATCCTAGTTTCTTTATGTCTGATTTGTTGACGGTGAACTGTAAATCTCTTCCGTAAAATGTATTTGTGGAATTGGAAACCGAACTGTAATGTCGATCGTTCGTACATTTGAGTTTCCAAACGCCATCACTAAATTGGCTTAAGTTGGGGCAACGTTTGTTCTCATGGTTGTACCAGATATCTGCCTGTAAGATTCCCCGTTGAAATTGAAGTAGTTATTTTGAAGAATAAATTTTATTCCTTCAATAATGAATTTCTTCTCTATCCGATCAGGTACTTCGGATGGAAATTTTTCAAGCCAAAATTCAATAGCTTTTAATCCATATTCATGTGGTATGGTGGTATACAGATTAACTACATCAAAAGAAACCATGATACTATCTTTGCTAACTGTTCTGGGAAAATGGTTCAACATATCCAAGTCATCTCGAACAAAGCTTGGTATATGTTTAAGTATTGGTTTCAAAAGAATATCTAGAAAATTACTTAGTCTATGTGTTTCACAAGAAGGACCTGCTACAATTGGTCTCAATTTAAGATCGTTAGGGTGTGGTATATTCACACATACTGACGTTGAATTTTTACAAGATTCCCTAATAACATTACTTTTGTGGATTTTCGGAAGTCCATAAAAATTACTGCTTTTGCATTTAAAATTTGTAAGGTAATCGCATTCTTTGTCGGTTAAGCCTTTTCTTAGTAAGTGAATACAGGCTATTAATTTGTTTTTTATTTTTGACTGATTGTAGTTCTTTACTTTTTCATAATAAGTATTGTCCTGTAATAAGTTATTAGCAATATTTATATAGTAATTTAGATCCATAATCACAACAGCACTTCCTTTGTCTGCTTCTTTGATTATCATATCTTTGTTATTTTTTAATTTGTATATTGTTTCCCATTCCTGACGACTTGTATTTGGTCGGCATTTCGGACTTTGTATTTCGTTAAAGGGAAAATTTGTTATATGATCACAAAATGTATCTAATGCTTTGTTTTTACCCTTTGACGATTTATAAGTACTTTTATTCCGGACAATAGATTCATCTCGGTTCTCTTTATCAAACAGTTCTTCTGTTAAACGTAATTTTCTACAGAAGTTTGAAATGTCATCTTTAACCTCATTATAGTTTGATGTTTGTGGGGTCGGGGTAAATTTTAGTCCCTTTGAAAGTATTTTAATCTCTTGTGTTGATAATGTTAAGTTAGAAAGATTAATTAATCTCGGTATCTCACATTTTGTTTGTTCCATTGAGTGTCTCTGTTTCTCTCGCCTGGTTCTAAAAAAAACTTTCTCTTAAATTTCGGTTTCTTTGATATGTATTCCTGTTATTATTTTGACTCTCTGTATTATCGTCATTTCTTTTATAATTACTATTACTTTGTTCATATTTTTGTGAACGTTGTTGCTGGTTCTGTCTAAAATTATTAGTTGGACTGTGGTTTCTATTTCCCTGCATAAATCTGTTTCGCTGATTTTGCTGATTTTGGAAATTGTTACGTCTAGAAGTTGACGAACTACGGTTTCTGTTATTGTATGTATTTTCTACATTAACATATTTGTTTTGATACTTTGACTGTTTGTTAGTCTTTCTATTAGGCGCTTGTCTAGCTGCTTGGGCATATGATTTATTTTCAATTTTCTTGAAAAAAGGATTTTCTGAATTATATTCTTGTTTAAATTCAGTTTCGTAATTATGAAACCAATCGTCACTCTTCTCCCAGCGTTGTAGGGATGATATTTCTTCATTTTCGCATTCTTCTTTCCAGAGTTCAATGGTATTAGTCTGTCGGCCCTTGACCAACCCTCGTTGTGGTCTATGATAGTGATGGTAAGGTTTTTGAGATCAGCTTTGGCGTGCCCAGGTGATCTCAAATGACGACTTACGGGGAGGTCGGGCTTGCAAGTGTAGTCACTTCGATGACCATTCATGCGTTTGTTGAATGGCTGTTCTGTCTCGCCAACATACTGCATGCCACATCGACACTGAAGGAGGTATACAACATTCTGGGTTTTGCAAGTTACATTGCAAAATATAGTGTACACAGACCCAGTGGAGTGGCAAGTAAATGTTTGAGTATTCAGTATTTGTTGGCAAGTCAGACATCGTCTGTTACCACACGACTTGCACCATCCTGCAGTTGAATAGCTTTTATTAGAGGAGACATCAGCTCTCACAAATAAGTCTTTCAGACTTGCTGGTCTCCGAAAAGCTAAGACAGGAGGTTTGGGAAAGATCTTAGATAAATTAGGGTGCTTGGTAATAGTTTGCCAATTGGCATGGATCAAACGTGAAAGGTCAGTAAAGGCGGGATTATATGTTAAAACAAATGACACTATTTTGCTGCGCCCTTCTGTTTGTATTGTAATAGGTCATTGCGGCTGTTAATGTTTGCACGTGCAAAACCCTTATCTATGTCCCATTTGGTCCAAAATCCGCGAAGTTCCTGTAACCGTTTAGTGACAGCCTCCTCAGAGGAGCAAATCCGCTTTACTCTGAGAGCTTGACTATAGGGGATACTTTTTGTACAGTGTTTGGGGTGACAGCTTTGGGAGAAAGGTACTGATGTTTATCTGTAGGTTTACAGTAGAGGTCTGTTGATATGACACCGTCCTTTATAGATGTAGTTGTGTCTAAGAAAGATATTTTAGAGTCGGAAATTTCATATGTAAATTTAATTGACTGGTGGGCGTTGTTTGCATGTCGGATGAAATCATCTAGTTTAAGTTGGGATTCAATCCATTCCATGTCAACATCATCGATGAAAATATATATACCACAATTTATTAATATATGTATGTATACCATAATTTATATATCCTTCGTTTTCTTCCCTCAAAGAGATTCGAACCCTGCTTCTGTGACATCGTGGCAACACCGACTGCATTGTGTACGGCACCCTAGACCACTCGACCAACTAGGCTATATAAAAATATAGCTTTCGTTAGTCGAGTAATGCCTATCCTTGTCGGCGTCATCTAGGGTTGTAACACAGTAGAGTGTATAGTGTCAAGTAGATGGCGTACGTTTCAGATCAGCTATGTTTTGCCTGTCGAAAAAGATGATAATATTACTTACCATGCCGGCACATCGAATTTTAATTATATTATATACGTCTAAACATGTGACAACTTAACGACAGACGTTCTCCATCGGATAACCCTTGGTTATAGGTTGTACTTTGTAAATACAGATGTTTCACAAACCACGCCTTTTGTGGAGATATATAATATTCATAGATATTTTGTTTTGTTTACGTACTGGTTCCCAGATATGATCTCTATGTTTCATCTCATAGAGACATAACTTGGGAATGTTACCAGTATAAATACACATGGATAGCGTCGAAATTGAATTCTGAGGAGGACCAAAAGTGAAGGCAAGGGTAGTACAGAATTTACGATAAGTTTAAACTCCTAGAAGTTCGGGGCATATAAATGTTGAAAATATGTCGCACAGCCCTATATTTTGACCTTTGAAAAAAAATTGTAGCACATATGAACTTTCCATTCCAGGATATAATTTTTACGAAACGTCATAGTAAAAGTGGCACAGTTTTAGCCGTAAAAGGAGTTCCTATGGGAAATTGCATTGTTTATATATACAGAAGTGCAACCTATATACAGGGTTAATACCATAATGTTTATATGCTTCCTCTCAAATGTAGTTCAACAATGTTAGATCTGCAAATTTGCTAGGCTTTATAAAATATAGCTTTCGTTAGTCTAGTATGAATTACTATGACGTTGTTTAGTTAAACTAACAGGCATGTACCTGTTTATATATCGTCTCTTGAGAGATGACTTAAAAATAAGAGACAATTTCGAGGGTGGAAATTACTATGCCATTGCTTTGGTTAAACTAACAGGCCTATATAAATTGCAATCATTCATAAGTCAATGAAGACGAGACAACCTCGCACACAAACAAAAAAACAGTCGACAAAACTCCATTCTTTAATCTTAAGATTGAACAACACGTCAAAATCCGGGGATAAGAAAAGATGCACGGCAACGGTAAGCCTTTCCTTTTATCACTAGTGGCAAATATCACCGTTGTTTCTAAAGATTTCTGTTTTAATAATCTTTCTTAATAAAAAGAAAGATAACGTCAGATACATGATTAGATCTACAATGATCTACAGTGTTATTATGCTGTAAATACTTGAAACGTTTTGTTGAATTAGATGTTTATGCTGTGTGTTCATGAGTTATATCGGAAATATCTTTAAAATACTTTAATAAATATTTAAAAAATATGAAAGCCTTCATATTTTAAACACTGTCTGTCAAATATTCAATTAATCTATAACCTATTATTTTTGCTGATTTTTAGATGTGATAGAGAGAAAGGGTGTTTAAATACCGCTTTGCAGACAATCAGTGAGTAACTCATCATAACTCTACAAAAATGGACTTACTAATAATTTTTTCATATAATATAAAAAAGATTTATTGATTTTTTTGTTTATTTGGCTTTGGAGAGAAAAAAGTAGTGTAACCTGTATTTCGGCTTTTAATCGCCAAGGAATTGAACAAAACAATTCCAAGGTTGTTCTTCTTTTAATCAACTTTTATTGATTTCAGACCTAAGTGTCCTGGATAAATCAAATTATCTCGTAAACCCACCATTTGTTTCTTAAAATGTCCTGTACCAAGTCAGGAAAATGGCCATTGTTATATTATAGTTCGTTTCTTTGTGTGTTACATTTTAATGTTGTGTTTCTGTTGTGTCGTAGTTCTCCTCTTATATTTGATGTGTTTCCCTCAGTTTTAGTTTGTAACCCGGATTTGTTTTTTTCTCAATCGATTTATGAATTTCGAACAGCGGTATACTGCTGTTGCCTTTATTTAGTCATCCATCGATATTGCCTTTTTTTTTTGTCAAACTATTTCGTGGAGTATCACTGATATATTTCTGCAAATAAAGACATGTGAAGACTGAATGGTAATTTGAAATCTTAAAATCACATCATTGAAAAGACTAAATTTAAGACGAAACCAGAACAAAAATTCAAAAACTATTGAACATTTGTGTTTTGACTGTAATGAAGTCATGAAGTCATAGTAATAGTATTATTCATTGTTGTCGTCGTCGTCGTCAGCATTCCGGTTCAGTCTGCTTAAGTTTTTAGAAATCAATAACTTTGAATTTCACGTAACTTGGGAAGAATTTTCTTCATTATCAAGAGAATTAATATCTTTTGATTTTAATTGCATCTTACCTTATTTTAATGAAAGATGGACTTGTTTTATTTTCCAACACCTATTTTTTGCGGGAGTATTCCTGCCACTTGAGTTATAATCTAACCAAAAATATATTTTGCATCTTTTCAGAATGTCCGATTGGTACCGTGTTAACTGGAGGTTCAGTTTGTGAAGTATGTCCAAAACCATTCTTCGGAAATGACTGTATTTACAGATGTACTTGTCTGCATGGGCAAATGTAGGTTAAATATTTATCTACATGAATTTAATAAATCATTGTAGAGTTTACGTTTGTTTGCAAGAAGTGTACATTTGACATAAACATTTTGTTTTTATTTTCTTTTCCACACAGATAGTTGAAGCATCTCAGAAAGTAATGTTTTTCTTTACAAATTATAGCTATGTAAATGCATATATGGAATAATGTGAGGTTAAATAATTGAAACTTAGTCAATTTTCAGCAACACTTTCAACCTAGAATACATCAATACTTTTATCCATTCAAACCAGATAATTAACATTTTTGCAGGACATTCCATAAATAGTGAGATTAAGAACCAGCTATTGGCTTTATCGTAGGTTTTGCCCCAGATAACGCGAATTGAAAACACTATTAATCAGTCAGTCCTAAATTTTATTGATATTTTTCTCAGAGTGAAACCAGAAAAGTCATTAAGAGGTCAACATATGATCTTCAACAATCTTTTTCTTTTTATTCAAACCTGCTACTACAATATTATTTGAAAAATCATTTAATTTTACATTTCGGAGTTTGTTAGTCTAAGGTTAACACATTTGTAGCGGGTTATCGCCGGGGAAGAGTGGGGGTCGTATTGCTTAATCTTTTTTTTTTTTCTGTAGTGTTTTGTTAACTTATTTTGCTTCGGCAATGATTTTTGAATCGATTGTCTGTTTGATGCATTTAAGATATTTCTAAGGATAATATTTATTCTGTTCATTTCTTAGCAGCATGTTTTTTTTTTTTGTTACATGATAGGGTGATTCTGTATAAAACACAAATTTGAAAATTACTGATGACTAATTTACAAACAAAACCTGTGAAATATCAAACTACATTCAACACAAATCATTTGAATTGTTGCTGTAATGTCTAAGCCTAATGAGTGTAACGTAGATAGTCCCAAATGATGATACTGAAGAGGCTTTAAAATTACATAACTTTCAGTGTCTTACGCGTGTGTTCTAGATAGCATTGTAGATAGAAAGAATTACATTGTAGCCTATTACTTCAAATTCATGTTGGTTCCGTTGAACTTAGATTCCTGCTTAGATATATAGCCAAGAGATATGAACTAACTTTTATTTTAAATGGCATACAACGGCCACTGTTCAAATATTTATCAAACAATATCATAAATAATGATTAATCAGTAGCATTATCGTGAATCACAAATGATCAAATATAACTTTAGCATGGTCTAGTATTGATCAGTTATAACTTTAGCATGGTTCACAAATGATCAATTATAGCTTGCATGGAATTAAAATTCATAAATTAGAACGATCGTTACAAAAAGCGCCCTTTACCACAATTCTTCATTATCAATACTGAAAAGTGACCTTTAAGTATACTGCTCCTGGAACAGAAGCTCAGTAACGAATTTTAAATTTTATTATGTGAACATGGTGCAAGATTGTTGCCTTTGTGTTTTTTTCTCGCCACGTGGTCATATGTATTTAATAGAACATGCAACCAACATCATGAAATAAAATAAAACGACACAACGAGCCGTGATATCATTGACATAATATGTTTAACTACAGATACCAATCCCTTCTTTTTGAAGGCGAAACATTAAATCAAGATACGAAAATTATTACACACTAGTATAATTGTATGACTGAAGTTAACCAAATATCATTACTTTTGTTTTTTCACAAT
The DNA here is from genome assembly GCA_017311375.1 of Mytilus coruscus. Taxonomy (NCBI): domain Eukaryota; kingdom Metazoa; phylum Mollusca; class Bivalvia; order Mytilida; family Mytilidae; genus Mytilus; species Mytilus coruscus. The sequence goes on from CM029599.1 coordinate 62,719,947, forward strand.
CTATAACAAGGCATTGCATTAAACTTGCACTTATCTGTCCATTATTATCATTGTTATAATTTTTGAGCACTAAGATAAATTCCTTGAGAAATTATTAAAGTCTTTAAAACAATATTTCCTATGTAAGAAGGATGGTCATCGCCTTTTTGGATAATCCTGTCCACTCCACCTCATTTTAGGGTAATTCATACTTCTTCCAATGGAGTTATTACATAAGAAACCAGCAAAAATGATATTTACGGCAGCAATCCGGTGTAATGACTAAGTGTCTTGGCAGTATTTGGGATAAAATAAGCTTAATTTTGAGAAGTATTTCTAAACTTTTATACAGTGATGTCATAATTTGTAGTCTATAAAATTTTGCATCTTGCGGGAGCCAATGCTGTTTTCCACACAATGCACAAATTAAAAATCCAATCAAACAGTTATATGTTATCATTGGTAATAATTCGTCTCAGCCCTAGCTCCTTCACCTTGCCTCTAGATGGTACGATTTTCCGCTTCAAAAGATTCGTCTTAAAGAGCGGTGTTTTTAATAGCTGCATTGGACAACTTGGATGTCCGTTTTCATTATATGAATATCAGAACCTTTACCAGTTTGATCACATATTGAGCGTTTTAATTGAAGCATAATAAACCTGCCCACTTTAGTTTAACTTAAAATGTTTTGCCAATTATTGATATTATATTCTGCACTTGGCCTTATTTTGTATCAACTAAATCTAACTCTGTGAAGGCCACGATAGGCGACTGAAAGAGTTGCCGCGAAAATCAGAGCTTCATATTCAGAATAACAAATCGACTGCAGGTTATCATAGCAAATATAAAGCACATTATACGAGAGGGAGGCAGCCAAACACACACCAAATAAACTCTTTACGAAATATTTCAAAACTCTGTAAACCCGTTCTATATGACTGTATCGTTCGTATTTGAGAATAGTGAAGCATCTACCAGACGGCCATTTTCAGACAGGAAATACAATAAGCTGCAGAAAAGAGTGTGGCATTGATGTAGGTTTTTACTTATGGTGCTCCAGTGTGTAATTGTGTCACTTTTATCGTAAAATACTTTGAATTCATTACTATTCGTGGAATATCAAATTTAGTGGATTTCGTTGGTATAGGTTAACAACAAATTTTAATGTAAAACGAATTCAAATTTTTTATATGTTTGTAAGCAGACTTTTGTGCAAAAACACGAAATCAAATATCCACGGAAATACATTTTTTTTTCTTTTCTTTTTTGTGTGACCCGGACTTGTTTCAGTTAAATCGATTAATGACTATTGAACAGCGGTATTCTACTATTGCCTTTATTTTTCCGCAACCCACCACTAAAATGGTGCACACAAAATAAGTAAATCCACAGTAGCATAAGTAACGGACTTCAAACAACACTCTATTTGTACTTTTTTAAACGAACTATCGTAGTGCATTTTGTTTAACACAAAAGGACGAACCCATAAGAACAATAAGAAACCCAATAAAGCATAAACACTCACTAGATAATTTGACCAAAAGCAATATTTATACTATAAACCAGTCATAATATACATGTTTTATTAGTTTCAGTCTTAGATAATGCAAAAATTTAAACTTCAGGTAAAATCTTAACTGTGTGCATGCTAAATGACCAAAAAAGGCTGAAATATCTTATTGTAACTATTTTTTGAGGGCTGTAATTTGACACCAACATAATTGTTACCTAAACAAAATGATGTAACATAATTACTAACAACAAATGTGACCAATTTTCATTGTAATTGGTATGATTTCTAAAAATTGAATTTCACATGCCTTTCAGTAATAGGTATAAAACCACCAATTCATAGCCCTATTGCTTTCTATGTTAAACTCTGCAATTTCAAGCATTAATGGCTACTTTGTCTAAAGTTCAAATAAAGTGGTAGTTATTTCATGTTAAAACTTTACCTTATTTTGACTTGTGCTGAAAAATTCAACATACCTTTAATTGCATATTACAGCGTACAGGTTCCCGGAAGTTTGATAGTACAAAAACATGTACTTCTGATCTGAACAACAGGGCAAATATGCCCTTCTATTAAAATTTATATACGTCTTTATTATTCAAAAGAAACTTTCAACAAGGGGTCTACAGTGATCCCAAGTCCCCAAGCTTTCATTTGATACCAAAACTACACAAATATTTCACATATTGACAAAGATACAGCTATGCATAGGAACTATTTTGTTTAAAATATGTACTACTTTCTTGTATGTCCTTTCCGACCGGGCCTGAATTAGTGGTTCTATACCAAAACAGATTTATTGCACAATTGGAGAGCTATAGGCTATCACCAAAAGCACCATTGGCGCTGAAATTGTTGCGAACGTCTTGTTTTTATACTGTTATAAAGCAGAATATACACAAAGCCAAGTATAGAAAAACATCTTTCCAAGTTCTTGAATTACACTTTCAGATATATTGATGATGTTTTGTCACTCAATAACCCACATTTCAGTGAGTGCTTGTATCTTATGTATCCCATATGAACTTGCAATTAAGGATACTACCAGAACTAGAAGCTATGTGTCATATCAGATCTTTCCCTCTATATTGACACAAATGGACGACTTCAAACTAAAATCTATGACAAACGTGATGATTTCAACTGTCCAATTTTCAACTTCCCATTTCTCACAAGTAACATTCTCACTTCCAATTGTATAGCGTTTACATATCTGGCTTGATACCTTACGCTCGTTTATGTTCACACAATACGGATTTCATTAGGCTGGGTTTGCTTCTTACACAAAGACTGCACAACAGAGTTATAAGGAAGACTGATTGAATCGTTTTACTGTCCACATCACGAATTGGTCGGCCGATACGCTATGTCTGTGTCTCAACTCACTAGCAACATTGTATCGCAGTATTAGATATTTAGATATTAGAATAGCCGTCTAATCTGTAATTTTACTGATTGTGACATTTTGAACGAGTATGCATTTACATCGCGGGAGATGTATGCATAGCAGGAGACGCACTTGCTTTGGGACAAATATTGAGAGAGCCTTACAAAGATATAAGATACTTTTTTATACCTTATAGCAATATCGTGTTTTTCCCTAACCTCTGATAAATTTTCTTGTGTTCTTGTGGTTTTAGAAAAACCATGTTCAAAGTGTCTATTTCTAATCACAGAAAAGTCATAATGCATAAAGATATATCCTCCGCTAAGGATCTCCAATATTACTACAAATAAGTCAAAAAGGGTCAATGATATGCAAGCATTCCTATTCTGGTATGGAGGAGATCGTCTAAAACATGTTCAATCGATATTTTGTCTGATTGAAACCTGCCGAACCACTCGACAATGAACATCCAAATGGGAGAATTTCTTTAAATATACCAAATTCATCCGAATGCAATATCAGTTATCTAGGTCTAGCGACGATATCAATCGACAATAAATGTGCCCTCTTTCCTAATTAACCACTGTTGAGTCTTATATAGGCAAAGCGCGCGTTTTGCGTAACAGATAATAAGCACTTATAGTACAAAGAACCTTTTGAAAGGATGTGCATCACACATGTTTTCCCATTGGATAACTTCAATCCTTTCACTGCCTGGAGGTTGTTTTTAGTTACAACCCTGTCAGTGAAAAGCTAAGATTAGAAAAGGATTGTCAGCCTGAATCTCTTTTATAACTTTTTCTAACTCAGCTCCATGCTGCTTTGCTGAAATATAATTTGAACAGATAAAATATTGTGAAGGACCAATGTTATTTACCATAAATTCATTTGTAAATCTATCTACCAATATGTTTGCATAAAATCCATTTGGATTGAAAAAAAAACAACATTTTAACAATGCCTTAATTACCTTTTACATTTTATGGGTATCTTTCCTAAATTCATTACCCTGTATTCTTCACGAGACTAATTATGTGGACCCATTGTTCCTATAATTATTTTATGTTGATCATAGGTTATTCAAACCATATCTGCACATCTACTTGGACCCAACTTGACATTATAAATATACTTCAGTAAACCCTGTGTGCTGCTATGGTGTGCTCTTGTGTAAATGCTAGTATGGATTAAGATGCCGTCAAGTCCTGCATTGATATCGGATAATTTGTCCCCGATTTTTGCTTTTAATTAAGAATTATCAATATTACATACTTTTATTGCTAGGAAACTTATATGATTTCTAATTCTGCATACTTCTCTTTAATAGTTTTGTCTCTCGCTTGCTGAAAAAGGCAAACCAATTGTTTTTCATTTAAACTTTTATTCGGAGCAATGTTGTCATTAGCATGGTGCTGTTAGTGATATTTATACATCACATTGTTAGGTCTGTGCCAAGGATTGAGCTGGAAGTAGGCATCCTCTGAATAGCCAAATTTGCTAGTTTAATCTGGTACTTCCATTCGGGAACGACCTGTTTCAATTCTGGACTAAGGGTAGCTGTCTGCTAATGACAAAATATATGATCTTTACAACATCCAATCCTCCAGTAATTTTAAGTTTCACAGGCTGATAAATGTGTGCAGACTTTCATTTGACAGCTGTAAACTGGCTTCTAGATTTCCTGGCCATTATTCCCACTACAATCTGAAAAAATGTGTAGAATTAACAAATCCTTTTTGAATTTTCGTGTGTAAGTGTGTGCGTTAGTTTTTAATTGATCCTCTATATTAAGCTCAGTATAAAAATAGTCTTCGCCACACCAACAAATGTATACAACAATAATATTTGTTTTTAAACAAATGCACTTTTTGCAATTAAATGTAATATTATTCCAAATTCCGAAATGTGAATTCGATTTTATCAAAAACGCAGTCTCAACTATGTACAGACATCTTCAAATTCAAATTCAAATTGCGAGTGCAACTACACAAAGTTTAAGAAATCTATCCCACATGAGGATCGATTGACATATTATCGTATCTGATGAAGGTTATTCCAGAAAAACAAATGATATCCAATCAAAACAAAAACAACATACATGTGCTTTGAATGTCTGTTTCCTTGTATCATCCGACTTTAAACTGACCAGCAAACAAAATCGGATTTCAGTTAAGTTTGATGTCATGTGATTGTATAAATAAAACAAAGTATTCTCCATTGTCAAATTTCTATTAAAAAATGTTAGAAAATTATAAAAAAAACAGTACAGTATAGGCAAATAAGATCAAAATGAATATGTCATATTCGTTTATATTAATTACAATCTGATTAAAATACAGATCCTGTGTCCAAGCTTTTCTTACAAGGATCTGAAAACGCTCCATTCTACTTTCTTTTTAAAGACCTTTTGAGGTCCTTTCCTTTCGTCGGAATAATACATTCCTTAAAAAATGAAAGCTGAAATTTCATTGGCTGATGTGAATAATTACCAGAACCGAAAGTAAAACGGAGTGTTGTCAAATCCTTGTAGGCAAAGCTTAGACTCAGGATCTGCATTTTAATCAGATTGTATAATCCAGTATACTATCAAAATTTAAAAAAAGTTATTCCAGCCATAAAGGTCTTTATTATTATTATTTTCAAAATTGTTTTTTTCTTATTTTCAAAAAAGAAAAGAAAATTCATGCTCAGAAGGTGTGCATTTTGCAAAGATGCTTTATAATTTTATTCTGAGAGAATTTCTTGGTAAAAGTTTTCAGGGCCTCTTTGTTTTGTTGTGAAAGTCACCATGCTAAAAGCATGAAAAGCTTGCTTATAGTCTTGTAGATTATAGAAATATTTAATCAAATAAAGGCAAAAGATATTTTTAAATATACTTTTTCGGAAACAAAACATAAAAAAGATTTTTGAAAACATAACTTCAATTTCCAAAATCATCTATGAATATATGTTTGTTAACTCATAAACTGATATAAAATCAATAATCAAATCTATAAAAGATCAGCATTTTTCATGGGTGTCCTGTAATATTTAAATACGTGAAGTCACATGGTACAATGAAACAGAAATGAAAAGCACTTGTATTTTGTTTTTGTTTTGATTGGAAGACTGTTAGACTATTTATACTTAAATCAACAAATATTGAATACCTCAAAAGTAAAATTAACATAGAGACCTAATGGGTAAGAAATTATTTGTCAGATTTCGTATATATCATATATTGAAATACATCAAGAAAAAAATATTGATTTGAAAAAGGATTTTTAGAATTTTTTTCTGAAAATATTTAGAAGTCAAAAGGACTATAACGATATACGAACTCCTAATGAAAAACTGGGCATACAGGGTTATTAAGAAGAACGAACGGAATTGACATTATACAAGAATTTATCGATCCCATCATGAATTCGTTGACCGCTATGATGTTTCGGTGTCTCAACTCATAGAAGACATGTTTCGCTGTCTAAGATCATTAATTTGATACCAGAATATTTGTTTATTCTGTAAATTTACCGATTTTGTTCTATTCCTTATTGTGACTGTTGTCTGAATTTGGATTCGTATAGTGTGTGAGGTATTCATAGCAGGAGACACTTTCAGCTACAGTTTATGTGGTCCTTCGTGCTTTGATTCTTAATGTGATTTGTATACTATACATGTATTTGCATTCACGAAATTTGAACATCGGCTTTTCCCTCTAATTCAGTTTGTTATTGTAGAAAATTAACTGATCGTTTCTCGCATCATTCAGGTATTTGTTTTAAATCTCTGTTTGAAGAAGCTTTTATAGAATTAGAAGACCATTGAATTGTATCTTTTGTGATTTTTTTTTTTATTTCAAATACTTTTTATAAAGAAATTTTTTCTTGCTTTTTTAACAAAATTATGTATTTTATTGGCCAAATATGCTTGTTACATAGTTGCATTAAGAGTCGTAGCTACTAACGATGTATCCTGTAATATTCCACTGATTACCCAGGTAAGTAATCAGTTGTTGATGTGTATTTATATACTGAAATACAAAGTTGTTATGCATTATGTATCAATCTATTTATTGTATATGATATCGAATATACAAAAATGACACTATACGTACATGGTGAATCAAATAAAATAATACCTATTTAGTTTCTATGTCGTGATCAATTATTTGTCTCATGAATAAAAACAACACAAATTTAGAATTGGCGAATTTTTGTCATGGCTTTAATTTTACAACCACATCATAACAACAATCATATTTTCAAGAGGCCAAAGAATAAATCATTCAGTGACAATATAATTATTTTTTTCTTTGATTCAGTAAAGGTCAACCAGCACTGAAGAGGTGGTAACTGGGCTTCCAGCACCTAAATAAGATAAATTCCGCCATACACGTTGATTGTTCAAATGGATCACAACACCATCCATCATATGTCATAACGATCAAATTATTCTTCAAACCATGACAATTTGGTAAAGACTGCATACAAAATCTGTAATAATAAAAAATATCAGCAGCATACAAATTATTTTTAGGGTAGGTGTGGTGGGTTATTTTGTCCATCCACTCCTTCAAAAGTTTGTTAAACAATGAAACAATGTCCGAAACAACTGGTTTTATTGTCTAAATTCCCGCCTTTGAATGCACGAGTTAATTGCGTATCGCTTGTGTACAGAAAAATATATAATATAAAACCGGTTTAATATGTCGCTTGCAACAATCAAAACTTTAAAAAATGGAGATAAATCAAATATCTATCAATTCAATAAATAAACATATTGATTAAATTTCATTATTGTATATGATATCGAATATACAAAAATGACACTATACGTACATGATGAATATGACATACAATTAGTTTCTATGTCGTGATCAATTATTTGTCTCATGAATGAAAAAAACAAAACAAAAAATTTAGAATTGGCGAATTTGTAATGGCTTTAATTTTACAACAATATCATAACAACAGTCAGATTTTCAAGAGGCCAAAGAATCAATCATTCAATGACAATATAATTATATTTTTCTTTGATTCAGTAAAGGTCAATCGGTACTGAAGAGGTGGTAACTGGGCTTCCAGCACCTAAATAAGATAAATTCCGCTAAAGTTAACAAAACTTGTTAACATCGCCAGATAAATTTATCACCCTTAAAGCCGATGACAAATTATTTTACAACGACATTAAATCAACATAGCAAGTCAATTAACTATTCAACATTAAATCAACATAACAAATGAAATAGTTATGCAAATGTTTAACCAAAATAAATAATTCAAAATTGTTACTAAAGCAAACACAAACTTTTTCAACTTTCATAGTCTTTCAAATGTTTGGTTACACAAGGCAACAACTAATTCAATACCTAGTTACTCAAGTATAAGTAAATAACTAATAAATGGTATGTCCCAAACTAAATTCAGTATAACAACTCATCAGGATATAATGTCCTGAATGGATGGTCAATAAAAAGTTCAATAGCAGTTTGGATGGTATTGATAAAAATATCATTCCCCAAAAAAGACAGATGAACACCATCGGCATCAAATAATGCTTGATGTTTGTCTTCAAAATCCAAATGTTTAATTGATTTACAACCTATTTTACTTATGTAAGATCTAACTCCTCTATTAATGCGACGTCTAGATTTTTCAATCTTTTCATTATTTATAGCACCACTCCAATTAAGACGTGGTAAAATAAAAGACCAAATAATTAACGTATTCGGCATCATGAATTTTAAATTATGAAAAGTACTTCTCATATTAAACAACAAGTCACCATTACAACAATTACTCAGATCATTTCCACCACAATGGATTAATAAAACTGATGGGACTCCTCCAATTCAATACAGCATCAATTGTTCTGTCAACATTAAACCACTTCATCCCAGACAAACCCAGCCAAATTATGTTGTAACCTTTTTTTATCGAAGTCTAAATTTGTTCCTGTTGGTCTGTTTTCGGTGTGTTCTGATGCCTTTTTTTTTATTATAGATGAGTCAATAATCAATATGTCTTTCATTTCTGAAAGATTTTAATTAATTTATACGAATGTATCGCTTGAATGAAGAGGACCTCCATCGACCCATGTTTTTTATTTCTTCTTCAGTTTTTCCATTTAAAAATGCATGTGTTGCTGCACCTTTTCTGAAGGAATGGGTATTTAATCTCTTAACATCATAATCAAGAAAATTTAATGTGTTTGTAAGAATTGAATGAAATTGATATCTAGTCATTGCTTTCCCATCCAAATGACAGAAGTAAGGACCGTTGTGATGTGGTCTTGATGAATTATAATTTGAGAGTGTACACATCAGACTACTGTTTGATTTTATAGCCAATGTAGTTGTCAAACCTCTTTGGTCTGTTTTTGAAAAACGAATAGTAACATAAATAATGTTTTTGTTAAAATCCATTGTAACATCATCCTTTTGCAACACATACCCCATGTCATTAACAGATCTTATAGTAATTTCTCCAACTCTAAGAAATGCACCAAATGCTAATGAAAATGCTGCCCAAAATAAAGTGCTTTCACATTTAGAAAAACAAACTAGTAATAATGCATTAGGCATTTTTGCCATCATTTCAGCTGTTATAGGTTGCCTGGTGTCAGGACGTGAATACAATCTGTCAAACTCAGTCAATATTTTTAATCTAAAAAGATTGTGTAATGTCTTCAAAATTGTCCGCTTTCGATTTCAAAGACAAACCAGATATATATGACCTGCAAGTTGATGGTGAATAATTATTTCTGGATAAATAAGCTATGTATTTCATCATGTAGTCAAGACTAGGTGGCCAAATAATTGGTAATTTGCATTCCAAAAGAAATTTGTGAAAAGACTTTTCTGCCTGTTCATATACTGCTTTTGTGCTATTTGAAAAAGCGGCATCGAAAAGTTTTGAAGCTTCTAAATCAAGAGATCCCAGAATTCCTGTGGTACTGGTGTAGGTTCTAATTCTGCTATGGGAGCCGCCTCCTTGAATTTGTCCAACTGTCCATGAGATAAAGAATCAGCTATTATATTGGTAACTGATGACAAATGCATAGCTTTAAATTGAAAATTATATTTTAATGGCCACAAAACTATTGGCCTCAAAAGTGACATTACTCGTTCAGATTGAGATGTTTTTGAATTAAGAATTGACACTACCGCAGAATTATCACAATGAAATAATATCTTTTTATTCGTAAAATTCTCCCCAAAAAAAAAGCTAATGCTATAGGAACTATTTCCAAATAAGTAATATCAGAGAGTATATCTTTTGACCAGTTGCTTGGCCATTTTAAACATGCCCAAGATCCATTCAAAAATACTCCACAACCTAGATGTTTTCTTCCTGCACTATCAGTGAACAATTCTAAATCAGGACTATTTACCAAATTAGAATCCTGAATATATGTATGCCCATAAAATGTTGTCATAAAAGATTTCCAAACTAATAAATCTTGTTTCATGCCGTTTGAAACTCTGATAAAATGGTGTGGTATTTTTGCTTGACTTAATGAACTATATAAACGTCTGCTAAATGCTCTTCCTGACGGCAAAGCTTCTGTACAAAATGCTAAGCAACCAGTAAATGATTGCATGTGCTTTAGAGTAACCTTTTTTTGACTGGAAAAGAAATCAATTCATTCCAACAACTTTGTAATTTTGTCCATAGATTTTTATCATCGTATTTGCAGAATCAATTATTAAACCAAGGTATTCAATAATTGTTGATGGACCTTCAGTTTTTTCATCTGCAATAGGTACACCTAGTTCCTTACAAATTTCATCGAAAATCAACATCAAATGCTTGCAATTGTCAGTACCAGCCTCACCAGCGAAACGGAAATCATCTAAATAATGATCTAAATTATCTGAATTTGTTCTATTTGATACTGCCCAATGTAAAAATGTTGAAAACTTTTCAAAAGCAGCACAAGATATTGAACAACCCATGGGCATTGTTTTATCTATGTAATATTTACCTAGTAATTTAGTGCCTAGTATGTCAAAATCACCTTGATACACTTTTAATAATCGAAATGCTGATTTAATATCTTTTTCCTAAAAGTGCATTTTTCCTAATTTTTTAATCATATTTGTTGCATTATCAAATGAAGAGTATTTAACTTTTGTGTAAATCTCATCTATGTAATCATTAACACTGGAATAAGTTGGGTATGACAAATGCGTTATTAATCTAATACCACCAGTCTTTTTTGATATTAAACCAATGGGTGAGCAACGTAAATTAGAGATGGGCTTTTCTTTAAAAGGTCCAGCCATTCTACCAAGTTCTATTTCGCTTTTGAAGTTTTTTAACTGCCTCATCTGGGCTTTCTTTTACAGACAATAAATTATCAAATTCTCTAGAATATCTTGGTCCCGTGTAATTCAATGTAAACCCTTGTTTAAAACCATCTAACAATAATATAGAATCAGAAAGATTTTGATAATCCATTAACATATTTTCCATTATGTCAACTTTAATTTCGATTTCGATTTTGGTGTTTTAACGCCACTTTTAAGCACCGCTTTTGGGCTATTTCGTGGCGGCCAGTTTTATTGGTGGAGGAAGCCGGGTGCCCGGAAAACCACCGACCTTCGATAGGAAAACTGACAATCCTAGTCAATTAAGATTGAGTCGAGTGCACCCGCACGAGCGGGGTTCGAACTCACAACCTCAGTGTTGACTGGCTAGTGATTACAGTAGTAACTACTTAGACCACTCGGCCACCGAGGCCCCTCAACTTTAATTGGTGAGAAACCTAAATGCCATATGTCAAACTGAAATTTCTTTTTATCTGAAATTCAAAGAAAGAAAAATTCGATAACAAACTATTTTGGGGCAAAGTTATTACCAACATTTTGATGAAAACGTCTGTTGCCAGTTTGAACTCTTGGTTTGAAAGTTCTATTACCATTACCCGGCGCCCTATGCTTGTTGCTATCTAAACCTAAATATCTCCTACATCTTATGGATGGGTGACTCAAAGAACATTTTATACATGTATGACTGAACCTACAACTATTACGAGTGCAAACTCCTTTAAAATTAAAGTCAAAGCATTTGTTAATGCGTGGTTGTTGCGTATTAGATGAAGCAATACCCTTTATTTGAAGCCATAATTCAGCATCAATTATGTCCCAATTTTTTGTAGGATTTCTTGCAACTCTTAATCTAAATTGCTGATCATACATGTACCACTTTTCAATAGTACTATCAGCTGTAGCACCCTTATGATAGCTATGTAGGCAAACAGCTGACTAGCTTTCATTGGATGTCTCTGAATCAAAACTTGTGAATAAGCTAGAAAGGCGTCAGTCCAGGTCTCAATGTTAATAATGGTTTTCTTTTTTGAAAGATTTGTTTGAGTTATCAATCTACCATCTTCATTTAAACCAAGATAACACCGCCTATCAAAATGACTACAGAAATTGCTTTTATGCATAATTGATAAGTCAATATAATGAAATTGCCAATTTTTTTCTTTAACTGTTTGGCTAATGAATATGTCAGTTATTTGGCAACATATTTGGTTCATCAAATCTTATATCATCGTCAACCTCACCTATTGGCTGGGGTACAGGTGCTAAAACTTGAACTTCATTGTCTGATTAGGCATATTCAACTCTTGTTGAACTTCAACATTGTCATTTTGCTGCCGTCTATGTGGAGGTTGTTTTTCCTCGTCCAGTTGAGGCCCTCTCCTTCTTAGATTGCGTGCTGGCGCAGCTGGATTATTTGGTTGTCTACGCCGTCTTGGCATCCTATATTTAAATGAACATTGACAATTACAATGGCATCCTCTCTTAAAATGAACATTGACAATTAAAATTAGATTTTCCAATTAAATAGTATTCAAACAAAGTAATGCTTTAATCTTAACTTTGAAGGATTTAGTTGATAATTGTTTAAACACATGTGCATAATTAAAATGTCAATGTTATTTATAAAATAAAGTTGGTTTTGGGAAAAGGGGGTAACGATAACACAATATCAGATATGGCTCTATCTGTAAGTCTTTAAAAGCAGCCCATGTAATTGTTAAGTTATTCATTCTGTTTGATGTTGTTTAATATTATCGTTTACGGTGAGGAAAACAATATCGAATACCGGTATTTAGTGTGCTAACACACCCATCATCATTGTAAACTTACGTCTAACTTGATACTATATGATTTATTAAATCACACAAGTATGAGGTCAACTTCTTATCGGAAGAAGAAGAATTAACTGATTTAATGAACTTGCATAGTAAATCTAACTATTTAAGTATCATACTCACAAAGTAGTACAAAAATTTAAAATGGCGAACTTGCCAAGACTCATTCATATAATAGTTCGATGAACATTACAATGTAATTAGCGTAAGATATATAACATTACACAACTATGAAACAATGAAATTAAATTTAACTAACTAATTTTGGTGCATACATTTTGATATTCTTTTAAAACGTAATTATTTACAAAAACGTATGAAAACATTCATAAGTATCTGAAAAGCGTAAATATTTTCAACAACTTATGTTTAATACGTTCATAAATAAGTACAATCATTGTATTTAGATGAAACAAAAAAAATATTTAACTAAAATTGAATTCACATAACATAAAATGAAAAGTACTTATCTTCAATGTGTGTTTTTTATTTTGTCCTTCCACTCCGTCAAAAGTTTGTTAAGCAATGAAACAATATGTCCGAAACAACTGGTTTTATTATTGTCTAAATTCCCGCCTTTTAATGCACGAGCTAATTGCGTATCGCTTGTGTACAGAAAAATATATAATATAAAACCGGTTTAATATGTCGCTTGCAACAATCAAAACTTAAAAAAGGGAGATAAATTAAATACTTATCAATTCAATAAATAAATTTAATTCATATTGATTAAATTTCATTAAATGTGAACGCATTTTGTCAGACTCAATAACGGATTTGATTTTATTGTTTTGTATTCATTCAATCTTTTGGTGTTTTGTATTCATTCAATCTTTTGGTTTATTCTTGAACAACAATTTGGTAAACATTTACATTTTTATTTTCTAATTATATAATAAGATGTTTTGTCTATAGAAATACCTAAAATTAATAAGAATCAATTCCAATCAAAATATTTTTCTAAAATCGACAAAAATTCAAAAGCAATTATAATTTTTTCTTTGATAAATATATTATACAGACCTTCTTTCTTCTGTTTCCATTTAAATACTTATAGTTTGTTGGTGATATAAAAAGTTTCAATCCGTATATTGTTAGTTTATTCTCTTCTGAATCATTCCTTCGGATATTTGACGGACGCCATCATGAGTTGGTTGACCGTTATGGAATATCAGTTCTACAGATGAAGACGGATATCTTCCAATATTCGTAACCACAACCCGTCCTCTTTTCCTCCAATGCGACCTACCGAAAGAAACTTAAACCAGGTTTATACTTAAATGAACAACACGATGGGTGCCAAATTTGAAGCAAAATCTGTTAACCCTTCCGGAGCACATGCTACCACACACGTTTAATGTTGGAGTTCGTGTTACTCAGTCTTTAGTTTTCTTTGTTGTGTTTTTTGACAGTTGTTTGTCTTTTGTTTGGTTTTTGCCATGGCATTGTCAGTTCGTTATCTACTTATGAGTTTGAATATTCCTTAGGTTTCTTTTGCCTCTTTTTTAAATAATGGAACATGATAGAAAACAATTGTTTTGAAATTAAGGTTTTTATCAATTCTAAAAATTTGTTATCTTGGAAATTCTTGAAAATAAACAAATTCATACCAACCACAATTTGTATCATTAAATTTTCCTGCGCCAGATGCTCATTTCGACAATTAATGTCTACTCAGTGATACCGAAGGATAATATTTGAAAAACCCAAAAGCTATTACAATATTTTCAAGGGAATCAATTTCAAATTTGAAATACAACTACCGTTAAGTTTTCGTATGAGAGTTAATATCAAGAAAAGTTCCATCCTTGAATAAAATTGAATACAACATGTTTGGATATGCTATTTTATTCTTTTCAGTTGTGATAATGTACATGGCTGTCTTGGGTCAACAACTACCACATATAGATTTAACACTACTTGTAAAGGTAGGATAGTTTGCTTTTCAAAAATTCGATAAAAGCCAGCTTACTTATAAAAACAAATCAAGAACAAAGTTGAAGAAAATAAAACAAAACATTCCGAAATACAGCCAAGGCAGTATAGTCGAATGAATATTCAGAATTTTGAGGCAAAACAAATGGTTATCCCATGGTGTAATTTATTGACTTAATTGTCCTAAACAACATATTTCTAAGTTAAAATCATCATTATTAGTATATTATTTAAGTAAATAACCACTGGCAAATCATTTTATAGTATTACATTCAAATGATATGTTCTTCGATTTTCACTTTCAATCCTAAATAAAATTGAGAATGGAAATGGGGAATATGTCAAAGAGACAACAACCCGACCAAAGAGCAGACAACAGCCGAAGGCCACCAATGGGTTGTACCAATCCTAAAAAGATTAATGAGAGACTTTTAAGACACAATACATACGTTTTTTTTATATTCATTTACATATGAAATTTATAATGACCATTTATACTATATGAATGTAAAACATTTTTATCTTTTAAAACTAGTGCAATAAAACACTGTTTCTTTTCAATAACATGTTGTTGCAGGTTTTTGCAACTACAGTAGCAACATTCTCATTATTAGATAAAAATATAAAACGTTCAGTAGAGATTTCCAAAAAAAGGACATTACTCGACATAAACAGCCTATCTAAAAGAGGGACGAAAGATACCAGAGGGACAGTCAAACTCATAGATTGAAAATAAACTGACAACGCCATGGCTAAAAATAAAAAGACAAACAGACAAATAATAGTACAGAAGACACAACATAGAAAACTAAAGACTAAGCAACACGAACCCCACCAAAAACTTGGGGTGATCTCAGGTGCTTCGGAAGGGTAAGCAGATCCTGCTCCACATGTGGCACCCGTCGTGTTGCTTATGTTATTACAAATCCGGTCTAACCGTATCTCGGCCTATTGCATTGAAGGATGACGGAGGGGAGCATATACTGCATTAATTTTTGGCTCGTTGAATACACACACTTTGTTGGAATAGATGCTATTTAAAAGTTAGCAAAATCGGCATTTTAATTCTTCACATATTTTGTTATTAAATTTGGGATGATTTTATTGACAACAACCTTTCAGGGGAATGATTTATTCAGTTACCGCTAATCAAATGCACCGACCATTACTTCGTCATTTCATTTGACCCATATATTTATATATATTCATTTAAGTTTGAAAAAATAAAAATAATGGAATCAGTGAAAGTAGGTGCTCCGGAAGGGTAAACAGTTCCTGCTCCAATAGTCACCAATGTTGTGTAAACGTTTCTCCTACAAGTAAAAATCTAGTAATAAATGGCATTCGTTAGTACCTTAAGCGGTAAATTTTCGGGTTGTGTTGAGGAAAAGTTGAACATTTGTTTACCATCCTATGCAGAATTTTAACGTATATCCAAAATTATAAAAGGCATTCATACATTATTTTATCATCTATCATTAATTTCTTGAAGGGAAAGACGACAACGATAAAGTTGTATTCTATACTGGCGTCGGTGGTTTGTTAGTGATTGGTATTCTTCTCGGAATGCTTCTTACTGGAATCAAGAATAAATGTTGTTCACGACGGAGAAAATCTGAACATAAAAATGACGAAAGGCAGTATCCAGCAGAAGAGTCAGTAGAAATGAATAGATACGAATACATTGATGAAGAAAACATTACAGATCAAAATCCAAGTATTGTTCCTCCTAGTTTGCCCGTTCTAAAAAAGCATGTACAACACCAGTTTAGTGATGCTTCAGATAACGATTACACAAATTCAAAAGATGGTCAACATGGTATTCGAATAGAAGACGAAGGGTATCTTAATCCATATCAACCGATACAAGAGGCGAACATTTATAAACATGAATATAAAGCGATTTGTTCTGCAATTACAAAAATTAAAGAAACCGATGAATATTTACATCAATACAACTCTCTGTTGAAACATGGTATGTCTGAGGGTCATGAGTACAGAAATTTGAGAAATCAAAATATCAAATCCAAGTTGAAATCCTCTGAAAGTGATGAATTTCAGTCTTTTGTCTAAAACCGATAAGAAGGATCATCACTAAATTGGTTTTGAATATGTTTGTTACAGTACCATGTTCATTTTACAGTCATTTTTTTTTTTTTTTTTCAATTTGATAAATATGTATGTTTTATCTATCAGATTGTGTTGCAGTAGCAATTGTGTCTGTATATATACTTTTCTGCTCTCATCTCTGCATAACATATTAATCAAGCAAACACTTAAATCAACCTGCTCCGAACTTTTCAAACATCTCGCGTTATTCTGAACTTTAATCGTGATACATATATTCGAATAAGAATGGCATGGCTATCATTTATTTAATTTAATGATTACCTAAACTCTTGTCATATTATATATAAAATATTTATCAGTAGTATACGAATTCAAAAAATAGTTTACTTAACTCGAAGGTATTTAACAAAAAGTCGTTGTGAAATTTCATCAAAATGATATTATGGGAGCAGCTAGGTGTCATAGTTTGACTTTTAAATTCCACTTAAAAAAGAACGTTAACAAGGAGGTTAAAAAAATCATCAATGATTTAAACCAGGTTTTGTTGCCCTCTTTTCTTTCTTCTGTAATTTGTATTTTTTTCAATTTTTCCTTACAATGATCTAAACACATTCATTGTTCAATTATACAACATAATTTGAAATTAATAGCTATACATGCTTTCCACATCCAGTTTAAACTAAAAATATTGTCTTTATATAAAATATGAAAATAAAGCATAAGAAACAGCTCACGATATAAGTAATTAGTTCCTTATAAAAAGAATAGTTAGATGGTCAACTACCATGAAAGTATAGTCATTCATCTTCGATAAAGGGACCAACCTGTGACTCGTTTAGTTCCATTCATTTATTTTGTGCAATTATATAAGATGATTACCTTTAATTAATTTTTGGTCAACAGATATGTAAAGATTTTATGAAACTTCACATGAAAGAAAAGAATTAAAAAATACAATTTTGATTTTTGTTGTGTCGCAAATTGGTCAAAATTGGGAGATATAATTGCATTATATGTTGACAATGACCTATTTACATGAATGCTGTTGCATAATACATATTATTGGAAGTATCATATTACTGTCCTTGTATAGTGCACCCAAACAATTTTTAACAATAATACAACAAAATGGAGTAGCTCCCCTTTTATCATATTCCTTAAGACAGACCACTGTGCCTATCTTCCCACTTATTGCAGGAGAATGGTAAACACAGATGTCACTTTATCTATTTTGTATGGTTGTTTGGTACTTCCAATAGCAATTGTTGTCCTCTAAACCTCATATATTTTATAATTTACATTAAGGAACATGCTTATTTATTTGTAATTGGCTTTGAATTAGCTTTCAGTAACTGCGAGTGTTCTTAGATAAGCACTTCGTTTATTTAGCCTTTTGATTAGTTGCTTTTTTGCGTCGTGTCGTTCTGATAAGTCAAGCCTTATTCAACTGATTTTGATAGTCTATTATTATGTTGTGGCTGTTACATCGCTGGCATAGGTTAAAGGAGGGTTGAGCGCTCGCTAATATGTAAACCCCGCCATATTGTGTATGTCACTGTCCCAATTTAGGAGCCTGTTTTTAGTTGTTGTCGTTGTTCGCTGTCTATCATATTTGTTTTCCGTGTATTGTTTTGTACATAAATCAAGCCGTTGAGATTTTTCCTTTCAATTGTTTGACATTTTGTCATTCGGAGGCCTTTTATAGCTTATTATATTTAGGGTTTTGTTCATTGCTGAAGGCCACGTGGTGACTTACAATTAGTAAATGTACATCATTCTGACTCTGGTAGATAGTTGCAATCATACCACATCCTTGAATTTGTATAGTGTTACTTGATGTTCAATGCGTATATATTCTGCACAATGGGCCGATAAATGAATATGTATATTTTAATTAGCTTGAAAT
Source organism: Mytilus coruscus (assembly GCA_017311375.1). Lineage (NCBI taxonomy): Eukaryota > Metazoa > Mollusca > Bivalvia > Mytilida > Mytilidae > Mytilus > Mytilus coruscus. Next base: position 62,738,886 of record CM029599.1, read on the forward strand.
GTGACGTCTATGTACAAAATTCATAAACAATAAAATGCTACAAATTAGTAAGCGAGTGACATTTTTCAAAGGGACGCTTAGTTAACAACTTTAATGCACCCACCTTACATATGGCTTTATTATATATAATTCGAAATTTTATTATCTGTACTTTCTGTTTTGCGCGGTCGTCATTAATTCGAACTGTGCAATTTTCGTTGACTCAAGGTCAAAGATCAAGAATGAACATTCCTACCTTTTGCAACAATTAAACAAAACGCCTTTTTCTGGTTCTGATATTATATATTTTTTTCTAAAATCCTATTAAACTTATTAAACAGAATACCATAAATCCAAATCAAATGCAAATTAAAATGCTAATTAGGGAAATATTTAAAGGAAATTGCAATTCTTAAAAATAAACATTCAAGCCAAAAAATGACTTACATGTCCCCGTCTTTCCACCAACAATACGGTAAGGTCCACGTTTAATGGTCGCACATTTTCTCTAAATTTTGAAACTGATATCACTTGAAAAACTAACAGTATTATATATTTACTCACATGAAACAAACCGGGATGTGGTATTCAGTACGTAGGTGAAACTGGACGATATTTATCTAAACGCACGCAAGAACACCTTTATCGTTTTAAAACTAAAGACCCCATAAATTCAAAAGTATCATTTATCAACACCTTAAGAAGCACAATCATCCTTTTAAATATTTAACAGTTCAACCTTTAGAAGTAGTTAATAAGCAGCCTGGAGAGTCTCATTCAAAATTAGTACGATCACGAAAATAATTGAATTAAATTGGATTAAAAATTACAGACAGTCTATCCTCTCTGTCTTAATGACAATATTATGGGAATTGGTAATATATCTAAAACAGATTATGTTAACATTTTGGATATAGTTTCTAAAACAGTTCGTAAAAACCGTTCTCATGGGCGTAGAATAAATCGCAATCAAAGAAAATTTCGTAATAACAATACAAATATTTCGGATCTAATTTCTATTTCAAAAACAACGGTAGACACTATCTATTAACCAAGCTCTGTTCTTTGCCTGTTAATAAATTACATCAAATTTTGGAGAAATGCAACTCAATTCCATATTGCAGTCCTAAGTATGAAATCGTTCAAATAATAATTGCATATTGTTATTCTAAATTGTTTCCCAAAATTGATCGCCCTGAAGATCACAAAAAAAACATTTTATTAAAATTAAATATGTCAATAAAGGTTTTGATTTTGTAAATATTGCCGATATTTTTAATGTTCATTCTGTTAAAGAACAAATTCCTGACTATTTTGATAATACTGAACTCCCTCTTATTTGTTATGTTTACCCGGAAATATGTGTTTAATTACAGCGAAGTGTGTAAAGATGTTAATATCAGTGACAATACACCTACCTCATGAAATTGCAGTAATTCCGAATACATTTATGGCCCCAGTTCCCATGTTATAACAGGAGACCTTAACATCGTTCGTGACCGAGAATTGAAATCATTCCTCAGTAAAGGACCTAAATATCGTCCCCGTCAATTATTAATTGGAATGAGAGTCGTAACATCATCCACGACTCACTCCGTACTTACTGCTCTAAATGGATAAAACGAGAAAAACTGACAAGAAATCATTAGATTCTTTTTAATTCGGTAATAAACATAGTTGATATACGTATTCAACATTTTAAAGATCATTTACTCTAACAACAACCATAATAGCCCAGTTTCTCGTATCAAACATAAGCTAAAAGAACTCACCAAGGAATTTGTTTTGTTCCGCTGATAAAGCTGCTAACAATATCATTATTGTTTGACGTAAATTTTACATTGAGGTTCTTCAAAGGAAATCACGAATTCACCAACATTCCAACTGACTCCATTTTCGGAAAATGAAATCTGTAACAAACATAAACTGTTAGCTACCTCTTTACAAGCAGAACCAACTACAATGAAAGTTCCAACTATGTACTGGCTTCCGAAGCTGCACAAAACTCCTTACAAATATAGATTTATTTCGTCTTCAAGCCATTGTTCCACTACTAAACTAGCTATTCTACTTACTAGTACACTTGGTAAAATCAAAAACCTGGTAATAAATTGTTCATATAAGGCTTTTGAAAATAGTGGAATTAATTACTTTTGGAGTGTCAAAATTCGTTGGAAGTACTTGATAAATTGCATGCTTATATTGGTGATTTTGAATCTGTTAAAAGTTTTGATTTTTCTACCCTATATACCACTTTGACTCATAATCTTATTAAGAAAAATTCACACACCTGATTAAATGGGCACTGCGAACATATATGTTCAAACTCTTTTAGATAATTTTTAGTAACAACAAATGAAAGAACTATGTCAATTGGACCTGCTTTGATACTATAACTGCCCTTGAATTTTTACTAGATAACATTTTTGTTCGCTATGGAGATTCCGTATATCGTCAGGTTATCGGAATTCCCATGGGGACTTACTATGCACCACTTATTGCGGACCTGTTTCTGTATTGTTATGAGTTACAGTTTATGACTAAAATCAGCAAAGACCCATCGAAACAACATCTGATTCAAAAATTTAATAACACTTTGAGATATTTAGATGATATATTGGCTCTCAATAATGACGACTTCAGTATCTACACTAAAGAGATTTATCCTGTCGAACTGACTTTAAATAAAGCTAATACTAACAATGAACACTGCCCTTTCCTGGATCTTGATATCTATATCTTTAACGGGAAGCTTAATACCAAAATTTATGATAAAAGAGATGATTTTCAGTCCCTATTGTTAATTATCCATTTTAGATGGTGACGTTCCCTTGTCACCATATTATGGTGTTTATATATCTCAACTTGTTCGATTCGCTCGTGTTTGTAACAACGTATTTGATTTCAACGAAAGAAATCTCTGTATTACTGAAAATTATTACACCAGGGTTTTCGATATCACAAACTAGTCAAAACATTTACTAAATTTTATCATCGGTACAAGGACATCATTCGTAAATATAAATCAACATGTAGACATCTTATACGTTCAGGTATTTCACATCCAATATTTTATGGTAATATTCTTTACAAAGCACAAAATGTCGGCATTCACCTCAAAAGCTAACCAAACCTTTAAACAGACTTATTCGGAAAGGATATAGTTACGATAATGTTGTCAGATCATTAAGGATTCAATATTTTGGTATTAATATTGATTCACTCATAAGGTCTTTGCATCGAAAATAAACACTATTATTCTAAAACCAGTTTTGGCATGATACGGGTTATTAGATATAAGAAGATGTGGTATGAGTGCCAATGAGACAACTCTCCATCCAAGTCAAAATTTATAAATGTAAACCATTATAGGTCAAAGTACGGTCTTCAACACGGAGCCTAGGCTCACACCGAACAGTAAGCTATAAAGGGCCCCAAAAATTAATAGTGTAAAACCATTCAAACGGGTAAACCAACGGTCTAATCTATATAAAACGAGAAACGAGAAACACTTATGAACCACATCAACAAACGACAACTACTGAACATCAGATTCCTGACTTAGGACAGGTGCAAACAAATGCAGCGGGTTTAAACGTTTTAATGGTACCAAACCTTCACCCTTTTTCTGAAACAATAGTGTAACATCACAAAATAGAAAGACACACTATAAAATATCAACTGAAATAGCTTAACTCAATCAAAGGACATATTAATACCATTGAACATACACTGAACAAATAAATTTGACCTATGATACAATGTAAATTCAAAATAAATAAACTAATGGGAAGAATAATAAAAGTAACATGTTATATCGGTATGAAATGTTAAACAATTTAAGAAAACAATATGCTCGAACAAACATATCAGCCATTTGCAATAACTATAAACACAGGTAAATGAAATAAAATAATTTTGTTGTTAGGTATACGTATACAGTTACAATAGAGAAAGGAAATATTTTAACAAAATAAATAATTTTGATGTTCATAGTACGAAGTGGAAATTTATATTAGTACCAAACACTTATCAAAGCTGGTATATAGACCAGATATAATCCTGAATAACATTAAATAACAAAAAAGCATTACAATTAGTATCAACAGGTCAAATAAACAACAAAGTACGATTTGAGAGTACTCGCAGTTACTGACAGCTAGTTAAAAGCCAAAACAATTAATAATAAAAAATCATGCATCAGAGACTAAAATCAACTAAAACACATCCCAGGGATTTAGTATTTTAACGTCATGGACAGTCAAAGAAGACATGACTAGTGCAATGCCAAAAATAAATGTATCGACAGACAGTAGGATAGTTAGGAGTTTAACCTCTTTATAGATCAAAATGAACGTGGGTGTGTCTTTAAACATCCCGTTTGAAAAGAATACAAATTTAGTTATGTTTTAATTTGCTGATGACAAAATCGATATTAGTGCCAATGTAAACTATATTCAAAGATCTTATTACAACATTGGCAAGAAAACCTGAACTAATAAGTTTATTTGAAGGTTCGATGAGTTTACACGGATCACATAGTGATTTCCGCGCTTTAAGTACAATATTACCGTAAAATTTAGGATGTGAAATACCGTTTTAATCAGTTTTCTACAGGTACAGCCAAATTTACTAATCAAATCTTTGTATCTATGAAAGAACTTAGCAAAAGTTTTACGTAATTTATGGTAACGAAATCCCTGACTTAATAATTTACTAGTGATGCATTGATTACGTTCGTTAAAATCTATGACATCGCTACACACACGGGCATAACGAACGAGTTGGGATATATACACACCGTATGGTGGAGCCAAAGGAACATCGCCGTCTAAAAAGGAAAATTAACAATAGGGAATGAAAAATCGTCTTTTTGTCGTAAATTTTCGTATGGAGTTTTCCTTTAGAGATTGAAATGTCCAAGTCCAGAAAAGGACAACTACTGCTGTTTATGTTAGATTTAGTTAAAGTACGTTCTATTGGGTAAATTTCGGTAGTATATTTAGAGAACTTTGGATTATTTAAAAATATGTTCTTCTCATATACTTTATGATTGTATGATACTGAACCCTAACGGGAGGATTGTACTTGATTTTCATATGATGAAGACGTAATCTTTCAATCAGTTTAATTGAGGTCTGGAGCTGGCATGTCAGTAACTGCTAGTAGTCCTTTGTTAATGTATGTATCATTGTCATTTGCTTAGTTTCTTTTGTTACCTATTCCGACATAGGACTCGGACTTCTTTTGAACTGAGTTTTACTGTGCGTATTGCTATGTGTTTCTTTTCTACATTGGCTAGAGGTATAGGGGAGGTTGAGATCTCACAAAACATGTTTAACCCGCCGCATTTTGCGCCTGTCCCAAGTCAGGAGCCTCTGGGCTTTGTTAGTCTTGTATGTTTTTAATTTTAGTTCATTTATATGTTTTGGAGTTTAGTGTGACGTCCATTTTCACTGAACTAGTACACAATATTATTTAGGGGCCAGCTGAGGACCACCTCCGAGTGCGGGATTTTCTCGCTGCGTTGGAGACCCATTGGTGGCCTTCGGCTGTTGTCTGCTCTTTCGGGTTGTTGTCTCTTTGACATATTACTCATTTCCATTCTCAATTCTATTAAACATGATACAAAATGTTTCTTGCGGTTTCAATAAAATTGAGAATGGAAATGGGAATGTGTCAAAGAGACAACAACCCGACCACAGAACAGACAACAACAGAAGGTCACCAATAGGTCTTCAATGCAGAGAAATCCGCACCCGAGGCGTCCTAAGCTGGCCCCTAAACAAATATATATACTAGTTCGGTGATAATGGACGTCATACTAAACTCAAAGTATACACAAGAAACTAAAAGTAAAATAATACAAGACTAACAAGGCCAGAGGCTCCTGACTTGGGACAGGCGCAAAATGCGGCGGGTTAAACATGTTTATGAGATCTCAACCTCCCCTATACCTCTAGCCAATGTAGAAAAGTAAACGCATAACAATACGCACATTAAAAGTCAGTTAAAGAGAAGTCCGAGTCCGATGTCAGAAGATGTAACAAAAGAAAATAAACAAAATGACAATAATACATAAATAACAACAGACTACTAGCAGTTAACTGACATGCCAGCTCAGACCTCAATTAAACTGATTGAGATTATGTCTTCATCATATGAATATCAGGCACAATCCCTCCCGTTAGGGTTTAGTATCATACCATCATAAATATATGAGAAGAGCATAACCGTGTCATGCCAACAACTGGTTTTAAATAAATGTGTTTAGTTCCGATGCAAAGACCCTATAAGTGAATCAATATTAAAGCCAAAATATGCAATCTTTAATGACCTGACAACAGTATCGTAACTATATCCCATAATATGGTGACATATTAATATTTATATGTCAAAAATAAAACAAATTTGTTTTTTTTCTCTTATCATTTTAATCTCCAATTTTATAATGTTGGTCAGAAATCAGCCTTCTAAGGAAGCTTTTGAATAGGGATCATTTTGATTCTCTTTGTTTAAATAGCACATCGATTGTTGTCAAAATCAGGAGAAAATAATTAACTATATTTGAAATAGGGCTTATAAAAATTCATTAAGAAATACATATACAAGGTATACACAGTAAAAAAAGTATTTTCGATGTCGAAAGAGGAAGAAATTTTTAAAGTTTGTTCTCGTTCAATTTTCGAATGAATGCTGTTTGCACCACGCGCTTTTCAATCACAAATCCGAGTAATTTTCTTTTATGTTTGCACATTATTACATACTATATTAATTGTTTTATGAAATATGACTGACAATTAAAATTGTGGAAGATTGAATACCCTTCCTGAGCAATTGCGATCAACACCGGTTTTCGGTAGTGCTCGTACATTTCGGTGTAGTGTTTTCGAGAGTGTTGTTTGTCTGTCCAACTTTTTCGCTTTGGTCATGGTGTTATCTGTGATCCTTCGGCTATGATTTGAGACTGCCTCCATGTTATCCGTGATATCGATGAACAAAAAATACCCACGAAAATAAGTTGGTCTAGATGACATAAAACCAATTAACTAAACGAAAAACGAAAAAACAAATTCAACCACTATTTTCATTTCTCACAATTCTCTTAATATTTTAGCTTAAGCATAACTTCATTGTAACCATATATATCATTATTGTACATGTGTTATCTTTTAATATGCCAATAATCAATCAATGCGGGACAGATGATCTACTAAAATAGCAATCTGGTTTTCTGATTGCCTTGAATGAGAATATTATGTTGCAGATCTATAAAATTTTAATGCAAAATCATGGCTAAGTACGTTTTGGAATAAAATTGGTCCAAATACATTACTATCTTACAGTTTCACACATGTAAATTTATTTGTTGCATGCAGCTGTAGTTAACAGCAATATCAAAAGTGCTATGTTTTGCCATAGGTTGCCTACTTTTACAAACCGTTCTTGATGCTGATTGGTTTAATTGTTGGAGTGACACCTACACAGTATTTCTTTCTGAAAACTAATATTATTACTAGAATTATTGCGAACTGCTGGAATTTTCAAATCAAAATTAAGATATATTCAGTAAATGTAACTGCAACATGTCAATTTTTTACATGAAAAGTATGTAGTTTGATAGGGATTCCTACTTCGGACAGGCACAAAAATACTTTCAGTGTCTTGTATATAAGATTTTGTACTTCCTTTTTCAATGGACGATGCAGTTGAAGAAACAAAGAAAATAAATTTTCTAATTTGTATAAGAGAAGTATTTGAAATTCAACTTAACATTAATAACATGTAGTTTACTAACTATGTAATTATATATTCATGTATTGAGTTTTTGGTGGCTAGCTTAATATAAATATAATTAGTCCTGTATTTATTTGAATGTTAATCATGAAACACAAATAAAATAACAAGAAAAGACGGAAGAGTTTTTCTCATGCTGGGCAATCAATATACATATCAAATTATGAAAGTTTCGATCCCTAAATTCCCCTTAAAGCATGAATCCCACGTGTTTTGTATGCGTTTGCATTTTTAAGATTTGTGTTATATTAACTTCATACAATTTTTGTAACGTAGAACACCAACATACCACTATCTGTTACCACATTTTTGGCAACTGTGTGAGTTTTATGATTGGTTGTTTAATTAGCAATAAGCGAGATATGTATGTTAATAGAAATTGAACTACATTTTGTACATGTAAACATATATGAAAAAAGTAAAATAACAAAATACCGAACTCCGAAGATAATTCTAAACGGAAAGTCCCTAAGCAAATGGCAAAATCAACTCAAACACATCAAACGAATGGATAACAACTGTCATATTCCTGACTTGGTACAGGCGTTTTGAAATAAGAATAAATGCACTATACATGATATAATTACTCCATCTTTTGATATTTATAAACCCCTAAGCCCATGAAAAGTCATGCCAACAAATAAAATATTTATTTTTAAAAATCCACATTCTCATTCAGCAGCTCAGCTGATAGATTGATTGTTGCTTGCTAAAATGTCTTCTTTTCTTCTTTTTAATTACTTCTACCAGTCCATTAAATATAATTATATTTACCATTACTGATTTTTGTTCTTCCTTTTGTACATAAATCAGGTCGTTTGTTTGCTCGTTTGAATTGTTTTACATTTGTCATTTTGGTGACCTATAGTTGTCAACTTCTATGTCATTTGATCTTTGGTGGAGAGTTGTTACATTGGCAAACATACCACATTTTCTTATTTTATATTGTAGAGGACTAGAAGTTTATTGTAAACAAAAACAAAACATTTACTTATTAAATTTCATTTAACATAATCTTAATTTTGTATTCTAAAGAAGCTGACACTAGAGCTTCAATTCCACAGCTAGCTCCTATATTGACAATCGGCCTTTTATGTAATTATTTGCTTTTGCTAAATTTTCCTTGAATTAAAAAAAAAATCTTTTTTCGCACAGTAAAAGTTGATATAAAAGTATATCCCATTTGGGAATTATATTCCAAACGGGATATTATAACCCGTTTTGGAGATTTTACCCACGGCCAACCTGAAAAGAACTTTCATACCCTTATTATGAATAGTAATATGGATACTATTGTGGTTTGAAGACTGTATGATACATGTACCTCATAGAAGCAATTCACTTACCAGAACAAACTGGTACAATTGTACTGTCAAATACCATATTTCCTTCGACATGGAGCATGTATTTCCTCTGTTTTGGTGGATGGAGCGGGTGTGAGCACCTCCAAGAAGTTCTGTACCAGGATGTTGCAAGAGTATTTCTATGGTTCAGACATATTCTAAATTGAACTGCTTCTTTTGTAAGAGAAAAAGCCCACTTCGATAAAGTAGAGGAAGTCCTTCTGGAATCTGTGCATGATGATGTTTATGCAGCCTGGCATCGATTCAAATGCTGCAATATATCTCTCCGGAGGTCTGAAATATTTACCAGTATACCTCCACATGTCATTGAGGTACATGACCTTGAAAATTTGCATCCACTACTGGCGGCTGCAATTTTGCAATGAATAACAATTCAATTTTCTTCAAGAGAGCATAGCAATGGGAGTTAACTCTGGATAAATCTCCGGTTTTGATGAATTTTCTGAATAAATAACAATAAGGCCCTGCTTTTAAGAAAATGTACATATATAATTTTAGAATTTTTTTAGGGACAAATTAAAATAAAATCGTTTACTTGTTTCTTCCTTGTAAATTAAAACTAACAATTATCTTCTAAAAATCGATTAATTTGAAGCGCTAAAAATATTTTTAGTCCGAACCTAGAAATTTCTTTTATGGGTGAATATTTCTAATCATTCTTCCAATTCACCAGCCCTTTGTATAATTAAAGTGTCCAAGTGCACTTTTAAATTGGTCAAAATTGCTATAGTTTAACCAAAATATAAATATTTCAAACCAAAGGCAGTTTTAGTCCGTTGCTATGGAAACAAAGTTTTTATCATTCATATAGGCAATGTTTTTATACACATAAATCCTCAAATCATAATGCTGAATAATTTTTAATGTATTCCACTGTGTTTAGTGCAAATTTGAACACTGAAAATCTTGAAATTTCATAATTTTCATGTATTCCTGTATGACCTTTCTAACTGATTTCAAGGTACATTTGTACCCCTAATTTTTTATTAGAATATGATATTTGATTCATCACAGCATTTTTTGCTCAAAATGGTATATGATTTAGCCGTATGTTAGAAGGGTCATTATAATGAAATTTATGGTTAACGTCACTCGTCTAAAGAGTTCTGATTAATTTAGTGCACAAACATCACGACGAACGACGCCAATTAAAAGAAAACTTTCATACCGGATGTCATTCCTTTATTTCAACTCTTCGAATTTCGATACTACCTATTTCAAAATAGATGTTTTGATGTTTAAGATCAAGGAACAGTAAATAAGCTATATCACAGATTTTGGTAAACATTTACATAAACTTTGGCTCGTTGAACTATAACTGAAAACTGAAAAAATAATACATTTATCTTTTTTATTTTCTGAAATATGTTTGATTGAATTCTTCAAAAATAGGTAAACATTTGTATAGATAGCACATAAAATCGGCGAAAGACGTAAAAGTAATCATATGGTCGCCGACTTCGTTTTGGGAATAAAGAAAATACTTAAAATTTAATGCTTCTTTTCGTAAATTTATTGGATTGTAAAAGCGTTGACCGAAGTACATTTTGTATGAAGCGCCGCGCTTCATTCTAAAAATGTGCGCACGGTCAACGCTTTACAACCCTATAAAATTACTAAAAGAAGCATTTAATACTATAATTACATTTTTGCTAGGATCATGAAGTCATTTTTCTATCAAGTTTTCTTTTATTTACCTGTGCACTTTATTGTGGAAGCTCGTGTCATCATGAATGTTCATTTCATATTGAAATGAAGGTTAATTTCAGAATGACGCAAGATTGATTTTAGCAAATCAAAATAACGTTTTAATGAAACATACATGTAATGTAATTATTGTCTTTGATGAGGCAAATATGTTGTTTTATTGAAAAAAACAGATATTAACTGGGGCAGTTTTTAAAGTCAATTAAACCACATAATTATTTACAAAAACAAAAACAATAATTGTTTTATTCGGTATTCCGAGAAAAAAGTATGTAATGACAACCATTTACCAAAATAAACTGTTCACACAGAGATATATGTCTCGCCTTATTTTTATTTTGATAATGCAAATGTTGAAATTAAAATAACAATACTTTAACATGTAAGTTATGCAAATATTTTCAAAGTCAATGAACCATGACTGAAGGTACAGGGCTGAACAATCTCCATGAAAATAAGTTGTGCCAATACTAGTGCCAATACTAATACAACTGCATACCAAATACCATTGACTTATCATAAGTTCCAAACCTAAACAAAACATTAACTTGTAAACTATGTAAAATGTATTTATAAAGTCAATGAACCATGATTAGGGTTGAAATATATAATCTCCATGGAAATGAGACTTACAAATGCCAATACATTTGCATACCAAATACCATTGACTTAACTTAGTGGTTCATCTTAGACGGATCTAATCACAAACTAATACATGTAAACTAAGCATAAGTTCAAAGTCAATAGACCATGATTGAGGGTAAAGGCCAAAAATCTCCATGGAAATGAGATGTGCTAATGCTTATACAACTGCATACCAATTATCATTGACCTATCACTAATGGTTCCCTTAAACTGACCTAATCAAAAACTAATACATGTAAACTAAGCAAAAGTTTCAAAGTAAATAGACCATGACTAAGGGGCAAAGTCAAATAATCTCCATGGAAATGAGATGTGCTAATGTTAATACAACTGTATACAAATTATCATTGACCTACCACTATAATGGTTCCCCTAAAACTGACCTAAGGGGCAAAGTCAAATAATCTCCATGGAAATGAGATGTGCTAATGTTAATACAACTGTATACAAATTATCATTGACCTACCACTATAATGGTTCCCCTAAAACTGACCTTATCATAAACTAATACATGTAAACTTAAGCAAAAGTTTCAAAGTCAATAGACCATGACTGGGGGTAAGGGCAATAACATCTCCATGGAAATGAGATGTGCTGATGCTAATACAACTGCATATTAAATACCATTGACCTACCACTAGTGGTTCACCATAAACTAGACCTAATCACAAACTAATAAATTGTTGACGCCGCCGCCGACGCCGGAAACAGCGTACCTATGCCTCGCTTTTGGACTCCGTCAAGGCGAGACAAAACCAATTGTACATCGAATGATGTTCCCATAATTATGCACGTAAAAGCAAGCGACGTTTTGCGCTATGAACATACTTTTCCACAGGTGAATAAGCTGTTTTACCCATAACCTCAGTTTGATATCATCTTGCATCCAGTTCATGTTAAGTTATGGCCGTAGAAAACTCTATAGGAGAGAACCGAATATAAGATAATATCCTATACATTTCAGAAACCAAAATGTGGACTACTTTGCAAAATTTAATGCATAAGAGAACACACTGAATTGTTTACAACATAACTACTCTGGAGATCGAAAATGAAGCATAATAATCAACAATATTGTCATCTGAAATCTATGATCTTATTATCCATTCGAATGAAATAGCGAAATAGCGAACACAAATATATGAATCCACTTGCTCCAAAATGGCCAGAGCCCCATTAATACATAAAATATGTTAACACGATAGCACTTGGCCCGGCGTTTAAACGACGCACGGCATAACAAATATCTGACCACTGGGTTGACAATTACCAACTGCACGGTCTCAAATCCACAAAAATTTTCTTAAACATTTTGCAACCAAGGCAAGTCCATTTTCTGACATTTTTTTGCCACCAAGGCAAATGTAAAAGTTATAAAATGACCACCTAGGTCTATTAAGAAGCCACCAAGGCAAATATAAATGACCACCAAGGTCTTAAAGCCACCAAGGCTAGTATTTTCCATTTAATGTTGCCACCAAGGCAAATGTAAAAAGTTATAAAAATGACCACCTAGGTCTATTAAGAAGCCACCAAGGCAAATATAAATGACCACCAAGGTCTTAAAGCCACCAAGGCTAGTATTTTCCATTTAATGTTGCCACCAAGGCAAATGTAAGTAAAAGTTATAGAATATAATTACTTTGCCGACAACACGTGGAGCACGACCGTCCCACAGCTTGGATGTTGAAAGAATGAGGATGTATCACATGTACTTCCGCCAAAGATATCAACCAATGAGGTTATATTCAAAATCTAATTCATATAGAAAAACCTACGAAAGTTCTATCAATTTGGAATAATAACCAATCTGTTACCTAGTTGGTAGTGAAAACGTAAAAAGTAGATGTTTTACGGCACACAACGTGATGACGTTACGCTTATTACGACGTTATTTAGTATTTTTCACCGAAAATTTATACATAATTTCTTTTGTGCATCCATGGTAACAGTCTGCATTTATTTACCATAAATATTGTAAAAAGGGGCATGAAAATGTCACATATTTCCCCTTAAATTGGTTCAAACTAGAATTTCAATCCCTTTAAGTGATAACTTTTCTGAAAATATTGACATAAATCTACCAAATGATCAAATAAAAATTGGGTGTCTTCCGCCTCAACGGTTTTCGTAAAATTGAATCACAAAGTTAGTGCGACAAAAAAGTTGAAAAACATTACAATAATTTCTGGAACAATGTCTGGATATGAATATGAAAATATGAAGATACTATGTGAAGTATGACTCTGTGGAAGGCAACTTATAAAAGGTTTACTATTTTTTCTTGAGACAATCTAATAAAATATAGATCTCTGATATGACGCAAATTACGATTGATCGATATTTTAATAAGGTTGTTCTCGAGAGTATTACTAACACACCAGTTTCATTACGACCTCTAATATACTGACAATTAATTTGGTATCATTAAACATTTATGTTTTAAGGATTTCCTGAAGTTACTTAAATCAATCTAAATATTGGACAAGAAAAACTCAGCATTGAAGAGCGTCGTGTTTTCAGAATTTTATGAATACCTGAACATGCTCTAAAAGAACCAATTTATATAAAAAACGTTTATGTTTGGTAAAGTCAATAAACTCATCATAGATACCTGTTCAGAATTAAAGATTTAGGGAACAACCGTTTAACTTCAAAGTATGGGGAGGGGTTATGGTTTTCCTGAAAATATTCTGATCCCAAATTTGATGAAAAAAAATATTGTGGTCAAGCTGATGACAAAAAAAATATTCTGAATCCAGATTTTCCCATATCTTATAGTGTTATTTAAAAAAGTTCTGCCAAATACAGCCAGGTTATCTATTCCTCGGATGAAAATTTGTAGTATTTCGAAAAAAACTTATATGACAGTCACTCAAAAAGACTGAAAAGAAAAGAGAAACAACTAGAGGTCAGAGTACCTTAATGATGACCATGCTTCAAAGTCAGATGTCAAAATGTTACTGCCATGTCCTGGATTTAGGTAAGAAATGCGAAAATTCACATTCCGCGAGTGAAATTTATGTTTACGCATGCACGTGGTTTTCCTGCGCAAGCAATAGTAAATGGAAAGCATACACACAGATACTATGGATTAGAAGTTTTCATTTGAGTCATAACGTATATTTATTCTAGGCTCAAATCTAATGTTAGAATCATTTTCATTTTGTGTTTCTTTGATACATCTGACGTGACTCTGTACTTATACATCCTTTCATTGTGTTATTGCGCCAATGTTTGTTTATATATTTGTTTGTTTTTATAGTAATTAAGATAATAACACAATGTTGACTGCTGTACCCTATTTTTGACATTTTACCTATTATGTCTGTTTGTTTTGTTCACACATCGTTGTCAATATAATGGAATTTTATGCGACTGTCATACAAGTGAGAGGTTTAGCTAGCTATAAAACCAGGTTTAATCCACCATTTTCTACATAAGAAAATGCCTGTACCAAGTCAGGAATATGACAGTTGTTGTCCATTCGTTTGATGTGTTTGAGCTTTTGATTTTGCCATTTGATTAGGGACTTTCCGTTTTGAATTTTCCTCGGAGTTCAGTATTTTTGTGATTTTTATTTTTTTTTCATAACAGCGTGGACGAGAGCATTTTTTGGCAGGCTCAAGTTTCCCATTGATTGGGTTAAATTAGGTTAACGATAATCTGTAACGCTCACTTATCACGTCGTACTTATTATAGACATTTAAACTTTGGGGTCACCAAAGGGTCTCAACGCCTAAATATAATATTTCGAAAAGTAGTACAGAAATAACCTTTGTGTTTTGATTGATATTGACTACTTGAACGTTCTATACTTGCGTTTTTGTTAGGTTTTGCTAAACAATTTTATAATATCGCACGTTCTTTAAACATAAAGATTATTTTTAACTAGCTTTAAAAGTTAATATGTATGTGTTGGTTATTATCTTTTTTTCAGACTAAAAGCGATTAACCAGTTGCGGTTGTCTAATTATTTCACTTAGTATCTTTAAAAATTTATCTTGTGTAAAATTTTATTTTAGAACGAATGCATGATCAACTTTCAATAGTTTTGCAATGATTACAAAACATAGACAAAATTTACTTACGTACGGTCTTTTTCGTACTTGCAGGATATTGGACAATAAAAAGCTATTTGGACCAGGCCTTATGAAATTTGCATTTACTTCACGAAATACAAGTAGGTAAAATGTATAATTTTGTGTATTTTGGAAATTTGAACTTTTCTGCTAACTACTATAATGGGGAGGAGGGAGTTCTCATGCACATACATGTACATTACTTTTTAATCTCTTCTTTTTATAATCAATTATTTATTCTTATTTTAAACGGCCCAACTTACACACACACAATAAATGACGGCAGTTTATATATCAACTTTCTTTTGAAGATCGCAGTGAAAATGTGCATATAATATATCACAGGCACTTGTCTCAGAATTTTTTCTATATACCTTGTTATATTAAGGAACGACCATTTAACTTCAAAAGGGGGTATGGTTTTCCGAAAAATATTCTTATCCCCAATTCGATGAAAAAATTCTGGTCAAGCAGATGACAAAAAATTATTCTGAACGCAGATTTCCCCATACTGTATAGTGTTAAATTTTGAAAATAATAATTTGATTGATAGCGTCGAAAAAGTAAATAAATTTGTTCGTGCGAAAAAAAATTCTGACTCAGAAAAAACCATAATCCCCCTCTTTTGAAGTTAAATAGTTGCTCCCTAAGGTATATAGAAAAAAATTCTGGGACAAGTGCCTGTGTAATATATGTATTATGAAGGAAGTTAATTTTTAAAATGTGGTCAAAATTTGCTCGATGCGGGAAAACACAACAGCTCAATATGGATTGAAGTTGAAATAATTGTTTTAATTTACACAACGTAACCATTTTCCAATTATTCAATTTTTTTTTTTATTTATTTATTTAAATTTTTTAAAAGACCAAATTGTGACTTCGAGATTGAGTATAATAATGAAAGAGATTTTCCTTTTAAGTCTTATTTTGTGTCATGAATTAGTATTGATGTCATCTCGTATGTTTTTCAATATAAGAAAAGGGGATCCGGTTGTATGTCAATGAGACACAAACAAACGACAATAACATTAAAAAACGGGCAACATTCATTCTTCAACAATGAAATACGTTACAAGAAAATACGTTTTGTAAGTAAAAGACCCAAATTCGTGAGATGCAAGAATGATATATCGACGAGTACTGCAATTTAGTTTAATATGACACACTATCTTTGGTCAAAGAGACAAAAGGATCAAACAAATTTCTGGTTATTTTGATAATACTGAGCTCCCTCTACTTTGTTATGTTTATAAAAATCTACCGGAAATATGTGTTACATTATAGCGAGGTTTGTAAAGATTTTAATATCAGTGACAATACATCTACGTCATGAAATTGCAGTGATTCCAAATACATTTATGGCCCCAGTTCCTATGTTATATCAGGAGACCTTAACATCGTCCAGGACCGAGAGTTAAAATCCTTCCTTAGTAAAGGACCTAAATATCGTCCCCGTCAATTATTTATTGGAATGAGTGCCGTAACATCATCCACGACTCACTCCGTACTTACTGCACGAAAGGATAAAACGAGAAAAAGCTGACAAAAACCTAAGATTCTTTTTGAATTCAGTAATGATCATAGTTGATATTCGTATTAAACATTTTTAAGAACATTTTACTACTAACAACAATCATAATAGCCATATTTCTCGTATCAAACATAAGCTAAACGAACTCGCCAAGGAATTAGCTTTTGTACCGGCTGATAAGGCTGCTAATAATATCATTATTGTTTGACGTAAATTTTACATTGAGGTTCTGCAAAAGGAAATCAAGAATTAACCAACATTCAAACTGACTCCATTTTCGGAAAATGACATCTGTAACAAGCATAAGCCTTAAGCTACCTCCGTACAAGCAGAACCAAATACAATGAAAGTTCAAACTTTGTACTGGCTTCCGAGGCTATACAAAACATTTTACAAATATAGATTTATTTCGGCTTCAAGCCATAGTTCCACTACTAAATTGTCTATTCTACTTACTAGTACACTTGGTACAATCAAAACCTGGTAATAAATTGTTCAAATAAGGCCTTTGAAAATAGGGAAATTACTTTTGGGGTGTCAAAATTCGTTGGAAGTACTTGTTAAAGTATGCTTATATTGGTGCTTTCGAATCTGTTTTGATTTTCTACCCAATATACCACTTTGCCTCATAATCTCATTAAGAAAAAATCAAACACCTAATTAAGTGGGCATTTAAAAGTCAGAATGCGAATATATATCAAATCAAATCAAATCAAATATTTTATTATAGTCTCACCTCTCTACATGTACAATACAAACATGAATACAATATATACAACATGTTTTAATTAAAAGTACAAAACAATCTTAAAAACATTCGAGAGCCACTCTCAAAAAGTTATGAGAGACTTTTGCATAAAATGGACAAATCGATAAAAATACAAAACATTTTTTTTTTTTTTTATCTATATAAAACATTCTTCCTTTGAATTAAAATATATGATAAAACTCTTTTAGGTCATTTTTAGTAACAACAAACAAAAGAACAATGTTAATTGGACCTGCTTTAATACGATAACTGCACTTGCATTTTTACTGGATAACATTTTTGTTCGTTGTGGGATTCCGTATATCGTCAAACTATCAGAATTCAAATGGAGACTAACTGTGCACCACTTATTGCGGACCTCTTTCTGTATTGTTATGAGTTACAGTTTATGACTGAAATCACCAAAGACCCATCGAAACAACATCTGAAACAAAATTTAATAACACTTTTAGATATTTTGATGATATATTATATATACAAGGCTCTCAATAATGACGACTTCAGTGTGTACACTAACGAGATTTATCCTGCTGAACTGGCTTTAAATAAAGCTAATACTAACAATGAACACTGTCCTTTCCTGGATCTTGATATCCATATCTTTAACGGGAAGCTTAATACCAAAACTTACGATCAAAGAGATGATTTTCATTTCCTATTGTTATTTATCCATTTTAGACGGTGGCGTTCCTTGTCACCATCTTATATATCTCAACTTGCTCCATTCGCTTGTGTATGTAACAACGTATTTGATTTTAACGAATGAAATCTCTTTATTACTGAAAAATTATTATACAAGGTTTTCGATATCACAAACTAGACAAAACATTTTCTAAATTTTATCATTGGTAAAAGGACATCATTCGTTAATATAAATCAACATGTAGACATCTTGTACGTTCAGGTATTTCACATCCAATCTTTTATGATAATATTCTATACAAAGCACAAAAATGTCTTCATTCACATCAAAAGCTTACCAAACCTATAAACAGACTTATTCAGAAGGGATATAATTACGATACTGTTGTCAGGTCATAAGATTTTGGCATATTTTTGAATTAATATTGATTCACTCATAGGGTCTTTGCATCGGAAATCAACACATTTATTCTAAAACCAGTTGTTGGCATGATACGGGTTATGTTCTTCTCATATATTTTATGATGGTATGATACTAAACCCCAAACGGTAGGGATTCTGCTTGATTTTCATATGATGAAGACTTAATCTTACAGTCAGTTTAATTGAGGTCTGGAGCTGACACGTCAGTAACTGCTAATGTCCTTTGTTAGTTTATGTATCATTGTCATTTTGCTTAGTTTCTGCTGTTACCTATTCTGACATCGGACTCGGACTTCTTTTAAACTGAGTTTTACTGGAAGTATTGCTGTGTGTTTGTTTATTCTATATTGGATAGAGGTATAGTAGAGGGTTGAGATTGCAAAACATGTTTAACCCTACCGCATTTTGCGCCTGTCCCAAGCAAGTAGCCTCAGGACTTTGTTAGTCTTGTATAGTTTTTAAGTTTTGGTTTATCTTTATGTTTCGGAGTTTAGTGTGACGTCCATTTTCACTGATCTAGTACACATGTTTGTTTAGGGCCAGCTGAAGCCGGCCTTCGGGTGGGGATTTTCTCGCTGTGTTGAAGACCCATTGGTGGCCTTGGGCTGTTTTCTGCTGTTTGGTCGGGTTGTTGTCTCTTTGACACATTCCCCATTTCCTTTCTTAATTTTATACTCACATAATAACCGTATACCTTACGATGTAGATCCGTTATTTTTTCTATTTGTACGCAGACATAAAATCTTATGAATCAATTTATATTTATATTTATATTCATTTATATTATGTATTCTATTAAAATATGTAATACTAACATTTATGTATATATTATTAGATAATCAATCTGGATATTTATTAATAAAAACACAGGAAACGTAGCCCAATATTGTAAGCTAAGTAAATTGTGAAAAAACACACAGAACAAGGTTGCAGGTTAACTGTCACTTATAAAACACACTCTTAAATATTACTCTCATATTGTTTTAGATAAAGTAATTTAGACATTTCTGAGCAAAGATGACAAAAACCGAAAGCGCTTTGAATCTATAATTTATAGACGGCCACCAATTGGTCTTCAACACAGGGATTTTCTCGCCCGGAGGCGGGCTTCAGCTGGCCCCTAAACAAAATGTGTACTAGTTCAGTGAAAATGGACGTCACACTAAACTCCAAAACATATAAATGAACTAAAATTACAAAAACATACAAGACTAACAAAGGCCAGAGGCTCCTGACTTGGGACAGGCGCAAAAATGCGGCGGGGTTAAACATGTTTTGTGAGATCTCAACTCTCCCCTATACCTCTAGCCAATGTAGAATAAACAAACACACAGTAATACGCACAGTAAAACTCAGTTCAAAAGAAGTCCGAGTCCGATGTCAGAATAGGTAACTTAAGAAACTAAGCAAAATAACAATGATACATAAATTAACAAGGGACTATTAGCAGTTACTGACATGCCAGCTCCAGACCTCGATTAAACTGATTGAAAGATTATGTCTTCATCATATGAAAATCAAGCACAATCCCTCCCGTTAGGGGTGTAGTATCATACCATCATAAAATATATGAGAAGAACATAACCCGTATCATGCCAACAACTGGTTTTAGAATAAATGTGTTTATTTCCGATGCAAAGACCCTATGAGTGAATCAATATTATTACCACAATATGCCATCTTTAATGATCTGACAACAGTATCATAACTATATCCCTTCTGAATAAGTCTGTTTAAAATGTTTACTTTCAAGGGTATTTTTATTCTTCCATAGGCGACAAAACTATGATTTTCTAAATTTACCACTTTTATAATAAAACATGGACATAAAAGTTATGTGTGGTATAAGTACTTTATTGTTCTGTCTCAGAAATTGAAGCCAAATGGTATCATGACCATCGACGAACGGAGCTTGCTCCAGATATCCATGCCCAGCGTCATTTTACATCAAATTTTGAAAATTTGGAAGCCTTTTCGAATAATTCTCAAGAAAATATTTCAATGCGTTTCAAAATGTATATTGTAGATTTACACGCTGCAGTACAAAGGAACGTCCCCGTCTTTAAATTGAAATTTAACAAATGGGAAATGAAAAAGCATCCCTTTTATCGTAAATTTTGGTATTAAGATTCCCGTTAAAGATATAGATATCAGGATCCAGGAAAGGGCAGTGTTCATTGTTAGTATTAACTTTATTTAAAGTCAGTTCAGCAGGATAAAACTATTTAGTGTACATACCGAATTCGTCATTATTGAGAGCCAATATATCATCCAAATATCTTAATAAAGGCAACAGTAGTATCCTGCTGTTGAATAGTTATAAATCGATTAAGCGAAAACAAATCCGGGTTACAAACTAAAACTGAGGGAAACAAATCAACTATAAGAGGAAAATAACGGAACAACAAAAACACTGAACTGTAACAAGAACAAACGCCAACATAGATAGAAACGATCTATTTGATAAAAACTGCCATATTACTAAAAGTGTTATTAAATTTTTGTTTCAGATGTTGTTTCGATGGGTCTTTGCCTATTTTAGTCATACATTGTAACTTGTAACAATTCAAAAGCAAGTCTGCAACTATTGGTGCACAGTTAGTCCCCATTGGAATTCCGATAACTTGACGATATACGGAATCTCCATAGCGAACAAAAATGTTATCAAGCTAAAATTCATGTGCAGTTATCGTATCAAAGCAGATCCAATTGACATAGTTCTGTTTATTTTTACTAAAAATGACCCGAAAGACTTTTAAATGCCCATTTAATTAGGTGTGTGAATTTTGTCTTAATGAGATTACGAGGCAAAGTGGTATATCGGGTATAAAAATCAAAACTTTGAACAGATTCGAAATCACCAATATGAGCATGTAATTTATCAAGTACTTCCAACGAATTTTGACACTCCAAAAGTAATTAACTCCACTCATTTGAACAATTTATTACCAGGTTTTGATTGTACCAAGTGTATTAGTAAGTAGAATATACAGTTTAGTAGTGGAACTATGGCTTGAAGACGAAATAAATCTATATTTGTAAGATGTTTTGTGCAGCTTCGGAAGCCAGTACATTGTTGGGCCGTTAGTTTTTCAATTGAATTGTTTCATATTTTTCATGTCGGGGCCTTTTATAGCCGACCATATGGTATGGGTTTTCTCATTGTTGAAGACTGTACGGTTGCCTATAATTGCTTACATCCACTTCATTTGAACTTTGATTTTTGGATAGTTGTCTCATTGCAATTATACCACATGTTCTTATTCTTATATTATATGAAAATGTGTAATACTAAAATTAATATACATATATATATATATATATATATATATATATATATAAACGCCTAAAAAGTGAACAAAACAATACCAAAATTTAAAACAATATTTCGGATAACAGATATCCTTCATCAGTATGATTATGATGTAAATTGAATCATATCAATCTATTCGGATTAAACATAACAATCTTAAAATTTATAAAATTAAAACCGAACAACGCTTATACAACTCTAAAATTTCAAAAATGACGCAGGTTAGGTATTAATAACAGAGACTGCATAGATATGCTTCTAACAAAAATAGTAATATGCGATATGAACTGGTATATTTCTAAAATTTCACAGGTGACAAAAGTTGATTTATTGTAACAAAACTGCGTAGAAATACATTCTAAACGAATAGCACTGACTGATTTGAGCTGGTATTTTCTCAAATTTACGAAGGTAAAGTAATAACAACACAGGCTGCGTATTTACACATCCCAAATAAATAGCAGTTTATAATTTTTTATAATTTTTAATTTAAGGCGTCTGCGCAATGCTAGGCGGTGTTGTCGTAGAAGTGAGAGTGAAAAGTACAGGTAACAGCCCGCTCGAGGAGGAAGTAAAGAATCAGATCTACTCTAACATCGTTATGTTGATTTTGTAGGCACTCTATAAATATTCTAACGCCTGGTATTTCTTAATCATAAGAAATCCGATGGACAATGTATAATTTGCAGTTGTCACAACACATAGGCAGACATATATATATATGTCTAGCGGGACGGCTACAGTGCAGGCGATTTGGTGTCACGATATCTCAGTAGCATGGGTTCGAATCCCGGCGAGGAAGAACAAAAATTTGCGAAAGCAAATTTACAGATCTAACATTGTTGGGTTGATGTTTAGACGAGTTGTATATACATAATGTACACAGCCATGTATCACCATCACTGCTGGTGATCCGATGGATCAATCTGTTGTAGAGTTGTCACTGGCTCAGACGTACTTATAAATATAATTATTTTCTGTGACTGTATCTTACATTAATTTGTAGGATCCTTTACTATAGATAATTTAACTGATCTGTAAAATAACATCTCCATGCCTTATATATCATGTACTGTAGTACGACGCTAGATTAAAACTGACGTGGAAAGGTAACACCCGGCCACCGAAAGCTTCATTTTATGAAGCCCAGGTGGTCGTGTGGTCTAGCGGGACGGCTACAGTGCAGGCGATTTGGTGTCACGATATCTCAGTAGCATGGGTTCGAATCCCGGCGAGGAAGAACAAAAATTTGCGAAAGCAAATTTACAGATCTAACATTGTTGGGTTGATGTTTAGACGAGTTGTATATATATATATATATATATATATATATATACACTACAAATAGACAAACATAATATTTTTCGTTTGTTTATATCATTACGTTTGGGCTTGTATTATATTTTCCTTCGGGTTTATATGATCCGTTCATCCTATTTCGACTCTTTCAAATTCAAGAGTCTATCCTAAATTGAGGATCCCTAACATCACTGAAGAGACATTAATTGTCGAAATCCGGATATGGTGTACAAATTTTGCACCTCCTGTTTTCGGTATACCATCTTCTCCGCAAGTGTATTGTTTTCTGTTTGGTATTAAGTTAATATTTAAGATCCATGTTACATCTCGTGATCAATTTATTTGGCAATCGTCAATGGCAGTCAGCAGGGTTTAAGAACATCAGTTGTTCGACCTGTTAGTCAAATGCGTTTTGTTAAAATATACTTTTCACTTTTTGGTCTTTTGAAAAATGTTGTTTGTGCTGTATTTAGACCCCTCTACCAAGAAATTTGTTTTACATGCACACGTATAAAAATTGCGGTTTTATCCAAAGCAATCATAGGTTTGAACGTTGTTTTCAATTTAGACTTGTATATATATATATATATATATATATTAATTTACAGTGAGTGTATGCTTCTATAAATAGAATAGCATCCTGTTATTATACTGAAGAGTTGAGTAGAGGATAATTCCTGTACACTTAAAAATACTTCGTGTATTGTGTCAGATGTCTTTGTTTAATTCCTACGAGAAGGTAACACCTCCCGATACGAATACTGATTTTTTAACAGCTATAGTTAGAGGAGGGGATAAGGCGTCTGTGTAAGTATAGGCGGTGTTGTCGTAGAAGTGAGAAGTTAAAAGTACAGGTTCTAAGCATTTTATATATATATATAAGTGCATAAGAATGTAACTTTAACACACTAATGAGTGTTATAAAATTGGTTGTTATATTTTATTTTATTCACGCAATATTTCGCTAAACAAATTAGCTTCATCAGGAGCGTGCAGCCAACCAGGTAAAGTAAGAGGCTGTAAAGAAATTTTGCAGCTCAATGTTAAATGTCTAGAAAATATTTTTGCCGCTTATTGTACAGAGCAATTCTTAAATCAAAACAAATAGTTGTTTTAGTTAAATAGAATGAAGTTCAGGATTTATTCCTTTGGTTTTGGGTAGAACTGTTTTCATCTCTCTCATTAAGTCCATCAGGTTCAAGAGTACGTAGCTGATGCATCCAGAACCTTTCTCTCTCTTTTCTCCTTTGGGAGTCCTAGTTTTGGTTTACCTCAATTATTTGAAAGGTGATATTTTCAAAAGTATGCCCTGTTCTTAAGAGGTGTCTCGTAATTGGACAGTATGATGGACTTAATGAGTGAGATGAAAACAGCTCTACCCAAAACCAAAGGAATAAATCCTGAACTTCATTCTATTTAACTAAAACAACTATTTGTTTTGATTTAAGAATTGCTATGAACAATAAGCGGCAAAAATATTTTTCTAGACATTTAACATTGAGCTGCAAAATTTCTTTACAGCCTCTAACTTTACCTGGTTGGCTGCACGCGCCTGATGAAGCTAATTTGTTTAGCGAAATATTGCGTGAATAATATAAAGTATAACAACTAATTTTATAACACTCATTAGTGTGTTAAAGTTACATTCTTAGGCACTTATATAATTTAATGTAGTAACTGCATCAGTTTATTTACAAACTGATCCACGCCTAGATAGATTGAATGTTGATTGTATATATATATATATATATATATATATATATATATATATATATATATATATAGACATGGACACTTTGTCCAACGCTGAAGCTAAGTACACTGTTAAACAACACTCATAACAATAAAGATCATTTAAAAAAGATTACAGATTAACAGTCATTTATAAAACGCACTAAAAATATTACTGACATATTGTTTAAGATAAAGTAATTCAGACATTTCTGTGCAAAGATAAAAAAAAACGAAAGCCAAATTTATATTTTTGTGATTTAATTGTTTATCACTTAAAACTATGTAAATCCGTTATTTAATGCAAAGGATTTATTTATCAATAAATAACTTAAAACAAATGATATCTTATTGTTAATGATAACATTAATAGTACAAATTTTACTTCACCGGATGCGCATTTCGACAATTTTTGATTGCCCCCTTGGTATCTTCTCTCTCTTTTTGATGTCTCTTCGGTGATGCTCGGGACCAAAAGTTGAAATGTTCAAAACCTTATACAAGCGTTGAAGATCTGTATTGTATAATACAACCATCGACAATGACATATACAGCTCATACAGTTGCCCAATATACTTCCATTTGCAAAAAAAGGGCTTTTAAGCAGCTGTTATATATGTTGAAAGATTGATAATGAGGAAAAGATCAACTGATGATATGAGGATAACGTATGGGGAGCCAGCCGAAAGTAAAGATTCAAAGCGCTGTATATGAAGAGAAACTACAGCTGTCAGAGTCGTCCAAAATGGATAATAAAGAGGACAAAAGGAAATAAAAAAAATTATGATCATCGATACTAAACACTTTAAAAGAAAGAGAGGAAAGATCCAAATAACAGTTTTCAGAAAGAATTCACCGGTTCCCATTCCAGAAAGGAGTAGATAAGAGATAAGTACTCGTTTTTATGTGTGAATGTAGGATACTTGTCGCATCTTGTCCCTAAAAGAACTCTAGACAGCAGTTTGTCACCACCCCCAGAGAAAGAAACACTGAGAGTTACTTAAACCACAACGGGTTGAAAATTTAGGCCAATTTCAACCTATCACAATTTAGAAAAAAATGTCTGAATTCAACGTAAGAAATAAAGATAAAGATACACACAAGATTTATAAAGTTACACTATATGACATAACAGTCCTAGTGTCCTTTGAAAAAAAAAACTTTGATTTTACCATTTAAAATAGGTGACATTGCAGCAGAGCATGAAGTTATTGACACAGCAGCTCAAGTCTCAGTATTAAATAGCACAGTTTGCAATGATATGAACCAAAGCCAAATATTTACAGATTATAGAAAATAAAAGGTTATGGAGTAAATGTACATGGGACAAAATCTCTCACAATACATAGAAAAAATAAGAAATTATCAATGTTTAAAAGGAATAACAAGAGACAGTCGCATGCTGGCTTGGGTCGCTAATGATGTTACAATAAAGATTGGAAAAACATTATATATTTGGAATATGGTTATTGTATACATTCCAGGCACTGTCCTTCTCGGAATAGATTTCCCTGATCATAGAAGAATGATAATTGACTCGCAGATCAATTCAATACAGTCTAATCAGTTGAAGACTTCTGATTATGACTATCACTAACATCTCACAGAATTATTTAAAACCCCAGCAAACCAATATATGAGAAAGTTCTTAGTTTGTACAGCCTTAACTGAATTTCAAGACATATTTGCAAAGAATGATTTTGATTTGCAACTTTTCAATGGAGGCATAAAACGTAAGATACAGAAAGAATGTCGAAGTTCCCATTTTCTTAAAAAGACTGAAAGTAGAGCAAAATGCGCAAAATTCCTCATTGAGACCACATTCGCGCACATTGTGGAAAGTTTCTTCTTTACCTAGATAGGTCAACACACCTGAAAATCTGAGCTGACAATGATTTCCAAATTAAAGACAAATACTGCTCGAGCTAAATTCTCCCAGGAACTCAATCGAGCTCTCTCGTTGGTGGAAAAAGCAGAAAATATTTTGAATGCTAATGCGAGGCTTGCTACGTCACTAAGATTTATTAATGAAAAATTCTCAAAGTTATAAAATAATATAAACCAAATTTTCTGATGTCAGTCTTTTCTTCTAAACGTAGATTTGTTTTTTAAGAATACACTGTGTTATATCATCTTAATTATAACTTTTAACTTACGTATTACTTTACCTCTCAAAAACGAATATCACATTTAGGACGTATTTTAACCTTGCGTGTATTTTCTTCAATAATCATCATAATCTTCGATCCGATCCGTGCATGATACCACTGAACCACGACTGCTGACGTTCAATTTTTGATAAGTTTTACTCTTAAAGGGCTTAATTGATAATTCTTTTCGATACAACAGTCCAACTGTATTGCAGTCTGATTGAGCTTATTTCATTTATGAAATACATATAATGTCTTGATTTTTCCTTCGTGATTTTGTTCTTTCCATTTTTTGTAGATTTCTTTTATTTGTGAAGAATGAAAGATAACGTTAGACATCTCAAAATCAAAACATAGGATCGTTATACCGATTTATCGAAAACAAAACATGCAGTATAGTTATATAAAACTATATAATTTACATGATTTAGAATGACAACAAGGAAAAATAAATCAAAAACTTTCTCTAAAAACAATTTTAAAAAACCGTTTATTCCGGATGTTAGGTTTGGTCATAGGTCGATTTTCTACATGGGTTGAACCGACCTTTATACGATTGCGGCTATAACACCTTAGTTATAAACACTATAAAATAAACATCCATATATTCATTGCACTTGTCACTTGTAACGTAAAATGAATTGCTATCACAATCTTTGTCATTACGGGTGTTGGATTCCAACCCCGTACCTTAAATATTTATCGTTCTATCTTTCATTTTGGTGACCAACGCCTATACGACCACGATTGTCATATAGCGCCTTACTCAAATTATGCAAATTAGCATATTTAGACACCAAAAAGATAACACACAATTACTTCTTCACTTTCAAATCTTTTATTTAGTTTTTATTATAGCTAATAATTGTCTAGATATTGTTCATACAATATGTCTAACAGCTATGATTGAACGTACTGTCCGAAAAATAAATGAATCAATAGTATTGAATTTTTATATATCTGACTTTTTTTACTTGTCTGATAGCTGAAAATGGATATGGAGCGTATAGAAGCAGTCAATCATTTTCGTTAACTAGTATTTGAGTACTTAAACCTTTAGGATATCTGGAGACAGCGTCAACATTCTGAAGGTGGACCCCTGGTTTGTACTCAAAATGAATATTAGATTCTATCCACCTAGCAACTTGAACATGTGTTCTTTAAAATTTCTCGACAAAGTAAGAGAACCATAGTCAGTTCTAGCGGTAAGTGTATGATCAACGATAATACATGAGATAGATGTTTAATCAACTTAATCACAGCAAGTACTCACGGACTCTTTATGATTTTATTTCATCGAAAAATATACACATAAAGCATATACTATTTGAACGTACCCTAGGGTAGAAATAAAATGAGACAATATTTTTTATTTTGTTGTTTACCTTTGACCCTAATCATCGATCTGATTTCTTGGAATACAATATTTTTTCTGCCGATATTCCAATTTTCAATAAATCAGACTTGATAGCTTATTTATATAACTGCAACAGCACCAGTCATATACAATATGTGCTGAAAGGTTGCAACAACTAATTCATTCTGATAACTTTGATGTATTTTATTTTTGCACAAGACTGTAGATCATAATGGCCTAAGAAATATTGCACTCAAAGAAAAAATAAACACATATTTTAACAGTTTATTCAGGGTACACTAGTTGAAATTAACATTACGACAGATGTAACGTCGCTGACGTTCTGATCCCACAGAGTTGCTACAATTTCAAGTAGTGTCTTACGGGTTGTAATAATCTGTACTATTAAATTTGGAGACCAAAATTTTTAGCCGATTTGTCTCCGAGCCGAAGATCGTCTGAAGTATTATATAATAATAAATAGTTAGTGTATGTAATGTACTTTATAACTTCATATAGTAATTGATTTAATTAGCGTAGCTTAATTAATTAAACCCAAATTAAGTTCCGTAGCTGGTTCCTTACCGTCTACGTTTTGTAAGCAGGCGGAAATGGTTTTGTATTCAATTTGTCTTGAATTTATGACAACTCGGCCCACGACCAACGCGGCCAACTCAAACACTCTCACTAATTATTACAACTTGCATAAATTTATCAAACCCGCACCACTCAAAAATAAAAGAAATATAACAAACTTGAAGAAATGTGTTTAATCATTTGATTGTTTTCTTCTTCTCTTAGTAAATTCCTCCTTTCTCAGAGCACCCGTGTCACACAGTGACAGAACTCGCACCACTCGAAAAAATAATACTACAAACTTGCACAACTGAAGAAATGTTTTAAATCATCAGAGAGTTCTAGATTGTCTTCTCTTAGTTGTTTACTCCGTTCTTGGAGCACCCGTATCACACAGAGACAGAACTTGACTCGCACCTTTCGAAAAGAAAAAAAATGCTACAAACTAGCACCACTGAGAAATGTTTAATCATCAGTGTTCTAGGTTGTCTTCTTCTTCTCGGAGTTATTTCCTCCGTTCTAAGAGCACCTGTGTAACGCCGAGACAGAAGCTACTAATTGGACATCCAAACTCCTATGGAAGAAGGACTAACAAACTAATCAAAACTATCAACATAATGCATCAATGCATACTAACAGTTTGAGAAACACGAACCCAAGCTGTGTATCACCATAAACATTTCAAGTAGTCTTCAACCCGCGCTCGCGCGGTTTTTCTAGTATACTTTATTTCTAGGCGATAATGAGAGTCCAAAATTAAAGGTTTTAGTAAAATCTGGATATGTTGATAATATTTATGAATGAAAAATCTAAAAGTAATAAAATGATATTATTTTAAATTTCTGAGCGAAATAAAGAAATAATGAAAATCTAAATAAACAAAACTAAAATAATTTATTCAAATCTAACCTTAGCGATCTACAAACGCTACAGTATTACAACAAAATGAGATAACTGTTACTTTGTATTACTTCATATCAGATGCTGTTGATATTTTATATTTTTCCAAAGAGTTCAATTTTCACAAAATTATCATTGAATAGATTAATACATATTCAATAAGAAGTACAGTTCTGCTGAATTAAGGGGCCTCGGTGGCCGAGTGGTCTTAGTAGTCGAACTACTGTATCACGAGCTTGTCAACACTGCGGTTCGAATCCTGCACGTAGAAGGTGCACTCTACTTCAAATGTTTATTCAGCTGATGGATTGGTTGGTTGGTTGATTAGCGTTTAACGCCACTTTCACCACTATTGTGCTATTTCGTGGCGGTCATTTTTTGTTGGTGAAGGTCCGGAATACCCGAAAAGAACCACCAACAAAAATGACCGCCACGAAATAGCACAATAGTGGTGAAATGGCGTTAAACGCTAATCAACCAACCAACCAATCCATCAGCTGAATTAAATCATATTCGAAACACAGATTATATTAGTGTGAACAACGATTGTTGAATGCCGATCTCATCAGCAGTAAACCAAAATTTCCATAAAAAGAAGTCAAAATGAGGTACTTATTTTGTTTGAGTTTATGAACAAATTCCGCTCAGCAAACAAGTAAAACTGTGAGCTACTGCTCACTGATGATACCCCCGCCGAAATATTTCGGTAAACAGGAAGTTGTTGAGTGATGAATCTGAAAACACATCACACGGTATAGCTGACTTATATAAACCCTGAAATCAAATTTCAGAAATCCTTGTCAAGTAGTTCCTGAGAAAATGTGACGAAAATTTTCAACTTGGCTATCATGTGTAAAATAATACAAGTGTTC
Source organism: Mytilus coruscus (assembly GCA_017311375.1). Lineage (NCBI taxonomy): Eukaryota > Metazoa > Mollusca > Bivalvia > Mytilida > Mytilidae > Mytilus > Mytilus coruscus. Next base: position 62,770,023 of record CM029599.1, read on the forward strand.
GGTAAACAGGAAGTTTTGAGTGATGAATCTGAAAACGCATCACACGGTGTAACTTACTTTTATAAATCCTGAAACCAAATTTCAGAAATCCTTGTCAAGTAGTTCCTGAGAAAATGCGACGAAAATATTCATGGGACGGACGGACGGACTGACTGACTGACGGATGGACTGACGGAAGAACAGACAGAGGTAAAACAGTATACCCCACTTTTTAAAGCGGGGATATAAAACAAAATTATCAAAAGTTTAATGGTCTTTAGCATGGTATCTAAACTATTCCAGATTCTAAAATATTTTCTGTGACAAACAGTTTGCCGACGGATAACCAAACATAGTTGTGTATTCCTGCCTTTACTGAATTGTATTGCCTTATTAATGCAAAATAAGCTTAAAGTCGGCGTTTCATTTTTTTTTCAAATTTTCTTAAATATCGCACTTAACATGAACATGTATAATACGAGTAGTAAAATATGTGGATAAAAACAAACCATATATGGAAATACAATTTTTAAATGACATATCTGTCAGAAATCATTGTGCGCAATATAAAAGCTTAATTTATGACTTAACTTATATATTTTGTATCGTTATACTTCCTTATCAATAAAATCGAGAACGGAAATGGGAAATGTGTCAAAGAGACAACAACCCGACCAAAGAGCAGTTTATTTGTTTGACAGACATGATCAAGTATGCAGTTCCATATTTTCTCTTGCTTTACTTGTTGCGTTCATTACCAATTAAAGGTGGCATTTGTTACAGGTAAGAAATGTAATAATATGAATCGTATTAAGTGATATTCATAATAATGTCAAAAGCATGAACAATACCAAAAGAGAAGGTTTAATAATGTTATTGTTTGGCATACAATTGTATGATAAATCTATCACATATAACATCTTTCAGATCATCATAAGACTGATATCAGTATTCATATTTTGTAATTATGTCTCAGATATTTGCATTAGGGCTTCAAACCTTAAAAAACGGGCAATGTAGCCTCACTTTTGAGATTTTTTCATTAATATTCAATGTGCAAAGACCGAAGAAATAAATTGCTATGTCGTATTCAAAGATGTTAAGGTGGGTAAACAATCTTTTGAGTAAGGCCTTGCCTTTTATTGTTTTGTTCAAAACAAGTACCTAAATGGGGTTTTATTTTGGTCAAAATTTCATCTTCCATAAATTTTTGTCAACGTAGTGACTCTACAAAACGAGAAGAAAAATAGAAAACTTAGGATGTTATGCACCTGTCCTAAGTACGGAGCCTATTGTTTAGTGGTTGTCGTTTGTTGTTGTGGTTAATAGGTGTTTATCCTTTCTCGTTTTTATATAGATTAGACCGTTTGTTTTCCTGTTCCATTGTGGGGACATTTATAGTTTGTTGTTCGGTGTGAGCCAAGGCTCCCTATTGAAGGCCGTACTTTGACCTATACTTGTTAACCTTTCATACATTATGACTTGGATGGAAAGTTGTCTCATTGAAACTCATACCACATTTTCTTATTTTTATAAAACCTGAATACGTATACAATGATTTATCAACGGAGAATTTACGAAAAGTATGTGAAAACAAAATCATGTCTGTACCGAAGCACTGATTAAGTGCACAGATTGCATCATTCGGCTCATGTTTTAATCAATTTAAATAATTTTAAAACTTTATTACGCTTGAATTTTAAATTTATCTTGTTACGTTTGGATTGATAATCGGATAATTAGTCGATTTTATATGAAAATATATATGTTTGAAATCAACATAATGTACATTTATTTTCTAGGCTAGATGCTTTGAACAGATATAAAAAAAAGTATAACAAAGATACCGAACTCCAAGGCAATTTAAAAAGGGGGAGGTCCATAAAAACTGACAAAATCAAATGCTATCAATCAATGGCCCAAATGAAAAACAACTGCTATATTCCAGACTTGGTATATTGTAGTGCTAGAGCACGGACTATTGTAAAAATACATGTTTCCGTGTTTTGATACAAATACTGCAAAACGAAGTCCTCAATCTAGTAAACAAATCTTTATAAAGAAGTCAATACTCTATATTCTAAACTTTTTTTGTTTTCTGTCGGACTTCTGCACATACACCCTTATCCTGTTCAAGTTTTGGTCGATTGGTAATGGAGGAGGGGGTGTTAAAACTAATGATTCTCCGAAAATTTATATATAACAGCATGATGACAATCAAATTATAAGATAAAAAATTCTTATCATTTCTTTATCATCATTTCATGCTGCGTTGCAATAGAGATATAATATGAAAAAAGATTGATTAATCCCAAACTGTTCGAACTGTTTGTCTTTTAGTTCATTCTTCACCTCCGGTCTCTGTAGATTTCTGTGGATTGCTTGAACTTAAGAATGCATATGTTGTTTAAACTTTACAACCATCTATGCTGGTTTACATTGTAGAATGAGTTTAAAACTCTTAGATATTTCACGATTGTAGAAGACTAGAAATAAAAATCATTTCTTATAGAAGAGATTTAACATCCTTAGGTCCTTTCATATACATATATTTTAATTTAACACGGCTTTTACCAGGAAATACGTTTTCTGAAAATTGAGGAATGCGTACCTTTGTTTACATAATTCATGATGTAAAACAATCTAACGTGGATATGCACTAATTTTGTAAATATTTTGAGGCCGACCATTATCGAAAAAAAAATGACAAATGTAATGCCTAATTGTGTTGAAATAATCTTAGAGCATGAAATGAAAGAATTAAATCGATTTTAATAGGTAAATTCGGAACATTCCTTTCAAAGCGAACTTATAACACACGTTCGAAAGGCAGCTATTTTGATTTGATTTGATGAAGCAAAACGGAAAGTCCTTAATAAAATGGCAAAATCAAAAGCTCAAATACATCTAACGAATGGATAACATCTGTCATTTCCTTATGTAGAAATAGTAGATTAAACCTGGTGTTATAGCTAGCTGAACCTCTAACTTGTATGGTTGTCGCATAGAATTCCATAATATTGACAACAATGTGTGAGCAAAACAAACAGACATAACACTTGTGTAAAACGTAAAAATTGGGGTACAGCAGTCAACATTGTAATAAAATCTTAATCACTTTAAAGACAAATAACTGTTTCAACAAAGAAACACAAAATGGTATATAAACAAAGTACATAAGCAAAATGAAAGACAAGAACTCAAAATTGACCATATCACAACAATACAACAGCTGGATGTACAAGTATCGATCCATTTCATTAGAATATAATCAAATATTGACAGACAGTAAAGGTTAAAAATATACAAGGACAAAAAGGGGACTTAAACACGTTATTAAGATGATAAAGAACGGCAGTAAATCATTGCATTATGTGTTGGTTTTCTTTTCAAGTTTATATCATTATTATCTGATATTTCCCATTATCTTCTGAAATTTTGTTTTAAAGACGAATGATTTAACATATTCATGCCAAACATTTAAAATTTTACCCTTGGTTTATAAATACCATTGAAAGTACAACATCTAACAAAAGATAAACATTGCTAGAAAAAATGAGCCACCAGTTCTCAGATTGAGATGGAATATGTCCGTTATTTGATTTTATGAGGCAAACAATAGAAATCCCTACAATATGACAAGAACGAAAATGAACTTTCAAAACGAGCGATGATTTTTAATCATATAATACTCTTTTAAAAGCAATGTAAAACTTATAATTTTTCTTCCCGAATTACTTCTTTGTAAACCGACCGAAAAGTAAAATGAAATATGGTAATTGTTTCATGATATACTTTGGCCATTATTTGTGACTTTCAACAAGTTGCATTCCTGCTGATAACTTAAAACACTGCACAATATTCAATTAACATATACGTTTATAAATGAGCTTTAAAATGATTGAATATGAAAGAAAACATAAAATTGCAAAATGGGCCAAGTGAGTTTTCTCATCACTTGGCGTCCGTCGTCCGTCGTCCGTCGTTCGTCGTCGTCGTCGTCGGTTAACTTTACAAAATCTTCTTCTCTGAAACTACTGAGCCAAATTTAACCAAACTTAGCCACAATCATCATTATTGGGGTATCTAGTTTAAAAATGTGTCCGATGACCTGGCCCGCTAACCAAGATGACCGCCATGGCTAAAAATAGAACATAGGGTAAAATATAGATCTTGGCTTATATCTCTGAAACCAAAGCATTTAGAGCAAATCTGACATGGAGTAAAATTGTTTATCAGGTCAAGATCGATCTGCCCTGATATTTTCAGACAAATCAGACAACCTGTTGTTGGGTTACTGCCCTGAATTGGTAATTTTAAGGAAATTTTGCAGTTTTTGGTTGTTATTTTGAATATTATTATAGATAGAGATAAACTGTAAACAGCAATAATGCTCAGCAAAGTAAGATCTACAAATAATTTAAATGATCAAAATGGTCAATTGACCACTTAAGGAGTTATTGCCCTTTATAGTCAGTTTTAAACATTTTCGTAAATTTTGTAATCTTTTACAAAAATCTTCTCCTCTGAAACTACATAGACAAATTTAACCAAACTTGGCCACAATCATCATTAGGGTATATAGTTTTAAAATGTGTCCGATGATCCCGCTTGCCAACCAACACGGTCGCTATGGCTAAAAGTAGAACATAGGGGAAAATGCAGTTTTGGCTTATATCTCTAAAACTAAAGCATTTAGAGCAAATCTGATTGGGTAAAATTGTTCAGCAGGTTAATATTTAATTGCCTTGAAATTTTCAGACGAATAAAAAACTCGATGTTGTGTTGCTGCCCTCGAATTGGTAATTTTAAGGAAATTTTGCAGTTTTGGTCATTATCTTGAATATTATTATAGATAGAGATAAACTGTAAACAGCAATTATGTTCAGCAAAGTAAGATCTACAAATATTTCAAATGACAAAATGGTCAATTGACCACTTAAGGAGTTATTGCCCTTTAAAGTCAATTTTTCACAATTTTTCGTAAATTTTTAATCTTTTACAAAATCTTCTCCTCTGAAACTACATAGACAAATTTAACCAAACTTGGCCACAATCATCATTAGGGTATCTAGTTCAACAAATATGTCCGATGACCCTCTTTCCAACCAACATGGCCGACATGGCTAAAAATAGAACATAGTAGTTTTTGACTTATATCTCTGAAACTAAAGCAAAAGTATAATGGTTGCATTATTTCATGCATCAATTGTAAACAAAAATATCAGGTGAGCGACACAGGCTCCTTGAAGCCTCTAGTTTTATTTGTATTGATGGTCTACTGCCTTGTTTACGTATATCCTATATTTCTTGATCATTTTAGAGAAAGATAATTGCATCCGAGATCGCAGTATGTAATAAACTGATTTTATCATTTTACTGCCCCTTTATTTATCGATGGGCATTCCACTCCCTTTTGAAAATATTAAATCGAATATGAAGTACATGCACGAAGAAGTTTGTCTGACGTGAAAATCCGTAGTCCAATATCTCATGGCTTTATTTACACACACAGTGCACTGATTATTTTCAGTATGTTTATCGCAATCATGTGAAATTTTTCTTGTCGAAGAAAACCTATAATACAATCAGAGGTCCTAGTATCCAATCAACTGTTCTATCTATGGTTTACCATTTACATCATCTGGTCTTCTAAGTACCGAACGTGACCTATTCCCGAATATGACTGTTTTGCTGAGTGTGAATTCGTATTGCTATTAGACGTGTCTCGGTATTTATACATCCAACATTCATGTATTTAGTTATGATGTTTCATTTGTAATTCTGGTTCGATATTGTTGTATGTCTTATCGTTTGTGGTGTTAATTCTATTTTTAATTGTCTATGTGTATGTTAAAGTAAAGATAATTAATCGCCTAGTTCATTTATATGATTTTTAGTTTAAAGCAACTATATGCACAGGATTTATTTGTTTTACACAGTTTGATTTAGAAGAAAAAGCGACATGGTTAGAAAATACAAATGATTACACCATTACTAACACAATTCTATATTAATATACTTGTTATGGTAAGAAAATACATCAAATAACACCATTACAAACTTAATCCCAATTTTATATTCTATTATTAGAAATTTACCTGTGACGTCACTTTTGTGGCGTTGGTACATTCGTGTGACGCACAGTTCATAAATCTATTGTGCTGTATTTGTGTACTGTCGTCAATTAATTTTAGGTTTTCGTTATTATTCTGTGGTAAACATGTCAAAATGTACTATTATATTATTTATTTATGTCTTTCTCTGTCCTGAGTGTTCTTGCATTTATTTGTAATGTATTCATGTCACGTAATGTTGTCATTTTAGCTGTATTTTTAACATTGCCATAAAAGCGGGACGTTTGGCTAGCCATAAAACCAGGTTCAACCCACCATTTTTCTTTAAATGTCCTGTACCAAGTCAGGAATATGCCAGTTGTTATCTAATAGTTCAATTCTATGTATGTTGCATTGACGTTTGTTTTGTTGCACTTCAGTGTTTCTGTTCTTCCGTTGTTTTCCTCTTATAGTTGATGTGTTTCCCTCGGTTTTAGTTTGTAACCCGGATTTGTTTTTTTTTTTCTTAATCGATTCATGACTTTTGAACAGTGGTATACTACTGTTGCCATAATTTAATCCACCATTTTCTACATACGGAAATGCCTGTACCAAGTCAGTAATACGACAGTTGTTTTCCATTTGCTTGATGTGTTTGAGGTTTTGAATTTGCCATTTAAATAGGGACTTTCCGATTTGAATTTTCCTTGGAGGTCGGAATTTTGTTATTTTACTTTTGTCAATCGATAAATAAATCAATGGTAAAATAAATGTTATTTTCTGATGATGAATATAAGATAAGATGTGGTATGATTGCAACTGAGACAACTATCAACTCATAATTGACGATTGACCGACTACGTAGATGTAAGCATTTATAATAGGTCACCGTACAGCCTTCCACAATGAGAAAAACCGATACAATCTTGTCTAGTCACATTGACCCCACGATCAAAATAACGCGTTGGCTTATGTTTCACGATAGATTTTGAATAAAATCAGCAAAATCATTACACTAAACTTTTTCCGCGGTTACAAAGCTCGTTGTCGAAATCAACAATATTTTGATTCCGTAGTCCATAACTCCTTAGGAACTGTGGGTCACACGAATGTATCAACGCCACAAAAAGTGACGTCACAGGTTAAGTGAAACCTGGTTTCATAGCTAGCTAAACCTCTTACTTGTATGACAGTCGCATAAAATTCCATTATATTGACAACAATGTGTGAACAAAACAAACAGGTAAAATGTCAAAAATAGCTTAATTTTTTTTAATTATATACATACATGTAACCAAATAATGAGACCTGTTTTTACTTAGGAGGCAAAAAACTTGACATAAAAAGATAATAAGGTCATTAGGAGTTTAATTTGTCAAAACCTAGGATCTTTTATCTTTAAATGCATCTGCAAACGTGGAAGGGTAATTCTTGAAATTTCATTAAACGTGTGCGCATTGATATACGTCATACAAAATGTAGTTCCCAACCTGGTGGTGAACATTTCAACGTACGTACCTCGAGTGTGCTTGGATCGATTTCCTAACTTGGTCTGTAAATATATCAATTAAAATTGAGAATGGAAATGGGGAATGTGTCAAAGAGACAACAACCCGACCAAAGGACATAAAACAGCCAAAGGCCACATATAGGTCTTCACCCAGCGCGAAAATCCCGCACCTGGAGACGGGCTTCAGCTGGTTCCTAGACAAAATGTGTACTAGTTCAGTGTAAAGGGACGTCACACTAAACTCCAAAACATATAAATGAACTAAAATTAAAAACATACAACACTGACAAAGGCCAGAGGCTCCTGATTTGGGACAAACGCAAACATGCGGCGGTGTTTAACATGTTTTGTGAAATCTGAACCTCCCCAACCACCACCCCCAATACTTCTAGCCAATGTAGAATAAACAAACACACAGCAATACGCACAGTAAAACTCAGTTCAAAAGAAGTCCGAGTCCGATGTCAGAAGAGGTAACAAAAGAAACTAAGCAAAATGAAAATGATACATAAATCAACAAAGGACTACTAGCAATTATTGACATGCCAGCCCCAGACCTCAATTAAACTGATTTAAGATTATGTCTTCATCATATGAAAATCAAGCACAACTCCTCCCGTTAGGGTTTAGTATCATAACATCATAAAATATATGAGAAGAAATTGTCTATTCCAGATCGTAACAAGTCTGGATTCTCTTGCCTGGTGATTCATGCATAACCAAAGACGCTTATCTTGCGGATATATCCGGTTTCACTTAGTTTGGAGATAACAATTAAGTAACCATATGAGTTTTTTTTTCTCTCTCATATGTATCTTCAAAGATTTTTTTTAATCTGAAGGGATAGTCAATTCACCAACTTTAAGCACGCAGCACTTGTAATAACACTGTTCAACTTTAAATTAAATCATATATTCAGCTGTAGTAATCCTACGAATTGCTAACATTTTTCAGCTCAAACTCGGCGTATCTAATACAATAAAGGCAACTTTTTAATCGTATAATTCATTTTTCCACCGCTATTTAGACATGGCGTGACATTAAAATATTAATACACAACAAAATTAAATCAGGATTTATTTCGGGATATGTTCTATTAACATATAAAATTTCATCTATAAAACTGTTTATACGTTTAGACAATCTTTTCAAAATGGCAACCAATGGATAATTATTTGAAACCGGAAATTTCAGCATGGCATAACAATTCTAACACAAACAGATGTTTCTCCAATTTTGTGATTGATTTTTCTTATAAAAGTTTAGATTTTAACCTCTTTTAAGACACCAATAATCAATGAAGTAAAGCATAATCTAATTAATTTAATTTTGGTCAAGTCCTAGAACACAAAATGTTTGTGATTTTTATTGAAAATAATTTCTTGTCGAAAAGACATGGAAGATCAGCATTTAGCTGTATCAATCATATCATAAATTTTCATATCAATGCAAAATGATTTGAATACTTTCAATAATATGTGCAATGACAAATAAGCGAAACTAGATCTTCCTGATCTAAAACAGAAAGGTGGTGCCGATCTTTCGCGATCATAAATATCATACTTTTATACAAATACTCCAATTTTGACCCACTTTCTGAATCAGCTTCTTCTAAATCTCTATGAGAGCCATCTGAAACATTAAGTTTAGAACGACCTTGTTCAGAGAATACTTATTAAGTCATTCATACAATGATAAAAATCATGTTTGTTTTCCTTGTATTTTATGTCATCGGAAAATTAATAATTGATTGATTAATTGATGTTTAACGTCACTTAAAACACTATTGTGCTATTTCGTTGTGATCAGTTTTTTATGAGGAAGCCGGAGTGCCCGGAGAGATTCACCGACCTTTGAAAAATTAAAGAGCAATTTGCCTGTTGTAGTTTTGTAAAAACGCTGATATTTTAAATTCTGATTTTCTAAGATACTGATCATGATTTTGAATATTTTGACAGACAGTATCATTTTTCAATATTTGTCCTATAATTTCATAAATTAGATTATCTATCGACCTTGTATGTGTCTTCTCGATAACATTTCTTTCACAATCCCATAACAGATCTTTCACGATCCGATCGCAATACTCGAATGACAGCCGTGAAATTGTTGTCTAAAAACCAACAGTAATATGAATACAATGATATATTTAGCTAATTCGACAGCAATAATGCAATCATGTGTTTAGTTAATGAATAACCTCATAAACAATTCAACAGGGAACGCAGTTCTTAAAACTGATAGCATTAACAAATTTTTTTCTAAGATGCGAAAGAAACTGTTGTTCTCATAGTTTTAATCGTTGATTATATTTAATGAACTTAAGGGCATTAATTACGAGATATACAAAATTAGAATATGATTATTTTTTAAATAGTTATCGAATGTCATATAGTGAAATAATAATTCGCTTTTAGCCAGTTTGGTTCAATTTGTCAAAATAAGCTAAGAAACATCGCTGAAGAATAACTCACTCGCAACTGAATAATTCGACCTCATTGAATTTGTATTCATGTTACCTCAATTTAAACCCTGTAGCTGGAGATGGGTTACGCATGTACTATGTACTAGGCATAAAACCTTATATAAATGGTTCCTTTACGTTTTATGTTGATATATGCAATTTTCAAAAGGTAACAGCCATTTCATACCCGTTTTTAAGACCAATTTGTATATATCGCAGCTGGACAGCTTGCTTTGTTGTTTAAAACTTGCATTTAAAATGAGATTTTGACATTCTTGCAGAAGTATATACCAAAACATAAAATACCGTAATAAGAAAACAATCAAAACAAGGGTTCGTTTGTTCGATTTTACAACCATATGGTCGATGTCAATGACGTTTTGTCCTCGAGGGTATCACCAACCAAGTAGTCGACATTTCTGTGATGGCATGAAATAACAACAATACGTCATTTTCTGTTTATAAAATATTTCACAATGAGGTCTTTATTTACAGGCAGAGATAGCCATAGCAAACCTTTGTGAAAAATTTGTTTTCAGTACGTTTCACATTCTTATTAATTTGGTCCTTAAACTGTTTTGATTTGAGTGGCAACGAAGAGACGACTTATGTAGACAAAACGTGCGTCTGACGTACATAATTAACAGCCTAGGATCATTGGTTTGATTTTTCACATTTTCCCATTTTGCTCATTACATCCCATAGTTATATAATTTCCTACCTAAGGTATTTTTATTTCACTTTTGTTTGTATTGCTAATTTCAATCTCACTATTAATGTTAAAACAAGTTTTGGCACAAACGTCTGGATGGTGGAGTAATCGTGTTTCGTTGTATTTTACAGAAAACGTATTTTACATTTGAAGAAAAACGTTACAAGCTTAATATGTAACATCATATTCTGTACCCTTCAGGACAACCTCAGATTATTATATATGTTTAAAGGGGTTTATTTGTTTCCTTTGTGCTTTTGGATGAATATTATTCGTCTTTAAACTGTATCTTTTTGCTGTTGTTTTCTTACGAGTCCTATTAGGCATATTGAGCGGCAATCGATGGATTAATGTACATCTCTATTATAGGAAACTATATATATTTCTGTAAGATGTGAGCTTTTAAAATCATCCTTGAATTTCTTCTGTCAGCAACTGTTTGGAAATACAATGTCAATATAAGCGATTATCCCAAAAACCACTTCTTATCAATTGGAGGATTTTTGTCAATCCTCTGTTCCTTTTCTAATTATTTACTTTATAATAACATAAATCGTACTAATTATACTGCATCCGGTAATAATTTTGACCATTATTTTTCTACAATGGTGCTCGATGCCAATATATTTGAAAGATTCAAGACCTTTAAAACAGATATTGAAGTGGTTATAAAACAAAAACAAAACAACAAGTAAAACCAGTAGAAGAATTTAGTGCAATGCATGCAGAAGATTCATTCTTCAACTAAACACATGCATATTTCTTCTTAGCTAATTCAATTAAATTACTAGGACTTGCTTTAAGTTCCCATACGTTATAAGACATATTAGTTTAGAAACGCTTACTTTAATTTTGTTTTATGTCTTTCAGTCCTGGTGTAATAAACGAAATTTGTTGTTCAAATTATGAAGACGTAAATGGAACATGCACAGGTATGAATTTAAAACGATGTTTTTTATATGTATGAGAAAAGATAACATAATGAGCTTATCACATGATTTGTCTGAAATTCTTAATACAGAGATATGGTTTGATACCCTAATTCTCCGAAATTCAGTTTCCAATTATTTACAGACACTTGCCTACTGATGGAGACTGTACGATATTTTCTGTTATCTGTTTTTGTTATTTGTGTCGTTCTGGTTAGTGTCTCATTGATGTTACACCACTTTTTTACATTAATCTTTATTTAAATAGTTTTATAAATTTTAGACCACTTTCTTGGCAAAAATTGAAATATCGTCTTCACATGATCTATATTTAACTCTTTGAAAATAATTCATTTTGTATCTAATTGTTATGATTTTGCAACAACAAAATGGCATTAATTGCTGTATATTTGACAATGTAAAAGACATTATTGGTGATTTGTTCATAAAATTGGTACGCATCATCTTCGTACATAATCAAGCAAAATGTCGTGTCCATGTACTCGTTTTTAATGATCAGTTGAAAACGCATCTTTTCCGGATATGTCCCAGTTTGACCGGGAGAAAAACGTTTAGCTAATACGGTAGCAACGGCATTACATCCTCTGTAACCGTATTGTATGCCCTTAAAGTCAACTTTACACTACGGCATGATTAGAAATGAAATCAGTTTGACACATCGATCTCTACATACTGTATTATACCGGTTGCATTTTATTTCTGCCCTTATGAGGCTTATATTAAACTTTGTTGTTTACATCCTTTGATTCGTTGATCTGTCGTGGATTGTTGTCTCATTGGAAATCATACCACATCTTCTTGTGTATATATTGTATGCACAATAGACAAAAATCCATTACATTCTTCAGACAAATTGATAACGAAACTACTTAATATCTGTCAAAGGACCTATCAAAATCAGAAGGATTTTAAATAAAATGTTTGATTCTTAAGGTATAAAAGAACAATTTGTAACATAAAAATTCCTGTACCAAATCAAGAATATGGCAGTTGTTTTCATTTGTTTCATGTGTTTCAGCTTTTGATTTTGCCATTTGATGAAGGACTTTCCATTTTGAATTTTCCTTGTAGTTCGGTATTTGTTTTGTTATTTTACCTTTCATAAGGAGGATGAAGTATATATATTTGTTTTCTATTGAAATTAGAGAACAAATAATTAAGAATACAACTTCAAGTTTCATTACAAATCCCTTTGAGTCCTAAAATCCCGAAAGTCTCAAACAAATGAACTTCTGAAAATAATAAGTTTTATAATATATCTTTTATATTTTGTATTTGCAATTGATCCGGAATCACAGTCAGTCCAGTATTTTATATTTCCCAGTCTGGCCCAGTATTGACGTTTGTTTTGTGAAATTTGTTTGTTGTTTTACAAATAAATGAGGACAGTAGTTTTTCGTTTGAATTTTTTTACAGTTGTCATGTCGAGACCTTTATAGCTTGCTATGCGGTATGTGTTTAATTCATTGTTGAAGGCCCTAAGGTGACATATAATTGCTAATATCTACATCATTTTGGTCTCAGGTAAATAGTTGTCTCATTGGCAATCTAACCACATCTTTTATTTTAAACTGACATGTTTTATTTTTTTTATACACAGTGCCAATAAAGTCTTGAATCCATACCCTCATACAGTGAAAATTTCATATCTTCTCTCAATTATAAAATGGTTAAGTAGAGATATAAATCTGTCAGCAACAACTGATTAGGGAAAGATAATATTACTTAACAAACAGATGTTTAAAACAAAAGCTGAGCGTGTAAATTTTTGATAACCACTCAAGTACAGAATGACCAGGTAAATGGTAAGTATTATTATTGTTTTAAATTTTACATCTACACATCATCTGACATGAACTTATGAAATATTAAAAAGGAAAAGCAATTTTTTAAGAATACTATAGGTTTTAATAAGTCATAATTTTTGATAGGTGCTGTAGTTGCATTTTATATATATGCACTGTAAATTGAGATCATCATGATCATTGAATCTTAATGATACAATGTAAAAGATATACTGATGTGATATATATTTAACTGGCAATTGAATATTTTACTTCATTAGCATGACATGAAAGTGTAATAAGATTTAATTTGGGTATTCAGATACTTTCATTCTGAACTTATTTTGACAAAATGACCCATTTTCAATATCCACCGCCCTCAAAGTACTGCAAAAGATGTGAAAATGGTCTTGAAACTACAGAAAAAATAAAGCTTAAATGATGGTTTGATTTTTTATCAAAACATCACGGTAGTATTAGAACATTTTTATACGCCCGTTTACGGGACATATTATGGTATACCGTTGTCCGTCTGTCCGTCCGTCGTCAACATGTTGGACATTAACTTTCACCAATTTGCATAAAACTTTGGTGAATTGTTTATATCTATTGACGTGAGCTCCCTTTCGTTTTTTATAAATTTTAGATGTTAGGTTTCCGAGTTATGGGGTTTTATTCATTAAAATAAGGGGGATTTTCCAGTTTTCGGACAATAACTTTCACCAACTTGCAAGAAATTTTGGTTAATTGTTTATATATATTGACATGAGCTCCCTTTTGATTTTTATATATTTCAGATTTTACGTTTCCAGGGTTTTATTCATAAAAAGGGGATTTTCCAGTTTTTGGACAATAACTTAAAAATGCTTTCAGCAGTTCTCATGAAACTTTGATGAATTGTTGATATCTATTGATGTAAGCTCCGTTTAGAATTTTATAAATTTTAGAATTTACATTTCCGAGTTATGGGGTTTTATTCATTAAAAAAAAGGGGATTTTCCAGTTTTCAGACAATAACTCAAAAATGCTTTCAGCAATTCTTATGAAACTTTGGTGAATTGATTATATCTATTGATGTAAGCTCCCTTTAGAATTTTATAAATTTTATTTGTTTATAGTCTGACAACAGATTTACTAAGTATTGCGCAACAGCATAGTGTATTGCACAACAGCAAGAAATCTTTAATTGAATATAAATTCAATTCATATAATCAATTTCAAGTTCTTTGACTACATTTATTCAGAAACCTATAATATGTCAAATATTTAATTACAATCCAAATTCAGACTTGTATCAAGCTTGAATATTGTGTCCATTTTTGCCCCAACTGTTCAGGGTTAGACCTCTGCGGGCCTATCCAGCTGCGCTCAGCGAAGCAGTTTTTTAATTATAATGGTAAAATACAACAGCTTAATAAAGTTCATTGAAGATACATTTAAAAGTTGTGGTTAATAAAATACTTTCAGAGCTCAACCCCAACCTCTAATTGATTAATCCATTGATTGATTGATTGATTTTGCTTGCATAATGTTCAGTGGCTTTCACTAACCCTGTGGAAACAGCAGTAAAGTAATCAAAAAGCAATACAAACTTTTGGATTTATACTAGAATACTAAGATCATGCTTTCATAAAATAGTAAATTTCCGTAATTCTGTTCACAATTTTTACCTATTTTGTACAACAGAAAAATAACCGTTTACTCTAGCTATTTAAAGAAACAATTATATACTGTATCAAAATTCATGCTTTTCTTTGCAAAATACATAGTTATGTACATTCTAAACTTAAACCTCAATTTTTCCCTTTATCAAAGATTTCAAAAATGAAAGATCTTTACCAGTTCAAAGAAGAAGGAAT
This sequence comes from Mytilus coruscus, assembly GCA_017311375.1. NCBI lineage: Eukaryota > Metazoa > Mollusca > Bivalvia > Mytilida > Mytilidae > Mytilus > Mytilus coruscus. The sequence continues at coordinate 62,785,337 of CM029599.1, forward strand.
AGATGAACTTTTGGTTTATTTTGAAGACTTTTATGAATTTATAAGGGAACGACAAACACCTGATGATCAAAAACTGCACAAGCATAATGTGCTAAGGGAGTTTAAAGGTCACAAAGACGGAATCAAAGACCTTACTCATGGCAAAGCAGTGACAACAACATCAGTATCTAAGTTTATTTTTAATCATTTTGATGACTACAAGGTATGCCATGAAATTGGCACTGATATAAGCAACTGCTTCTTTTCTGAGAAAACAAAGACTAACACCAAAACACTGCTAAATTTGTACAAGTCTGTTGCTGAAGTTGATCTCAACTGTTTTAATGACCCAGAATTTAGAGAGGTATATGTTCCTACACTAGCAATTAATTACAGATCACTGTTTATTGATCAAGAATGGGATAAAATTATATTGTTTGAAACTCATTATTGTAATTATTTGGCGAAAGAGAAAGACAATTTTGAAACCACAGTTAAACGGAAATGGGAATTGCTTGACTATCTAAAAGTAGTATATGCTATAAGTAAAACATGGACAAACAACACACGAGCTACAATTAAGCGTAGAATTAGCAGACAGAAAGCATTTGAAATTACACAAAATATAGAGGTGCATGGGAGGCAAAGTCATTTTCCAGTTATAATTGAATCTCAGCTGATGAAAAACTTGGACTTACTGTGGCCAGATTGTGTAATAAATGTAGCATGTGTAGATACATCCTTGTCCAAACTATCAAATGCATTAACAATTATACTATCATGCATAGAAGATATTGAACCAAAAGATATTAGTAAGCATGTTTCTCGATTCCTAAACACAAGACACAATGTCAATGTCAGTAAAATTGTGTTTCTTTCACAAGATTCATTGCCAAATTAAACACAAGAAAACAATGACACAGCACGTTTTCATTTGAGAGATGATATTTTCATGGGAAAGCTTACAGAATCTGTTCTCCACATAGAGACACCAGTACAAATGGACTTTATAGAAACAAACACCTACAAATGCGATGTGTGCTACACAACTTCCCTTCCAAAACCACTCAGTATTAAGGACTTCTCCATTGTGCAAGAGTGGTATCTTGATGTTCCTTTAGATGTTCAAATTCTATTTCAAACCTTCATCAATAAAATGTCCGTTCGAAAATCAAAACACAATGATGATTTATTGACAACAAAATTAGATAGATTGTACGGGCTGTATGATGCAATGCTGAATACATTTAACAGGACTTATATTGGCATTTTACAACAAGCCAACACTGACGAGCTGGCAATGCATTTTAAAAGTATCACCTCAGTATTTTCTATTACAAACAGTACAGGTATATCTACCAGTCTGATTCAAGCAGAGCGAAAAATTAAGGAAAGAACAGCAAATGACTTGTGCTATTACAACACATATTTAAAGCGTTATCCACTAAGATATGAGACACAGGAGGGTGAACTTGAAAATTTAGTCAGTTTGCAGGAGTGTCATCTAATATTGATGATGGATAATTTAGTAAGACTGATAACCTATTCCGACCCAAACCCTGGTGAAAATAGGACAGGACAAGTTTGTACCCTGCCACTTACTCTTAAAGGTCTTCCAAAAGACAATGTCATAACTGACAAATGGCACCTTGAAAATTGCAACCAAACAGACAGATGTCTCTGCAAGAATACAACCACACTGACAAAGAATGATTTTGATTTATCACTTGTATCATTGAAACCCGACGAAAAAGAAGTGTGGGATAGGTTTAGTCAAGTCCTTACATGGGGAAACCTTTCACTGTGGAAAAGAATTAGGGAAAGTAAGCATATGTTTTACAAATAAAGATGAAAAAGAAATGAACAGATTCAAAAGAATATGTTTTCATCTCTTTTTACTTTTCTTACATATCTAATGTAACATGATGACAATGGAGTCATTTTCTTTTCTATTTTGTATATATTTTCTTTTTAATCCTCTTCAAAACAGACAACAAATGCAATATAGAAAGACTTCCAGTAGCTAATGTGTTGCAGCATGGTTACAAATAGACATACTAATAGCTAAAATACACAATAAATATGAGAATTATCTTATCTACAGCAACAACAACAACAACAGGAAAACAAAAACTGAAAAGGGCCAATCAACAATTATAAGGAGAAAAATAAAAACAACATCATGATTCGGCGGAAAACAAAGTACCAAAGAACAAATTATAGATAACAAAAAAAACACTTAAAAGGAATTGTAAATCAGACATCTTATAGAGCGTAAGCAATGTCTCCTCCTCGAATGCTTTCCACCATTAATTTACTGTCATATTAAAATCAGGTTATAAATTATACTAAATGATAGGTCATGAACGACAATTAGAATAACAATAGATACAGAGTATTCCTTGTAATTGTTGATATATTTCTTTTAGCAAATTTGATTGATATTGCACCAAAAAGTATGATGACAGAAGAAGAAGAAATAGAAGGTGAAGAAGAAGAAATAAGGGACTATGAGGAAAATGAGGATAATTTATCAGACCTGGTAATATTTTATATTCTAGCATGCCTACTCAATGTTCTAAGGTGTAGAGGGACTATTTAAGAGAACCTGCTTGACATCATACCTGAAAGGAAAACTATAGTACCTTAACTTGGAGTATCTTTTTTTCAATATAATTTAGACACATTCAAAACTCAATATCAAATGAAACCTGAAAATATGTACATGTACACATGATTTTAGCCTCCCCCTAAAACAACAACCGAATTTTTGCAATTTCTTGAGTTCTTCGAAGGTACAATCTGTAAAACTAAAGTCTAAGTCAGTCAGGGGACCTGTTCAAACATTTTTCATTTCTTCCAACATGACATCCCTCTTGGGTGTCATCAATGATTCAGTTTTGATAAGATTCAGCTGAAATCTGTGAACCTTGAATGAAAAGATGACACCTTTTTTTGAAATTGCAGAATTATTAAAATCCAGTTATACAGTTTTCTTGATAGAAATTCAAGTCAAACAAGTATGCAATTTGATGTGACTTGCTTAGGTATGGATAAAAGATAATAATTATATAGCTATGTCAATGAGACAGCAACCTCATGACTCAATTTCATTAAAAAGTATTCTGTCATACTGATATTTCTTTCTATTTATTTTAGTTGGACTTGGAACTTGATGAACTGGATATGATCAAGCATGATAGTATTGAACCAGAAACAACAGAAACTATATTTCTTGAAGCAGAAACGTCTGATCATGAAGATTGTACTGACCCAGAAGAAGAAAACTTAGGTTCATAACTAGAGACAGCAAACTTATTTCTTACACATCAAAATTATTGCATAACGAAATAAATGATCATGATTTATCAGGTATATATGAGCTCACCATGGATGAAGAGGAACTAGAACTGTCATTTGGGAACATGTCATTGGACAACCAAACTTCGAGAAGCAACAACAGTCTCACCTCAGCTGATGAGTCAAACGTCTTAAATTTGTTTGGTTTCAAGAAATTTAAAGTGCCTCCTTTGTTGTGCCGACATCCACCACCCGCAACTGGCAGGGATGACGACATTTATAAATTGAAAGAGATTATGGATAACGTCATTGTAAAGACAGGGCGTATAAATGTTCCACACGAAGTAGTTGATAGAATACTGTTTGGCCCAGACAACAAAATAGGCGCAAATCTACTGGAAATTGTTAAAGATCCAAAATACAACCATTTCTTACCAGAATTTCCTCTCCTTCATTTGAGGAAGTCAAAAATAAACACTCTTTTCAGTTCATACAAAGAAACAGGACTACTTCAACTACTGATGTACATGTGTGATGAAAAGGAATGGCCGAAATTAATTACCATAGATCACATAGATGTTGCAACGAAATATGTCCGCCGACTGTCATTGTCTTTTCACATATCATTTATCTGCAGATTTCTACAAAGTTTAAAGCAGGAGGAAGCACTAGCTGTCATTGATATGCTAGAAGAAGGGAAAATTGAAGAAACTTCTAGTTTATGGAGTAGTAAGTTTCAGGATTTTATGAATACTGGGATAACTCAAAATTGCACATTTGCTCTGCATGCAGACATGATGCAACACTGTGATGAAGTTGTTGCTGTCTACCTTTCAGAAAGATTGGGTGGAAATACAGGCTACAATTTACTTCTTGGAGCTGTAAAAAGGTCCCTTCCCTTCTCATTTCTGAATGGTGCATCTTCTTATGGCCCATATTGTGCTCAGTAACTTTTTCAACATTACAGTGCAGGACATTTCCATCAGTGTCTCAAGAAAGCACTCTACTCCACACCTATCGGGAACAGCTTGGTAAATTTTGCCTGTGATTCTAAAAGAGAGATGGATCATCAAGATGCCCTCAGAGGATTCATATCAGGATCATCAATGACATCTGTTATAGGTCGTATGTCACTAATAGATTCTTTCAATGAAACTCATCAAATAAGATCAAAGAGTCATACAAACTCCAAAGAAGACTCAAATGTGGACTGGGCATTATCAGAAACCGACCTGCATCATATTATTCCAACTGTTGCTCTAATACTTCGACGCAATGGTTTGTGTTTAGAAGAGAATAATTATCCGGAAAATGTTTACACTTCAGAAAAACTTATACTGTCACCATGTGTATTAGATAATACAACATCAGATATAGGAAAATACCTGATAAAACGCTATCTAGCAAACAATAGCTTCCTAGGAATGACTATGGATGACATACCTGAACTTAATGAAACTAGTGGACCGGCCTCTTTTGTCCGAAGGGTAAAACGTTCAAAAGGAGTCACAATCAAAAGAACTGCTGAAAAAGTGACACTTCAAACCAAGACTGAACGTCAAGTGAAGGAGGAAAACAGAAAAGCATTACTAAAAAGAGAAATGCAGAGGGCAAGTTTTCTTAGTTCTGAAATGAACATGTGCCAAGCATTGGTTAAACCAGACTGTACAAAGCCAAAGGTTATGAAGTCAAAAGGAATGCAGCAAGCATTGGTGAATTTATTACAGGAATTAAAATGCCAACAAAATTTTATTTCGCTTAATCTTAAATCTGTACCAAAACATATCACTGACACAGTGGAACTTGTGACAATAGAATTCGCTGGTGTTAAATTCAAAACAAAGGTTACCTCAGGCACACAGTATATAAAGTATGTTCAAAATGCAGTTATAAAACCAATCCTTCGACAATTCCCAGCAGCAGAAAGAATTATACTTTGTGAGGAAAAATATTCCTTTACGCAAGATACCTTCAAGGCAGCTACACACCAACAGAGAACTTTAAAAGCAAAAACAACCATTGCTCATCTGAGAACATCTCATGACATGATAAACCAGGATCAATTTCGAAAAGAAGATATTGTGACTACCAGAGAAGGAAAGACCATCATGAGTACTTATTTGGCTGCTAATGCGAATCAACTTGAAATAGGGGCTGATTTTATTCTCGATATTGACAGTGAATTGAATATGAAGGTGGTTCCATGTGAACATAGTGTAGAATGCAAATGTCAAAACTATACTATACCAATGCGATGCTCATTTAAGAAAACTTGTCCTAAGCCAATTATACAAGATCTAAATGACATACACCAAAGAAAAGGTGAAGCTGAAATGTTTCAGGTTGACTGGTTGTGTATGTGCAAAGCAGGGCTTTCTCCTTAAAAAGCAGCATGTAGCATCGTGACATCAGGAGATATAGATGCCATTCCGATTCATATGTTTGCACTTTCAGACAACTTGCCCGTTGCAACAGGGAAATATAACCACCCAGTATTTGTTGTATTACAGAAACCAAACAAAAAGATTGATGTTTACAATATAATGTCTTTAATAGAATTCTTTCACAACCATTTTGAAGATGTTGACATTGCAAAGAAAATTTCTATTGTACTTTGCATGGGTGGGAATGATTTTATTCCCAAATTTAATGGAATTTCTCATCAGAAAATGCTTAATTTGTTCCTTAATAATGATTTCTTCCGAACAAATTTACTTCGAAAGGATAACAGAAACATCTACCAAATTGATACTCCAACCTACAAGATATTTATGAAGAACTTATATTGTCCAAAGACCATGAACTCAGAGTGTTCCTTTGATGATGTGCGAAAGGCAACTATGCTTAGTTAACACCAAAAACAGAACACTGAGCTCGTATACAGCAGATCTTTGAGGAGCGGACAGTTGTGGTTGCCACCTGAGTCAGCAATTGAAAGGATTGCAGATATAATTAACCTGCAAATTGACTATCTATATACTGCTGGAAACCCTATGGATTTATTACCAAACTTCCTAGGAAAAGACTGTCTCCGTAAGACCGAAGACAACGAAGTAGAATATTACTTTGGCCCTGACAGTAAAGGGAATGTAAGTGAAATAATTGGACAAAAGAGGCGTATGGAAGACACACCACAAAAAGGAAGAAGAAGAAAGAGAATGGCCACATCTACGCCTGTCAAATCCAAGTAGTCAGTTGCTTTGAAAGTTCATTGCACTAGATGAAGAATGGACCTTTCCTGAATAGTTCGTTCATTTGCATAATGATAAAGCCATACCGTATATTTACTTCAAATTGTCATTATATACTTTTAGGATAATTGTTACAGATATGAAACTTTTTTTTTAATTTAGTGGATCTACATAGAAGAATAAAACTAAAACAGCATGTTAGAATGCAAGATCTTATGTATTGCCTTTACATAGAATTATCAATATTTTCTGTTTATTACAATATAATAATTTGCATTTTTGTCAGCAACAGGAGATTCCTAAATCTTTGAAAACATTTTTAGTATTGGTTGGGTATTTATTTCAATGGTTCATTTACATTAAGATGTATTTATACTTAATATGAATGTAATATGTGTTGCTGGACAATAAGCACATTAAATTACGCAATCAGTAAAAGGAATGCAGCAAGCATTGGTGAATTTATTAAAGGAATTAAAATGCCAACAAAATCTTATTTCGCTTAATCTTAAATCTGTACCAAAAACATATCACTGACACAGTGGAACTTGTGACAATAGAATTCGCTGGTGTTAAATTTAAAACAAAAAAATGTAAAAACAGTAATATGTGTTGCTGGACAATAGGCACATTAAATTACGCAATCACTCAATTTTTCATTTTGACTTAAAACAATTTTGACCTTTTTATTTAAAGGAAAATATGGCCTAATCACTGTTATTTTTTTTATGCCATATATATATGTATATATATCTTTATGAGATTATGAATAATAATTCAATTACATTGTTTGTTCCTGTTGCAATATATATTTTAATATCTAGTTATAATTTACATGTACATATGATATAAAAATATTTCAATCAAACATGAAAGTGGTTGTTTTTTCTCTGTTATATGACTTTTATATTCTTCTTCAGCTTCACACAAATATACCTTTCTTTATATAAACTAAACACATAATTAATTAAATAGACACAATTAAGGATCAGTGCTGTGTATTTACTGTGTATTTACTACTAATTAATTTATCCAACATTTATCACTTCAGAATCAGGCTAACAAAACATGTGGTTTCTGTCAACTTACATATTTTAATCGAAATGACAGTTTAATTTGTATTTATGGTATTTCCTAAGTGATGCAGATAATAAGCCCAACATCATTTTGATGTGTTTTCTCGGGCATGGATGGTAGACTGTATTTAGTATAACGATAAATTTTCACTTCTATACTCGCACTGTGAACAACACATTTATTCATTTTGTAAAAATGTTACTGTACTCCTAACAACAAAATTATTACACATAAATTTACCTGTGTACGTTACTTTATTTAACGCCATCTTGTCCTAGGTTAAAGTTGTCTTTTTACATTGTTATATCTTTTTTAATTAATATTGTATTTATATTGTGTCATAGATCAAACTTATTCGTTCAGTGTATATTTACTTGTTTTGTCTATATGTCTTTTGATCGAGTTAAGCCATTTCAATTTATATTTTATTGTATGTCTTTTATGCTGAAATGTTACACTACTATTTCAGGTTAGGATGAATGTTGGCGCCTGTTAAAACGTTTAAACCCACTACATTTGTATGCACCTGTCCTAAGTCAGGAGCCTGTTGTTTAGTGGTTGTCGTTTATTGGTGTAGTTCATAAGTGTTTCTCGTTTTTATATAGATTAGACCGTTGGTTTTCCTGTTTGTATTGTTTTACACTAGTCATTTTGGGGCCCTTTATAGCTTGCTGTTCGGTGTGAGCCAAAGCTCCGTATTGAAGGCCGTACTTTGACCTATAATTGTTTACTTTTACACATTGTGACTTGGATGGAGAGTTGTCGCATTGGCACTCATACATGTACCATATGTTCTTATTTATATTTTGTTTATCTTTTCGTCGTTTTTCATAGATAGTTTCTATTTTTATATTACTAATGGTGTTTCGCTGCTCCTTATGTATCTTCTAACTCATGTCATCTCTACGTTGATAAAGTGCTCATTCTAATTTCACATTTCCAAATTGATCATTTTGTCTTATGATATCCATGATTGACGATTGATAAAGCTTTCTTATTTCTTTTATTTTGCGTTTGTTTCTTATTATTTTCTATATTATATATTGTGTGCTTACTAATACACAACTATTGGTACTTGTGTTGCTCATGGCAAGTAAAATTTTGGTAATAGGTCACATTAGGGGGATGTCACATTTGAGGAAGAACAATGGATTGTGGCTTCGATAAGTGGAACGTAACCATTGTCATCTGTGAAACCTTTTCTGGAACCAATTTATAATTTTCTTATCCTAAATAGGATTTCTTCATTAAAATAAGAAGATGTGGTATGATTGCCACTGAGACAACTGTCCACCAGACCCAAATGGCAGAGAGGTTAACAACTATAGGCCTTTAACAATGAGCAAAACCCATACCGCAAAGCCAGCTATAAAAGGCCACGAAATGACAAATTTAAAACAATTCAAACGAGAAAACTAACGGCCTGATACTGTACAAAACAATAAACGAAAACAAATATGATATACAGCAACAAACAATAACCACTGAATTTCAGGCTCCTGGCTTGGGACAAGCACATACAGAATGTGGCGGGATAAACATGTTTGCGGGCGCACAACATTCTCCTAACCTTGACAGTGGTGTAACAGCACACCATATGGATTGTTTTATCTTAAGTTTTTGTTAAAGCTAAAAACTAATGAAATATCATTTTCATCAATTTCTATGGACTGTAGATTTAATATTATATCTGTAGACTAAGTGATATATGAAAGATATAAACGTAATAAACATACAAGATTCCCAGCGTTTCTATACCCAAGGCCATCGTAAAAGCATAAAAATTTCCATAATAAACGTTGCAATCATTTTATATTTTATATTTCGAGTAAATTTTAGATGTGCGATACACAAGATAATCAAAATCATTTAATTTTTCGCGTTTCAGACATTAATTTAGTAAATAACGCATTCGCAATGTATACTGATTCCACGTTTAAATGATAAATCTTCTTAAAAACTAAATATTTATGAATTTTAACTTTTTGGGAATATAATATACATTTAACTATCATGTGTGAGGGAACTCCATATTCTGATTTTAAGTCATAAAATGAAATTAAGTTATGTCATATTTCTGATATAAACATTTAGTTGCGCATGAACCACAATAATAAAGTAAAATCCAACTTATAGAAACAGAAACTATTCCAGAAAAAAACAATCGTCGGCTATTCTAATTTGGTCAACAGGTGGTAAAATCTTATCCTTTCACGATTGAACAAATGCTGCATAAGAGAATGATTGCTGATATTAAGATTGTATATAAATTTCATAAATATCTGACAAGACAGCGCTTACAATGCAATTTTCTATAGAATTAACATCTCTAAGGGACATTACTTCTGTAAAATAATTGACTAGCGCTGATTTTCGTACTCGTCCACACATTGCTGATATAAACCTTCTATGCCTTTTGTCCTTTTATAAGCTTTCATTTTTGTAAGCTTTGGATTTTCAAATATTTAGGCCTGAAGATACATTTATTGTCAATATGCGCATCTGCTGCAGACAAGTTGGTACTGTTAATGTTATTCGATATAAATTCATAACAAGTCTACAAAAATTTAGGCTTCAGAGCGCTTACAACGAAATTTTCAATATAATGTATATTTCGAAGCATAACTTCTTTAAAAATAGTTGTTTGGTACTAATTTTCGGACTTGTCCAAGACTTTAGTTATATATACCTCTGATATAAATGTAATAAAAATCTGGCGGGAATATACACGTGAAATCGCTTACAAACTGAACGTACAGACATCCAGTATTTTTATTTTTCCCACAACAGCCCATGCGGGGAACAAAAAGTGAAAAACAGTATTGGCAGGTTAGATATTTCCTTTAAAATCCATTCGATTACTTCAATACTTGTGACTTAAAAGTTCATGCATATATTTTACAAGTCCCATTCATAACGTTGTCTTGGTGGGCATCCCTTTTTTCAAAATCCTGGATCCGAAATTGAAACTTCAATACAGAAATAATACCAAGACTCTAAAACATACATATATGTGTATATCTGTGCATGTTTAATTGTTACCGTATTTGTTTTCTAGAAGTTTTAAAAAATGTGATAACCTTGACATTCATTTGGAGTAAATTTTGAAATAATCATATTTTCTTTTTTGAAGTTAATCTATATTTAACTAAGTGACAAACATGTTAATATAGAAATTCTACAATTGCATCAATTGTGATACGATAATTTCTTCTCTCGAAAGTGTTAATTTTTCAAATTTAAAACGTGAGGCTTGTTTTGAGTGGAGAAATATCGTTTTGTACGAGATTCGGTTGTGGAATATGTTTCTTTCATGCCTTTAAGACGATATGTAAGGCAAACTAACTTTATCTTTCTTGATTTAAAAATCTTCAAAAAAGATGTATTCTTTCTATGTGACGTAATCAGCATGGTCGTATTTTTTCGTGACGTCATAATGGCAAAATATGAGGGCGGAAAGAAAATTTGACGTCATAATTGAATTCCGACCAATAGAAAACTTAGATCAAACGAACCACACATTGATTATCAAAATATAATCAATTGGTCGGGGGATGTAAACATATGCTTAGAATTAGAGAAATAAATGTATCATCATTATCTACTGTACTTAAAGATAAAATCTGACTACGGCCATTTAAGCTTGGAGTGAACAAACCATACGTGTTTCTAAACGATGTATACCATTTTTTAAAAAGGACAGTACATTTTACAGAAAACATCCGTATCAAAGATATCTTGATGTCAGTACACAAGTGCTGACTTCAAGGTTGTTGATACCATCTAGGACCCAACGTCCACTTACAGTGGCATCAACCCATTGGTTTCAAAGTAGTAAATGATACAATGATTTTAAATATTTACAGTCGGAAAGCAAGCCCTAAGAAACGACCGTTGTTGCTACTTTCTAAAGACAACAATGGGACTGATACTAAAGCCCGCCATTCTGAAATTGCGTCAATTTCGAGGAAAAATGAAATTGTGGCATATTTGTAAAATTTTCTGTTTCCTGTTTCTTACTTGCGTTGGAGTCAGAAATTGATGTCTTTGAATTTCTTAATCATGTATCTTATTATAAAAAAAGTATATAACCCAAATTGGCCGTCCTCAAACAAATACTTTGAAAATTATGCGGAATTGTCTGTTATTTTTCTTCTGTTTTACAGATTAAACTATATCTACAGAAATTAAAAAAAATTAATACGTACCTCAAAGTAAAAATAAAATTTCAAGTCTAACGTTCTGTCACCCCGTATGAAGCCCCGTTTGAACAAAATTTTCCAAAGAAAAGACATTTTTGCCTTACACATCGATGTCAACATGCATGTGAACCGAATGTACACACATTTATGTGATTGTTTGAAAAAAGTTTGATTTTATGGCGAATTCAGCTGTGAATTTGACATAATTAATTATTCTCTTAAATGTGTGACGCTAACTGAAACGATAATTAAGGTAAGGTAATTTTATACTATCTGTGCACAGACTCTCGCTTAACCATTTGGTTGAGATTTGATGGTTTACCAGGCGTGTGATTTGGGGTCATTCTGTTTTACACGTCGTTAATTTGTTTTAATCATCTAATAATTGAGGACCAATCAGTGTTGAATTTAGCATTTACAGATGTTAACACGAGCGAGGATGTGAAACATTGAATCATGATGACTGGAAAAATCATTCATTGTTAATATTTTATTATTTTTGTGATGAAGGACTCCTGTAAATGTTGATTAATACAATATTACATGTACAATGGCATCATAAAAGTCTTGTCTTTGAACTTAAAATTATCTCTATCAGATTTGCTTTTTAATCACTCTTATTGAATGCATTTTCATAATTACATAAAGTGTGACTTATTTGTGTTTCACAAAAGATAATTATTGACTTAGCACTCAGAAACTGCGCGGATAGGCCTACTTATTATTTTTTAAATAGAAGAAGTAAACTGTGTGATCTAATCTGTCTCATTATTATTTATTCGCAAGTTCGTGATTTACCATTTAACTTATTATCAATTAGTTTAGGCTTCTTTTTACAATTTGAGTCCGTTCAGTAGAACCTGAATGGAATGAGACAACATTTATAGTTATATTAAGTTCAATGCATTGATGAACATACACAGATTGCAAACCAATTTCACTTTATTCTAAATTATGAAGAATTTACGTTGTGATAACTTTGATTATATATAAAAGGTATTGCAAGGAAATTTAACATTAGATTTGACATTTTAACCCTGTTTAGATCCAGTATTTATGCATATTTTGGCTAGCCCTGGTCTTTATGAAGTAGAAATTTATTTCTGTGTTGTTATTATACAGGAGTAAAATATAACGTCACGGTACCCAAATTGCACCGAGTACCCAAATTGCACCTATTTAGCAAAATAGCAGCGGAAATCTTACAAGATTTCCTAGAGACTAAACAATGTGTATTTTATGATTTGATACTATGCACGTCTTTCAACATAGGTAAAAATATTTAGATATACACAAAACGTTCACAGTATTTATCAACAGATGAAGTGTTTACTGAAAAGCAAAATGTACGGAAACGTCGCCATGCGACGTCATCAAATCGTCATCTTTTAAAATTAGCAAATACAATATGTTACAAGTATCCATTTCTTAAAAATGAAGAGTAAGCATGGACTAATATCCAATTGTTCAAAATATTTGAAAAATTAAACAAAAGCTCTGTTATTCGACTTTTGACGATACGAATTTAAGCATGGACGCAATTTGGGTACTCCTCATTACAGAATCTTTGATGGTTTGGAGGTCAGTTCAGACCAATTTTCTATGATTCCATATGGATTCAATATTAAATTGATGAAACCATATAGTAAATAATGATACATCTACAAAATAAACACATAATGAAAACTTTTGTCTGAAGCATAAATAAACGTAGGTTAAAAACTGTCAAAATAGGTGCAATTTGGGTACCCTCACGTTATACCAAAATATTAAATAACTCATGAAATAATAATTTATATTATGGATTACAAATGTGTCCAGTTTTGTGATTGGATAACAACTCAGAGATGTCAGAATATATTCAGGAAACTGCCAGGGTATATACGACGTTTGTCTCCCCAATTGGAACCTCAACAACGTCATCATAACGAGTGTTGCTATGTGACGTAGTCTTCAGTTATACAGAACACATAAAGAATGTCAGAGCCTAACATAGGAAAAATAATGAAGCGTAACCATTAATAATACGTTTTAATTTAAAATCACACGATTTACACATCAAGTACTTAATCATTGTCTTAAAGTGTTATATGTGACGCAATTAGAATTAGAGAAATAAATGTATCATCATTATATACTGTACTTAAAGATAAAATCTGGCTACGGCCATTTATGCTTGGAGTGAACAACCCATGCTTGGAGTGAAGAAACCATACTTATTACAAATTATTTCAGACACGATAGACTTATTTTCAAATAAAAGTAACAATCATACAAACATTATACATGACATCTAAAACTTTATTGAAAAAAAAATTTGTCAAGATGGAAAACTCGCATTTAAATGAATTACTCAAAATATTAAGAAACAATAAATAAATACGGAATATATATAGTACATAGTGAATGTTTAACAAATACCTGGTACTGGATAAACACATTAAGGTAGGGTAATCCGTAATATATGTGCAATTCAGGTTTCAGACAGGGTATATAATGTGACATTCCCGGCTTAGGGTTCATACCCTGTCTGAGACCTGAATAACATATGGGTCATTTTCAAAAATGTCGAATTTTGAAATTGCAAAATTGATTTAAAGTTACTAATTCAAACAAACCTCTTCATTAGAAAATCAAAACAAACAGTACGTATGGAACAACATATAAAAGATGCAATCTTGATAATGTCTTACAAGAATATATTGAAACATTTTTGATAGGTGGTGCAATATTTTGTCTCTCGTGTAACAATGTCCGAAAGAAATTTCGGGTTATTTAGAAAAGTTTTCGATAAAATTTTAAGCTTGTTTTTCATAGCCATTAAAGATGGTTTTCAAGAATAAAACTTCTATATATTTTCATTCTGTGAAATGATAGATTAGTTGTCAATTTTCCGTGTTGTACTGAAAATACCTCTGCAAATTGGTTTTCAAAGGTTATAAAAATTAAAACCAGTAATGCAGTCTAAGATAGCAATTCATAATGTTCAGCATTTTCTTAATAAACCCAGCATAAAATAATTCCCTCGCATGTTAGTTTACTTTTGTCTTATTTCATTGGTAACAGTAACTTACTTTAATGATATATCACCATATTAAGTTTTATCCTGTTACCCTTTTGTCTATCCTGTTACCGATAGCAGTATTGCATCTGCAAATGCTAAATTGCGAAGATTAAAACGTTATTATCTTTAGATGAGTCCAAACAACGAAACATTTCATTATGTGTACTGCTACAACTATATGTAACTATAAACTTTTAAAGACGTTTCTGTCAAATATTGTCTATCCTGTTACTGTAACCATTGTAACAGGATAGACATTACAGGATAGACAAATTTCTTCATTTATGAATGCTGTTGTGAAATAGCTACTCCTTTGATGAAGTGATAAGGTTTTTCTGTTGTTATTTTGGTTTCCAACACGTTATTGCACTTTTACAAGTATAATATTTGTGTTATTAATAAATATGTTGGTAACAGCATAGACATAACAAAAGGGTACCCAGTAATTTTTTCACTAAATGTCTTAAAATTTATTTCTCTATACTGTTATGCAAGAAACGTGCTGTGCTAAATTTTTGGTTGCTTTGCGCTTTTGAACTCAACACTGACTAGTTCAATTTTCATAGGGAGAACAGTTTAACGATTGATTTAAGTAGCAGTTACAGGATGGACATGAACTTCATAGAATAATAAAGAAGCTGCGATTTTTCATTAGAGTTATTATCAACATTCTAAAAAGTCCCTTTTGCACATATCAAGGCAATCAGAAAATAGGAAAAACATAATTTGAAATGTGTTACCCTGACACTGTGCGCACATAAATTATGCAGAAATCGGACTTAAATATATTCTAATCTTATCAAAATAGATCTAAATCGTGTTGATTATTAATGTTCTGACTCATTAATTTCACAAACTTTCACTTAAACCCTACAACTGCATTTTCTTTTACAAATACAAATTTTAGCATAGGTGTACTGAAAATTCAACATTTTTGAAAATGACCAATATAATGTCCTAGGGTAACTGCAAAGCCCTATTTCAATCCTGGAACTGTTTTCAATAATGATAAAATATGTTTAACTAAATGTGTTACACATATCTGTAGTACAAAATATATAAAGTAAAAATACAATTAATAATTTTAATTATGTTCACTTGTTTGTTCTTGAAAATTGTAGTACAAAGGGACGTAACTCTTAAATTACCATCGGAACCGCTTCGTCAGAAATTCCTACAGATCGAAGTGGCACATTTGCGTATTAAAGCTTATTAAGCGGCTCAAATTTGGCAAAGACCGGTTCAAAAAGCCTCATCACATAATTTAAATTCAGCATAGGTTCCCACAAGTTAAAAAAAGAAATTTCAACTTCTTTGTTGAAAAATTTCACGCGACGGGTGACGACCTGTGATTTAAAGGCTTCGTATTCTAATTCAGTACATTTAATAGAACAATTTGTATGTTAAAACTTCTACAAAGTATACACAGTTGTCATTTAGAACGTACGACTTTGATTTCATTTGATATGACTTTTAGAAGGAAACAGATTCGTTTCAAAAATATGCCCAAATATATAAGTCACATGTCTTTCTTTGTTGTCTTTGGAAAATAGGTCAAACTGGGGTCAGCTTTCCGACTGTTAGTAAGGTAGAGTAGCGTTACAAATATATAACTCTCACCATTTGCACTCGAAGCAAAACAGTTTTGAAAGACCACTGTATCAAGAAGTAAAATTAAAAAAAAACATGTAAAGATAAGAAATCGTGAAATTGTGGAAAAAACTGGCTCAGGCAATATAAGCATTGGGTAGAAAATACTGGTGTTTCGAATGCTTTTTATATTCTATAAACGGTACATTTAAAGACAAAGACCTGGCTTCAAAAGCTTTCTTATTCCTGTTGCTCAATCTTCAGTTTTCTGTGTCTTACTATTAGACATGTTCACCATAAGCCGATACCGAAACCGAAACTGATACCGAAACCAAAAATAGTAGTGCGGTAAATGGTAAATGTTTATAATTTTAATTAACTCAACCCTTTTACTCCATTATATTGTTTGAAATTTGAATACACAAGACGGAGTATTACTTCAATTCATCAATTCACATGATTGTATCAAAAAGCAAAGTTAAATTCAACCATTATTAAATACACTGATGCAAGTTATATACAATTTAAGATGTTGATAGAATTTATTTACGATGTACATTAATCCTGAAGCAGGTTTCGTCGTAGGAAAGAGCTGCACATAGTTTTTTTTTTTTTTTTTTTCACTTCAGTTTTCCTGTTGTTCCTTTGTTTTCCACTTATAGTTTGTGTGTTTCCCTCGGTTTTAGTTTGTAACCCGGATTTGTTTTCTCTCAATCGATTTTGACCTTTGAACACCGGTATACTACTGTTGCCTTTTTATATTCCTTGCATAGATATCATAAAAATGTGTGTTTCGTTTTAATCTAAGGGTTGTTTGGAATTTTGTTTCTGTTTCAATTATAATTGTAAAGCGTTATAGGACAATCTAATTAATATTTACTTTTGAAAATACAAAGTTCTATGGGGAAATATTTTTACAAAATTAGAATCATTGATTTGCCAATTCCACATCAAAATACTTTTAATTTGCTGATCTCTAACAAAATAGTCAAGAAGGATAAAGCATTGGAAACATTTCAGGAAAGTACTGTTTGTGCAGTGGAGCCTGTTCTGAACGAGTCTAAATAGAGTTTAATGTGTTAGGACGACTAGATTTGTAATTGCGAGCAATAACGGATGGCACCCTCGTTGCCAGGGTAACGGCAGCCATTTGGAAAATTCCAAAGTCAAACAGCTTATCAACACATGCCATTTAACATTTTTGTAAAGTTTCATTTGATTTGGAGCATTTTGAAGTTTTGGACATTTTGCTGTTTCCATGGTAACGGCGGCCATTTTGAAAATTCAAAGTCAAATTGCAAAACAGCACATGCCAATTACCATTTCTTTAAAGTGTTTTTTTCAGTTTGGAACACTTTGATTTTTTCGCATTTTTGCTGTTTTCATGGAAATGGTGGCCATCTTTACCATTCCATAGCAAGGTGCACAACTTCACATGGGGTCCTCATTATAGTTGAGTTCCATCAACATTGGCCCGTTCAATTCTGAGAACAAGCGCGGACAAAAGTGTGGAAGAAAATAATAAAACTAGATTTGACATTGCAAGCAATGGCGGATGTCTCCCAGTCCGCCCATTGCCACTAAACGGCCACCAATTGGAAAATTTAAAACCCTAAATGCGCATATGATCATGACAACAACTATTTCTGTCAATTTTCAGTGACTTGGAAGCATTTTTCAATTTTACAAATATCCTGTTTCCATGGTTACGGCATTCATTTTGAAAATGCCATAGTCTAATAGTAACTGTACATATGCTAGTCAACATTTTTGTAAAGTTTCATAAAGTTTTGGGTATTTTGAAATTCTTGTACATTTTGCTGTTTCAATGGTAACGGTTACCATTTCCAGAATTTACAAGAGAGATTCCACAATCTCACATGACGTGCAACATAGCATTAAAGTTTTATTGGGTTTGATCTACCATGTTAAGTGAGAAAATGCAACTTTAAAGTTTTCCCCATAGGGTTCAATGGTAAACTTTTCCTCAGTTTCCATGGTAATGGCGGCCATTTGGAAATTCCAAAGATGGATGGCACATCTACATATGACAAAGAACATATTGATAAAATTTCATCAAATTTGGAACACTTTCCGTTTTTCACATATTTGCTGTTTCCATGGCAATGGCAGCCATTTTGGAAATTCAAAGTCAGGTGCACAACTACACTTGGTGCTTAACATTATGTTATAGTCCTATCAAAATTGGTCCATTCAATTCCGAGAACTGAGCTGGACAAAAGTGTGGAATAATAAAAAAAAGAATCGTACAATAACAATATATCACCCAAACTCCGTTTTGGGTGACATAATAAAAAAAAACGTAGAATAACAATATGTCACCCAACTCCGTTGAGGGTGCCATAATGAATACTGGAAGAGAAATGAGGACAAAATGTAATGGAGTACTTTATGATACAGGAGTTTATAAATACGACTCAGCGTATCTGTCTATCACAAAACAGGTTTGTCCAGAATATGCAGAACACCACACAATTCAACTATTAGGTTTTAAGTGGACTTATTCATCTATATCTATTTGTCCCAGACATTCATGTATAAATAAATCCACACAGTGTTCAATATAATTATTATAAATGACTTATCACAAGACAGTAGGAACTCAAACTGTATTAACATACAATAAAAAAAATGTCCACCGCGTAAAATGAGACATAAATAATTAAATATGCAGAATATCCAACCTCCATGTTGCCGAATATGATTATTTTTATGTTTAAGCACAAGACTTAAAATTATATTTCATATTAATGACGTTACAAAGACCGTTCCAAAGTTTTTTTTTTTTTTTTTTTTAATTGCGTCACGATTAATTAAGTTTATCATGCATTCGCTCTAAAAATAAAATATTAGAGAAGATACATAGAGCAACGTATTAAGTGGGCGTAATAGACGAACGTTTAAATGATGGATGACCTGACCGCGCCAAGGGAAGGCCACATCAACGATGTTATAGGTTAACAATAAGTCAATCTTTAGTCTTTTGTGTTGTGTTGTGTTTTAGGATTCTTTTCTTGTTTTCCTTTGCCCTTGATGTTGTTTGATTTTTTGACGTATGGTTGACATTTTCCTGTATTCGCCTGTGTTTGACTCGATTGTTTGTTTGATGTATTGATGGCATTTATAACACAATTTTATTTTATTCATCATACAAATAATAATTTGATGGGAAAATGGTTCTTTTGTCTATTCAAGTATAAAATAATGTTTGCTTTAAAGCTATCGGTTTGGTTCCAAACAACACTCACAAACTCAATGACTCATTTACAGACACATCCTTATTAAATAGCAAAATGAGCTCCAAACATTACCATTTAAAAGCCTTTTTATACTTAGGCCTGGTGTGTATAGAGATGATGGTAAGTTTTCCAACATTATGATTATTCAGTGGCTTTGAAATTCCATTACTCCCAGCTTTAAATGCGCGTGTTTTAGATAGCATCATATATGAAAAGAACGACTGTCACCAAATATTTGAATTACGATAATGATAACGGTTTCGCAGATTATATGAATCAAACAAATATTACTCAAGGAACACATGTATTGTTAAATTTTATCTATATCCTTCTTAAGCTGAAAAAGTATGTGATGTGTTGAAGATAAGGATGCAGAAAGATGTATATACCATTAAGACAATCAAAATCATGTTAAAAAGCAACACTATGGCCAAAAGAAAAGAACGACGAAAATGACAAACAACAGTACAAAACACTGCATAGAAAACGAACGATTAGGCTGTTCTGTTCGGACTATTCATGGTGTTGTACACCACAACAATTCATATTTTTAATTATGGTTCATTCAATTTTGATTTTTTTACCTTGATTTGTATTTTCTTAGTTGATTTGCGAAATAAACATCGGTTAACAACTGTTGCCTCAAATTTTGCTTATCAAACATTTAGTCTCAAGCATACTTTATTATAGTTACTTTAAAACACCTAGGCCTGTTATGCGCATGGTAACCATCCGTTTTTTTTTAATTTTTTTTGTATATTTATGACTAATTGGCACAGTATTCTCTTAGAACTCACTCACATGTATGCAGAAGCAAACCGGTATGAATGTTCAAAACCAACTGAGTTTACATCTTTCTTTTCATTGAGGATATGAAGAAATTCATGAAGTTTTAAAACAGGGAATCAATATTGCAAAATATTCGAATGCTAGTAACTATCCGTTATACCTCTTGATGGATATTTTCGAGTTTAGTCATATTGTTTTTTTTTTTTTTCAACATGCATCCCCAACTTCACATGCAATTTTGACTTAATGTTAAATACAGTATAGATTAAGTGCATATATTCTGGGCTGTCTGTTTAGGTTGGGAAAAAATCCGAACATTTCAATATAATAATTCTTCATACAATCAACTGGTAAAGAATTAGAAGCTAATGGAGCAATATGATTTTAACATAGTCATAGCAATTACGAAAGATCTAAACTGTGTCAGGTGGTGATAGAAACTCTTTAAGTTCGTAATTAAAACAATCATTTACCATTGCTCTCACTATTCGTGCATTTTATAAAAAAATAAACTCGTTAGTGATACCAGGTTTATGATTAAGTTCGACTGGTAAATCATTTGAGCTAGAAGGTCAAATTAATGACGTTATTCAGACGAACAATATTGTTATAGAGTTATTTTGATTTACTTGTACAGGTTCGATACCACTGTAAGTGGACTGCAAGTTATCGTGATGTTTTGGTACTGGCATGATTTATAGCATATATTCTAAAATTCCCCATTGATAAATTACGTAATTTTTGTAATGTTAAGATATTTTGAACATTGCCTTTACAGAAAATAACTATATTCATGTTATTTAATATCGACACAAGAGTGCTGGTTACTGTGGACGAAACGTCCACCAGCACTTATATCGAACCATTGGCTGTAAACATTCATTAAAGGTACCATATTTGTAATTGGGCACTCGCGTATCGTGACTTGATTACAAAGTTGCAGAACATGGAAATCCTCAAATTCCGAAAAAGTAAAATCTTTGTATTTGAAGCTCAACATGCAGTTAAGTATGAGAAGACGACCATGACATTTACGTGTCATCTTACTGAAGAAAAATAGTATTATCTGCAATGTCGTGAATATATAGATAATATCAAAGAAGGCGTTTAGTATCTGAGAAAAGATAAATAATAAACAAATCTTCAACAAATTGTCGTTCATAGGAATTGACCTGTTATTTGAATTGGTTTAAAAGAGTTGGTAAGTTAGTAGAATGTATGGGAATTTATATTGCCCATGAACGTTTTCAACAATTTCTTATTGTTTATGGTCTGTTTATTACTCTGTACACTACCAGTCTCGTTCGTTTTAGGCAAGAACCAAGGATTTCATGAAAATCCCTCAGTTTATATGCTTGCTAATTTTTTTATTTGTCTCTTCGTAATCGATTTACGAGATTTGAAGATTGGTAAACTACTTTTACCTTAATTCATGGACTAGAAAAACTATTTTATAATTGATTCAATTAATATTTACAAAACATGTTCAAAGGTCAAATGCTCAATATGTGTTAGTCCTTATAACAACTGACCCTTAACTTTGTTTTGACATATTTTAGAAAAAAAAGTTATATCTTATTTTCGAATTTAAGGATTTCCTGTTTTTATCGTTATTTATGACTGTTACGGTTTAACTTGGAGTATGACCCACAAGAAATCCAGGTAATTTTGAGTAAACATTAAAGTAATATAATCTATGTTATTTTTAGCTTGTAAAAATAGGTTTTGTTTCAACTGGTCAATTGTTAAATTTGAGCCTTATAAGACTCCATTGATAAAACTCGATTATCTCTTCAAAAACATTGGTTGTCTGATCACTAGCCAACATTCCTACATGTATAATAATCTAAAATGTTACCTTGCACTGGTGTTAGTGAAACAAATGGCCAATTTACAATATAGCATGTGTTCGTTCCTTAATACGTTACTTAAGTTAAGATTGTACTTAATGCTTTTTAGGTAAGAACTATTTACAAATGAACACTAACATTTTTGTCATTACTAAAAAACTACAATTAAATATATCCTTTCTACAAACATTTTTTTACCAAGATGACGAATTGGAATTGAGAAAGCAATGCACTATACAACTTAAAGATATTTATGCGGAAAATTAATTTCAAACCTTCAAATTCTAACTCATGTAACCTTTTTGCAACTGAAAAGTCAGCAATTTGAAATATGACTGATGATACGAAAACATTTCGATCTTTCTAAAAATGTCATGTTATTTGCCGATACAAAAATATTGCTTCTGAGTAATTTCAGTTGTACGAACAATTTGTGCATTGAAAAATAAGGTTTCTTAAAGGACAATTCTGTTTCCCACACTGTTTAGAGTGTAAAATCTCTATATTATCTAGTAAACTATTTTGGACCAAATTTTGTCTGCATATATTTGCAGAAGGTTAGTATTATTTGCATAAGTATTAGATTGTATTCAATATATGCAGAAAATATTAAGCACACACTTTCAGTAAATAATGATACTGCAGTTGAACATTCAACAGCACAACAGAAGAAAATTACAAAAATGCACGCTAGGAAACTCACATGTTCAACCAACATTTCCAGTTCACAAATGGTTGAGCTAAATGTCTCTTTGCACTTCTCGTTATCAATTGTCAAAAGAAATTTGTAAATAGAATCAGTTAATATATTAATCAAAATATTTTAAAGAAACCAAATGATATGTTAATACAACACAAATACTAAATTCTGCCATGAGATTGATAAAAGATTTATCGAGAGAAGGGAAGTAAAATAAAAGAGATGTGGAAGGCATAGGATTTTCAAATATTTTGGCCTCGAGCATCACTGAAGAGACATTGATTGTCGAAATGTGCAACTGGTGCAGAAAAATTGGTACCGTTTATGTAATTACTAGTACTACATGTGTAATATCAAAACATATATACGTTAATAGTGATTGCAATGTTGTAGTAGATTAAAATATTTGAATGAGTTTATTCTTATGTGATGAAATCTTCAGCAGTATTTGTTAAAAAACAGCTTCATTCTTGATTTAAATTAATGATAACACTACGAGATATGCTATTTTTTTCAGTTGTGACAATGTTAAAGGCTGCATTATGTTAACAACCACATATAGATTTAGCACTACTAGTAAAGGTAAGATCGCTTTAGAAATATCCGTTTAAAGCTACCTCACGTATAAAGGTCAATCGTACTTTCACAATTTAATACAAGAAAAATAGTTATCACCATTGTGCATTGAATTGCATTATCGGCCCGAAAACAAAATAACTCGTGGGAAGAACTATATATCTATTATTATACTACTGAATGAAATAACTGTATCAAAATTATATTGACAATATATTCACAATTTAATACAAGAAAAATAGTTATCACCATTGTGCATTGAATTGCATTATCGGCCCGAAAACAAAATAACTCGTGGGAAGAACTATATATCTATTATTATACTACTGAATGAAATAACTGTATCAAAATTATATTGACAATAAGCTAGAAATTAAATAAGTAACAATACAGTATGTTGTAGGAAATAACATTTTCACATTCTTTAATGTCAACATTCAATTGTGGCAAATCTTTAAAGTTCCTAATATTCCAACAATAATTAGTTTTTCCAATCTGTACAATTCACCTTAGCGAGGCGTATCGAAATATAGTCATTGATATTTCTGAAATTTCATTGAACATATTTTACAATGATAATGTTGGTTAAGAAAATATTTTTTTTATGAAATCAATTAAAGACTTTGTCATGAAATAGACAACATGAGAGAAAGAGGATATAGAAACTGCCTTTTTATTGGCTCAGGTTTATTTCAGTTCAAATAAGACAAATCCAATAATCTTTATGATTCAACTCCAAAGAACATCTCTTTGCTTAACCTTGTCTTACTTCAATGATAAACAAAACTGTTATTGTTTTATTGGCAAAGCTCAAACCTTCTTACATATTGTTTAATATGTAAACAGTTCTAATGTGACTGCCTCACCATATATCGTGCACTTTAAACCTATATAACAAAAACTTGTACCGCTACTTCCATATCGAATATGAAAGTAGAATACAAATTGATAGAAGTCAAAGAAAGTAAAACAAAGTTCTTCGACCTGGTAAAAAAATGCTTTACAAGTATGATCGATCATATGATGCCGAACTATATAATAAATCTGTGATATACACAAGAATGAGCACGCAGGATGGATGACAATGTAATCATGCCATTTGTAAGTGAGGCACTGGTACACTGTAGCAATCAAATAATTTGTGCTTGAGACAGATCATCTTCTAGTGAAAACATATTTTAATGATTATATTCAAGTTGAACAAAATACTAAATTTGCCATGATCATATTGATACTAACAAATACTAAACAGGATCTAGAAGCAAGTTGTTAAATTATTCTTATCCGTTTTCTTGTACGAATAAGCACATTGTATGTTAAAAAAAAAGAAGCTGAGGATACCAAGGGTAAAGTCGAAACCCGACCGAAAAACGGGTCTAAACTCAATTGCTCCGAAAAGGCTAGAATATTCTGCTCAACATGTGGCACTGTTCTTGATTCTCATGTAAGTACATATCTGATGATAGGTCATTCGGTGATGTCACATTCG
The DNA here is from genome assembly GCA_017311375.1 of Mytilus coruscus. Taxonomy (NCBI): domain Eukaryota; kingdom Metazoa; phylum Mollusca; class Bivalvia; order Mytilida; family Mytilidae; genus Mytilus; species Mytilus coruscus. Next base: position 62,810,404 of record CM029599.1, read on the forward strand.
GACTGGATTTTGGTTACATATCCTGGCCATCTGTGACACAGATATTCTATAACGGTCAACTAACTCGTGATGACATCCGTAAATAGTTCAATAGCCTCATTGTAGGCAGCCAACCTATAACATAGAAATCATGATAGAATACGCAAGCTCTGGAATATCGTGTCATCTAGAAGGTGTATACTACATATGAAGGCGCTGCTGAAATGTGCGTCATCAAAATAGAAATTTGGAAGCTTGAATCATCCCTTTTGTTAAGTTTCGTTAGTTAGTATGTATTTTTTTTACCAGAAACACATTTTGATGAAATTATTGAAAAAGAAATAAATAGTAATACGGGATATGATACTTTTTGTAGTCATAGTACTACGGCAATATGAGTTGTCGCTATTTAAATAAAAAAAATCCCTTCGCTGCGAAATAATCAATACATTTTTTGATAGTGACGGAAGATTAGTACATATCGATGTGCACACAAATGAATCAATTTTTACATTTATAAGTATAGTTGCACCTAACTGTAAAACATCTAAAAAAAATTTTTCTTCAAAATGGTCAGTGATAATTTGAAAAAAAACACGGACTAGGAATACAAATACTAGGGGGCGATTTCAATGAGACACTTAAACCAATTGATGGAAAACTATACGTCCAGGTACATTTACTCAACCCGTACACGGTTTAAAAAAAATGATAAAATCTTCCAAACTGTCAGTTGTTTGGAGTCGCTTGAAAATGTAAACAGCCATTCTCATAGAGAAGAAGAGATCGGTCACAAGCTAGTAGGATTAACATGATCTTCACTGGGTCAGATTTTTTATAGCTTGTAGAATTTTGTAAATTTAAACCTGCTGTTTTACGGTCCACTGATGAACAAAGCATATTTATTAAATTTTAAAAAAAAAGCAAAATTAACCAAGGGGCGAAGACGTACTTTGGAAAAAGACTTTCATATGATACCCTAATTACAAAAATATATGCTACATAGTTTAGGATTTACACCTACGCGTAGGAGCTGTTTTGTAATAAATATGTACTACTGTAAAGTATGTTCTTTTTTGACCGGACCCGATTAGGTGGTGTTACATCTTACAAAGTCTATCCAAATTATTTTTGCAAAGAATTCCACTCAAGCCGGTTCTAGGGGCCGTCTTAAACTTGCAGTGAGGTGAGGTTATTTTTGCTCCGTGTTGAAGGCCTAATTGTGACTTTGAGATGAAGAACAGCAATAAAAGCGCTATTCCTTTGATTTTTGTGTGTTTTTTTTTTTTTTTTTTGCTGTGCATGTACTGACTTTTTGTCATGGATGGATACCCCATATCCTTTGTTTTTCTATTAATAGAAAAAAATGAAATTAAGGGATGAGACTCACATAGATGACAATGAAAAAGAAAAGGAAATAAACGATATTGAAGGGGAGTTAAATAAGATAATGAAGGAAGGGAGAAAGGAGATCAAGTGGGAAGTAGAGAAACATACATATTGTTTGGAAAAAAAATTATTCTTATTTCATTGGGTTGGGAAAAAGAAGACAAGTTAAAAATCGAGAAGTAAGCTGATGGGAGATAATCTTCTTATTTTTAAATATAGTGTATATAGCATCCTATTTCAATAACAATAAGCTGGAACTTTCGGAGAATTTTTCATTTTTGTAATTTTTAAGTCAACTAGTCAACCCTTTCTATAGTTGTAGGCACGAGTTCCCATATATTTTATCTTTGCTTCTTATTTGTCAGTTTGATCAATGTCGTGAATATAATTTATTTGTATATATTTGCTTCACGTGTTATATAAATCGGGCTTATTACAGACGAAGAAAGGATTGAAAATAGATGGAATCTTATGAACTCCAATTGACATGACAAGTTGCGACGTCAGGGTACAAATCTATCACAAATCACGGTCTCTAAACACACATCCATGTGTAAATATCAATACCAGTATAACAAAACTAGTCAAATGTCTGATTTACATAGTAAGCGTAATGCATGATGGTTACTTCCAAAAAATGTTAATATAGAAATAAGGAGATGAGATATGATTGCCAATGAGACAACTATCCACATCAGCTTATATGATATTATATTAAAAATGTGAGCTCAGACACAACTTTGCCTTTTGTCGATCATTTAACATATACGCATTTTTTGTCTAGTTCTTCCAGAAAAAAAAGATGACAGTAAGATCGTTTTCTATGCTGGCGCAGTTGGTTTGTTAGTAATTGCGTTTCTTATTGGAATGCTAGTAAGTGGAATCAAGTATAAATATTGTTCTCGACAAAGAGTATCGGAAGAGAACAATGACGAAAGACACTATGCAACAGAGGAGTCTTTAGAAATGACAGATCAAAACCCAGGTACTGTCCTTTCTAGATTGCCAGTCCCAAGAAATTTTGTTCGACATCAGTTAAATGAAACTTCAGAAAACGAGCACAAAGATTCAATAGATAGTCGATATGTTAATCAAATGGAAGATGAAGGGTATCTGAATCCTTATCAACTGATACAAAAGGCAAACATTTATAAGCATGACTATATGGCGATTAATGCTGAAATTCCTACAGAAAAACAAAACAACGATTATTTACATCCATACAACTCTTTGTTGAAACATGGTATGTCTGAGGATCATGAGTACAGATGTTTGAGAAATAAAAACAAAAAAATCAGAGTTTGAATTCTCTAAAAGTAATAAATTTCAGTCTTTTGTGTGAAACCAAGAAGACTAATTATCACTTAACTGGTTTTTAACAAGTTTATGCCATGTAAAAATGTAATACATTCGTAAATTGTATGATGTAATTATTGCATTATGTGACAGGAGCAATTGTGTTTGTGTAAATTATTTTCTACTAAACAATTTCACTTGGAGAAGTTGATATCTTCAATAATATAATGACTCGGTAATAATTTTATTTAGTCTTGTCCTAGTTTCTCAAATGATCCAACTTTGTTGAACTATGAACTAATATATAGATAAGAAAAGCTTGGATTTTATTTAGTCATTTTAAATTATCATATAACATATTAAACTATTTTCTATATTGTAAAATATCAAAAATATTGTCTTTACTTGAAAATAGATACAAAAAAGCTAGTTATGCGTGCAAGTCTTTTTTTTTTTTTTTTTTTTGAATGCTCCTCAAAACAATTTCATAGAACAAAATAGCTGTCATAGTTCTGATTAGTACATTCGAACTTACGTGTTGGGTAAACACAGGATCTCTATACGTCATACCTGTAGGAGTCCTCAATTGTAAATAAATTTGATATTTGGAATGAACGTCCCTTATCGAACATAGATATGTTTGATACATTCGGAACAGTCAAGTCCACACCTCTTGCGTGACAATCGTACATTGCATACTTCCAGAAATGTGCTAGATTTTATGTCCACACTCAAACTGGATGCCCCACCGTATTTCATTATGCACAATGGGTCCATTAGAAAATATCAGTAGTAAGGGCACACCACATTCTAAATACGAAATTCAAAATTAAGTTCACATGAAATGAGTTATTTGAAATTATAATGTTGAGGAAATTTTGCATGTACATATACTAAACTAAGTCCTCTATGCACGGTGTCTTACATTTATTACGAATCCATACAATATAAATCAACATAAAATATTTCATCCATTGAAAACTTTGCCTGGAACTGAAAATTAACCTAAGTGAATAGCCGAAGTTTACCGACCGTGTACTTAATAAACAAGCAACACATAATCATGGAGCACGTGAAAGATAAGTGAGATTATAGTCATGCAATTCAGCGATGCTTAATTCTTTCTTTTATATGTCCCAAGCATTGCTCTTTGTTATAAATTATTTGTGTAATATCACGGTTTTCCTTCGCACTTGCGCTGTGTGGTTGCCAAAGTACTAAAGAGAGGTCCGTGGTGAAGATTACTGTATGCGGTAAAGCTATCAGAAAATTAGAGTAAGTCAAGACAATTTATCATTAGCCATACATTTCTAAAGATTTTAATAAAATAAAGGATTTTCTTTTAACAGAAAATTCATGTACGCATTCAAATAACATATCTAACTTTTTTTTTTAATTTGGAGGATCATATGACTTTAACGTTCGAAAATTGAAAATAAAGGAGTAGTATAAGAATTCAAACAAAAAAAGACAAAAATAAAAAGTAATTACTTTCAAGACATAACCGTTATACAAACACTGCAATAAAAATGTAACGAGATGAACGAACCCTTTAAAGTAGAATTGCTTTCGTACATTTTTGGTATTTCGATTCAGTGGTTGATGAATTTTACGTCTTAGTATGCATTCTTCTATTTTGTGCTGTGACACCACTGTCCCAGGTTAGGGGAGGGTTGAGCGCTCACAAACATGTTTCACCCCGCCACATTTGGGTCATGTCTATCATATTTATTTTTCGTAAATTGTTTTGTTTTGAATTAGGCCGTTGGTTTTCTCAATTGAATTGTTTCATATTTTTCATGTCGGGGCCTTTTATAGTCGACTATACGGTATGGGGTTTTCTTATTGTTGAAGGTCGTAAGGTTGCCTATAATTGCTTACATCCACTTTATTTGAACTTGGGTGGAATGTTATCTAATTGGCAATCATACCACATGTCCTTATCTTAAGATATAGTTTGTTAGTAAAGCAAAAGCAAAAGTTGATCTTCGAGTTTTTAGCGGCGGTAAATTAATAACTAAATAACTACTGATACACCTATTCTGATGCATTTCTAAAAAGAAATGATTGCATTTATATGAAGCTTAAAACGAGTATGTTATGCATAAAATCAATATAAAAGACAATTCGCAAAATGTTCTGAATGGTTTTGTACATTCAGATCATGACAAAGCCGTTAATGAAAGTTATCGGTAATTTCGGGCTCACCTGATATTTTACCGTGATAAAGTCAGTATCAAAAACAAAAAGTCCTTTATTCTACATCATACCCGATGTCATACCGTTAATTGCAATCTTCGAATTTCAATATAGTCTCATCCAGATTGTTATTATGGTTGACGTTTTGATGTTTTGTCCTTCTTTCAAATATTTGCCTCTGTACTTAATTGACTTAAGATTGAGAAGCTCAAACAGAAAAACATGTTCAAGTAAACTATTATTGTGTTTGCATACGCAATACTCTTCCCTTTTCACGAATGGGACTTACCGAGTTAGACTATTTACCGGATTTGTAATAACATAAGCAACACGACGGGTGCCACATGTGGAGCAGGATCTGCTTACCCTTCCGGAGCACCTGAGATCACCCCAGTTTTTGGTGGGGCTCGTGTTGCTTAGTCTTTAGTTTTCTATGTTGTGTCATCTGTACTATTATTTGTCTGTTTGTCTTTTTATTTTTGGCCATGGCGTTGTCAGTTTGTTTTCGATCTATGAGTTTGACTGTCCCTCTGGTATCTTTCGTCCCTCTTCCATTTCTTTTTCAATAAGACCGGTATTTATAACATAACTCTGTACCAACCCTATGTTGTACTGTATACTTAACTGTTGCACCTCGGAACATCTTAAAAGTAAGATTACATTTTGTCTGTTTTTTGAATTGTGAAATTTATAGACTTTAATGTGGACTTCGTTCTCTTTCGTATTGTATTTTATTTAATTATGTTATTGAGTAAATCTTTAATTTTCTTTTTATTAATCACATTGTCATCATGTTGTTTCGGGTCTTATCGATTCAAAAAAATACCCAGAATGTTGGTTTGGGGTACAATATTTTCAGGCTGGTATCTATGATGAGTTTTTAATGGATATATGTTCAGCAAAAGAAAATGAAAACCTTGATCATTATTTGGTGCAACCTCATAATCTTTTAATTCGATATTTTATTAAACTGTGCAATATAATGTCACTTCCGAGTTACTGTTCTTGATCTAACTTACTTATTTTTACACTTTCATTTGTGTCTCGCAGCGAATTGTGTTTTATATTGATTTTATACATACATGGTAACATACTCGTTTTAAGCTTCATATAAATGGAATCATATCTTTTTTGGAATGCATGCTTCTTCCGGTATGTATTTTTGGCATGTTAACGTATTGCATAAAAAATGTTGTTTGTGCTGTATTTAGACCCTCTACCAAGAAATTTGTTTGCATGCACACATATAAAATTGCGGTTTTATCCAACGCAATCATAGGTTTGAACGTTGTTTTCAATTTAGACTTGATTATATATATATATATAAACAAGTCTAAATTGAAAACAACGTTCAAACCTATGATTGCGTTGGATAAAACCGCAATTTTACGTGTGCATGCAAAACAAATTTCTTGGTAGAGGGTCTAAATACAGCACAAACAACATTTTCCAAAACCAAAAAGTGAAAAGTATATTTTAACAAAACGCATTTGACTAGCAGGTCGAACAACGGATGTTCTTAAACCCTGCTGACTACCATTGGCGATTGCCAAATAAACGGATCACCAGATGTAACAAAACGGTTCTTAACTATTAATTTAATACCAAACAGAAAACAATAAACTTGCGGAAAAGATGGTATACCGCAAACAAAAGGTGCAAAAATTAGTACACCATATCCGGATTTATACAAGTCTCAATTGAATATCGCAATATATATATATATATGCGAGACATATCTCTGTGTCAATAGTTTATTTATGTTTCTTCTTACGTTCTGTACTATCAGTTTTCAATTTTGACCCGTTTATTGCAACGTCACGTGCAAACAATAAATGTAGTAAAGAGCACAAGACAATCGGCCTTTATGTTTACTAGATTCTCGTCAACAGCCCAAACAACTTCCATAGGGTTTTCCTAAATTCAAAGAATTTGCTCGGTTCAGGTATTTCTGCTCACAAAAAAGCGGAGAAGATACAAGGGTTGCCTTGACAATGCATAAGACTACAAAATAATATTACTTAGCAACAAATAAGTCCATTAAAACTAAACAACTCAATCCCTACCAAAATTTGTCGAGAAAACGTAGGTGTTCATGAAGGGCGGGGAGTTTCTATTCATTAGTAGCATACATAGTGGTGTTCATGGCAATTACAAGTCTACTTTAGAGGATAACCGGATGGATTTGTTGCTACGATAAGTTGATCATTCCTGTGGTCATCTGTGTCACAGATATTCAATAATTTCTAACAAAACCACGAAAGCGTCCGTCAAATTTTTGGATGACTTCAATTTTACCAATCAGTAACACTTAGCTTTACACAATTCCTCGTTCGCAGTAACCCGCCCTCATAAAGTATATTGAATTGCAGCTAGACATAATATATAAGTGATGCAGACTTATCTCTCTGCTATACCTGTTTATTTCGAGTTCATTAAAATAGAGGCGACCAATATACTCACCAAACTTTGCATTATTCGTTGAGTAGACATATCTATAAGATTGAAATAAAGAGACTTCATAGTGTATCTTTTCTGATTTGCAAGATTAACGAATCACTAATACTAAAGAATTCGATTTGTCGGATTTTCAGGAAATGAAACGCGTGGCTCAAACTGAAAGAGATTAGATTGTGCAGGTTTTTCTCGCAGCAACATAGAATCTCTTGCAAGCATAAATTTGTATGTGTTCAATCACTTCACACTATTATAGACCTGTATTATTTTTATTGATAGATTTAGATATTTAACAGTTAATAGTCGTTTGATCTGTAAAAAATTGTCCTGTCTCTAAGTACCTATGATTCCAACAGACAGAAAGAAAAAAATGAGAATAAAGCAAACATGCCAAAGGTTCAATAAAAAAAACATATTTTTTAAGAAAGATGCCAAGAAGAAGAAAATACGAAGAGACTAAAACATAGGACTTGAAACTAATCGAGGAGCACAAACCCCGACAAAACTACGTAACAACTAGCGGGCTCCAGAAATGTAATCAGTTCTATGTTTTTTTTAGATATTCCACTCTTGCATCCCTGCTATCCAACTGCTTTGTGTGCTCATATGCAGACAGAAGTAAACTAAGATATTGTGAGGACAAGGAAAGGAAACCTCGTTCAAAAACATTTCATTTCTCGTTTAAACACATAAGTGATGTTCATCCGCTAAAGCGTCTTTTCTTAATAAGAACTTAAATAAAAAATACCACGGAACTTCAAATTTCCTATGCTGGATATATAACACAGTCACAGTTTGTAGTTAAATCTTTTTCTTGGGCTAGGATCTATAGCAAAATTCATGCTTTCCGATTTTTTATTGTCAACTTCTTGATACGTAATACTAGTATGATATCTTACCCAGCCTATGACTATTATTTTAATTGATAGGATTATCTAATTTTGATTTAAACCTGGGCCTTGTCTGAAAATATGAAAATGAAGATATGTGTTATGATTGCCAATGAGACAACTATCCACCAGAGTAAATATAATGTGGTAATAAGCAACTACATACCACTGAATGGTCGTCAAAAATGAGAAAAACCCATACCATATACTAGGCTATAAAAGTTCCCTGTTCTCAACAAGACCATTTATCAAACAGATGGTTACTGTGTGTAGACAGAAACTAATCCTTCTAAGCTATGGAGAAACAAGTGAACTTGTTATGCTGACCTTAACTAAAATAAGCACAAAATAGCAGAATCATTTGAATATAGCCCTGGACGCCGAGGAAGAATGCTTGAACATAAAAACATTATCGGGCTTACGGGATAAAATTGCAATTGTAAATTATATGTGATAACGAAGACCACCACATAGTAACTTTCCTATACCGGTATCATTGCAAGCACAAAGCAATATCAAAGCTTGAGGAATTTTGCCGCACACATTTGACTAAGCTATAAACTATACAAACAATATCATCCCATTTCATACTAGACTTGCCTGTCAAGCGTAAAACAATTGTTACCTATCAAGAGATCAAAATTACTACACTGCATATTATTGAAGAACCAAGAATCCACATTTCATTAATACAAGCTAAAAAAGTAATATTTTGTTTACCGGAGTCGCCGAACGCGAGAACAGCTCTAATAACCGCTGGTTTGTCTGTCAGTCCGTCCGAAGGACCATGGATAGAAAAATTTCATCAAAAGTTTTCTTGGCTTGTTATGAATGGAGTGTTTTTTGTTTTTTTTTTTTTTGTTTTTTTTTTTTATTGTCTGCAGCTTGATAATGATAGATTGCAGCATGTAAGAAATTGTTACATCTGCCGTACAGCCACTTTCTGTTTGCCGATAAATTGAAATTTTACAACCCTCATTTAACATGGACATTTTTTGTCAAAGTTTACTTGGTTTCTAAAGAGATGTTTATATCTGCCGTACAGCCACTTTCTGTTTGTGTATAGTTTAACATTGTACAACACTCATTGTACAAGGACAATTTTCGTCCAAGTTTTCTTGCCCTCAGTGAAAGGGTATGATAAGTTATGCTTCAGTATACATGCAACCTAAATCAATCGGTCTTGTTTACTTTACTCGCCCCTTTTTGCCCATGCGATCTTATGATTCATTCAGGATGGCAGACTGTAAATTGTTTTATTCAGTCCTAGTAATCGTGGGTCAAAATAACTTAACCTGAAACCTTCGGAAAATTCCTTATATAAAATCATTTCATCTTGCTCGTTTGAAAAATAGTAACGAATCTAATTTTAATTTTGTGACATTTATTGGAGGAAACCAAGACGTCTAACGGACTTATAATGATGATGGAAGTTTTTAACGACCTTGTCTGGCTATACAGCCCTCGCACGGTCCGTGGATTTAATAGACAAAATTGAATGAATCCTAAAAAAAAATGTACAGCCATTCTAAATGCATTGAATCTGGTTTCTTAGGGTCTAAATCCCAGAGTCGAAGTAGCTGCTCTTAGAAATTATGGTTGAGTCCAAAAGGTGCAAAATGTCTAACAGGTCTTCCCCTATTTTGATATTTGCACGCGAAGCTAGCTTTAATTGCTATTTCCTGATTATGGACAGAAAGAAAAAGGGTGGGCCATTCCACATTTCAAACATGAAAGGTATAAAACAATTATGTCGATAACAAGCACACTTAAAATCATAATCCCAGCACGGTCGATTACCCATCTTATTCTTGAATTATTCCCCATTTGCTATAACAGTGCACCATGAAATGCCAAGATCATGTAGGATTGTTTGCCATTATTAACCTAAATTTCTGATCATAACGATAAATCTTCCTAATTATTTTCATTCTATCAATTGACATATAAGCAACCAATTGTGTCCATATTGTGATGTAAACACTGCTTTATTTGTTAATTCCCTTTTGATTAACATCAAATGGATTTTGATGGGCTTTTTTTCATAACTGCAGATGATGGTAAAATAAACATTAACATCGAAATGAATTTGATACTCTCCACTCAGTAAAACCCTTTGAATCACCTATAGTTGTGTAGATACATATTGTCTTTCTATTGTCTATAGCAATCATTAAAATACAATACAATTGTTACTTTAGAGGGGAAACCTCAACGATTTACTCAACTTATTATTTTTACACCCTCTGTCAACAGAAACAGGAAAAAAATATTCATCAACGTCCAAGAAAGATTTTAACTCTCTGAAACACAAAATGCTTTTGATTTTTATATATAACGACGAAGTTTTACTTTTCAAGTTGTAATCTATGATCTATAACTCATATTTATTGTTTTTCGATATATATATATATATATATACTTCATAAATACTTCGAAAATTAATAGCAAGAGGCACACCTGTGGCTGTATCGTTTACCTGGTGAAAAAAAAATCACCAGTTTGCTTATTATGACTTTCATATGCACATACCATAGTTTACTCTATATATTGTGTTGCTGATCATGTTTGCAATTTATATAGTTACTCTAGCTTCTATAAGTTTTAGACAACAGTAAAAATGGAAAACAGTTGAAAACAAATCAACATTTCAGGGACAAGAATTCCAAACACGGGAGTAAATAGATCTTGTCATTCTGATCATTTTTGCAGCTTACGCTTTTAATCCTATAGTTTTCAAAACAACAGCAAAAAAATACAAACATGTTTATTTTAGGGGCAATAACTCAAAATAATAGGTTGACAGATTTTTAAGAAATTTTCAGGGTTCATTGATCTTGTCGTGCTGAACTTTTCGCAATTTACACAAGCTCCTATAGTTTTCATGATAACAACCAACAACTGTTGAAACTTAGACAAAAATAGAAATTTTACGGACAATAACTCCAAAGTAGTAGTTAGATTTCTAATGTTGCCTGATAGTTTCATTGGAGAAGTTTTTCTAAGTCTATGACTGCGATGATGGACGCAATGTGATCTCAATAGCTTACATAACCTTTTGATCAATTGAGTTAAAATATACATGTTCTTTATTATTTTGCAGTGCATGCAGCAGAAGTTCAATCATGTATGAATCTATTTAGATATATTAACGACCTTCCATTTACCCTCAGACATTCTTTCGGTCGTCCCTTCATTTATAAAAACATTGTTACAAAGAAGTCCGGTTTATTCATGCAGTTTAGAAATTCAATTAGTAGTACTCAAAAGCACGCTAGGCAAACGATTCAATTATTCATACTTGAAACACTAATTCAGGAACACCCTTTCAATTTTTTATCGATGAATTTCAGGAGCAATAACATAACAATTTTAACAAAATTCGTCAGACAGGATTTCGAGAAATGAAATTTTGTGTCAAAATTGTGGAACTTTTATGGTTTTTTTACGTATATTTGTACTACTTTTTCGGATATTCAATTTAGTTTAATATTGGTGACCATGCCACTGAATATTATATGCATTTTTTATTACATCATTGGCAATGTACTACGTAGGCTACACTTTGCTCATCTGGAATAATGCAGCCACCAAATTTATGCTAGGTGTATTTTCTACCAATTAGCCTTATTTTTTGTATCAATGATCTTTAATTTTTGCCACATTTTACTAAAATCATAAACAGCACCGAACAAGGGTATAAGTACACAGAATCAGGACAGTTTTCTCATACCAACACATACATCAAAGGTAACCAGATGAAACCAAAGTCAACGTCTGTGCAAGGTGACCAGAGGCAACCAAAGTCAACATCTTTACAAGAAACCATATGTAACAAAAGTCAAGATATGTGCTAGGTGATCAGAGGAAACCAAATTAGATATCTGTGAAATGTGACCAGAACACATAACTGTGGTGTCCAGAGGTAACCAAAGTCAAGATATGTTTTAGATGACCAGAGGTAACCAAATCAAATATCTGTGGAATGTGACCATAACATAACTGTTGACAGAACATTGACCAGAAGTAACCAAAGTCAAGATATGTTTTAGGTTACCAGATGTAACCAAATATAAATATCTGTGAAAGATTACCAGAACATAAGGGAAAGTGACCAGAGATAATTAAATTCAACATATGTGTTGCTGACCAGAGATATCCAAAGTCAATATATGTGTACGTTGACCAGAGGTAACATAATTAAATAACGTTAAGTGACCAGAGGTAACAAAAGCCAATATTTGTGTAAGCTGATGAGTGGTAACTGGTCATTATCTGAGTAAAGTGACCATTATGGACCAAAGTCAATATAAAGACTATTAGTAATCGACTAAAAAGAAAGATGTCCGATTTTATTTCATTATATTTGAGTATAGGTTAAACACGTTAAAAGGAAGTAAAGATTTTTAATAGTGAAAATGCAGAACCCAAAAAGGCTACCATTGTCGCCTATGTAAATAAATACTCCATTGTAACCTAAACCAATCTAATTAAAATTAAATCCTTGAATTGCTCCCGTTCTGATATGTCGCGCGACATATCTTAATTAGATTGAACATGAAAATACATACAGTACATTATCTCCCCTGCGTGTCGTCTCAATGAATCACTTAGCGGTGACGTACTCAATGTTGGTCGCATTAGGTTACAATGAAGAAACTATTTACATAGGCGACAATGGTAGCCTTTTTGGGTCCTGCGTTTTCACTATAAAAGATCCGTTGATAAAAATGTCAAATTCTGAATTATCAACTCCTTTAAGTGTAAATCAAACTGCAAAACACATATGGTGCCGCAGCTTTTTTGATAGAAAAATGGCATTTTTTAAGCGTACTCAACAGTTCCAGAATTTTTGAAATAGTATAAATGAAGAACACCCCTTGCTTAATTTGGCACAGAAAATGTTGCTCGTCACAGAGAGTTTCCTCCAAATTTCTCGCTATTTCTACACCAATGGCCAACACTCATTTCTCACTCTTTCAATTTGTATTTCTAATTACCAGGGCAGCAGAAAATAAATTTACTTCTGCCTATTATCTTGGGTGTGAAATCTAGGTGGCGCCAGTCATCTTTAATTACTTACTTTTAACCATTATAGACCCCTTATCGTTAGTTGGTTATCACATTGTTAATATTGGTATGTAGTAGTTCTCATTCATTGTACATACATTTCATATATACTGTAGTTAAATAATGTATTCATTTGATGTATCAATAACAATCGATACAGCCCCAAGTCCGACAAACGTGACAGACCTGAAAGCTTATCTTGGAATGGTGAACTATTACAATAGATTCTTAGCGAATTTGTCTCACTTGTTAAAGCCGCTACATTTACTTCTACAGAAAGACACAAAATGGAGTTGGGAAAAAGAACAGGAAAAAGCGTTCATAGAGTCAAAACAGCTGTTGAAATCCGCATCAGTACTTGTACATTTCGATCCGAAAAAGAAATTAATCTTAGCATGTGATGCATCTCCGTATGGAGTAGGGGCCGTACTTTCGCATAAAATGGACGACGGCAGTGACAAACCAATAGCTTATACATCTCGAACACTTACATCAGCAGAGAAGAATTATTCCGTTCTTGAAAAGGAGAGTCTGGCCATAATATTTGGTATCAAGAAATTTCATCAATATTTGTATGGACACCCGTTACAATCATAACCGATCACAAGCCGCTTATAGGTTTATTTCGAGAAGATAAACCTATACCGACAATGGCCGCATCTCGAATTCAAAGGTGGGCACTGACTTTAGCTGCATATGAGTACACGATTGTATACAAAGAAGGGAGTCTGAATGGTTATGCGGATGGACTAAGTAGACTACCGCTGAAAACAAACATTGAAAAGACACCAACGCCAGGTGATACTATATTATAAATGGAACATTTAGCCACTACGCCAGTTGATGCTAAACAAATTCAAAAGTGGACACGCAAGGACAAAATACTGTCTATGGTGCTTAGATACATTTTGAATGGATGGCCGTCAAAATGTCCCACTGAAGACATAAGACCGTATTATAGTAGAAAAAATGAACTGTGTAGTCAGGACGGATGCATATTGTGGGGAGGAAGAGTAATTATACCACAACCAGGACGTGAGGCCATGTTAAATGAATTACACCAAGGACATCCAGGGATTACTAGAATGAAAGGTCTAGGAAGAAGCTATATATGGTGGCCGGGAATGGACAATGACTTGGAATTAACTGTAGTTAACTGTTACAGTTGTCAGGAAAACCGAAAATTACCAGCAGAAGCACCGTTACATCCGTGGGAATATCCTAGCCATCCGTGGTCAAGAATACATTTAGACTTTGCAGGACCATTCATGAATAAATCATTTTTAATTATGGTTGATGCGTATTCAAAATGGATAGACATACACGTCATGAATTCTACAATATCCGAGGCTACCATTGCAAAACTTCAACAAACATTTGCAACACATGGATTATGTGATCTCATTATTAGTGATAATGGAGCCGCATTTACTAGTAAGGAATTCGCCGATTATGTGAAATCAAATGGAATTGATCATCGCACTTCCGCGCCGTGGCATCCAGCTAGTAATGGTTGTGCTGAACGAGCAGTTCAGAGTTTCAAAGAAGGTATGAAGAAAATCAAAGAAGGAAATGTCCAGGAAAAGTTGAACCGTTTTCTTTTCAACTACCGTATAACGCCACAAACAACGACAGGATTGGCACCATCAGAATTGCTGATGAAAAGGAAACTCAAGTCACGTCTAGATTTAGTTTTTCCAAATATCGAGAAGCGAGTTCAGGAGAGACAACAAAACAAAAACATTATCACAAGAAATCTGTGAACAGACAAATTAATGTAGGACAGGAGTATTTGCCCGAAATTTCGCAGTTGGTTCAAAGATTAAATGGATTCAGGGAGAAGTTATAAAACAATCAGGTTCACTTTCATTTCATATCAAATTGCCAGATGGACATGTCATTCGTAGACATATTGATCACACCAGAGTACGAAACTTTGATTGCACAAACAACGAAAATGAAGAAAAATGTGACAATGACAGTGAATTGTTTGAGCCAGAAATAACTATACCGATAAGTACTCCTGAGACCGAACAACCGCAAATCGAGAAACCGTCAAACATGACTGAACAAATGGAACCACGCTATCCGAAGAGAATAAGAAAAGAACCATCGCATTTTAAGGATTTTGTGTTGAATTAAATTGTTGATTTATAAAGAGGCATAATAATCCTCACAAGTATTAAGTACTTCGCAGTGCATGTGTGTACATATCATTTAGTGTAAGAGATAACAACAAGACCAGTGCGAACATTTTTATTTTATTTTCTTAGTAGGACATTATAGTTTCAGTGCAGACAAACTTTAACGAATGAATCTTTGTGATCTGACATTTTATTTGTTTTCAAACTGATATGGACTTATCAATCAGTAGCCGTGAAAAGACATTAATTTTCTGTAATTGAGTTAATTTGTTTTAATTTGTTTTATCTAAGGCCGGAGAAGTGTTATAAAGTTCACCGCACTTTATTACCGTATCATCTGTTACAGTAATTATAATTGACAGATCAGCAACTCTCACATGTCTGCACGTTCTTAAATAAACATAATTAAATAGATCAATTGAAGTTCGTATACACATGTTGTCATTCTGTAGTCTGACCATCAAACGATGTATTTGTTAATAAATTAGTTATAGAAACTGGATTGTATTATTATATAGCGAATATATTACAATAGACTCTTAATTATTCTAATTATTTTCATTCGAAGGTTATTTAATGACAAAACTATATTGCAATTAGTACCGAACTGGTATTAACAATTCATTTAAAACTTATTTCAACTTGTTTATCTTCAATCACAAGGATTTGAAATAAATAAGTGTATCACGTTCTTTTAAAATATTTTACAGTACGATTTACTTTCATTTTCGAATGTGGACATGTTAAATGATAGGTATCTATTTATTTTTCAAGCAAAATGTTATAATTTAGATTGTGCTGTATTTTGAAGTTTTCAATCAGACTAAAGTTGTATTTGACAGACAATATGTGTTTACCAATATGCTGTTTTGTTTCTATTGAATTTATAGCATTCAAACCTAATTTGCCTATAATTCATATTGAAAAATTAACAAAATTTAAACTAACAGAATAGTAGTATAAAATGCTTATAAGTACTGAAGTTAACATTTTACGTTTTAAAGACCGTCTTTGTAAATCAAGATTTTTTAAAGGCAAACGATTTGATTGTTTGCTTAACAATAAACCTACAAAACTAGAAGATAATAAGATATTTTAAAATAAATATTAGATACATTGTATATAGATTATATATACAAATGAAATATCTTAAGCTAAATTCGTTTTTACTTAATCAAACATTAATAATGACTGATGTCCTTTTCACATTGATATAAGAATGAATTTCTCATGGTAATATCCATACCAAAATATATGATAAACGGGACGATATGTCCTTCATATCGTCAATTTCCTTTTCCTGATGGTGATGTTTAATTTGAGCTTATATTTTTCAATTGGTTCGATACACTCGTTTTTGTAGTCACGTCTCTGGTTTTATGAACATATCATTTACGTTGGGAAACAGTTTTTTTCTCAAGAGGGACATATATATATAATATTTAGGTTTGAACGTTGTTTTCAATTTAGACTTGTTTATATTTTTTCGTTTGGGCTTGTATTATATTTGCCTTCGGGTTTATATAATCCGTTCATCCTATTTCGACTCTTCAAAATTCAAGAGTCTATCCTAAATTGAGGTAAATTATATGGCCTTCCAAATACAGTTTCGATTCCTAACATCACTGAAGAGACATTAATTGTCGAAATCCGGATATGGTGTACCAATTTTTGCACCTCATGTTTGCGGTATACCATCTTTTCCGCACGTTTATTGTTTTCTGTTTGGCATTCAATTAATAATTAAAATCCATTTTGTTGCATCTTGTGATCTGTTTATTGACAATCGCCATGGCAGTCAACAGTGTTTAAGAACATCCGTTGTTCGACCTGTTATTCAAATTGATTTTGTTAGAATATACTTTTTCACTTTTTTGGTCTTTTGGAAAATTACACAACAAATTACTATTTAAAAAAAAAAAAAAAAGAAAGACATAAGCAAACATGAGAGACAAGAATACAAAAATTACCATAGCACAATAACACTATGGCGGGATGTGTAAATGCCTAAAAGTATATACCAAAACTGTAATGGACATTTGAGCGCTTAAATATAGGACATTTGAGTGCCGAAATTTAAGGACATTTGAGCGAAAAAAGAATAAATCATTGGACATTTGAGCGAAAAAGAATTAAGAATGATGAAGGAGTACCTCCTCCGTTCACCTGATATAATCTGTTACCCCTGTCTCACCACGGGGAGGTGGAAGTAGGATTTCGAAGAGAAAATAATTGATTAAAAATAATTTCTTAACTCATTTAAAAGTATCACCGGAAATTAGCTCAAATGTCCTATTTGAAAATCCAGGTAAGATTAATATTCCGGTTCTAAAATGTCCTATGAGAACGGTCCTCAAATGGCCCTACACACGTATGTGCATTTTTTTTTAATTTTCGCTCAAATGTCCTATGCCCATATCAAAAACGGACTAAACAGCAAAGGTAAAAAATATACAAAGACAAATTAACAAAAAAAAAAACACACACTTTAATACGTTTTTAAGATAATAAACAACGTCAGTGCCTAGAATCTATACTTCAAGACCATCATGTATTATTTTTGAAGTTAATACGGAATATTTATCAACAAGCTCTTGGTATCTTCCGATGAACTGTTTTTAGAAAAAAGACCAGACGTTCTTTGACATAACCCTGGTTCGTTATCTTTCTGCTCAGAGTGACGTTTCTACATGTAGGAATTCGATAAGAAATGATATTTAACTTTTTTTTGTGATATTGCTAGTCAAACTTACTTATAAAGGTATTGTTCCACACATGTATTTAGTTGTCTTAATTAACTTTTTGATAAAGTTTTGAACTATTCTGTTCTTCATTCGTTGCCTCTAAATTTCTAAATTAAACTTTTCCCAAAAAAAATTATTTCTTAGTTTTACTAAAAGGTCTACTTTTTTTGTGAACATTGTACTTTGTTCTGGGAAATGTCTATGATTATTTTTTTCCTGTACTTATGACTTTGCTTTATGAAAACTGATACAAAGATAATCCAACGAAATTAAGTATAGGAGGGAATGATTTCTTATCAACAGGGTAAATTTGTGAGCTTGCGATAATTTCTTGATACGGCTGACACCAGGTTTTTTGTTTGTTTTGTTTTTGTTTTGTTAGTTTTTTGCGTTTTTAATGTTCCTCATGTTCGATCTTAGTTTGGTCTATCAACTGTTTGGATTCAAGCGTCACTGATGAGTTTTATGTAGACAAAACGCACATCTGGCATACACAATTAAGATAAAATAAGATAATCTTTATTTCAGACTCTAAAGGTCCATATATACGACACAAAATATTCTGTCTAAACAGGATACAAATATGATACAATTATAAGTCTGGTATCTTTTGATAAATCCTTCATTTTCTTGTACACAACTAGCTAGTTTTCAAGTTGGAATTGCTCAAGGTGGATGGGGGGTCTTAATTAAATCCATAGAATTTTTTAATAATTTGTCAAAATTTAGCTTTTATCATGTTCTTTTCCAATATATAATAAAAAGTACGGGTCACCGGACTTTTTTTCTCGCTTCAGGTTGTGCCAAATTGTCAGATTTTGTATAGATTATGCATGGAAAATCCAATTTTGTGTGATAAAAAGAAAACTACACCACAGAATTTTAAAATAAAATTTGAGAAGATAGCTCTTATGACATGCTTTCATGTAAGAAAAAGAAAAAATGGGGTCACCGGACATGTTTTCTTGCTACATATTAAAATAGGTAAATTCACAACACTTTCTATCATAAAAATTACTTTATCTGAGTTTTCTCCCCTACTATTCGAGTTATCTGTCCTTATGTGGCAAAGTTGAAAAAAAATGAATCAAACAAAAATATTGTTTTTTAGATAATACAGCCGTAAATATGAAAAAACACATAATTTTCTATATTAACATGAAAAGTCTTACACATGAATTACATACTACTCTCAAAATTTGCAATTTTCATTAAGGATCTAGACCAATTGTTATCTGCTTCTTTAAAATCCAAGATGGAAGAATACAGCCACCTTAACATTTGGGACGTCGGGCTTTTTAACGCTTGGAATTTTTGGAATTGTGGAAGGTCGTACGGTGACCTATAATTATTGCTAACTTTCCGTTAATTGATTTTTGTTGGTTACGTGTCTCATTGCAATCATACAACATCTTCCTAATTTTACATTAAGACTTTTTCATTACAAAAATTCTTTTAAAAAACAAACTAAAGACACAATTTGAAATGCATTTCTGTAACTCTAATTATTTTGTGTTATATCTCGTCTCGCTATTTTTTATATGTACCACCTTTGATAAGTATTTAGTACGACGATAGATTTTCACTTCTGTACCCGTACTGTGAACAACAAAAATATTAATTTTGTAAAAAAAAGATTTTTGCACTCCTAACAACAAAATTATTATATTTAAATTTACCTGTGAACGTTGTTTTATTTAATGTCATTTTGTCCCAGGTTAGAGTTGTCTTTTTGACACTGTTCCTACGTCTTTTTATTATTATTGTATTTATATTTTGTCATATATCAAACTTATTCTTTCAGTGTATGTTTACTTGATCTTGTTTAAATGTCTTTTTTGATTGAGTTAAGCCGTTTCAATGGATATTTTATGGAGTGTCTTTTTATGTTGTAATGTTACACTTCTGTCTCAGGTTAGGGTGAAGGTTGGTGCTTGTTAAAACGTTTAAACCCGCTGCATTTTTATGCACCTGTTCGAAGTCAGGAGCCTGTTGTTCAGTTGTCGTTTGTTGGTGTGGTTTATAAGTGTTTCTTGTTTTTCGTGTTTTATATATATTAGACCATTTGTTTTCTTGTTTGGATTGTTTTACACTAGTCATTTTGGGGCCCTTTATAGCTTGCTATTCGGTGTGAGCCAAAGCTCCATTTTGAAGGCCGTACTTTGACATATAATTGTTAACTTGTTTATTGTGACTTGGATGGAGAGTTGTCACATTGGCACTCATACTACATCTTCTTAATTAAGAGCAACTTGAATTATGTTTCGCAAGTTAAACGGCAAACGTTTATTCAAATATCTCGACAACTTGAGTAAAAAATATTCTTACATTAAACATGTATTTATATAATGTTAAATTACTAAAAGAATTGAGGAAAAAAAAACAGAAATATATTTAGAAATGACTTCAAGTTTTGTTTAAACATATGGAGGTTTCAACACAATGTCCATATACCTTTTTTAAAAATATCACTTAATAGATTGGTTAGGGATATAGCTGCATCGAATACTGCGACAAAGGCTGACTAATTCAAAACTTGGTTAAAAGTGGATTTTATCAAAATACTGGATCGGGAAGGAATGTCATCAAAAGGTTTTATTTTTAAAAAGTTATCAATGAGACTTACTGGATTGCAGACTTGAAACTCCTTCAATACTAAAGAATGGAGGTAACTTCTAATAAAAGAAAACTTTACACGGAGTAAAGTTTATAAACATGAAGATAATTTGCGTTGGCAAAATAATAAAAACCTCAAGTATCAGATATATGTGTAGGACTGGTCACGCTAAAGTGCGATGGTTTGACGCTGAAGTATGTTTTTGATCACGGTGAAGTGCGATGGTGGCATTGTGACGCTATCTTGCTGATAGCTACGTCGAAAAAAGTAAAATAACAAAAATACCGAACTCCGAGGAAAATTCAAAACGGAAAGTCCCTTATCACTATCGAAATGCATTGGTGGTAACGTTTAAGTGTGATGTGTAATATAGACTTTAGTTTTGATGTTTTCTTGTTTACACGAGGATGTAGAAGCCAATTGTTTGAAATTGTAAGATGCAGTTTTTCATTTCTTTTAAGTTCATCATCGACATTGTAACCCGTTTAATTTAAAACAGTGATGATAAATAGTTATTGCATTTCCAGTAATAACTGTAACATTGTTCTCCACTTTTAAATATGCTTTGCCAAAATTAAGACAACGTTCATGCAATCGTTCATGAATTCACCATTATCATAGTTGCTGCATGCAAAGGTTAATCATTTTACATTAAACCAGTAGGCCTACTAGTTTAAATGACTGAAAATTGTGGTAGATGTTTGAAATTCAAACGAAAAAAAATAAGCCACCAATCTATTTCAATTACAAACATATTATTGATACCGATGTATAAATGTCATAAATGTTTTATGGGTAATAACAAATGCAAATTATCTACTAATCCATTAAAAAATATAAATCTCATAATAATTGCACATCTACACTCGTTATACATAAACCATCGCACATCATCGAAACAATTTTTTGTAAACATCTGTTTGTTAAGTAATGTCCATGTATCAGCAAGAGATGACAGATTTACAGCTCTAATTGACCATTTCATATTTGAGAGAAGATATGAAATTTTCACTCTGTAGGGTTTAGATGTAAGACTGGAAAGGACCATCGCAATTCAGAGGCCCTGTCAGAAATCTATGATGTGTCAATTATTTAATCACAATCCAAAGTCAGAGCTGTATAAAGCTTGAATGTAGCGTTCATACTTGCCCCAACTGTTCAGGGTTGGACTTCTGCGGTCGTATCAAGCTGCGCCGAGCATTTTATTGTGTTATGTTGGGGTTTTTTTCAAATCAGACACGTGTGTAAGGACAAACATTTTTTTCTTTTGACATTGTAATAATTTTATTACAGGATGCATTAGAATGTAGAAAAAATGGTGTACCTTCATGAATTGATTTTAGTAAGTAATAGAACTATCTACATGTAACAGTCTATTGAAAACATATCGCATTATAAAATGTTATCATCTCAACAAATTCATAACTATTACAAATGTTGTACATGTATTGTGCTGGCCAACTGCGTGTACTTATGATTATTAATAATATACTAGTATTGTTTTCACTACCACAGGAAGGTTGTCCGTCCGTATATTCGTCCATCCCATGATATTTCCGTCACGTTTTTATTTCTTTTTCGTGGACTACAAATCAGAGCGTCGTGAAATTTGTTATATATGGGCTCACGTAAGGATATTTCTCCTTGTGACCCTGTTCAAATTCGTCGTTTCTCAACTTTCTGTTAAACAAACACTTTTTTGTTAATAATCAGATCAGAGCTTCCTGAAATTAGTTATCAGGCTTCATGTAAATATGATTTACCTTGTAAATTGTTGTTTTTTTTTTTTTTAGATTAGATTTATATTTTACTTCCTGACTGCTGAAACTTAAAGCAGGTAGTAGATTTGTCTCCCTTTGTCATTTAGATTCTTAATTTTGATTTCAGTATGAAAGTCATTGTTTCTTCTGTTCTCAAATATTTCTTTACTAAATTGCTCTAGTGGAATATTTACTTATCTGTCTATCATATAAATGAATTTACTATTCACTATTTTTTTACTTCAATGGACAATCAAAATTTCATTTGTCTGTTATTTTCAAAATACTGCTATTTAACAAACCTCTAGTGAGCAAGTTTTGAAGGTATTCCAACATGACAGACATGGCTTGAAAAAGCACGTTTGAGTAAAATGCTAGTTTGACGCTTGTCTTGAAAACTGCTATGTAGATAGAGAATATCAGACAGTTCGACAAAATTGAGCAGAATGATGAGATCTACCTACTATCTATTTATATCAAAACTGTCAGACCACTTCATATAATAGTTATTGACATTAAAAGACAAATTTTACGTTTTTATGTTTACCTGTTATCATGAAATTTATAATAAAACTATAGAAACTTTCAACGCGAAAATGATCAGCGAGACAAGTTCTACAAAAATTTCAACATTTATAAAATCGTTGGTCAATTCCTTATTGAAGTTATTGCCCTTTAATGTTGATTTTTACCAATTTATTTGCGTTTTGCCTATTAACTTGAAAACTATAACAGATAAATAAAAGCATTAAAAAACAAAAATTATCAGCACATTATCCAAATACATCGATATAGCCTAAATCTTTAGTTTACAACTCTATATTGGTGTTGTTATTACCCTGTAACTACTATTTTCCCCAATTCTTCTCGCTTTTATCTATTATCTTGAAAAGTTTAATTATAGATAGATAGAAATTTTAAAAGCAAAAATAATACGCTCTTCGTGTATTTTTGTTGTGGGGATGTATGAGTATCCTGCCACGTCCACTCTGTGTTTTTTAAGATGTATTTCTGCTTGGTATCCATCTGATAAGTTAAGCCCTTTTCAACTGATTTTTATAGTTTGTTCTTATGTTGTATTGTTACACCATTGTCCCAGGTTAAGGGAAGGGTTGGGCGCCAACAAACATGTTTAATCCCGCCACATTCTGTATGTGCCTGTCCCAAGTCAGAAGCCTGTAATTCAGTGGTTGTCATTTGTTTCTGCATTTCATATTTGCTTTTTTTTTTTTTTTTTTTTCTTTACATAAACCAGACCGTTGGTTTCTCGTTTGAATTGTTTTACGTTTGTCTTTTCGGGGTCTTTTATACCTGATTATACGATATGGGTTTTGACCATTGTTGAAGGCCGTACGGTGACCTATAATTGTTAATTTCTATGCCATTTGGTCTCTTGTGGAGAGTTGTCCCATTGGCAATCATACCACATTTTTAGTAGAGATAACGAAACTGTAAACAGTACAAATGATTATCAGGATAAAATCTACAAATAAGTCAACATTGCTGCAATTGTTTATAGATTTTAGGAATAATTGCCCTTAAAAGACGATTCTTACCCATATATAGATTTTTTTGCAGAAGCTATAGTAGATAGAGAAAACTGCACATAGCAGAAATAATCAGCAGGCGAACATCCGTTAATATGTCATCATGACTGAAATCGTCAGTGGACTCCTTATAGGAGTTATTGTCTTTGAATGAGGAGTTTTGCCCTTTTTTGCTAGAACTATAGTTAAGAGGTAAGGGAAAATAAAAGAAGATAATATATTTGCTTAGATTCTTCTTAACCTTAATCTTATTAACCTTAGGACACATAACAGCCTCGTTTAGAAGGTTTATTTGTGCAAAAGGAACACATGGTTATCAGGATATAATTCCAGAAGCTTAGAGAGTTCATTTACATTAACCGGAGATGTTCCTAGAGCCCAAATATTAAACTGGTCTGGATGTAGTTCTGAAAATATGTAAATTATGTTCTGTTAAAACCTCCTTTTGGGTTTTGTCTATTAGCAGAATTGTTTAGCAAAGGTGCAATGTTATTCCTCTTAAACCTAGATGGACCAGTATTAACTTCATTGACCATAAATCGACGACATCTTAAAGCAGGCTGATTAAAACCACATATAAGACATGCATGCCTGTATTGGCAATTGCGTTTAATGCAAAAACCTTTAAAATTAAAATTGTAGCATTTATAACCAACATTAGATTGTTGTTGTTTTTGAGTATTGGTAGTTAAAATACGTAACCACAAAAAAAACATCCATAATAAGGGATGCAGCGGCTGATCATCCTGTTGAAAAATTGTATACTTGAACAACAATTCCGTTTGAGGGTATCAAGGTATCATAAAAAGTATTCAACAGGATGAACAGCCGCTGCATCCCTTATTATGGACATATATGAGAAAAGTTCACTTGCCTTTCCAGGATACCTTTCAATAATAACCTGGGCATAAGCAATAAAAGAATCAGTCCAATCTTCAACAGAATTAATAGTATGGGCTTTTTTAACTTTTTTTCGAATAACCAACATACCGTCATGAATTCCAATGGTGTTTTCATTATTTGTTTGACTGTTAAAATTGTTACGATGCATAAGGGACAAATCAATGTACTCAAAATTCCAAATTTTATCCTTAAGCTTTTGACTTATAAATATATCAACTTCATTGAAACCAGGTAACATTAGAGGTTCATCAAAAATTTCAATAACCTCACCTAAGGCAGCTAATTGTGGCTCATTCACTTGAATGTCCACGTTAGGATGCATGGCAACTCATTATGGTTCATCAACCCGCCGTCTTCTTTCTAAAGGTGCTTCTTCATCTGCATCAGCTGGAGGACGCCTTCTCAAATTCCTAACAACTGGTTGTGGCTGTTGTGCTTCTTCCCTAGGAGCCCTCCTAACCCGTTGTGGCAATTGTTCCCGACCTCCAACCGGGTCCTGTCGGCGACGCCTACCTCTACCTCATGGCATTGTTATAAACTATTATAATTATAAAGACAGATTAGATACATACATCAAGTCTTTAAAGCCCTGTTCATATTCAAAATATAAATTCAACTTAAATAAATTGGAATACCAATATATTTACACACTACGCACTCTTGAATAAACTTTAATACATGTTAATGCATTAAAACAATTGAAGTTGGTTATAAAAACATAACTAAAACCGCTAAAGCGTGTGCTTTTAGTCAAAATAAAACATCGTTTATTAACGGTTTACTTCCTTCTATTCCCAAGCTTATAACTTAATTAAATTATGTATCCGCGAATTTTTTTTTAACATTTAAAAACGATGTAACGTGTAATCAAATTAAATATATAAGATGAGAACATATGGGAAGTAGTAGACAATTTCTTTGTGAAGGAGCTGGGGATAGAAAAGTTTAAAGCAGAAAGTTTCCCCCTGGCAAATACACACAGGATCCCATCAAGAGCCCCAGTTGTTGGCCAAAAAAGACCAGATGCTATAATTGTGAGGTTTATGCACTACTCAGACAAACAATTAATAATGGAAAATGCATACAAAGTTGCAAATAAAAAAATCAGAGTAGTAGACGATTTACCTGTTATAATGAAAGAGGCACGAAATGATCTGGCAAAAGTTGCATATAAAATAAGAAATGACGAGAAATTACAAACCAGAATAAAAGTAAGAGGCATAATCCTGGTCCTAGAAACACGACTTAACTCAAAGGATGTGTGGAATACGCGCAAAACAATTAATTGCGTCCGATGATACAAGTACATGTATGACTGTGACTACAGAAATTGTAAATACAGGCTGATGCGATCTCGTGCTTTTCTTTGTTGTTTCTATGACCATGATGACTGAAAAACTTATCATACAACTTTAACATATTAAAATGTTCAATCTTTTGTAGGACTTGCTTGTCAGTAAGTATATTGCTGTGTTAAATTTGTTTTTGCTTGTGTGTTTTTTCCATTATGCTTTTGTTGAAGTTGCAATCATATAGTATATACATAGGCTGCATGTTAGTTCATCATGTTCATAGTTTTTATTTAAGCTTTACTTTTTTCTTTAGTTTTGGCCCAAAAAATATGTGTATTTTTTATCATCATTCTTTGGTACACACAGGAAGAACCTTAATATTATAAAAAGAAAATGTTTTATTTAAGGAGTCGTTTATAAAAACAGATTTTTTAATCTGTAAATGAAAAAGGAAAAATTAAAAAATGATGTAAAAATTATCTACCAGTAAACAAATAAACTCCATTCTTAATATTTTAGCATTCTAATAAAGTGCTTTCATATGATCAATCCTGTGAGATTTGTATTAATGGGACAACAACCCAACAACAAGCCATACGTCAAAGGAACATATAGTGTTAAGCATGTGGTGTTGGGCTCTCAAAGGTTTATGTTCTTTGTACTAAATTTTGATATTTCAAACTTTAAATCACAAACTATAATGAATACCTTTCTTTACCTAGTATGTTTTACATCAGCATCTGCATCTTCTTATCAAAATATAGATTACATATTACTTGAAACCCTGTGTGTAACAACCATGTTTCTCCATCTAAATACTAAAATATACTGCTAGAATTATAAGTTTTAACAGGATTTTGAAACGCTATTCATTGCTCTAACATAATTTAACGCTTCTTTTTGCTGTTTGTTTAGCTTTCACTCCAATTGTTAGTGCTTTTTTTCTATACTCATGTTTAACATGTGCATTTACAAGAGCCACTACTTTGCAAGTTTGTTAACCTACATATATACTATTTATAATCAGGTCAAGATCAAATTATATACTGTTTTGTGGAGAAATATTTTCCTGTGACATGAATGCTCAATCATAAATTGCAAAATAGCATAAATGCTTACATGAAGATTTGTAGTATTAAGTAGAAGAACTATAAGCTAAGAAATAACTCAACAAACTACATGTATGAAACCCGAATGCATAAAGTACCATACGTGTACTTTTTTCTTTCTTTCTAAAAACATACAGCTGGGCAAAAGAGTGAAATCTGTGTACACACATATCATGCATACACAACTAACTTTGATATAAAAAAAAATAAATTGTTTTTCATTATCTCTACCTTTTGAATAAACCTAAATATTTGTGTATATTTGGATAAGTAATTATAAGATAACTTAAAAATATATATAAATAACTTGAATGAAATTAATGACTTAGCTAACCGTCATCTCAATCATTGACTCTCAAGAATCATTTTATTGATTGATGATGTAAGGAGATAATCGTCTTTAGTTTTATGATAAAGATATCACCCATAGAGCACGTCATTTCTGTACTTGAAAAAAATAGAACAGCAGTGGATATATTACTTTTGAACAACATAATTTGTTTTTAATTATTTAACTTTCTTGCTTTTTTTTTTTTTGATTATTTATGATCTCATTTTTTCTTCTTTCTATTTTTACATCTTACAAATTGTATGTCTTTTCTCTATTTCATGTTATTGGCACAGTACTTTATATTATATTATACAGCATCGTTGGTGTATTCTGGTTACAATTAGAATTCTACACAGACATGGCAGGTGAGATCAGACATCTCAAGGATATTTTGACATTCACACACTTAAAAGTCACAGTTGTATGGGTTATTTAGTTTTTATGCATTTAGCAAAATTACATATTATTGTTTTGTTATGAAATAGAAATATCACTTGAAAATGAGTAATAATAATATAAAAATTTTCTCATACAACTGTCAAGGTCTTAATTCAAAAGAGAAGCGAAGAGATGTTTTGATTATCTCAAATCAAAAACTGTAATATATATTGCTTACAAGATACACATTTTCCGAAAATGATGAAATATCAATAAAAATCTATGGGAGGAGAGTGCATTTTAATTCATTTGCAACAAATCAAAGAGGGTAGCAATTGTATTGACAACAAACTTTGAGTATAAGATACATAAAGTAAAAAAGGCGATCAAGGAAATTTGCTAGGAATTGATGTGGAAATAGAAGGAAAAGAATGACCCTAATAACCTTATATGGTCCAAACAAAGATACACCAGAATTTTATATAAAACTAAGTGAAATGATAGAAACTTTAAACAATCAGTCAGTTGTTATAACTGGAGACTATAATTTAGTACAAAACCAAAGTCTTGATACATATAATTATCAAAATATTAATAACCCAAAAGCTAAGGAGAAAGTTCTAGACTTAATAGAATTTTATAATTTAACAGACCCATTAAGGAAATTAATCCAGACTTAAAAATTCACATGGAGAAAAGCTAATCCCATAAAACAAGCAAGATTAGATTTCTTTTTAATATCCCAAGACCTTAATCAAAATGTATATGATGTACAAATTCACAACAGCTATAGATCCGATCACTCCCCAATAATATTAAATCTGAAGATGAATGATTTCATAATTGGAAAAAGGATTATGGAAATTTAACAACTCACTTTTACATGATATAGAATATTCCAAAACAATAAAAAACACTATACTTAAAGTAAAAGACCAATATGCATCATTAGCATATAATAGAGAAACTTTAGAACAAATAAATGATTTAGATATCCACTTTACAATAAACGACCGACTCTTTTTAGAAGTATTACTTATTGAAATTAGATGGAAAACTATTTCCTATGCATCTTATAGAAAGAAGGAACGAGATAAACAGGAATAAATGTTATCAGAAAAAATTCAGAAATTAGAGGAAAGCATCTTAACAGAGGAAATATTAACAGAAATTGAACACCATAAATCTGATCTTAGAATAATAAGGAAAGAAAAAATGAGGGGGTACTATATCAGATCAAAAATGCAATGGATTGAAGAAGGGGAAAAGCCATCTAGTTTCTTTTTGAATATGGAAACTAAACATTTTATAAATAAAACCATCCCCAAACTAGTTAACGAAAAAGGGGACACAATTTGTAAACAAGATAAAATATTAGAAGAGGCCAAAAATTACTATAAAAAACTTTATACTAAAACAGAGAGCTTGAGTAATGTAAATCTTAATAACGAAATTCCTGATTCTGATATTGAAAAATTAACTGATACTTTAAAAGAATCTTTAGAGGGGGAGATAACTTATAATGAATTGACAACAGCTTTGCGTAGAATGAAAAATGAGAAAAGTCCTGGGTCAGATGGCTTTACAAATGAATTTTTTAAATTCTTTTGGACAAATGTAGGAAAATTTGTTTTCAGATCTATAATTTGTGGTTACAAAAGGGGGGAATTGTCAATAACTCAAAAGCAGGGTATTATTACTTGTTTACCAAAAGGTGATAAACCTAGACAGTTCATGAAAATTGGCGACCAATAAGTCTTTTGAATACAACATATAAACTAGCATCAAGCTGTATAGCAGAGCGTATAAAATCTGTTCTACCCATTATTATTAACAATGATCAGACAGGTTTCATTCCTGGAAGATATATTGGAGAAAACACTCGTCTCATATATGATATTTTATTCTATACAGAAGTAAATGATTTACCAGGTCTTCTCCTTCTCATAGATTTTGAAAAGCTTTTGATTCCGTATCATGGAAATTCATAAATGAAATATTAGACTTTTTCAACTTTGGACCTCTATAAAACATTGGATAAGGACCTTTACACAAATATAAGCTCATCAGTATCCCAAAACTGTTTTCTATCAGATTTCTTTGAGATCCAAAGAGGCTGTAGACAAGGGATCCTTTATCACCTTACATTTTCTTTTATGTGCTGAAATTCTAGGAATTTTAATCAGAAAGAACAAAGAAATTAAAGGAATTAAAATTGATGACACAGAATATCTTAACTCCCACTACGCAGATGACACATCAATAATACTTGACGGTACTCCCAAATCTCTAGATGCATCTCTTCGCTTACTACAAAATATGCTGAGATGTCTGGTCTCCATATGAACTTGGACAAAACAAAGGTGGTGTGGATAGGCAAAAAGAAATATAGTCAAGACACCATGTGTGTAAAATGGGGATTGGAATGGGGTTCCAGTAGGTTTACATTACTAGGAATAAACTTTTCTGTCAATTTGCATGAAATGGAATTGTTGAACTATGGTCCAAGAATTAAGGAAATTGAAAATATAATAAAAATTTGGTCTAAACAAACATTAACACCGGTTGGAAAAATAACAATCATCAAGACACTAATTATTTCAAAATTGAACCATCTGTTTTTAACATTACAAGCACCATGCAAAATACTTTAAAACAACTAACTGACAAAATTTATTCATTTATTTGGGAAAACAAACCTGACAAGATAAAAAGAGAAATATTATGTTCTGAACACAAATTAGGAGGGCTGAAAATGATAAATATTGACAAATATATAAAAGGATTGAAACTAACATGGATTAGGCGGTTGTTAAAAAACAACCCAAAACTAAATAAGCTACTAGAAAGTACTGAAAAATCAGTATTGAAAACCTAGTTTATTTAGGCCCAACAAAAAGATGTAAAAACCCTTTTTGGGAAGAGGTCTTTAAAGCTTGGACAGATTTACACAATAAATTTACACCAAAAATAAGGACGAGTTTGTATCAGATTCGCTCTGGAATGATGAAAATATTAAAATAGGAACAAAATCTATTTTCTATAAAGACTGGGCAGATAAAGGGATCTTTTGATAAATGATCTATTAAACGATGAGGAAAACTAATGACTTTTCAACAATTCCAAAACATTTATAAAATCAAGTCAAACTTTCTTACTTATAATGGGGTAATTTCATCAATAAAATCATATGAAAAGCTCTCAAGAAAGATATATCCATAAACAATCTTAATAAAACACAAGGACCAATTATTCCAAATAATATAAGAATATTTTTTATCAAAAAGGCTCGAAAGATATGTATAATGTTCTATTAGAAAAAACAGTACTAAACTTAACTGTGAAGACAAATGGTCCTTAACACTGAACAAAAATCTTGATTGGAAAACTGTGCATAGTATGTCTTTTACTCCACAAAAGCTCAAAACTTCAATGGTTCCAGTATAGAATAATACACAGAATCTTGGGCACAAATAAATTCTTATTTAAAATAAATATAAAACAAAGCGATAAATGTACTTTCTGCAATGAATTTACCGAAGATATTGAACACATATTTTGGACATGCCCATAAAATAGCAGATCTGTGGATAAGACTCGGTGACTGGATTTATAACCAAACACAAATAATTATTCCGTTTAACATGGATATAATTTTATTCGGAAATTTAGGAAAACAGAAAATAATAAAATAAAAATTTAATAATACTATTATCAAAATTCTTTATTTATAGAACAAAACTGTGTGAAAATCAAGTCAGTTTTGCAGGGCTGAAAAATTATCTAAAAGAAAATCTAATACTAGAAAAGAATATATTTTTTAAAACAAAGTCTCTTCACATTGCCAACCTCTACTGGGACCCCTGGCTTCCATTACTAGAATAATTTACACTTAACAAATTAGCATTACCCTATGCAATGTTACTGTGTATATTGTTTTAGCCTTCTCACACCACTATATATGTTATATTTAATATATTGTTATATGTTTGTTTATTGTTTTATGTTCTTGTTTTGTGCCTAAAACCACATGTACGTTTTTAATATCTATCTTGTGTTTGTATGAATTTTTACAATGAAAACCAACTTTGCCAAATTTATTTAATGTTATATCTTAAGACACACGCTAGTTTTGACCAAAATACTGCTGCCAAAATCCAAATTTCAGTGATTTTTTTTTTTTTTTTTTTCTAGTTTTATTTTTTTGTTTTGTTTTTATTTTGTTTTTATTTATTTATTATTTTCTCTTCTCTCTTTTCTTTCTTTATGAAATAAAACTCTCTCTTTATTGAACAATATGGAAATAATGGATACATAATAATATAGTGTATATATTTTATAATTTAGAATACTAACAAGTACTAACTATTTTCTATCTAAATATACAATCTAATGTTTAACGAGGCCGGGATAAGGTACCGGCACTTTCTGTATCCAACTAACAAATGTGAAAGTTTTCAATAAAGTATGTAAAAAAAAAAAAAAAAAAAAAATTAAATATATCCGGGCATGTAAATGATAACAAGGCATACACTACATTCATTGTAATTACCTGTTTAAAATGTATCACTCATACATTAAAACAAATTATATATCACCTGTAGTAAAGCATTTAATTTTGATGCTATTCAATGGTTAATATATGTGTACACAATGTAACTAAACTATTAAATTAAAGTTTGTTAGTGTAATATGCTATACAATTAAGCGAAAAATTGTTGTATTAATGAATCGAACTATTTGCAAGAAATTAAAGTAACTTTCAAATAAAATTAAATCTTTTCTTTTACAAATTACAGAAATAAAATCGTCCGGAAAATACAGCTGCAATGAATATATCTAACTATCAATATAATATGTACTTATCTTATGTCCAAATCAGCCTGTCCTTTTGTGTTCCTTCAGTTCAAATCACGCAATGAACAAATCACGAAAAGCACACAATATTATATCAAATAAAAGCGGGAAAACCGCCTATGAAATTATGTAAGTAAACGAAAGACGCTCAAGTCCTTAAAAATTAAAGAAAAGTTAACTCTAGTTTAGCAGACGATAATCTCAATTTATTAAATTGATTTTTATGCTTAATGATTAAATCTTAGTAATACACAGATTACGTTCGTTAAAATTTAAAACGTCAAAACAGACACGGGCATAGCTAATGAGTTGTGAAAAATAAACACCGTAAGATGGTGCCAAAGGAACATCACCATCCAAAAAAGGAAAATTAACAATAGGGAACGAAAAATCGTCCCTTTTGTCGTAAATTTTAGTGTGGAGTTTCCCGTGTAAAACTGAAATATGTTAATCTAGGAAAGGACAGGTATTATCGTTTACATTTGATTTATTTAAAGTAAGTTCCTTTGGGTAAATTTCGGCAGTATATTTAGAAAATTCTTGATTATTTAACAAAGAAATATCATCAAGATAACGGTAAGTGTTGTTGAATTTATCAATTAAATGTAATTTAGACGGGTCTTTACTTTGTTTGGTCATAAACTGTGATTAATAACAGTACAAAATCAAGTCTGCCATTAAAGGGGCGCAATTATTGCGCATAGGAATAGCTACAATCTGTCGATAAACTTTGTTGCCGAAATGTACATAAATATTATAAAGGAAAAAATCAACAGCTTCAATCATCTCATCACACTTCCAGAAAGTATATCTAACATATTTACCTTTCTCATTAGAAAAGAAGGCTTTAAATCAGTTGCAGCAAATATATTTGCATTCAGATTTACCAAACGACCATTTAATTAAATAGGAAAACTTTTGTTTAATAAGATTGTGTGGAAGTGTAGTGTAAAGAGTTGAAAAGTCAAAACTGTCAACAGAATCAAAAGGACCATCAAAAGCACGTAATTTATATGAAACATCCGAAGAATTTTTTACACTCCAAAAATAGTTATTTCCACTATTTTCATATATTTTATTAAAAAGATTATAACAAGTTCTTTGATAGTAGTTAAGGAACCAGTTAAAAGCACTGAAAGATTAGTTGTAGAACACTTACTAGAGGGCGAGATGAAAAGCTACTTTACTGGTTTTTTGTGTAGTTCAGGTAACCAATACATAGTAGGGACCTTCAAATGTTCAGAAGAGGCCTTAAGCTGTGATGTGGTTATGATATGTTTGTTTTCTATATGACTCTCTGTGAAGCGCACGGACCTGAATGTAGATGAATTTAAAATTTCATTCTTAAGAACGTCCGTGTAGTATCAACAGCATACCACCATCACATTGTTGGCTGCTTTGTCGGCCGGTACAAACACAAACCGCTTAGAAAGTTATTGAAGTTTAATTCTTATTATTGAAATAGGCGTATAAATAAGGGCAACAGTAGTATTCCGGTGTTCAAAAGTCATAAATCGATTGAAAGAAAATAAATCCGGGTTACAAACCAAAACCGAGGGAAACACATCAACTAAAAGTGGAAAACAAAGGAACAA
Source organism: Mytilus coruscus (assembly GCA_017311375.1). Taxonomy (NCBI): domain Eukaryota; kingdom Metazoa; phylum Mollusca; class Bivalvia; order Mytilida; family Mytilidae; genus Mytilus; species Mytilus coruscus. The sequence continues at coordinate 62,844,961 of CM029599.1, forward strand.
CAGGAACACCGAAGTGCCACAAAAACAAACGCCAACACACATAGAAACGAACTATTTGATGACAACTGCCATATTCCTGACTTGGTACAGGACATTTTAAGAAAAATTGATGGGTTGAACCTGGTTTAATGGCATGCCAAACCTCCCGCTTATGACAATGTTAAAAAATTATGTCTGTCTACAGAAAACAATTCCACATAGGACGATAGAATCTGTTGTGTTTACCACTTGAGGTTTAACCATAAACAAGACTGTTGAAAACATTCCCAGTGCTCTATTGAACTTGTGAAATTGAAATCATTTCATCAATCGGATATTCTGATGATTTTAACTGAAGTAGATATTTTACCAAACAATTTGGAAATGTCTGAATTTTCCTTAATGTTTAACACATTCCCAACAATTGCTCAAGGCAAATGGTGAAAGGAAAAGGAGGGCTCTGTGCATGGTATCCAGGGCGATTGGTACACACTCAAATGTAGACAATTCAAAGAAGGGCTCGGGTCGAGCAGTACCTGCTGTGAACCTGGTGGAAAAAGAAAATGTTCTAAACACCTGTCAGAAAGAGACATACTTGTGACAAGAAAAACAATATGGAATCATTTTAACTGTTGGAACTCGTTAAGTAAATAATATTTTTCCTGAAATTATTGATGTGGGGTGGGGACGAGGAAGTGGACCCCAAGCCGAGATCACCATTATCATTGAAACCTGTAATACAGAACCCAATTTACGATTTTCTGTAATAGCCCTTAGTATATAAACAGTGTTTTAACTTGAATGTATGGATATTATCATGAGTATGTATTGGACAGATATTCACATGTATATTGAAATACATATGTGTATATGTTATAGTACATGTCACTCTATTCAAAGCATCAAATTTAATTAAATTTAATTCATAGCGACTAAAGCGCTGTGATTTTGGAAGTGATCTCACATACGTATTGCGAAATATCAGTGTTTTTTTCACTCTAGAAAGTAGCACAACAATTCTGTTGTCGACTTTGTCAAGCTATACAAACTGCTGTTCGTGGTGACATATAGACATAATTTGCTGTGGTTTATTGAGTATCTTAAATTAAATCAATGTAGAAATGTAATACATGTCTTTACAGAATAACATATAACTATTGAATTCTCATACTGAAAATTTATATCTTGTGACTTAAAATGTTATTAACTTATTAGGACACTCATATACTTAATGGACAGGGTCTTTGAATGTTATCCCAACATGATGTCATAAAAATCAGTAAAAGAAGCTTTTCCTACATGTATGCTTGTTTAAGACACATATCAGCTAAATTCATAAAAGATTTGAAATTATCTGATCATGACAATGTTATAGATTTAAATCCAGGGTTGGCAAAAACACGGGTTTTATGAGTATTGCCCAGCCCAGTTTGAAATACTGGGAAAACCCGGGTTTTACTGAGTTTACCGGGTAATACTGAGCAATACTGGGTAATATAAAATACTGGCCTGAATTTTAAAGAGGATTCAGTGATCAAACACAAATGCAATACATTTAAGATATTTATACACATATTTTGATTTATAAATAAGTAGACTTGTTTGAGAGTCTTATAATACATATACAAGTGAGAAAGTATTATTCTAGCAACTCTGAGACAAGTGTACATGAAGACACATTAGACAAATATTAATGGAAAAAGCCTTTCTCAATAATTCTCCTAAAAATCTATTAAATCACCCTTCTGTCTGGATTGGTTAAACTGTTAACATAAAGCCAAAGAATTTTTATTTTTTTTCAAATATATATAACTAATATTGAGAATTAACAATTACATATCAGAAACATTACTTTTAAATAATTTATATGTACACATGTACATCACTAATTAATAAGTAATTATTCAGATTAGAACACAGATATGTTTATATAACAATAATCAGCCTATATCTTTCTATAAGTGTTAATTACAAGACCCTGTATGGTGTTTATTTAGCAATATGATTGCATATATAGCAATTTAAATTTACAATTCACTTAAACACTGCAATAAAATGATTTTTTTTCAAAGTTTGGATTATTGAAACAATGCTATGAAATAAACAAGGTATCCTAAAATATGCAAATCTTGTATTTTCCCTACATAGAATTAGTAGAGAAGAGAATGAAATTGAACTTTCAATCTTCTAGAAATGACTCTCAATGGTTATCTGTATAAAATGTATATATTTAGCTATAATACTATGAAACTAAAACAAGTCTTTACTAAATTGTGTTGAAATAAGCTTAAAAGATCATATTGCCCACCCAGTATTACCTGTTTCTGGGAGTATTGCCCAGCCCGTGAAAACCCGGACCTGTGTTTTCCCGGGCGGGTAATACTTTGCCAACCCTGTTTAAATTATCATTAACATTACTAAATATCAATCAATAGTTTACACAAATATTGTTGAACATACAATGTACATGTGCACATGCATTTAACTGCATGCATGGTAACAAATCATTTGATTTTTCTTTTTTCCAGCTTCTTGTGTATCATGAATAATCCAAAGTAAAGAAATGAATGAAATACCTCATATATGTAGACATGCATTGGCAGGTATATATAATATTATTATTTTGCTTCTTATCTTGCATGTTTAACCCCATTTTTGTCACACCTGCGACAGAAAGTCGGCAGTATGCAAGACATAGGTATTACAATCCAGCTGTTGGGGATGGCGTAAACATTTTGTTTACTATTTATTCCAGAAGGTAGAACACCAGGGTGCTTCATACCTTTTATACAGATACCTTAATTGACGACGTTTCCGTCTGTCATAAATTATGTCCATTGTCCTTGAACATCATTTTCATGGTTCAATGGCTGCTTGAATAAAATTACAAGTTTTTTGTTAAGTGAAATACTCACTTATTATGAGTAATAGGATAACTATGTTTAGTATATGGGTTCCTTGCAACTTCTTCATGTCTGTCACCTGACCTCGACCTTGTTCCATGGATCAGTGATCAAGGTTAAAGGTATGTGGTCAAGTACGTATCCCAGATATTGTAAGCAATAGGTCAACTATATTTGGTGTATGGAATGATTGTAAGGGGTACATGTCCGACTGACAGGTTTCATCTGTCTTTGACCTCAATTTCAAGATTCATTGGACAATGTTTAGTTTTTGTGGTTTGGTCTATTTCTCAAATACATGTACACGTACTATTACCAATAGGGTCACTATATTTAGTATATGAAATAATTGTCAGGTGTACATGTCCGTCTAGCAGGTTTCATCTGACCTCGAACTCATTTTCCTTGTTTATTGGACATCTTTTTAGTTTTTTGTGTTTTGGTCTATTTCGCAGATATTATAGCAATAGATCAATTATATTTAGTGTATGGAACAATTGTGAGGTGTAAATGTCTGTCTTGCAGGGTTCATATGACCTTGACATCAGTTTCATGTTTCATTGATCAATGATTTTTTTTGTAATTTCGTCAGTTTAGCAGATACTATTACCAATAAGTCTACTATATTTGATGTATGGAATGGTTAGAAGATGAACATGTCTGTCTGGCAGGGTTCAAGTGACCTTGACCTCATTTTCATGGTTCATTAGTCAATGTTAAATGTAGGTGATACTTGTAGTAAAACCTTCATATTACAGACTTTCAACATAAATTCAGTAATAAGTAAAACCGAGGCGAGACATATCAGTGTGTGCACTCTTGTATGATTTTGATGATCAGCAATTTGAATATGTATAATAAATAGTAGCTATATGAAGATGCACATGAAATATCTGCTGTGAATTATTTTCATATTTCATTTTCAAATTATATGACATTTTCTTAAAGATTCATTAATTTATTTCCAAATACCTATTACAGTTACGAAAAAAAGAACAATGTTACTGATAATAAACTGAAGATTAAATGTATAATTGGCACACCGTTAAGTTAATTATTTTTTGAAAGGTTTGAAAGATCAGTTTATCAAAGCAGTATAAAATGAACTAAGTTAACATTGATTGATTGTTGTTTAACACCACTTTCAGCACTTTTGTAATATTTCGAGGCGTTCAGTTGTTTTTTGATGCAACTAGGTACCCAGAATATCAGATGTCAACCAATCAGAATTATCATTGAATATTATATATTTGTTTCCCTTGCCAGAGGGAGATAAATAGATTTGTTCACCTAATAAAGTTGATATTTCCCGAGGGCAATGCCCGAGGGAAATATGACTTTTTTAGGGTGAACAAATCTTTATATCTCCCTCAGGAAATGAAAATAAATGTTTTATTCCATTGCATATATTTTTTTGTTTTACTTTCTGAACATAAAAATCAATTCATATACAGGAACAATGTTTTATCTGCTTGCTTTAATAAATAGCCATGACATAAAAATTGATTAAATTATTCATTCTAGTATGTCAAGTATTTCTCTGAATTGTTTTTACGTCTTTTATGTTCTTTGAACACAAAAATAATTTAATATAGCTATTTACAAAACAGTCAAAACGTTATGTATATTAACCAATTGTAACGCCACACGAGAAAGTCCCGATCTTCAGAGGGGAATATGAAGTTTTGTTCAATGTCACATGTGATTGTGTCAACCAAACTAATGTTGGTTTCGTTATTTATAATAACATACAATGGAATGATATCTTGTATTAAAATGTGTATATTTTTTCAGGAAACGTAATCCAGAAGCCTTCTAATTTTAGTGTGCATCTTCCTTCTTTGCAAGACCAAGTAGTTGAACATTCATAATATGATGTCGCTTTCACAGTGTAACTAGACCGACAAACAAATCTTGAGTAAAGATGTTTTTGCTTGCTCCAACGATCATAACATGACTTTTTTTATACCCCATTTATGGACATTATGTTTTTGGGTCTATGTGTCCGTTCGTCCGTCCGTTCGTCCGTCTGTCCCGCTTCAGGTTAAAGTTTTTGGTCACTTCATGTTAAAGTTTTTTTCTCAAGGTAGTGTTTGATGAAGTTGAAGTTCAATCAACTTGAAACTTAGTACACATGTTCCCGATGATATGATCTTTCTAATTTTAATGCCAAATTAGAGTTTTGACCCTTAATTTCATGATCCACTGAACATAGAAAATGATAGTGCGAGTGGGGCATCCGTCTACTATGGACACATTCTTGTTTCTAAATACATTGAATGAGGAATGCTAGAACAGAACTATTGATAACTGTCAACTTCAGCTTGAGAAAAAAAAACAAAGTTGAAGCAGTCAACCTTTATGTTGATATAATAAAGAAAACAAATAGCAATTGCCTCCACTAGTGCACCATTTGTTTTATTAACATATTACCGATGGACGATGGACTTGGAATTGAAGGGAGGTAGACAAAAATGTGACATTCACTAACAAAAATAGGAATTTCTTATTCCAAAATTTAGCATTGGAATATTGTGTAGGTACCACGAAGACCATAAAAGTGTATGAAAATACCATTTTCGACAAAGCCTGATGGCAGTAGAATGTTTGATATGGATGAGTTTATAACATTTCAACAAATAATAATCCTGTTTTCCTGTCATGCAAGAACACGTGGTGCGGCTAGAGAGCAATATATTACAATACTTATTATATATTGATCATATTGGTGTCAAGATATTTAATCAACAAACTGTCTGGCATTTTATGATATGAAAACAGAAAATCCCTCCCCCATCCCAATAAAAAAAGAATAAATTTTTTTTTAAATTAAGCAATTAACCCACTTCGATTAAATAGATTTATACAATGTTGCCTATGTTAGTCTTTCCACTTAAAACTCCAAAATAATAATACAGTCATATCAAAGTTGTTTTATTGTTTCACATCAAATTGTTTAAGAAATGAAACCAATGTTATCAATACCCATTTCTTTGCCTGATATACTTGTTATCCTATTATAATCATTGCTGCACCAACGTTTGTAGAACTTAAAATATTTCTTTAAATTAAAACTACAGTCTCTTAATCTTTATATGTTGGATTTAAGCCTAGTATAGTATTTGTATCGACAAATGTATGCATTATTGGACAGAGATCAGTGGTCAATAGCTCAATTAGTAGGTTACTCCTACACTGAAATTAATAATTCAAGTTAGCAGATACCCAAATTCTAAACCAAAGTATTCATTAGTACCAAACCTTTTATGTAAACTTATATAATATAATGCTTTGAAAAATTTTGATTTACAATTATTTTTTTTTTTTTTTGTTAACTTCCATCAAGTCAAGTTATCGAAACATAAATTTTGATAGCAATGATTGATATGGTTATGAAAACAATTGCGACATCTATGTAAAAAGAAAAGGCAGCTATTTGAAACCTTGAAATTCAGTCATTCACTATAATGTAATCAGTTTCCAACAACTTGCATGCAAAATGTATATCTGAGTTGTCTAATCAGGGAAAATATGGAAAAAGTCAACCGACCAAGATCATTTGAAAGAGAAAATCTTTTTTTTTATCATTTTTCGTATTTAAACATGTATTTATATTTAGTTATCATTGATTACATGTATGTAAGGTAGCTGAATGTGTGTACTTTATTTTCTTATTATTGCCTGAACATAACTGATCATTTAATATGAAATAATTGCATGAATAACATTTATCTCTGGAATTTTTTTTATAACATTTAAAGAAAAAAAAATTTAATCAAAAGTGACCTTTTTTCGATCAATATTAAAAAAAAAGATATACCCTCTGAGATTTTGTTGTCAAGAATGCATCAGATGCAATATTTCTTAATGGTGATAGTCGTTTATGCCACAAAATCTGGAATGCAAAATTTTGGAGCCAAAAGAATGGGTTATTCTGTGAATTTTTGCAAATCGTGATTTTTGGAAAAAATTTCCAATTTTAAAATTCAAAATTTTTACTTTAGATGAAACTTTCAAATATATTTTAAACACTTATATAAAAAAAATCATTCTGAAACGCATACGATACAGTTTTGATCCCACCCTGATTTTTTTATGACAGTTTGCACAAAACTATCTTTCATCAATTCAAGTCAAATATGTAATAAAATATACCTTCATGTGCTACTTTTAGAGATAAATGGGATCGAAATTTTTGCTATTTACTGGACAGTTTGGTTTATGGACATTTCTATTTAATGGAGAGACACACTTAACTTTTTTTTTCAAAAGATAGACACAAGCGGAGTTTTGTAAAATCATCTGGAATATCTTTGCTACATAAACTTGTGTGTTTTGAGTTTGTGTAAAAATTCTTTGGAAATAATTCATTGTTATCAAATTTTCATGATTCTAGTAAAAGAACGTCATTTTTGGCTATATATTTATCTAATTTACCTCCCCTGTAACTGTATCGTATGCCCTTAAATTAGTATGGATGATAAAAAATCAGTCGAAAATGCATCTTTGCCCGATATTTCAAAGTTTGACTTCGCGAAAAATAGCATTTTACGTCAGCAACGTCATTACCTCCCCTGTAACTGTATCGTATGCCCTTTTAACGAACATCCGAGTAGTATTTACGGCATACCACCAGCACTAAGATAAAAGCTTATGTGAAGGGTTACTGCCAGTCACCCAACGTCAAAACCGTTGCTCTACGAATAGTGTATACGCAAGTTAATGTAGTCCCAACCAAAAAGGTAGACCTAAATACCTGATAGAGATTTCCAATAAAATGACATTACTCGACATGACCAACCTACCTGACCTCATCTCGGCCTACTGCATTGAAGGTTGACGGAGGGGAGCATAGATTGCATGATTTTTTGGCTCGTTGAATACACACACTTTGTTGGAATATATGCTATTTAAAAATTAACACAAACTACTATTTTAATTCTTTACATATTTTGTTATTAAATTTGGGATGATTTCATTGACAACAACCTAGAACGGCAATAATTAATTCAGTAACCGGTAATCAAATGCACCGATCATTACTTCGTCATTTCACTTGACCGATATAATTATCTCTCAAACGATGAATTTTTAAAGCTACTAAATCAAAATTAAGTTTTAAAAAATAAAAAAATAATGGAATCTGAATCAAGATCATATTCTTATTTTTTATTTAAAAGTTATAAGATTAAAAGGAGAGTTTCAAACACGCCGGAACGTAAAAGATGTACACGACTTGCTTCTTTTTTTAGCATACTTTTATAATTTATTTCAAGATACGTTTGTCAAAGGCTAAAAAATTCAGATCATTGTTTAATGCATCTTTCTGATAGTACTTTGTCACCTTTCCGTAGTATTTTATCAAAAGGAATTTATGAGGACGCATCTTCATGAAAAATACGATTACACTTTAGATCACTTTACTGATTTTTTTGATTTTTTAATATCTTGTCTTTGATTAAATTGATGCATGGATTATAGGAAGAGCCAGTACAAACGTATGCGTAATTTAACATCATTGCTTGTTTGGCGTTTAACCTATACAAACGGACATGTACGGAATATTTGATTGAAGTTTTCTTAAGTATGATTATATTTACTGGTCTGAGCATCCGTCCGTTCTTCTGTTCTGTTCAAAATATAAAACGTTTAAAATTATATACAATTATATATAAGTTGATCGGGGAAATAGAAATATGGCCACTATTGTTCTTGTTCCGATCTGCAGTCAAACCATTGCCAAAGTAGGGAGTCCGTATGGTTGTGCGGGATGTACAAGTATGCAGTCCCGTCCGGTAAGAGTGGGGACATTAAATCCGATGCCTCTTGTAGAATGAATGCCACGCTATCTACACGTTAATTATGCATGAAATATTTGCCACTGGAAGTTAAGCAACCAACTATCAATCAATCGACAGTAGTGTAACTTAAATTTTATTTCTGGTGAGGCAAACGATTTGAATATTGGCAGTCAAGGCCTCACCTTTGGTTAAAATCGCCAATGTCAATAGGGAGAGGACGGTTAATTGAAAATATGAATCGCAAATTAGGTGTAGGTGTAGGTGACCATACTCTTCATAGGTCACACTCTGGCAAAAACATCCTGTCTATGAAAAATCTCTAATTGTGGAATTTTATCATGAAATGATATTTCTAGTGCGCATTAAACCAATATATTTCATTGAAATTGCTGGTTAAGGGTTTAATTCTCAGTATTCAGTTACAGACAGGTCCTGATCAAAACAAAAGTAATTCACAGAATTATATGTATGACCGCCTCTAAAATGCTTTTGTTCAGATTTGTGGATATCAAGTTTAAGATCTTCTATGTCTTTTAACTTTATACGTTTAGCTTTTGTCAAAATGTATGGATGATAATAATTTGGTGAATTATGAAGTCTTGCTTATATTAACCAAGGTAAAAGAGTACTATATAAAATGTAGGAATGCCAATTGTCTGTTGAAAACTTTGTCTACTAAAAGTGACAAATTCGTAGTAAAAAAAATCAAGCATCATATCAGTTTCACAGTTAGAACCTGTTGCTTGAATCAGTTTTTGCAAGGTATACTTTGTCTGTTACTTAGAAAAGATATTTGCATCCACCTTGTTCATTTTATGAAAGAAAGTTTTCAAAACGTTAATAATGAGGAATGAGTGAGTAAAGAGTAAATGTATTTTTCATTTATTATAAAATATATTGATAGAAAAAAAACCTTATATATGTTGTTTTTTAGAATTAAGGTGTGTTCGATTAGGGATTATCCTGCTTTAATTTGTTTAACGGGAATGCTATCGGATTCCAAATACAAGACATTTCCAGGCTATTTATTTATATCACTTGAAGTAAATAAACGTATAGTATTTTATCCATTTTATTGATAAACAATTAATTTTACTGAATAAAAATCAATCATTAACGGAAATGTGTAAGATAAGTAACATAGAACAACATAATATAATAAGATTTCATTGCAAGATGCGGATCCACGACTTTGAAAAGGAGGGGATATATGCAACGTTAGAAGGTGAATACAAAAATAAAAGTATTAATAGGATGTAGGGCCATATATATAAGTGTTGGTTGTAACAGTTGTTATCCATTCGTTCGATGTGTTTGAGCTTTTGATTTTGCCATTTGATTAGGGACTTTTCTTTTTGAATTTTCCTTGGAGTTCAGTATTTTTGTGATTTTACTTTTTGCATATGTATTTTACATATGCATATATATGAAGAGAAGATGAATATGAACCAGACTTTGTATTATACCGCAGGAAGACATGTCATCCTACCCGGACACATGATTTTGACCCCGGACCGACCATTCTTTGCTCTAACTCCTAAATATTGCGTGCTTGGCAGAGTGGCACCAATCTTTGATTTGAAACGCACAAGGATCGAGCCCAAGACTTCCCGCACTCAAGCAGTGGTGTAGCTTTCATTGACATCATGAGGCCAACGCCTCATCAAATTTTTTACCATTGAAAAAGAGAGATAAAGAGAATTATGTACCATGCACGTCATAGTATAAAGTATGCTGAGTGACGACGGTTCAAAACGTTGACTGCTTTACTCTTTACTCACTCATTCCTCATCATTAACGTCTTGAAAACTTTCTTTCATTAAATGAACACGGTAGATGCAAACATCTTTTTTAAGAAACAGACAAAGAATACCTCGCAAAAACTGATTCAAACAAGAGGTCATAACTGTGAAACTGATATAGTGCTTGATTTTTTTTTACCTCGAACTTGTTACTTGACAAAGTTTTCAACAGATCGACACTTGGCATTCCTACATTTTATGCATGCAGTACTCATTGAAATATATTGATTTCATGCGCACTAGAAATATTATTTCATTATAAATTCCACAAATCGGGATTTTTTAATAGACAGGATCTTTTCACCAGTGTGTGACCTATCAAGAGTATGATCACCTACACCTATGTTGCAATTCATATTTTCAATTAAACGTCCACTCCCTATTGGCATTGACGTATTTTAACCAAGGTGAGGCTTTGACTGCCAAAATTCAAATCATTTGCCTCACCAGAAATAAAATTCAAGTTACGCTCCTGTCGATTGATTTATAGTTGGTTGCTTAAAGTCCAGTGGCAAATATTTCATGCATAATTAACATGTAGAGAGTTTGGCATTCTCTCTACAAGAGGCATCGGAGTAATGTCCCCACTCTGACCGGACGGGACTGCGTACTTGTACATTCCAAACAACCAAACAGACCAATTTTGGCAATGGTTTAACTGCCGATCGGAACAAGACCAATAGTGACCATATTTCTCCTCCTCCGGTCATCTTTGAGGGGTTATTGTCGAGGCGAGCGCGCGACTAAAGAGACAGTTATGAATACGGAAGATACATATACATGTACATGTACGTGTATTAATAAAAAAATTTGCAACAAGAATGTGTGACCTTAAGACACCATGCCCCTTCATACGATTATATTTTCATGTTCAGTACACCATTATTCCGGATTAAATTATAATTTGGTATATAAGTTTAAACGTTTTATATTTTTATATAACGGACGAACGAACGGATGCACAGACCAGTAAGTATAATATCTCCTTGCTATCATAAGTTGGTCATAAAACTAAAATGATCATCCTACTTAACAAAACTTCAATCAAATATTTCTCATATGTCCGTTTTTCATACATATTTGTATAAGTTAAACGCCAAACATATTAGAAAAAATCAATTTAAGAGCAATGCCGTTAAATCATGCATACGTTTGTACGGGCTCCTCCTAGAATCCATGCATCATTATAATTAAAGACAAGTAATGAAAAAAAAACTGATTCAGTAAGGGAACAACTATTTAACTTCAAAAGGGGGGTGGTATGTTTTTTTCTAAAAAAAATATTCTGATCCCCAATTTGATGAAAAAAAATAATCTGGCCAAGCAGATGACAAAAAAAAAATATTCTGAATCCAGATTTCACCCATACTTTATAGTGTTAAATATTGAAAAAAATAATTTGATTGATAGCGTTGAAAAACTAAAAAAAATAAGTTCGCGCATCGCGCTAACAAAAAATTCTGACTCAGACAAAAAACCATAACCCCCTTGAAGTTTTTGAGAAATTGACTTTTCAATAAATAAAAAAAAAAAAAAACCGCTTCCGGAAATTTTTGGTCCGCATCTCGCTTCAAAATTAATTTCTCCTTGAAATTTTTTTTTTTTTTTTTCACATAGACGCTTTTCTGTTGCATATAAAGCTCATATCGTTTTGAACGCACGTGTGATAAATCGATTTGTAAATAAAAGATCAAAAATTGGGATGTCAACATGCAGTTGTGTCAGCTCATTGCCGTGGAAAAGTAGTTATTGAACACACAGTTATCCGAAATTCTTCTCGTTTTACCTTTAAAGACCTGTTCTAGGATGCAAAAATTAAAAATCTTTCGTTAGATGACCACAAACGAATCAATATTTGTTAGAAGCATCGTCATCCCCGATCCTTGTTTCAACAGGCATAGACCTATCTATCTTTTGGATGAAATGAATTGTTAATTTCCATTAACTTTTTAAAAAATCACAGAAGCATTTGATGTTGATGAAACCCCATATCCCCTTGTTAAGTCTTTTGGCATGCAAGCAGAACTCTTCTTTTGTTGGGGGGAATTTAAAGAGTTCCAACGAGACCAAGGTGATGCCGTATTGTGATTGGCATGCTCATAATAATTAGGGGTGTGTAATTGGTTCAACCACTTCTAGTCAAGCTTAAGAGTTTTAAATGCATTACAGCTTTTAGGAGCAAAAGGAAGGAGTATTTTGCTCAGTAAGAAAAATGCATGTGAATGGGGTGACATGTAATTTAAGGGAATATTTTGATACATTTGGATCTACATGTACAGTAATATAACTATCTTACTCAGGGTGTTGTTTTAGTACAAAGCAAGAAATATTCACCTCATTCATTATTTTGATCCTAAATATGCATAAATAGTTCCAACTGAATGTCAAGCAGTCAATTAATAAAGACAAACAGTAGTATACCGCTGTTCAATAGTCATAATTCGATTAAGCAAAAACAAATCCGGTTAACAAACTTAAACCGAGGGAAATACATCAACTATACGAGGAAAACAACGGAACAACAGAAACACTGAACTACAACAATAAACAATCATTACCATGTAATGAAAACTATCAAATACCTTTCAGGGGCATTTTTTTGGATACATACACATATTTGATTTTATTCATCATGTGTCATATATATATATATATATACAACCAAGTCTAAATTGAAAACAACGTTCAAACCTATGATTGCGTTGGATAAAAACCGCAATTTTTATACGTGTGCATGCAAAAAAAAATTCTTGTTAGAGGGGTCTAAATACAGCACAAACAACATTTTCCAAAAGACCAAAAAAGTGAAAAAGTATATTTCAAAAAAACGCATTTGACTAACAGGTCGAACAACATATGTTCTTATACCCTGCTGACTGCCATTGGCGATTGCCAAATAAACGGATCACCGATGTAATAAATGGATCTTAATTATAAATTTAATACTAAACAGAAAACAATAAACTTGCGGAAAAGATGATATACCGATATTTGGAAAGCCATACAATTTACCTCAATTTAGGATAGACTCTTGAATTTTGAGGAGTCAAAATAGGATGAACGGATCATATAAACCCGAAGGTAAATATAATACAAGCTCAAACGAAAAATGTAAACAAGTCTAAATTGAAAACAACGTTCAAACCTATGATTGCGTTATATATATATGGATTTAAATGAAAATTCACATAGACAAAGCTTACTTGAAGAAAATAACCAAAATTAACTAAATCACAGTACAGTGAGACAAGAAAGTCTGATATAGTACAGGCATCAATAAATCAAATTATATGCATAAGAGCATCTGTTGATCATTGTTTTTCTATGAAATAACCCAGTTATAACATGTACATAAATTGTACAACTTCTAAATCACACAATTTAAAAAAAAAAAGTATACCGCTCGCTTCACTTGTAGAGCACTCGCCTCAAAAAAAAAAACTCATTTTCAAGAAATATAAAAAAAACAAAAAATTTCGCTTGCTCGCCCCATATTTGTTGAAGCTTTTGTCCGAAGAACTATTAATCAAATTGGTGTGGCCCAATATGTATTTTTTCTTGAAGATTCGTCCTCGTCAATTCCATTTGATAAAATTCTACGGAAAGGTGAAAAAGTATTACCAAAAAGATGCATCAGTGATCTGAACTTTTACCTTTGACAAAAGTAACTTGAAATAAATAATAGAAGTATGCTAAAACTAGAGGCTCTCGCTCACCTGATTCTACTTTGGTTTTAGAAATGTAAAAATAACAGATACCCTAATAATGATTGAGGCCAAATTTGGTTTAATATTGGCCCTGTAATCTAATAAAAAAAATCCTGGTAGCCATCTTGAACAGTAAATCGGCAACAAAGTAACAAGACTTCATGCACCTCATAAGGAACATTAATGCCATGTTTGGTTTCATTCCATTCAGTGCTCCTCTAGAAGAAGCATTTCTATGTATTTCCCATAGGGTCTTATGTTAAACTAAGTCCCCTGCTGGCGGTTATCTTGGATGATGGTATGGCTACAAAGTAACAACACTTGGTCAGCACCTCATTAGGAACATTCATGCCATGTTTGGTTTCATTCTATTCAGTGGTTCTCTAGAAGAAAACATTTGTATGTATTTCCCATAGGGTCCTATGTTAAATTTACTCCCCCTGCTGGCTGCCATCTTGAATGAAAAATCAGATACAAAGTAACAACACTTGGTCAGCACCTCTAAAGAAACATTCATACCATGTTTGGTTTCAATCCATTAAGCGGTTTTCTAGAAGAAGACATTTGTATATATTTCCCATAGGGTCTTTTGTTAAACTAAGTCCCTCGTTGGCAGCCATCTTGGTTGATGGATTTGTTACAAAGTAATAACACTTGGTCAGCACCTCATAAGGAACATTCATGCCATGTTTTATATCTTTCCATTCAGTGACATCAAAAGATGACTTTTGAATGTATTTCACATAGGGACCTTTGTTAAACTAAGTTCCCCGCTGGCAGCCATCTTGGATGATTGATCGGCTTCAAAGTAACAAAACTTGGTCAGCACCTCATAAGGAACATTCATGTCATGTTTTATTTCATTCCATTCAGTGTTTCTCTAAAAGAAGACATTTGTTTGTATTTCCCATAGGGTCCTATGTTAAACTAAGTCCCCCTCTGGTGGCCATCTTGGAATATGGATCGGCTTCAATGTAACAACACTTGGTCAGCACCTCATAAGGAACATTCATGTCATGTTTTATTTCATTCCATTCAGTGTTTCTCTAAAAGAAGACATTTGTATGTATTTCCCATAGGGTCCTATGTTAAACTAATTCCCCTCTGGCGGCCATCTTGGATGATGGATCGGCTTCAAAGTAACAACACTTGGTCAGCACCTCATAAGGAACATTCATGCCATGTTTGGTTTCATTCCATTCAGTGGTTCTCTAAAAGAAGATATTTGTATGTATTGTCCATAGGGTCCTAAGTTAAACGAAGTCCCCCGCTGGCGGCCATCTTGGATGATGGATCGGCTACAAAGTAACAACACTTGGTCAGCACCTCATAAGAAACATTCATGTCATGTTTGGTTTCATTCCATTCAGTGGCTCTCTAGAAGAAGTTCAAAATGTAAAAAGTTAACGACGACAGACGACGACGGACGACGGACGCCAAGTGATGAGAAAAGCTCACTTGGCCCTTCGGGCCAGGTGAGCTAAAAAAAGGAAGAAGTAAGTCGTATACAGTGGGATTTCCAGTGACACTAGAACAATAGAAAAGTGACTCTTCTTATGAAAGAGATAGAAATGGTCAAAAAAAAGGAAAGACAATTAATACATAAAACTCGATATGCATAGGGATGAATATCTCTTAAAACACAAAACCATTATATAACTTTTATACAAGCACTGTAAGTAAAGTATATTTTAAGCTAAATTTGTTGATATATGATTTTTTAGTTGCCAAATATACTGTTAATTGAACAATTTATTGCTCAACATAGGGTGTATAAAAAACTGCCAATCTTGACTGCATATTTTTCATTTTCTTTGAAAAAAATATATATCAAACCTTAATAGTGTAGCTTAATGAGGATCTAATTTTTAACGTGTTCCAAAATGTAGTTTCGCCACAAGAATTTTTCAAAGTTGGGTCATTTTGTCTATATGAATGTCGGTAAATTCGTATGATCGAGCACACCGATAAGTGTATCGTTGGGACAACTCGATATAATGTAATCAATATACGTGACAAATTACCTAATGTGAAGTGAATTGAAATCATCATAATATAAATGATGAACATATTATGTTTGAAAAACATGAGTCCTATAATATAACACTTTAAAGGTTCATATCATTTACATTCAACGTTTTTATCGGATTTTTTACTATCAATGTTACCTCGAGGTTCAACATTAATATTGATAGTAAAAAATCCCATAAAAAGTTGAATGTAAATGATATGAACCTTCGAATCTTATAATATAGGACTAGAAAACATGTGATCCAAATTAACCACGTGTGTTAAAGAACAGACTTTGCACTTTTATGATGTACAGGTATGCGCATCTTCCATATTTAAATCTGTTAAAAAAATGAAAATTGAAATACTTACACACTACGCAATAGTTTTGTCTTTGTTCAAAAACATGAGTATTTTATTTGGTATTTCTTTGATATGAATATACTCATTTCTCTAACTTTGATTTATATTTATTGTCAGTTCATGTAATATGTTGGAGTGTGTGAAAATAAAATATCCATCCGAGTCAAATTAAAAATGCATTAATTTTTCTTTGTGTAAAATTGAACAACTTTTGCAGGTGTTGATTTAGAAGTCCGCATGTGAAATCTTTAACGTGCATAAAGTATAAACAGTGGCAGTTCCAGAAATTTTCCTAAGGGAACGACCAATTAACTTATTAAAAACAGGGGGTATGGGTTTTTTCTTTAAAAATATTATGATCCCCAATTTCAGGAATTTTGTTGGTAATATTTTTATACAAACACTACATATAAAAAAATTATTAAAGTATATGTTAAAAATGAATTTATTAATATATGAAAAATGTTTGACTCGGACAAAAAAAAACATACCCCCCTCCCCACGTTTTGAAGTTAAATGGTTGAAACCTAAGGAGATGCCCACTGACTGCATAAAAGGGGGTCCGCTCCAGTACTGCTTCAGTGATTTCGTATATAATTAACCAAATTTGTCTCACACTAAAAGGGGACGCCGGGCACCCTGTCCCTCTATTCAGACTCTGATGAAAGTTTGTAAATCAGGCGGGTAGCATGCGAGGAGGTATTTTTAGAATAACTTGGCTAGTTCTCTGACTTCCAACGACTGTTTTCCCAGACAAGCACGGCACCAGCATGTCTGGCAAAACAGCCATTGGACTTCAGGGTAATCTCGGACTATAACATGGCATGTATTAATAAACAAATTAAATCTTTATTTTGTCACAAACTTTATGAAGTACAATGTCATGCAAACTGAATCCAAAAGCCCATCCTTGATAAAAATGTCAAGTGTGCCAAATATGGAATTATGACGGCAAACAAATCGTGTTATAATATGAACTAGCCAGTGGAGTTTTTTAAGTTGGTAACAAGACAATCATAGCTTATGATTCTTGGACCGTCTCTGTCCCAGTTTTAACATTTCTTTAGAATGCAAATGTGTCAAACCCCAGGGTCCTCCACAAAAAAAGAGAAGGTCGGACACTTGTCAAATATGTCCCAATATAGCTTAAAAAAGTCATGAAGATTTAGGCTAATATTTAAGCTGCGGCCTTATTTTAACTGTCGTTGATGCCAAAACATATGATATGCTAATGTCCAAAATTGAATACACAGATAAACTTTCGTTGGTTTTTCCTTTCCCTCAGTGACACAGGCACTTGTCTCAGATTTTTTTTTTATATATACCTGAATAAAAGTGTTATATTGAGGTATATAGAAAAAAAAATCTGAGACAAGTGCCTGTGCTCAGTGACTAGCATTTTCTAAAAAATCACCTAGCCAGTTCTTTTGAAAACGTACTTCGATGCTGGATTGAAAAAAAATACCAAATTAAGACACAAAGAAGATGGCCTCTTAACAGTCCAACAGCAATGCACAAACCAGGAAAACTCATTTATTTCATCTTAACGTCTTCCTAAAAAGCTCAGTTGCTCAGTTTCTTTTTCAATAGAAATTTAAAACATGAACATTCAGAATTTACATGTAAACAAAACCACAAACAAAATATTGAAAGACGTGATTTTACTGACAATGGAGGCAACAATATTGATTAAAGAAATCTTCAAGATTTACAAAACATTACCGACAAAAGCCTTCAGTTGGGCAATCTTACTGTAATCTAATTATCTCTACTGATAAATAATGCAAAACTTATGACACATTTAAGTTTTGGAACGATTTTATTCACAGAGAGTGTTTCTCATTGATGTACATTTCTGAGTTTAAATTGGGAATTACAAATTGCTGCATGAAAGAGACTAGCTCTACTTTTCTATGCATATGATCTTCATATGTACTTGAGAATCATTTCATAAAACATGCGTTTGATATCCTTTCAATGCCAGAAACTGTCTATTCCCAGCTGAGAGCTAGTTGTTTTTCTGCCACAATTACAAGGAAAAACTGGCTACAACTTGCACTAGATCAGGCACTTGAATTTTACATCGATCTTGGTGTTACACAGTTAGTTTAAAGGCCCTCCGGAACTGTTGGATTTTATGACAGTCTTCCTTCCATATAGAACATAGCTGCAAAATAATTTTAACATTCAATCAGGTGATAATAATATTATTTGGCAATCCAAAGAGAACTTTAAAATATTAGACCAATGTTTGAACAGAGAAAAAGCCCCCCAAAAAAGCCATTTTATGAAATAGAAAAACTATTTAGTTGCATGTCCCTTTATATTTTGTTTCAGTTAAAAGTCAATGTAGATCAGATCATTGGCTCTAACTAAAATTTTAAACCGGTATTTGGAATTCCAGTATTTAGCTGCCCCCTGAAAATCAAATGGTTGTTACCACAAATAAAAATAATCTTAATTTCGTAATATTTTTACCCCGACATCCCCCCCCCCTAATTTGTTCAAGGTATGGTGGTTTTACCCTTTTTCGGCTATCAGTATGTCATATTGTATATCTTTAATGAAAATTGCATAAATGAGATGAATTTCTAGTAATTTTCTACAATATTCTTTATCATTTGACAAAATACCATGCATCTGAATTAAATTGTTTACTATTTGAAAAAGCGCGCCTTCTTTTACTTTAATTTACCTCCCTTTATTTCACGTAGCAACGCAAATAAAAAACTGCCAATCTTTGCTGCATATCAATTTTTTCCCCCGATAAAAATATATATCATGCAACACAATCAACTTTTCATATTGGAAGAAAATCAAGGTGTTCCAATCATTGGATAGTATTTAAAAAAAATAATGAAAGGATGGCATGATTACAAATTTGAACCCTGACGACACTGAAAATCGAAAATTCACGCATTTACCTATCATATGAAGATACGATGAGGTGATAAACTTAACAATTAATAATTTACCTGATTTATTATCATATTCACATTATGTTGACACGTCTTAGTTCGTCTGTGCCAGCTCTTTTCAAACCATCAAAACAATTACAGCCTCATCCGTTTTTCTTTACCGATCGCCTCTAGTCAGAAGAGCGTGCTGTTTACAGGGGAGGTAATATTTTGTCACCAGTTCGCGCACTGGTATACACCTTCTGCCGTGTTTGAAACTATTGTTTTAATCTTATAGTTTTAAATAAAAAATGAGAGTAATAAATGATCTCGTTTCAGATTCCATTATTTTTATTTTTTCAAACTTAAGTTTGATTCAGAAGCTTTAAGAATTCATCGTTTAAGAGATAAATATATGGGTCAAGTGAAATGACGAAGTAATGATCGGTGCGTTTGATTACCGGTAACTGAATTAATTATTCCCTTTAAATGTTGCTGTCAATGAAATCATCCCAAATTTTATAACAAAATATGTGAAGAATTAAAATAGTAGTTTATGCTAATTTGTAAATAACATCTATTCCAACAAAGTAGGTATTTCAACGAGCCAAAAATGCATGCAGTCTATTCTCCCCTCCGTCATCCTTCAATGCAATAGGCCGAGATATGGTCAGATAGGTTGGTTATGTCGAGTAATGTCATTTTATTGGAAATCTCTTATAGTAAACACAATTATTGTAATTTAGCTTGTATGTGCGGTAAAATAATTTACTATAAATTCAGAGCATTGAAGTGCAATGGTTCTTGCTTATCAAAATCAATAGAATAGCCTGTGATTTATAAGTAAGATTAATTCCGGCAAACAATTGAAATTAAAATCGACGATGTTATTACATGCCACGTTACTCAGTTTGTGCTTAACATCATAAATTCTGTCAGTCTCTATAATAAAAATCTTTTGGCCTTTAATTTTAACTTAAAGTTTCAGATATTCCATTTTTATCTTTTGATTATCCTCTTTGTATCACGTTGAAAATTTCTGTTTATTGGAAATATTTTAAATACCATTATTAGTAGGGATGTCAACTCGGTGAAGATTTACTAATCGAGTATTCGTTGGATTTACCGAGCGATACTCGAGTACTCGCTCGAAAAAAACATCTACAAAATGGAAACACAAAATTATACCCATTTTACGTATTGTGGGACGTTGTCTTATGGACGTAAAACCCTCAACATTATTACCCAAGACTAGATAATAGTCCAAGTAATTTTATACCATAATTTATAGCTAATTTACCGCATGTACTAATTATGTAAACTGGCAATGATCTAATCAATTAGTTGATAAATATCTATAGAAAAATGATTACTCAAACAAAAGTATTTGGGAATCGTAAAAAAACAATTTCATGATCAACAAAGGGGTGATGATTAGAACTTTCTGATGCCTTTAGCCATTTTCTGAGGGTCGACACAGGGTGCAACGAAATATTATCTTGTCAACTTTTTCTGTGACGAGTCGATTTCTTAACTTTGTTACGTAACGAACCGTCCTGCTGATGAAAATATTTGCTCTGACGGTACAGAGGGGTGGAATGACTAAGACACGATGAGCTAAAAGTGTGAGCCTTGAAAAGGTGCTCTTGTTCATAGCCTACCTATGTTCGGAGGAATTTTAAATGACAATTAAACGCAAACCTTCGAAAGTTCAAACGTATTTTAATTTTGATTAATTTTTATTAATATTTAATTTCACGGGAGGCGCTCTTAATAAAAATATTATTTCTTTAAGAAGACAACAACATTATAACAGGAAACCGATTAGTCGAGTACCATTTTGGTATTCGATACTCGGTACTACCGAGCGATACTCGAGTACTCGTTGACATCTCAAATTATTAGTCATATCAGGCAAAATGAAAGGTGACTATAGGTCACATTTACATATCACCAACATTTAAAATGTTGTAGATCTGTTCACGTTGGGTATCATGGATTTACAATTATTTATTGGAGGGACAAGAAGGAAATTGAAAGGCAAACCCGGGGCCTGGTTTTCGAAAGTATCTTGTGACTAAGACAAGCCTTACGATGGTTTGAGGACATATCATTGTCGTAAGATATGTATTCGAAAGGGTCGCAATTTATGATATGTCATAACTTTTATCGTAAATTGAAAACACCTCGCGACATGACTTATGATGGTCTTATGATTGTAGTAAAAGTTACGACATCACATATTTGTTTCTAAAGTGTCGTTTTCTGCATTTTTATTTGCACATGCACCATGTGGATCCAGGATTTAAAAAACGGGGGCCAAACTAGGCAACGTTTGGAGTGACATATGCTAAATGTCTATACATAAACCAAATATGTAGCTCCATAGGGATCGGGACCCTGCCCCTCCCTCTAAAACCGTTTTTGCATGCAGCCTCCCTTGCTCTCTTTATGGCACTGTTTGTTGTGTTGTTCAATCTGCTGAAAAGTAATGATTTATTCTTCTCCACTTCGTCATTTAAAATTTGAATTTTCAGCGATGTAAAATTTAGAATTCTTTTCTTAGTCATGATTATTTTTATATTTCTCAGTTTCTGTATAAAGTAGTTAAGATTAACATTTTTGCACGGGCATTTCGTATAGCGGGTACTCGATGTACCCAATCTTAAAAGTATTCCCAATTAGATAACACTTCATTATAATAATACATGAACGTGATATATACTAGAAGATGCCCGCGAAATGGCGGTACAATTAGTCAAGTGTTGAAACAAAGAGTTTTTAAATTTTGCGGGCAGTACGTCACTGAGCATGCGCGAAAGTGTATAAGACACGGATCGATAACGGTCTCCGAAATTGGATATTTTCTCAAAAATTGGAGTTTTCTGTGGAAAAAGATTGTTTCAAAGACAAATTTAGGAAGTACAAAACACAACATTTATATGTCATATCACAAATATTTCCGACTTTGTATGGTTTCAGAGGAGTTGCGGCTCAATAAAATCGGTCTGTTCCTTTAGTAGTATAGAAGATATACACACACAAACTAAATTTAAACAAATTATTAACACAGATTTTAACTCCTTTTTATATATAATTTCATGTTCATCATATTCATTATAATGAAAATATGAAATATTCTTACAAGATAAGAATAGTAATAATTATTATTTTCATACTTATTTATTTTCAGTTTTGACGGTCATAAGAGCATCGTAGGTATGACTATCTTATGACAGCTTTGATTTACCTTTCTATGACATATCATATATAAAGTTCAAAGTTCAAAGTTCTTTATTTTCAATCAAGGGCCCATGACGGGACATAATGACAACAATTAACAATACATTCTCATTATAAATAACACATAAACATATAAATGGAGATAAAATTAAAATTCACATTAAGTGGATGAGATTATCATGTCTATCATAGAATATATATAATCATATAAAAAGTAAAATCACAAAAATACTGAACTCCGAGGAAAATTCAAAAAGGAAAGTCCTCAATCAAATGGCAAAATCAAAAGTTCAAACACATCAAACGAATGTATAACAACTGTCATATTCCTGACTTGGTACAGGCATTTTCTTATGTAGAAAATGGTGGATTGAACCTGGTTTTAAAACTAACTAAACCTCTCACTTGTATGACAGTTGCATATAATTCCATTTTATTGACAACAATGTGTGAACAAAACAAACGAAAACAATAGGTAAAAATGTCACAAATAGGGGTAAATAGTCTAATTCGGTAGGTCATATACGTGAAAAGGGAACGGGATTGTAGTTACGACATAAGAAACATATCCGATATCATCTGTGAAACGGATATTCCATAACGGTCAACCAACTCGTGATGGCGTCCGTAAAATTTACAAAGTGATGATTTTAACTTCACCATTTGGAACTCTTGGTTTAAAAATGAAAATTCACACAATTGGGAAGCTGAAGTCATCTTTTTTGTCGTAAAGTTTTGTTTTCAACCGTCCCTCATAGTCAATTTCTAGATATAAGTCATAATCAAATGGCAAAATCAAAAGCTCAAACACATCAAACGAATGGATAACAACTGTCATATTCCTGACTTGGTACAGGCATTTTCTTATGTAGAAAACGGTGGATTGAGCCTGGTTTTATAGCTAGCCAAACCTCTCACTTGTATGACAGTCGCATCAAATTCCATTATATTGACAACGATGTGTGAACAAAACAAAGAGACACAAAAGGTAAAAATGTCAAAAATAGGGTAACAGCAGTCAACATTGTGTTATCATCTTAATCACTATAAAAACAAACAAATGTAACGAATAAGCACAAAAAGGCATACATCAAATTTAACATCCTTATTATGCTTATATTATACGATTTTATTTATCTATGTAAAATCCACTTATAAAGGATGGAAGGTTTTAAGTACTGGCGTAAAATCGCGTGTTTGAAATTCGCACAGGTAGACATAAAATAATTTTGTCGTTCAAGGTATGAAGAGATACATAAATACAGAGTCACGTAAAATTGATATCACAAAAAACAGACTCAGCAGTAAAAGTAATATTAATAAATAAATAATAGTGTGGTTCAAATATGACGGAATACATAAGTACAGAGTCACGTCAAATGTATATCACAAAAACAGACTTAACAGTAAAAGTAATATTAATAAATAAAATAATGTTGTCGTTCAAAGTATGACAGGATACATAAGCTAAGCACAGAGTCACGTAAAATGGATATCACAAAAAACAGACTCATAAATTAAATATATTAGCAGAGTTATTGATTTCATCAACTTATCTAGTATATTTAATGACTCTACCATTCAAAACTTTATACCTCCCTATTTTGATAACATAGAACCACCTATAATTTCATACACATACAAAAAAACCAGCAGAAGTCTAATTTTTTAATTATACGTCGGTAACATCAGACGTGAATGTAGATAATAATACTCCCTTAACTTGAAACTGTGAATCGTCGAAGTTTAGATATGTTCCCTATGGCCGTGTTGTTACAGGGGACCTCAATATCGTCCAGGACAGAGAGGTTAAAAACTTTTTGAAAAAAGGACCAAAATATCGTCCTCCATCTAAAATAGATTGGAAAGAGTGTCGTCAAGTCACCAAAGATGCTCTTTCCTCGTTTTGTAAAAAGTGGTGTAAACGGGAAAAATCTGATAAAAATCTCTTGATTCTTCTTTAAATAAATGTATGAATGTGGTAGATAAGAGAATATCACATTTTGAAAATAATTTAGAAGTAAATAATAGAGTACATAATACACCTATTTCCAGAATAAGAAATAAACTTCAAGAACTTTCAAAGCGGTTTGTGTTTGTACCGGCCGACAAAGCAGCCAACAATGTGGTGGTGGTATGCCGTAAATACTACACGGACGTTCTTAAGAATGAAATTTTAAATTCATCTACATTCAAGTCAATCCGCTCCACAGAGAGTCATATAGTAAACAAACATATCACAACCACATCAAAGCTTAAGGCTTCTTCTGAACATTTGAAGGTCCCTACTATGTATTGGCTACCTAAACTACACAAAAAACCATTTAAATATCGTTTCATCTCGGCCTCTAGTAAGTGTTCTACAACTAATCTTTCAGTGCTTTTAACAAGTTCATTAACTACTATTAAAGAGCTTATCATAAACTATTGTAATAAAATATATGAACATAGTGGTATAAACTATTTTGGAGTGTAAAAATTCTTTGGATGTTTTAGATAAATTACATGCTTTTGATGGTCCTTTTGATTCTGTTGACAGTTTTGATTTTCTACTCTTTACACTACACTCCCACACTATCTTATCAAACAAAAGTTTTCCTATTTAATTAAATGGTCGTTTGGTAAAGCTGAATGCAAATATATTTGCTGCAACTCATTTAAAGCCTTCTTCTCTAATGAGAAAGGTAAATATGCTAGATATACTTACTGGAGGTGTGATGAGATGATTGAAGCTGTTAATTTTCTCCTTGATAATATTTATGTACGTTTCGGCAACAAAGTTTATCGACAGGTTGTAGGTACCCTATGGGCACTAATTGTGCCCTTTAATAGCAGACTTGTTTTGTACTGTTACGAATCACAGTTTATGACTTAACTCAGTAAAGACCCGTCGAAATTGCATTTAATTGATAAATTCAACAACACTTACCGTTATCTTGATGATATTTTTCGTTAAATAATCAAGAATTTTCTCAATATACTGCTCAAATTTACCCCAAAGAACTTACTTTAAATAAATCAAATTTAAACGGTAATAACTGTCCTTTCCTAGATTTATATATTTCGGTTTTAAACGGAAACTCCACACTAAAATTTACGATAAAACGGACGATTTTCGTACCCTATTGTTAATTTTCCATTTTTAGATGGTGATGTTCCTTTGGCACCATCTTACGGTGTTTATATTTCACAGCTCGTTCGCTATGCCCGTGTCTGTTGTGACGTTTTTGATTTTAACGAACGTAATCTATGTATTACTGGTAAATTATTAAACCAGGGATATCGTTACCATAAATTACTTAAAACCTTTACTAAATTTTTCCATAGATATAAAGATTTGGTTTCGAAGTTTGGTTGTACCTGTAGAAAACAGATTTCAAACGGAGGGGCCTCGGTGGCCGAGTGGTCTAAGTAGTTACTACTGTAATCACTAGCCAGTCAACACTGAGGTTGTGAGTTCGAACCCCGCTCTCGCGGGTGCACTCGACTCCAATCTTAATTGACTAGGATTGTCAGTTTTCCTATCGAAGGTCGGTGGTTTTCTCCGGGCACTCCGGCTTCCTCCACCAATAAAAACTGACCGCCACGAAATAGCCCAAAAGCGGTGCTTAAAAGTGGCGTTAAAACACCAAAAATCAAAATCTTATTTCAAACGGGATAGCACATCCTCATTTTTACGGAAATGTTGTTAACCGTGCCCGGAAATTTAGAAATGATCCTTGTAAACTTATCGCTCCTTTAAATAAATTTATTCTAAAGGTTACCAATTCAACACTGTAATAAGATCATTGAATATTGTTTTATTGGTATAAATATTGATTTTGTTATCAGTAAATTAAAAGCAAACTAAATATTACTAGTATGTTATATACATATACACATTCATGGATCTACAATCTGTCGATACCTGTATCTTGGCATTGCACAAGGTCATGTTTTCTCTGACTGTTTATGACGTCTTTACACTAAATCCATTGGATGTTGGATGTGTACGGATTGATAATTTAGTCTTACATGCATGATTTTTTATTAGTTGTTAGTGGCTTTGAACTAGCTGTCAGATAACTGCGAGTACTCTCAGATCTGTTCCTAATGTCTTTTGTTGTTGGGATGTACAAGTACCCTGCCACGTCCACTTGTATTTTTGTCCATCTGATGAGTTAAGCCTTTTTCAACTGATTTTTATAGTTCGTTCTTATGTTGTACTGTTATATCACTGTCCCAGGTTAGGGGGAGGGTTGGGATCCCGCTAACATGTTTAACCCCGCCACATTATGTATGTATGTGCCTGTTCCAAGTCAGGAGCCTGTAATTCAGTGGTTGTCGTTTGTTTATGTGTTACATATTTGTTTTTCGTTTATTTTTTGTACATAAATAAGGCCGTTAGTTTTCTCGTTTGAATTGTTTTACATTGTCATTTCGGGGCCTTTTATAGCTGACTATGCGGTATGGGCTTTGCTCATTGTTGAAGGCCGTACGGTGACCTATAGTTGTTTATTTCTGTGTCATTTTGGTCTCTTGTGGACAGTTGTCTCATTGGCAATCATACCACATCTTCTTTTTTATATCAACAGTAAAAGTAACATCAATAAATAAAACAATAGTATGGTTCAAACCATGACGGGATACATAAGTACAGAGTCACGTCAAATGTATGTCACAAAAAACAGACCCAACAGTAAAAGTAATATAAATAAATAAAATAATTTTGTCGTTCAAAGTATGACGGGATACATAAGCACAGAGTTCACGGCAAATGGATATATCAAAAAACCGAACTTAACAGTAAAAGTAAAATATAATAGCATAAAAACATGTTTAGTTCTTTCAAAGTTTCATATCTTTGATTTTACTGCCATGCCAAATAATATAATAATTTTATCATATAGTTTGCCAACAGAGGTCCACCTTGTCTCTTATCCATAAAAGCAAGCTGAAGGAATAAATAATACAAGTCACTAAAATGGAAAAGAGACCAAGTGCAAACGCACTTGGACATGTTAGCAAGTGTGATCTTAGACACTGTCTTAACCTGCTCGTGAATATTGCACAAAAGTTTTTTTTTTTTTATATCACTTTAAATTCAAAAAACCCCAAGGGATGATACTTAAGGTTTATGCATCTCTTTGTCTAAATATAATGATTACTTGTAAAGACATACTTTTTATAAAGGCATTCATGGAAGTAGTTACTACATTCAGCAGTGGCGGCAATCCACAATATATTGAATATTTTTAGATATAATGTTAAAAACTTTTGACTGACCAAAATAAAATATTTATTTAGATCATAATATTAATGTATAGCTGTAAACAGCTTACAACTATGCATACATATGCATATATATATAAATATTCAACACTCTAGCATAGCAGTAGCAGGTGCAAGTGAAGTCCAAATGCTCGCTAATTAGGATGTTTATGTTTGGCTATAAGCTACACATTTTACATAAAATTTCATTATCTTCATTACTCATCATCCAAATAATTTCAGGATTTTGTAATTGGGTAAAATTGGGACATTGTAAATAAATATGATAGTCATAAGATGGTAGAAGAATTTGTCTTAAAATATATCTTATGACAAATCTTAGGACATTTTCGAAAACCAGGCCCCTGGACTTTTAAAAATCAATGAAATCAAATGCCTACTTATTAAGTTCGTGAAAACATTAATATTTACTGTATAGCAACCGAATTTGGAATCTAGATAAAATCTACAAGGGCATATCTAGGACGTTAACTGAGCCAACAGGTAAACTTCGTCTTTGTTCAAATGTTGTTTTAGTGGAGTGTAGTTTCCAGTTCCTTCCTTGAGTGTTGCAGTATTTTGGTAATTCATGATGTCAAAGAGTGGTGTCGTGTTAAAGGACTTTTAAATTCATTTTAATTTTATTTCTGACCGTTTCACTCTACATAGAAGATCTATTACGAACACACAGGAGTTTCACTTAAAAAGGGGACATGTATGTGGAATTCATTGGTGGCATCAATATTCTTTCAGGTAGATAAGTAGTCATGCCAAAAAAATTTCTACGTTGCAATTTTGAATGTCACTCTGCTATTGATTTATACCATATTCTATCAAAGTTGCCTGTAGGTCACCCTGTTACTGATCTATACCATAATTATCTGAGGTGTCTGTAGGTCACACTGCTATTGATCTGTACCATAATTATCTGAGGTGCCTATAGGTCATTCTACTATTGATCTGTACCATATCCTTTCAAAGTTGCCTGTAGGTCACCCTGTTATTGATTTGTACCATAATTATCTGATGTGTCTGTATGTGACCCTGTTATTGATCTGTACCAAATCTTTTCAAAGGTGCCTGTATGTCACCCTACTATTGATATGGACCATATCATATCAAAGGTGCTAGAGGTCATATTGCTATTGTTCTGTACCATACCCTTTCAAAAGAGCATGTAGGTAATCTTGTTGTTGATCTGTACCATATCCTATCAAAGGTGCTTGTAGGTCATCTACGATTAGCCTCTGCCATATCCTATCATAGCTGCTGAAGGTCAAACTTCTGTTTATCTTTACCATATCCTATCATAACTAGGATCAGCCATTTAAGGTGGATCATCGGTATATATTTCCTCAGATAGAATTTTTTTCTACTTTGCCAAAATGAAGATTTTTCAATGCTCTTTTCAAAAATACAATAAAAAAGTATGGGTCACCGTGCTATTTTGCAAGCTACAAGTCGTGCAAAATTGCCCAAATTTGTATAGATTGTTCATGAAAAAACAAATTTTTGTGAATAAAAAGAAATCTACGAGATAGAATTTTGAAATAAAATATGAAAAGATAGGTTTTATAATATAAGAAAATAAAAAGAAAAAATGGTGTCACCGAACTTGTTTTCTTGCTACAAGTAAAAAGTGAAAAATTCACTATCATTCCAGTATATTTTTTTTACTAAAAGAGTTATCTCCCCTTAAATGGCCAAGCTGAAAAATTGATTCTAAAAACATAAATATTTGGTTTTGTTTAAACATTTTGGATAATGCAATGAATCACCTATTTTACTTTATACAAATAAGCAGTCTTACATATAAATTGCAAATCTGTCTCAAAATTTGAAGATTTAGGCAAAGAACTAGACCGATTGTGTATTGCTATTGTACAATCCAAGATGGCGGTATACAGTGAATCTACCTTAACTTCAGGGGGTATGGTTTTTTTGTCTGGGTCATAAAAACCATACCCCCTATTTGAAGTTAAATGGTCGTTCCCTTATTAAAAGTGCCTGTAGGTCACCTTATTATAAATCTGTACCATATCATTTCAACGGTGCTTGTAAGTCACCCTGTTGTTTACCATATCGTATCATAGATGCCCGTAGGTCACCTTGTTATTTTCCATATCACTTTATAGGTGCCTGTAGGTCATCATGTTATTTACAAAATCTTATCATAGGTACCTGTTGGTCATCCTGTCATTTATCCGTACCTTAATTACCTGCGGGTCACACTGTTTTAATTAATTTCACTAACTACCTAGGTGCCTGCAACTTTCATAACCATATATTATCATAATTATCAAAAGTGCCCGTAGGTCACCTTGTTATTTTCCATATCATGTTATAGGTGCTTGTAGGTAACCCTGTTATTTTACATATCCTTTAATAGATGCCTGTAGATCACCCTGTTATTTTCCATATCCTATCATAGGTGCCTGTAGCTGACCATGTTATTTGCTCAATCTTATCATAGGTGCCTGTAGGTCGTGCTGCTATTTATCCGTACCAAAAGTGCTGCAGGTCACACGGTTATCATTGATTTCACTAATTAGATGCCTGCAATTGCTATTACCATATATTATCAATATTATCAAAAGTGCCCGTAGGTCGCCCTCTTATTTTCCATATCATATCATAGGTGCCTGTAGGTCACCCTGTTATTTTACATATCCTATCATAGGTGCCTGTAGGTCACCATGATATTTATCCGTATCATATTAGAAGATTCGACCTTCAGGCACCTATGATACAGATCTATGGTCATGTGATGTGATCTGCAGCTCCTATGATGGGCTAAGGTATAGATAGATATCAGTGTGACTTGCAAGCACCTATGGTCCAGATAAATTGCAGTGTGACCTGCAGGCACATTTGATACAGATAAATTGCGGTGTGACTTGCAGGCACCTATAGTACAGATAAATAACAGAGTAACCTACAGGCACATATGATAGGCAATGGTATAGATAAAAAGCTGTGTGAACTGGAGGCACCTATTATAGGCTATGTTGCATTTTCACAGAAGTGTGATCTGCAGGCTCCTATGATGGGCTATGGTACAGAAATACATCAGTGTGACCCGCAGGCTTATATGATGGGCTATGGTACAGATATATATCAGTGTGACCTGCAAGTAGCTATAAAAGGCTAACGTTACTTATAAATAGAAGTATGACCTGAAGGCAACTATAGTACGGATAAATTATGGTTTGACCTGCAGGTACATTTGATACAGATAAATTTTGGTGTAACCTGCAGGCACCTATGGTAGGATAAGGTACATAAGAAAAGCTGTGTGACCTACAGGCACCTATGATAGGCTATGGCACAGATAAATAGCAGTGTGACCTGCAGGCTCCTTTGAAAAGCTATGGTGCAGATCTATGGTGATGTGACTTGTAGGCACCTATGATAAGCTATGGTGCAGACTTTATAGTGAAGTGACCTACAGGCACCTATAATAGGCTATGGTACAGATAAAAAATTGTATGACCTGCAGGCATCTATGATAGGCTATGGGGCAGATCTATGGTGATGCGACCTATAGGCACCTATGATAGGCTATGGTACAGATAAAAAGTGGTATGACCTGCAGGCATCTATAATAGACTATTGTACAGATGAAAAGCTGGGAGCCCTGCAGGCACCCATGATAGGCTTTGGTGCAGATCTATGGTGATGTGACCTGCATGCACCTATGATGGGCTATGGTACAGATAAAAAGCATTTAAAGTTTCAGAATATTATAAACTTAACTCGATTTTGCTATTCATTTTTTTTTTTTTTTTTCATTCCTCCAGAAGGTGCCAAAATGAACTAAGTTGGGAAAAAGGTTTGAGAAGCTCCCCTCCTTTATACTACTAAAGGAAGAGACCGATTTCATTGAGCCGTAACTCCTCTGAAACCATACAAAGTCGGAAATATTTGTGATATGACGTATACATGTAGTGTTTGTACTTCCTAAATTTGTCTTTGAAACAATCTTTTTTCCACTGAAAACGCCAATTTTTGAGAAAATATCCTAATTCGGAGACCGTTATCGATCCGTGTCTTATACGCTTTCGCGCATGCTCAGTCGACGTACTACCCGCGAGTCTATAATACTAAAATAACGTGATCATGAACTTCGTAATTATACATAGATTAATACTACTAAATTCAATCTTTGTCACATGAATTTTCCTGTTGTAGTAAGAAAACTAGGACGGGTTCAAACAGAAAGATTTTGATAGCAGAGAAAACTATGCTCCTTATAATCAGCACGATGACAATGCGAATACTAAAAATCCAGGCTTAAAATAAGGCGTAGTAGTTTAGTTTAGTCACGGATCCTCGCGGGAGTTTTCTAGTATAATAAATGTGAGTTCTATTGATTCAAATGGACAAAAGATGGACAATGGATATCTGTAAACAATAGGTGATTTAAACTGTGTAACCGAGTGGACCGTATCAAATGAAACTCAGTTGTTAGTTTATTTTGCTATCTTCTGCAGACTGGAAAAAAAATGCACATAAAAATCAAATTAGGTTTTAAACTTTCTAGAACAAAAACTACATGCAATTTTTAAATTTCTAAGTCCAGCCATGCCTTAAAACTTTCATAGTTGCATCGGTTTGTCTGTACTACGAGTAAATTTTGGGGTGTAAACACGGTCATATTTTTCAATTCCTTTTGATGAACCTTAATTAGCACATGCAATATTTATTGAACGCCGTAGCTGTCTTATGTGAAAATATGTTTGTATATGCAAATACTTTTCAATATATGCACATACCTTTTCTATATGTGCACATAGTTTACTCTATGCACATACTTTTCTTATCTTTCCACATAGTCTACTTTATATACACATACTTTTTCTATATATGCTCACAGTTTACTTTATATGTACATACTTTTCCTATATATGCACATAGTTCAATTTGTATGCACATAGTTTTTCTATATATGCACATAGTTTACTATATGCACATACTTTTCTTATTTTTGCACATAGTTTATTTTATATGCACATACTTTTTCTATATATGTTCACAGTTTACTTTATATGCACATACTTTTCCTATATATGCGTATAGTTCACTTTATATGCACATACTTTTTCTATATATGCACTGTAATAATTATCGAGAATTCACAATCACTGATTCCTTAGGGAAGCTTTTTAATATGATACTTGATACACGTCATTGTAAATTCTTAGATAAATATCATATCATTGATGATAGCCAAATTGGGATTACCAAAAAAGCACGACCATCTTACCATATGTTCATTCTAAAAACTATTATTGATAAGTATTGTAATACGAAAGAAGGTAGAGTGTTTGCCTGCTTTGTTGATTTCCAGAAGGCTTTCGATACTGTCATTCACCCAGAGATAAAACTTAAGTTGTTGAATATAGGGGTGGGTTCAAACTTTTATAATATCGTAAAGATATGTATGCCCATAGTAAATATTGTGTTCGATTAAAGAATAGGGTGACAGATCTCTTTAGAACTAAAGTAGGAGTAAAACAGGGCGACAATTTGAGTCCAAATTTGTATAAAATTTTCATAAATGACCTTCCTGATTGTTTTAAAAGTTCCCCTGTCAGATCCAGTTGTTGTTAATTCACGACCAGTCCATTGTTTACAAAATGCTGATGACATTGTCATTTTTCAACTTCAGCAAAAGGACTTCAGAGTAAACTTGATCGATTAAGTACTTTTCGTACAGATTGGTGTTTAAAAATTAATCCCAATAAAACTTAGGTGCTTGTATTTAACAAGGCAGGCAGCCATAGTTTTTATTTTAATAACATACTTATTGATTGTGCTCAACATTGTAAATATTTAGGAATAACTTTTAGTGCATCTGGATCTTAGTTCTTCGCTCAGAGAATTGTATAATAAGGCGTTAAAAGCCTATCATAAGCTACGCAAGGACTTTCTGTCACTGAATCCAAGTTTAAAAAACAGCCTTCATGTATTTGATCATACAATTAAACCTATTCTCTTATATAGTTCAGAAATTAGGGGATATTTTAACCCTTTCAAAAAAAAATTAAAATCTATGAATACAAATGTAGATCAGGCTTATCCTAAGCTTCTTTCAGAAAGACTACACATTAAATTCTGTAAACATTTACTTGGCGTTACCTAAAAGGCATCAAATTGTGCCACTCTTTCTGAACTAGGTAGATTCCCTCTGCATTTTGACATTGCAAAGTCTATGATCAGATACTGGCACAGGATTGAAAATTTTGGATCATCTTTTCCGCTACTAAAGGAGGCATATTTAGAGTCAAAATTACTACATGAGTCAAAAATTCCTTCATGGTATGGATCCTTAAATTTCTTTCTAAAAATATTGAAGGGGTTGGCAATGTAGTTTCTACAAATAATTACAGCTTTAAATTTTATACAAAAAAATCAGTACCAGTACTATGAGGATCAGTGGAGACTCCAAATGCACAACTGTTCTGATGGAAAGCTCTTTAACTATAGCACTTTCAATACCAATTTTGGTCTTGAAAGATATCTTATTTTATTGAGATCCCCTGAGCGGAGGAGAAACTTTACTCGATTGCCTCACATAGAGTTAGAATTGAACAAGGTAGACATCATGGTGTTTCTCGACAAAACAGAATATGTCTCAGGTGCACCTCAAATGAAATTGATGATGAAAAACATGTCTTTATTTTCATGTACATCATATTTAACTAGAAGAAACTGCATGTACTCCATGATCAACTCACTGTGTCCTAACTTTAAGCACTTGATTCCTAGCCAAAAACTAATCAGTCTACTTAATGTAGAGAATGTTGATATATTGATATTTGTTTGTGATCTGATTGATGAAAGTAATATAGATCTAGTTTATCTGCATCAGGCACGAGGATGGCATGGTGGTTACCTAGACTCACCTTTAATAATAATAATGTACCATCTTGTATTTATTTTATCATTGACAATCAGAATTAATCCCATATATATTATATTTAAGTATTTTTCTATTTCGTACTATGAAAACTTGGGCTTGTCATTTAGCATCTTCCCATGGTGCCTCTTGCAGTCGGGTCATCGTACAATATGTATCAACCCTTCTGCATCAGACACGAGGATGACATACAAAGTTTGTGCATCTGCTCATAATATCATAACCAAATTATCTATTTTACATTCATGTTATTACAAGACGCGTATGAACATTTTGAACGGGAAGGCCTAACGCCTTATATTATCAGCCTGCTTTCAAAATACGATTTTGCAGTTTTTAGATATTTTAATTGCGAACAACATGATGTTGTTACGATCGGAGTGTGTAAAATATGGAAAATCGAAACCACAGCATATCGGAGGAAACTATTGAGCACCAACCTTTGACATATACAAATGTACTTTAGAGAGTTTGTTGGACTGTGGATTCCACTGATAAAGAAAAGCTCTTATTAGTATCTGAGTGTACCATATAACGCCAAATACATCAGTTTGGTCTATAAAAACGCGGATTTTCGGAAATAGAGGATGCTGACCTGGACCGTGTTGTATCTGAAATAATTAAAGAATTCCCAACGTGTGGTGAGCAAATGCTTGGAAAACTGTTTTAAAAAACAAAGGGTTTAAAATATAACTATGTGGACTCAGGGACAACATTCATGAAATAGATTCGTCTGGAGTTAGAGCGAGAAAAGCAGGACGTTTCCATAAAAAAAAATACAATGTAATGGCACCAAGTCATTCATGGCATATTGACACCAACCTCAAGCTTCTTTGATTGAGGGTTGTAATCATTGGCGGAATTGACGGATTAAGCAGGATGATAATGTTTCTAACCTGCAGTGACAACAATACTTCTAACACTGTTTTGGAAAGCTTTCTCGAAGGCGTTACTAACTATGGGGTGCCGTTTTGAAAGTCAATTCTACAACGGATGGAAAATGTTTCTGTTGCACATTTTATTTTGAAGGAATGAGGTGAAAGCGGCATGATTACATGTCCAAGTACCCCCAATCAACGCATTGAAAGACTCTGGAGGGACGTGTTTGAAGGTGTTTTATGTTACTTTTACAATCTTTTTTACTACATGGAAGATCATAATATTCTTGACCCCTTAAATGATTAACACCTGATAGCGCTTCACTATATGCTCAAGGATGAAGTAAACCGACGGCTTCAAATGTGGTCGACAGCATGGTCTTGTCACAGAATACGAACTGTTAATAATTCCCTTTATAGCTGTGGGGTTCAGAGCACATTTAAAATCCGGATGGAACGCAAATTAATGAGATGAAATTAACAGACTTTCGCATAGACGGTGATTCTAACAATGGAACTTCTTTAGACGGTACACGACCACTTTTTCACCCTTAAATCATATAAATGAACAATGTAGGGAGATCCTAAATAATGAGTTGAATCAAACGGGTGAGAACTTTGGCATTGATGACTATTTGAAGTCTTTGCAGATCATTTCAGAAAATACTTAACTGTTGTACATAATCATTTGAATAAACTAATTTAAAACAAAACATCAACCAAACTATTGTCTTGCATAATTCGTAGATTTGCTTTCATTGTTCTTAGTGTCTTTCCTTTCAATAATAAACTGTGCTGTCATTTCCCTGAACAACTTTTTTTTCCTAATTCATTCGAAATTTGATTAATCCTATCCTGGGTGCCACAAAACTTGAAAAAATACGAAAACGCCAATCAAAATTTCGAATTGGCAAACCAAGAAAAGGAAATTAATTGAATATCTAAATACGTCTTGTACATCCACATGTATGTTACGATAGTTTTGCTGGATTTCTTGCTTTACTAGACACGTGTGTAGTTCTATAATTTCTTTTGGTGATTTGCTGAAGCATTTGTGGCATTTTTTCATAATCACTTTATTACTATATATCAACAAAGTGTTTGTATCTAGAAAGAACTATGACAATTGTCCCTCAGTTGTTTAGCAGAATTTGCCGTTTATTTTTGTGGATCATAATCAGACATTTTATATGCTGCTGAACAATTTTGCAGTTAAAAAAAAAGAAATATGAAAGCGTTTCTTCAAAACTGTTTATTTTATTAGCAATTAGTATAGCATCAACCACTAATCATATTAATCATTTGTTATTCTGCAACTTCAGACATCTGATTTATCGAATATGTCTCAGTTTCCTCATCAGAACCCGATTTGACAATAGGACGTATTAGGACCATAGTGCTAGAAATCATAGCAAAACTTTTAGACATATATTTTGCATTTAATGATCAATGTGTCTATATGATCAAGTTTTAACCATATATCTACAGAATATGCAATAATTTAAGTACTAAGTTGTATTTGTTTAAAATCCATATTTACAATTTTCCTTAAAGTATTGTGATATTTTCTAATTACATAAAATATACCAGAAAGAAAGAAATTGGTTCCATTTTAATAAAAGTTATAGTCCGTTTGTCTTCTATAAAGCTTCAGAAAATAATTCTTAAAAATTCATTTTTACAAATAAACATTTTTTTCTTCATGTGTGTTAATGTATGATATTGTAGCGGGCAGGGGCTTGAAATGCTTGACCCAAAAGTTTTACTCGAATTTTATGAGTAGTTTGTAAATTGCTAAGTCAGTATGACAAGATATGATCTGGTCAGTATAATATAGGCATTTGTTAAAAGTAACATGATATATAAGTTTCTATATTTTATTGATTTCGAGAAGCAGATATTTTCATTAATATTCAGGAAAACAACAACAACTTTTAAGTAGTAAGATAATTAAATTATAGACTCTTAGATGATATGACAAGAATCTATTCAGTATACATGTAATAATTTATCTCTACACTCAAGAGATAATTAAATATAATTTTTATGATTGCAGGATAACTTTGTCCGTGCAATTCTAATAAAAATAACACTTGCTCTTACCAATATAATTGTATGTTGGTATGTTAGAAAAATACATAAAAGGCTGAGTCCTGCTATATTACCAAGAAAATAACTTACATAAAAATAGATAATAATTTCAAGAGAATTTTGTCAAAAGACCTCTTTCTGACATATTTGTATAGTAGTAACTGATACCTCACCAGTTACATAAAAAAAAATGTTTATTATTATCAGTTATATTCAGAACCTTTCCCGAATAATAACTAACAATGAAATACAGTTTATACCTTAAATAAACTGTTTTGTTTATTATAATTTCCAGACCTTTAGGAAATTATCCCTTAATTGCCAAATGTTTTCCTATTTAATTCTATTTATGAGAAAAAGACAAACGTTAACAGTAAACGTGAACTACAACTTTAAATTCAAACGTACAATTACAATAATCCTAACTTTAAAAGATAACTTGAAATAAAGCTTTGCCAGCAATTATACGATAATTAACCCAAAAGATATTTTAAAACAGTTTTAAGAACTTTCCTAAATTTTACTAAAAGAATAAAATACTTTAAGCAAAAGATAAAAAAATGTAGGAGTCCGGCTCCTAAGAGTCCGCTAAAAATGAAATATTCCTTTCTAACTTAGAAAACGCTAAATTTACTATTTTCCTTTACAATTTAACCAAAAAAATGAAGTATGTGAGAAAAATTAACCATTTTGACAAAAATTAATGACGAGCAAAATAAAATACTAACTGTAACGACCAAAGATTTAAGCAGAACTGCCAAACGAGCGTCAAAATTACGTCAATGTTGGATTGTTGGATTGTTGGCAAAGTTGGAAAATTGTTGGATCGCGCTTGCTATCCAACTAAATATTTGAATTCTCAAATAAATTACAAAAATCATAATTATATACAATTTTAGCAACAGTTATATAATAAACACATTTTGCATGGTATTAAACAAATTTCTATGGTAACTAAAATACACCAATACAACTTCACCGGAAGTCCTGATACGTAAACAACATTGCAAAAGTTATGTGTGTCACCGGCGGACCAAAATGGTAAATATCAAGGATAGTGAGCATTAACATCTGCAAAACATTGAAGACGTTGAACACAAATACTATAAGGAATTACAATGATGATGTGAAAACAGTTGCCAAAACGTAAAAATAGTGTTTTTATTAAAAAAACGTCCTAAGTGACACATGGATCTACTGCGCATGTCCGTACATTTCATTCATAAAATTCAAGCAAGTTACTACAGTTGCTAAAGTTGGATCTTCACAAAAATACAAGACATTTCGTTTCAAAAATCAACATATAATGACAGATAGATGCAATAATGGAACGTATAAACTTTACAATACAGAGAAGTTATCGTTATCGATTTATAATCAACTGAAAGTGGAAATTGGATTCAACCAAGCGTGATGACCGCATGGCCTAAATTGCAGACGACATTTAGATGTGGATTATTCGGTGGATTATTACTATGAACTGGTAAATTATAAACATGAATTTCAGATTGTTTATCAAATATTCAGATGACAGTAATTCAATATTACTAGAAAAATCATAACATTGTAATTGTTCTAACTTTACTTAATTAAATGTTAATAAAACTTATTTGCTTCAATTATGAATATGTTTCAGACTACAAGCATTACAAGTAGTATAGTACAAGTTATTTCACACAGTTACTGTTTCCTACATAATAAGACTTTCATAAAATTACAGAATATTAAACAATATGCTTTATTGATAGATACCAACTAAAACATACATTAAAAAATATCTTATCCATGTCTATGTAGACTTAATGTATATCACACATGTCACTATAAAATACATGTACCCAGGCTCTGTACTCTACATTTTACCCCCTTACCATTATTTGCGTCCCCGCAAATACTTTTTAATTTTTGAAAAAC
This sequence comes from Mytilus coruscus, assembly GCA_017311375.1. NCBI lineage: Eukaryota > Metazoa > Mollusca > Bivalvia > Mytilida > Mytilidae > Mytilus > Mytilus coruscus. The sequence goes on from CM029599.1 coordinate 62,884,721, forward strand.
CTACCATTTAAAGATGAATTTTTGTCTATGCCTTAATTGCATATACTTCTAAAAAGAAAAATAGACTTAATATTTTAAGAATTATTTCAAAACTGAGTGAAATTAGTTTTCTCATTAATACAATCTATGATTATAACACAAATACATGGTAATATATAATTATGTAAAAATACATAAATATATTCTTTTTATATAATATTTTTCAGATACTCCAGAAGTTTCACCATTATGACCATCAGCACGAGGGCGGTAGATACCAGACAGACATATAAATATATATATATACCAAATGTGAAAATTACTGAACATTACGAACAATGTGGAACATGGCTAAGAACCAGAGGTTTTCTGAAGGAAAATTTAGTTACCATGTAAACAGTACCAAAATATTCAAATATAAGTTCAAAATTACACTCAAATTTAACTTTTAATACTCGAAAGCTTTGACTATATTCATAATAATTAACTTCTAATCTTTCCAACTTTCCAAAAATAAATTTTCAGTCTAAATTATTTTAAATAACTTTAAATTTTAACCTTTAATAATTACTTTTGATATTAAAGAACCCACATAAACAATACCTTAAAATTTCTATTAAAATATAAAATTACAACTTTATCAAATCTAAAATTAACTGTCTTTAACGACTACGGACTTCATCTGTTTCTTTTGTGTTCTCTTAGCTGTGGTTCTAAAGTATGGGGTAGTTCGGGCGTTGGCTCTTGGTATCCTGTTATGTAAGTTATTAACAGTGTTTAGACGATCAAGTAACCTCTGCTGCCTATTTATTATTCTTTCTTGTTGTCTGAACTGTCCTCTCAGAAATGATATGTCCGAAGACAAGGTGGTTACTGATTTATTAAGATGCCCCAACTCTTGCAAAATGATTTGTTGACTTTTATTCAAGTTGGACAGGGCCTGGATAACTTTGTGGCTGGAATCATCATCTGTTTTCTTTTTGTCATTTGAAATGGCATGCCTGGCATTCAGGTTGCTACAGTTACCTGGCGGATCCTGCCCCAGCAACTGTGGCAAGATGCTTTCCATCACCTCCTCATCTTTGGCCGTGGCTACCACCTCCCTTTCAAGGACCTGCCTTGTAGGGGAGCAAATCTCTGGTGAAAACGCTTCATATTCATTAACTTCATCCACATCAATTGGAAGATAGGATGACAAGTCAGCTGTACCTGTAGTGGTAATGGTTGAATGAATAGATGGAGACGGCTGTAAATAAAGGAGTGGTTGTAGGCATGGTTGAAGGCATCTGTAAAGTTAAAGCTGATGATGTGGTGGGTTGTTGCGGTTGACCGGTTGCTGTAGTTGTTGGATATACTGATGGTGCTGGCAAATGAGATTGAACTGTAGCAGTTTGCAACTGAGACATAGTTTGTGATAGAAAATGATTAGCAGGTATGGTGGACGACATATTTGGAAGATGCTGATAGGCTGGTGGCGGCAGGTTTGCAAGTGTGGCAGGTGTCATGGCAGGCATATAATGATACGAAGGCTGTATACTGGCAAGAGTTGTTGGTGGTGACAAAGAAGACATATGGTGGTAAGCAGGTGGCAGGCTGACAGGATTAGACATGTGCGAGGCCTGAGGCAATGGCAGAGAAACCACGGGTGGCACTGGCTCGCCACGGGACTTGGTTGCCCAAAATCCTGCACTCTCACTATGAGACAGAGGAACATAGTCTCTTACTGTTGTATTGAAGCTGTGAGGGGCTGGACTCTCTTTAAATAGGCTAGGTCCCCAAGGTATTTGTTACCAGCTATTTGAACTTCCCTCTGTCGGAGGTGAGGCACAAAGGAAACTAGGTGTCTGTCCAGATTTTTGCGGTCATTGCATCTAAACATACACAAAGTACAGTAATATCTTGCTTTATCCAGTGCCAGGTGCCTTTTCAATATATGGGCCTCCACCCTATTCTTTTCAGCCAGAAAAGATTCAGGGTATATGCAATGCATGCATTTATAGGCAAGTCCCCTTTTACATTTTAATTGATAAGCCATCTGAAAGTACAAAGAGGCAGGTTTTGAGTCACTTGTACAAAAATTTGCCAAGGACTCGCCTATGTTGCCTTCTTGTACACACCAACATACTAAAAATCTTATTTTGAAATTTATAATGCAAAAGTATAAATATATATATCATGTATATATTCATATATACATTTTTTTCTTTTTTATTCATTTCCCTGATAGATTCTTGTCAACATCATTAAACTTTGACGACTTATTTATTACATGTATTATAAACTCAACAATATATTTCACACTAAAAGTACACATGACCTTTGATTTCAGTTCATGTTACTTTATTCCTTAACTTTACAAGGAAGGGTTTAGCTTTGGGAGTAAGCCCCATATTCTTAGTATAGTTATTATTATACATTGTCAAACCTTATGACAATGTTAATTTTATTCAACAAATATTAACATAAGACTTTAATCCAAACATAAATTTCAGATTTATACCTATATACATTTTATATTGGTCCATGTTTACATATTTGCAAACATTTAAAATTTTATTTTGACAAGAAAATATTAATCATATGATACACTAATAATACAAGACTAAATGAAATGTTAGTCTTAATTCCCAGTAAGGGTAATATATAGCAAGAAATCATTTTTCTTGACTAAAGTTTTGATCCACTTTGGTATATTTTCTCCATTATATTGTTTCAACTTATCGTGATTAACGACTTTTCTTAGACCACTTTCGTCTACTTGAATTTCGTAATTTATATCATTAAATTTTCTTGTTATCAGACATGGACCAGTGTACAATGCCTGTAACTTGGGACTAATTCCCTTTTTGTTTCCTAACATGCACCATACTTTGTCATTTACTTCAAAAATGGTTAGATTTGACTTTTTGTCATAATAATCTTTTCTTCTTTTTGCATTTACTTGCAAATGGGCTCTAGCTACTTTATGAGCTTTTTGAAGACTATTTCTAAGATTTTGTACATGTTCTCCATAATTGCTACTATTTTCTTTTATATGGGTTAAGGGAATACCCCCTTTTAATATTTCATGTGGCAATCTTATCTCTCGACCCAAAAGCATAAGATTAGGGGTTAAGGTAGTTGATTCATTGGGTGTGGCTCTGTATGCCCCAGCCAAACATCCCAAATTTTTGTCCCATTTGGTTTGTTCCCCTTTTATATAAGATTTGATCATTCCTAGAACGGTACGGTTAAATCGTTCACATTGTCCGTTTCCCTTTGGATTTCTAGGACTGGTTCTAGTTTTATTAATTTCTAAAAGCTCACATAGCTCTTTGAATATGTCGCTTTCATAATTTCGACCCTGATCGGAATGAAGGGACAAAGGACATCCATATCGACATATTACGTCGTTTAAAATATGGTTTGCACAAGTTGCAGCAGTCTGGTCCTGTATAGCAAATATTTCAACCCACTTGGTAAAATGACAAGTAATTGTCAGTATATATTTGTTACCTCTTGGGGTAACAGGGAAAGGGCCCATTATATCTGTGGCAAGTCTATCCCAAGGTGCACCAGTAGGCATACTACCTAAAGGAGCCCTTACAGTTTTTGATGGGGGTTTATTTGCCCCACAAACTTCACATTTTGCAATCCAAATTCTGACATCTTCCCTTAATTCAAACCAATAAAATCTTTGGAGCAATTTTTCAGTGGTTTTTCTCTTGCCTAAATGGCCAGATATAATTGCATCATGCATGCTATGTAAAACTTCATATTTTAATTTTTCTGGGGTTAAAAATTGTAAATACTGTCCAGTTTTATTTTGTTTTTCAAATTTTCTAAACAGGAGTCCATCTTGAAGTACAAGACTGTCCCGAAAATGATAGTAATGTCTAGTAGCTGGACTATTACTTTGCAGGTCAATGTCACATGTCTTTTTGCCTGATATTTTCCATCTGAGAATAGGGCCAACATCTTCATCTTTATTTTGAAGTTCTTTTAATTTTTCATGGGTATGACCCATGTTCCAAACTGTACATTCATTTTCCTGGTTAGTTTGTTTTCTAGTTTTGACTGCATTTAAAACAGTTTTGGTGTTTGTTTCTTTATCATTTATTTCAATTTGATCATCAGAAGAGAAGGGTTTCCAGGTACTTAACATAATTTGGGCTCTTCTTGTACATTTTTTACAAGGTCCACATGATAAATATTCCATGTTATCATTTAATGGGCAGTCACAATCTTTTGGATTTAAACATCTCGACATAAAATCAGCATTGCCATGTTTAGGACCTGGTCTGTATTGTATAGTGAATGTGAAATTAGAAAGGATTTCAATCCATCTAGCTATACGACCAGTTGGTTCTTTTAAACTGAAAAGCCATATAAGTGCTTGGTGGTCTGTGCGTACTGTAAATGTTCTCCCTAAAAGGTATTGCTTGTAATACTCTACGAAGTACCTAACTGCTAACAACTCTTTGTCAGTTATGCAGTAATTTCTTTCTGCTTTGTTCAAAGTTCGACTACCGTAAGCTATTACTTTAAGTTCACCATTTTGAACTTGCTGTAATACTGCCCCAATAGCGTCATCACTGGCATCAGTGTCAAGTATGTATTCCCCTTCATCTCTAGGATATGCTAATATACCTGGACTTACAAATTGTTGCTTTAGATGTTCAAAGGCTAGCTGACAGTTTTCAGACCATACAAATTTTGAAGACTTTTTAGTTAATTCTGTCAATGGTTTAACTAAATCCGAAAAATTTCTGATAAAGCGCCTATAATAACTCCCAAGACCTAGTATATGTCTTACACCTTTTACTGTTTTGGGACTGGACATTCCAATATTTTGTAAAATTATCAGGGTTGGGTTGTATGCCTTGTTCAGACACTACATGGCCCAAAAATGTAACCTCAGTTTGAAAAATATTACATTTTTCAGGTTTCAATTTTAAACCAGCTTCCTGAAGTCTTTTAAGGACAATATCTAATCTTTCTAAATGTTGGGAGAAATTGGATGAAAATAAAATGATATCATCTAAATAGATCAATAAAATTTGCCACTGAAGACCACTAAGGACCAACTCCATCAGTCTTTGGCAACAAGCTGGTCCATTTGTGAGTCCAAATGGTAAGGTTTTGTATTCATATAACCCGTATTTAGTGACAAATGCAGTTTTGGGAATATCTTCGCTTCTGACGGGGATTTGATTAAAACCACTGGTCAAATCGAAAGTACTAAATATCACACCACCAGCGACAGTATCCAAGCAATCCTGAATGCGAGGAAGAGGCCATGCCTGGGGTTTTGTAGCCCTGTTTAAGATTCTGTAATCACAGCATGCTCTAACCTTCCCGTTTTTCTTTAATACTAATACAAGGGGGCTTGACCAAGGAGATGTTGACTTTTGAATTATTCCTTGGTTCGTCATTTGGTCAATCAACTTCTTTTCTTCACCTGCATACGCCATAGGAACTCGTCTAGGGGGTTGCTTAATTGGTTTTGCATCTCCAGTCTCAATACAAAACTCAATAAGACTGGTTCTTCCTAGGTCAGTTTCATCTTTGGAAAAGGTATCAGAATATTTATTCAAAATATCAGCAATGGCATCCTTCTCTGTCTCTGAATGAACAGGTGCAATATTTTGAAACATATCCTTTAAATGTACTGGCACATTTCTAGTTTCAGCTTTTTCTTTATTAGTTAAATGTCTAATTATTTCTTCTTTGGATACCCCCTTCCCAGTCTTCTCATTGCATTTTGGTTATTTACTTCAAGTGTGTCTTCACATTCTAATAATATCTTTGGTTCATGTTCAACAACTTCTGCTGAACCAATTACTGTATCTTGATACAAAGTCTTTTTGTAATCATATGGGTTCATTATACGAGTTTTACACGTAACATTTTGGCTTATGTTTACTAAACATGGTGCCATTACTAATGAAAATCTTTCTGAAAAATTCTCAGAGGGTTCTAAAATACAATCTTGAACTGTTTCAGGAGAATCATCCTGAAATCGGTCAACAAAAACATCAATCAAAATTTCAGACCTTGGGGGGATTTCATAGTTATCAGCTACATAAATTTTTCGAATAAGTTTATTTGTTTGGCCAATTTGGGTACAATGGATAGCATGACCACCAAGCAGTATAATTCCATCTGTTAACTTTATGTCAGCAGGACCCCACTGAGATTTCATTAAAACATCTAGTCCTAACAAAGCTTCGTCTTCTATATTTGCTACTATCATTTCTGTACTAAAACATAAATTTCCTAATTTAATTTCAAAAATAGCTTTCCCTAGCTCCTTTAAGGGTTTGCCATCAGCACAAGCTAAAGTATTAGACTTTTCCAAGATTGGTCTATTAACATGAGGAATTTTATTAAAGGCATGCACGGATAACACTGTCCGAACTGCCCCTGTATCTACAGTAAAATTAACCTCAGACCCTTGGATATGTCCTTCAACATAAACTCCATCACTTCGGAGTACTTGTCTTGCAATTACATTACTTGCAATTGATTGTTCACTACCTGAAATTGGTGTAGAACAAACTAAATTTTTATCTTCTAAAGTGACAGAAGATGTATTACTATTATCTCCATGTTTTACTATATTTTCTCTATTACTAATATTTTCCTCTTTACTATTACTATTACTTCCACTATTACTAATATTTTCCTCTTTACTATTACTATTACTATTACTAATATTTCCACTATTACTAGTATTTTCCTCTTTACTATTACTTATATTTCTACTATTACTATTATTTTCCTCTTTACTATTACTATTACTATTACTATTACTAATGTTTTCCTCTTTACTATTACTATTACTAATATTTCCACTATTACTAGTATTTTCCTCTTTACTATTACTATTACTATTACTAATATTTTCCTCTTTACTATGACTATTACTAAATAAAGTTATACTGCTTGTTGGTTCATGTACACCAATGTTGTCCAATTTTTGACCGTTTTCATTAAACTTAAGGGCTAACTCCTGGTCAGCTGTGTTAACCCGTTCTAGTTTAATGTATATCCGTCTGATTTAATTTCACCTTGTGACATACTACTATTACTGTTTGGGGGAGTGTAAGGCTTATTCATCTGTCTTGGAGGAGTAGCCTTATTATTTCTATAATTTGTTTGCCTATTGGGATTACTATAGCATTTTCTGGCATAATGACCGGGTTGACCACAATAATAACATTTTGGGATATTTTCTGGGTTATTATTTCTGTCTGAATTGTTCTTCCTGTAATTCCCATTTGGAACATAGGATGGTGCATTGACATTGAACGGCTGCCTGTCAAACTGTCTTTCATCATGATGATTATGTCCTGTTACTGATGTCTGTGTCTCATCATTTCTTTTCTTGTTCTCATACATTTGGTCAAACATTTTCTATAATTCATCTTTGGTTACTGAAATGACATCATTTTCTGTATTGGTGGAACCTTGTTTGTTAAAATTGGTGTTCTGTTTCTTTTCTACTGTCTGATCTGATTTTTGAGAGCTTTGATTATTCTGTTTCTTTAGTTGCCTAACTTTGGTATTTTTTCCTGAATTACCCTCCTGTTTCTGAAGTTGTCTCTCTATAGGTAATAACCTCCTGAACTGCTTCCTCTATAGTTTTGGGGTCTTTTGTCAGTTCAATATAAATTCTTGCTTCATTATCTGACAATCCCATTAAGAATCTTTGAAGCAGGTCTTCCTGCCTAATTTTAGCATGTCTGTTTGAATAGGCCTTGTCATATATACGTTTTAACTCCGCAGCATAGTCTGTAGTGTCTTCATTTGGTTTTTGGGTACGTCTGTTAAATTGTACTTTATATGTTCTTTTATTTTCAAAAACTCCAAATCTATTTTTAAGTTCTGTGGCTAATTTTGTGTAATTTTTTAATGTTTTACTGTTTAATTGGTCAAACACAAAATCACCAGCTTCCCCTTGAAGCCTGGTTAACAATTCACTCAATTTAGTTTTATTATCCCAATTTTGTAGATTTGCTACTGCTTCAAACCTCTTAATCCAGACTTCCCATTTTTCTTTTCCTGTGAAGGATGGGAGTTTAGCATTAGAAAACCCAATTTTTGATTTTGATCGTTTACTTTGGGTTATAATATCTGTGTCAATACTATTAGTATCTATATCAGAGCATGCATCACTAAATACTTCATCATCAGTTTCATCACACTCAGATGCTGATGTAATATCTAAATTTGGTGTAAAACTTTGTTTAATTTTTCTAACTTTAGAAAATGAATTACTATCATGACTATTATTAGCATTTGGTATGCTTTTAACATGTTTTTGTTGCTCACTTGAAGCATTAGTATGTCTATATTGTTTTGTAATGCCAGTAAAAGCATTTTGAATGGCTGATACCACCTGACCAGTCATATCTTGTATGGCTACTTTAATAATATCATATACCCCAGTATCACCTTGATTTTGAGGTTCTGACTTTTTTTCTAGATCATTTTGCCTTCTATATCTGGAGGACCTTCTTGGGGAGCCAGGTTTTCTAGGACGTGGCCTCTTACTTAATTTAGATCTGGGTCTTAAAACTATTGTTTCTTCTTCTTCCTCAGTCTCTATGTTAGACAAGTCATGAGTAGCTTCATAAACTTGATCACTTCCAGAATGACATGTTTCGTCGTCAGTTGTGTAGAGAGTATTGACTTCACTGTCTTCAGTTTCCGATTCATATTGGCTACTTTGTCCCCTATTATTTGTGTCGGTCTTTCTTGACCGAACAGACCTTGGTTTACCCATTACACTGATAATCTATTACACTTCAAAAAGGTTCGTATCACAGGATCCAATAAAGTTTAATGGATCCCACCGTGGATGCCAAAATTATGTAGCGGGCAGGGGCTTGAAATGCTTGACCCAAAAGTTTTACTCGAATTTTATGAGTAGTTTGTAAATTGCTAAGTCAGTATGACAAGATATGATCTGGTCAGTATAATATAGGCATTTGTTAAAAGTAACATGATATATAAGTTTCTATATTTGATTGATTTCGAGAAGCAGATATTTTCATTAATATTCAGGAAAAACAACAACAACTTTTAAGTAGTAAGATAATTAAATTATAGACTCTTAGATGATATGACAAGAATCTATTCAGTATACATGTAATAATTTATCTCTACACTCAAGAGATAATTAAATATAATTTTATGATTGCAGGATAACTTTGTCCGTGCAATTCTAATAAAAATAACACTTGCTCTTACCAATATAATTGTATGTTGGTATGTTAGAAAATACATAAAAGGCTGAGTCCTGCTATATTACCAAGAAAATAACTTACATAAAAATAGATAATAATTTCAAGAGAATTTTGTCAAAAGACCTCTTTCTGACATATTTGTATAGTAGTAACTGATACCTCACCAGTTACATAAAAAAAAATGTTTATTATTATCAGTTATATTCAGAACCTTTCCCGAATAATAACTAACAATGAAATACAGTTTATACCTTAAATAAACTGTTTTGTTTATTATAATTTCCAGACCTTTAGGAAATTATCCCTTAATTGCCAAATGTTTTCCTATTTAATTCTATTTATGAGAAAAAGACAAACGTTAACAGTAAACGTGAACTACAACTTTAAATTCAAACGTACAATTACAATAATCCTAACTTTAAAAGATAACTTGAAATAAAGCTTTGCCAGCAATTATACGATAATTAACCCAAAAGATATTTTAAAACAGTTTTAAGAACTTTCCTAAATTTTACTAAAAGAATAAAATACTTTAAGCAAAAGATCAAAAATGTAGGAGTCCGGCTCCTAAGAGTCCGCTAAAAATGAAATATTCCTTTCTAACGTAGAAAACGCTAAATTTACTATTTTCCTTTACAATTTAACATAAAAAATGAAGTTTGTAAGAAAAATTAACCATTTTGACAAAAATTAATGACGAGCAAAATAAAATACTAACTGTAACGACCAAAGATTTAAGCAGAACTGCCAAACGAGCGTCAAAATTACGTCAATGTTGGATTGTTGGATTGTTGGCAAAGTTGGAAAATTGTTGGATCGCGCTTGCTATCCAACTAAATATTTGAATTCTCAAATAAATTACAAAATCATAATTATATACAATTTTAGTAACAGTTATATAATAAACACATTTTGCATGGTATTAAACAAATTTCTATGGTAACTAAAATACACCAATACAACTTCACCGGAAGTCCTGATACGTAAACAACATTGCAAAAGTTATGTGTGTCACCGGCGGACCAAAATGATAAATATCAAGGATAGTGAGCATTAACATCTGCAAAACATTGAAGACGTTGAACACAAATACTATAAGGAATTACAATGATGATGTGAAAACAGTTGCCAAAACGTAAAAATAGTGTTTTATTAAAAACGTCCTAAGTGACACATGGATTCTACTGCGCATGTCCGTACATTTCATTCATAAAATTCAAGCAAGGTGCGTAAAGTTACTACAGTTGCTAAAGTTGGATCTTCACAAAATACAAGACATTTCGTTTCAAAATCAACATATAATGACAGATAGATGCAATAATGGAACGTATAAACTTTACAATACAGAGAAGTTATCGTTATCGATTTATAATCAACTGAAAGTGGAAATTGATTCAACCAAGCGTGATGACCGCATGGCCTAAATTGCAGACGACATTTAGATGTGGATTATTCGGTGGATTATTACTATGAACTGGTAAATTATAAACATGAATTTCAGATTGTTTATCAAATATTCAGATGACAGTAATTCAATATTACTAGAAAAATCATAACATTGTAATTGTTCTAACTTTACTTAATTAAATGTTAATAAAACTTATTTGCTTCAATTATGAATATGTTTCAGACTACAAGCATTACAAGTAGTATAGTACAAGTTATTTCACACAGTTACTGTTTCCTACATAATAAGACTTTCATAAAAATTACAGAATATTAAACAATATGCTTTATTGATAGATACCAACTAAAACATACATTAAAAAATATCTTATCCATGTCTATGTAGACTTAATGTATATCACACATGTCACTATAAAATACATGTACCCAGGCTCTGTACTCTACAATATATACGAACTCTGACTATGAATATCATAATTTTGGGCCAATAATCAAAAAAGTTACCCATTAGTCTCTATGTTACTTCTTTTTTTTATATAAACTACTTGATGGAGTAAGTATGAACAGTGTAACAGCCTTCCACTCCAAACAAAAACATTAGACATTTAAACCGATTTCATTGTATCATGTGACTTTTCTCTGACCATCAACAAACTTAGACTTCATTCAAGTTTTATGTCATGTGATTAAAGAACTTTCTATATACATGATTTTGTATTTTTCATTGTTCAATTTCTATGAGTAACCTTAGTAATATTTTTCACTGGACATTACTAGTATCACATTTTTAAAACTACAAAGTAGTTTTATGCAAAATTCAGTTAAGAAATGAAATTTTGTGAAAATGAATAATATAAAGCATATTTTTTGGTATTTATACCTTCATATGTTTATGAAAAGTTTTATCTACTTGATTAAAATTAGGAAAAGCAAAAACAAAGTACTTACATCAAATTTATTATTAAGGCCATTCATAATCTTCAGTCTTATCTCCATCACTTGAATTATCATTCTCACTTTCACTTTCAATTTCAGAGTCTGATTCAATATGAATAATAATTTTTTGAATTTCATCCCGTATAGCAAGCATCCTTGTGCCAATATCTTGGTTCAATGTTGTTTTTTATATGATCGCATGAATTTAACCACGTTGTGCTATTGATCTGTTCAAACCCTTTTTGAATAAGCGATTTCACATCATTTAGTTTAAAAGTAGAGTTTTTCTGACCAATAAATCCCTTTAAATTTCCCAAAATAAGTTCTATAGGGGTAAACTCGCAGTGATTAGGTGGGAGTCTTTTCAAAAATTCGCCAACCTTGTATACAGGGTCAATTTTTATGGATTTATTAATTTCATATATCTTAGGTTTCGTTTTTTTCATGTCAAACTCAACACCAAGTTTATTTAGAAATTAAACCATGTCACCTTTCCTTGAATTAGATGTAGGAGTTTTGTACCCTCGACACGCACACTATCATATGACGCATTGTCCATTACTATCAGACTTTTTGGGGCAAAACAGGAACTATTTGTTTTTCAATCCATTGTTCAAATATTTAACTGTTCATTTCCGTATGATAATCGCGTCCGTCCGTACTAATACCCTTAAAAACTAGATCACATCCTTTTAGAAAACCCTTTTACATCCAGCATGTAAAACAACGAATCTTTGGCCTTTACCAAGGGTGATTTTTGTGAACTAGTCCATTGATGAGAAGTAGTATGGATGGTATCAACCCAAGTTTATCTAACTTAACGACAGTATAACCTTCTTCACATTTTTTCTTAATTGTTCTTATTGTATACGTTGGTTAAACTTGAGAATGGAAACAATAGATATAAGAAGATGTGGTATGAGACAACTCTCCATCCAAGTAAAAATAATAAAAGTAAACCATTGATGTCTTTTCTTTCAACTAAACCTTTTCTGTTTTATCCACTTTCTTATATCTAAAGCCGAACTAATGCAGAGTTTTCCATAATTTTATTTTGATAAACTAATATCATGATTTTTTTTCCAAAAGTTGTTTTAATTCACACATTCATTTTTGCGAAATAAATTATGCACAGTAGTCTTTATCAGATTTTTGTCAAACTGATCAATTTCATCCTTTTTAGTAGACACACTTTTTGGCTTTCTTTTGATCCAAGCATTTTTTTCAGAAAGCTTTCACTTACTTTCAAACAGTGGGCAGTTCTTTTTGTGGTATTATGCCATGAATGAAATGGAGTTTCCCGCTTTGACTCGGCAAGAAAATAATTGAACACTTTCAGAATTATATCCTTTTTCCCTTTTGAAATTTTTGGAGGCATGTTAATTCCTTTCTTTACATATAAGTTAGTGAGATAATGCATAATTTAAAAAAATATAATAAAATCCTCCTTCATCAATAAAGGTCTTCATGGTTATATTTTATCTAATTTTATTTTCATATTTTGAATGTCATCAGCTGTGTTTTTTCAAAGTAAATATTAAATGTATTCTGTAAATACTTATTGGTAAAACGTTTTAGAGCCTCTCCCTTTTGATAATACTGTCACCATGCTTTAAGCATCAAAAGCTTGCTTATATTCTTTTATAAAAAAAAGTAAAATCACAAAAATACTGAACTCCGAGGAAAATTCAAAAAGGAAAGTCCCTAATCAAGTGGCAAAATCAAAAGCTCAAACACATCAAACGAATGGATAACAACTGTCATATTCCTGACTTGATACAGGCATTTTCTTATGTAGAAAATGGTGGATTGAACCTGGTTTTATAGCTAGCTAAACCTCTCACTTGTATGACAATCGCATCAAATTCCATTATATTAACAACGATGCGTGAACAAAACAAACAGACACAATAGGTAAAATGTCAAAATAGGGTACAGCAGTCAACATTGTGTTATCATCTTAATCACTATAAAACAAACAAATGTAACAAAGAAGCACTAAAAGGCATACATCAAATTTAACATCCTCATTTTGCTTTTTTATTATACGATTTTATTTATCTATGTAAAATCCACCCATAAAGGATGGAAGGTTTTAAGTACTAGCGTAGAATCGCGCGTTTGACGTCACACAGGTAGACATAAAATAATTTTGTCGTTCAAAGTATGACGGGATACATAACTACAGAGTCACGTCAAATAGATATCACAAAAAACAGACGACAGTAAAAGTAAAATTGATAAAATAAAATAATTTTGTCGTTCAAAGTATGACGGGATACATAAGTACAGAGTCGCGTCAAATGGGTATCACAAAAAAACAGACTTAACAGAAAAAGAAATATTAATAAAGACAAATAAAAGAATACTATAACACGTTATTAAGATGATAAACAACGTCACTACGCAGAATCTATACTTCAAGACCATCGTGTATTATTTGTGAAGTTGATACGGAATATTTATCAACAAGGTCTTGGTACCTTCCGATGAACTTTTTTAGAAAAAGGACGAGACGTTCTTTGACATACCCCTGGTTCATCAACTTTCTGCTCAGACACTGGTGACGTTTTACAAAGTCGGAGTAGGAGCTGCAAGCTCTTAAATACCGAATAAGTTGGGAAATGTATATCCCATATATAAGAAAGTCTAAATTGAAAACAACGTTCAAACCTATGATTGCGTTGGATAAAAACCGCAATTTTTATACGTGTGCATGCAAAACAAATTTCTTGGTAGAGGGGTCTAAATACAGCACAAATAACATTTTCCAAAAGACCAAAAAAGTGAAAAAGTATATTTTAACAAAACGCATTTGACTAGCAGGTCGAACAACGGATGTTCTTAAACCCTGCTGACTGCCATTGGCGATTGCCAAATAAACGGATCACAAAGATGTAACAAAATGGATCTTAACTATTAATTTAATACCAAACAGAAAACAATAAACTTGCAGAAAAGATGGTATACCGCAAACAAAAGGTGCAAAAATTAGTACACCATATCCGGATTTCGACAATTGATGTCTCTTCAGTGATGTTAGGGATCGAAACGGCATTTGGAAGACCATATAATTTACCTCAATTTAGGGTAGACTCTTGAATTTTGAAGAGTCAAGATAGGATGAACGGATCATTTAAACCCGAAGGCAAATATAATACAAGCCCAAACGAAAGAATATAAAAAGTCTAAATTGAAAACAACGTTCAAACCTATGATATAATATAAGACATATATAAATATATAATCAAAGTAATGTAAAAAATTAAGATTTATTAAGGAATAAAACAAAATAAAACTTCTGATTATAATTTTTCCCCATAAATAACATCTTTTAGCTACATGCAAGTTCATTTAAAAATCATATAAAACCAGTTATAAAAAAACTTAAAAAGGTGATGGTAATTTTTCATGACATGTGTCCTTTGATATTTAAATGAGTTAAGTCACATGGTACAATGAAACAGGTTTAAAGCACATGTCTAATGTTTTTGTTTTGAATGGAAGGCTGTTACACTATTCATACTTACTCCATCAAGTATTTTATATAAAAAAATAGAAGTAACATAGAGACCTAATGGGTAACTTTTTTGATTATTGGCCCAAAATTATGATATTCATAGTCAGAGTTCGTATATATCATACATTAACATACATGAAAAAAAAAAATGTTTATTTGTAAAAATGAATGTTTAAGAATTATTTTCTGAAGATTTATAGAAGTCAAACGGACTATAACTTCGCCTTTTTACCTTCTCTAACAAAGAGTTCCATTTCTTTTGTTTAATTTCAACTGGGTTTCCGCCTGTTTGTCTTCTATCTTGTAATGAAAAATGGCTATAAAATTTCGCTTGAATCGAAATATATATTATACCTTCAGGTATAAACTGAATGTTCACAGTTGTAAATTAACCAGATATTAAAGGTGTTGTATAATTTTTTTTAAACACTTTTCTTTTAGACCTTTATGGATATTCAACTCCATACTTCGCATTAGGAGAATATCAAGGTGGCACGGTAGTATTTAAATTCCGGAATTTAGATTGCTCTTTTGTGTACCCTACTTAAGTCAATCAACGTGATTGGACAAAAATACAATATCTACTGAACATACTTTCTCAAACTGAGGGATGAATCAGATGTAGAAAAATATGAAATAATTTTACATGCAGGTCAAAATGAATTTTTGAGAATTTCTTTTAATTTTTGTATTCACTGCATGATAAAACACCTTAAAACAACAGTGGCCTTAGGTTTATAAAGATAGCAAAAAAAGGTAAACAGTCATGATACATATTCCAATTCATTTCTGAATATTAAAATGAAAGTACTTCTGTTAACTGTGTATGTAGAATTTTGGGCAATGTTAGAAAGTGGTGAAAATTCTAAAAAGACTGTAATTATCCCTTTTTGACAGGAAATACTATCGTGTCATCTTAGAGCGGACAATTATTTTATTATTGATGTTTACCAATATTGGTGACATTTATATATTCAATCAATATTGGGTAACCAAACAACAAATTAATGATCACGTCTTATAATTTTGAATAAAATGCATTTAATTTCAGATATAACGGCATATAATTTCAAAATAAAGTACAAATATTTTGGAACGCCGTAGTTGCCTTATGTGAACATATGTTTATATATGCACTTACTTTTCAATATATGCACTATATACTTTTTCTATATATGCACATAGTTTACTTTATATGCACATACTTTTTCTATATATGCACAGAGTTTACTTTATATGCACATATTAGTAGTTTACTTTATATGCACATACGTTTTCTATATATGCACATAGTTTTTCTATACATGCACATAGTTTACTTTATATACACACAGTTTTCCTATATAATCACTCGGGGATGAATTGGCCCTACCCCCTCAGTCCTGGTCTATAAACTTTGACACTTTTGCTTAGTTTACATGTATTAGTTAGTGATTAGATCAGTTTAAGATGAACCGCTAATGTTAAGTCAATGATATTTGGTATGCAAATTTACTGACATTTGCAAGTCTCGTTTCCATGGAGATTATATAGCCCCACCCCCACATCATGGTTCATTGACTTTGAAACTTTTACGTAGTTTACAAGTTAATTTTTGTGTTTAGGTTTATTTAAAAGGAACCACTTAGATAAGTCAACGGTATTTGGTATCCAGTTGTATTAGCATTGACACATCTCATTTCCATGATGATTGATTAGCCATGTACTTTCAGTCATGGTTCATTGACTTGAATATTTGCATAACTTACATGTTAAAGTATTGCTATTTCAATTTCAACATTTGCAATTATCAAAATCACAAAAAGGCGAGACATATCTCCGTGTTAACAGTTTATATTTTGATGTTAGATAATTGTTGAAGTTAGTTTTTTTCATATTAGATGGTGTACATTATTATTTAGATGTTATATGAGGGTGGTAAAAGGTTATTTTTGTGCAACGTGTTTTGCCAATTTTATTTCACGTGCAGCCGAGAAAAAGGTTCGTTATTCACCGTGTTTCGTGAAATCGATAAAAAAGATCAACGTGCAAGAAATTTTTAATTGTTCGTTCATCGTGAAATGGCAATTTTATTTCGCGTTTTTCCGTGCAGATACCCCCCTTTACGCCCCTCTTATATGTTAACTTGTACTTAGTTTTAATATATTTAAATGTTAGATTTTGCCACTTTTTCTAGTAGCAAAAGGCATGGGGCATTTCAGTTTACCGTAATACATTTGACTCAACCAAATGAATAGATTGGTGGCCAAAAGGGCCTAAATTTAATAATGTTTCATGCTTTTGATTTTGGTCGTTTTGGAGCAAAATGAGTTTGCTTAAAATATTATTCATTATTGTATTCACCCTTTATTTAAGTGCTACAACCACATGTTTGACATGCTTTAAGACATCTCATGAGATAACTTGTCAATTAAAGACACATAGTAGCTCACCTTACGATTTGTATGTTCAATGTTGCAAATTTTATCCTAAAGTCAAATTTCCATAATGATTTATACAAATGTTACCATCATTCTTGATTTATTAACTGATATATGAAGAAAAAAACATTATTTTTGCTCCTTCATTCTTTTATGTCGATGACTTAGTCAAAGTTTTGAATTAACAAACTAAGGAATCACATTTACATTGTTATAGTCCGTTTGACTTCTATAAATCTTCAGAAAATAATTCTTAAAAATTCATTTTTACAAATAAACATTTTTTTTCTTCATGTATGTTAATGTATGATATATACGAACTCTGACTATGAATATCATAATTTTGGGCCATAATCAAAAAAGTTACCCATTAGGTCTCTATGTTACTTCTATTTTTTTTTTTTTTTTTTTTTTAATATAAAATACTTGATGGAGTAAGTATGAATAGTGTAACAGCCTTCCATTCAAAACAAAAACATTAGACATGTGCTTTAAACCTGTTTCATTGTACCATGAGACTTAACTCATTTAAATATCAAAGGACACATGTCATGAAAAATTACCATCACCTAAGTTTTTTTATAACTGATTTTTATATGATTTTATAAATGAACTTGCATGTAGCTAAAAGATGTTATTTGTGGGGAAAAATTATAATCAGAAGTTTTATTTTGTTTTTATTCCTTAATAAATCTTAATTTTTGTTACATTACTTTGATTATATATTTATATATGTCTTATAAAAGAATGTAAGCAAGCTTTTCATGCTTAAATCATGATGACAGTATTAACAAAAGGAGAGGCTGTAAGACGATTTACCAATAAGTATTTACAGAATACATTTAATATTTACTTTGAAAAAACACAGCTTATGACTTTCAAAATATGAAAATGAAATTAGATAAAATATAACCATAAAGACCTTTATTAATGAAAAGGAGGACTTTTATTATATATTTTTTTTTAATTATGCATTATCTCACTTACTTATATGTAAAGAAAGGAATTAACATGCCTCCAAAAATTTCAAAAGGGAAAAAGGATATAATTCTGAAAGTGTTCAATTATTTTCTTGCCGAGTCAAAGCGGGAAACTCCATTTCATTCATGGCATAATACCACAAAAAGAACTGCCCACTGTTTGAAAGTAAGTGAAAGCTTTCTAAAAAAATGCTTGCATCAGAAGAAATCTTGAAGTCAAAAAGTGTGTCTACTAAAAAGGATAAAATTGATCAGTTTGACAAAGATCTGATAAAGACTACTGTGCATAATTTATTTCGCAAAAATGAATACGTGACATTAAAAAAATTAAAACATCTTGGAAAAAAATCATGATATTAGTTTATCAAAATACAAATTATGGAAAACTCTGCATGAGTTAGGCTTTATATATAAGAAAGTGGATAACAACAGAAAAGGTTTAGTTGAAAGAAGAGACATTGTTAACCAACGTATACAATATCTAAGAAAAGTTAAGAAAAAACGTGAATAAGGTTATACTGTCGTTTATTTAGATTTATTTGATACCAACCATACTACTTCTCATCAATGGACTAGTTCAGACAATGCAAAAAACAGAAAAAAATCCCCCTAGGTAAAGGCCAAAGATTCGTTGTTTTGCATGCTGGATGTGAAAAGGGTTTTCTAAAAGGATGTGATCTAGTTTTTAAGGGAATTGGTACGGACGGACGCGATTATCATACGGAAATGAACAGTTAAATATTTGAACAATGGATTGAAAAACAATAAGTTCCTGCTTTGCCCCAAAAAAGTCTGATAGTAATGGACAATGCGTCATATCATAGTGTGCGTGTCGAGGGTAATAGATTTATCTTTTTAAAGCATCAATTTGTATCTCTGCCCCCAGTGACAGTTTTTTGGGGAAAAAATCCCCCAAGTAAGCAATAATTTTATCGAAAAGAGAAAGTCGAGTACACCTTTTTAGGTTCAGGCGTGTTTGAGTTGACTATACTGTCTTGAAAACGTATAAAAGAAAAATATTTGATATATCATCTCGCTTCAGATTCTATTTTTTTATATATATTTAGGCTGTAGGTTGATACAAAGACATTAAAAATTTACAGTACTAAAAAACTATATGGGTCAAGTGAAATACCTTTCTAATGAGTCATAAAAACAGAGTAGGCGTGTTCGAATAACAATTTTTTTAATAAAAGTACTTGACGACAAACTTTTCTGGTGGATCTTAAAAATGCATAAGTTCAAAAAAACTTCATTTTTTTTGTGTGTGTTATCTAGGGTAATTAGTCTTCAACCTCTGCAAATTTTAGTTGCCCTTCCACGAAATATTTAATTAGAATTTTTTTGAAATATTTTTGAACTTCAGAAATTCCCCCTGACAACAGATCAAACAGTAGTTTAAAGCTGATCAAAGGTTTAAAAGTACATTAAGTGATGCTCAATAGCTAGTAGATACATTTGTCTTTTAAAATACAACCGGCATATAAGGATCGTAATGATACTACGTGGATAAATTTATCGGTTTTCAAGAGCTAAATTGACAGCGCGTCATCACTATAATGGCTTCCATTTTTACGATTAAAAAAATAGGTGGGCGTAATGGGGAGATAATTTTGACGTAGTAGAATCCTGACAGCAAAGAAGTACAATATGTGTACATATAGAGTTTAATATTTTGTTGTTCTGGCAAATAGAAAAATAGGGTTATCGCTAAAATTATCAAAAGGCCAGGTCTGGTATGAAAAGTTCTAAACATGATAATTTGTCAAAAGCTGACCTGTGAACTGGTCTGGCCTGCAGCAGACCTGTCCTCATGAAACGGTTAAGATTTTACCTGTCCACGGGTCTGGTTTGGATTGGTCTAGACGAGACCTCTCCTAAGGACTAGTCTGGACGAGACCAGTTCACAGATCTGGTCTTGATAGTATGTCAATAGGACCGGAACAGTCCTAAAAAGCAGACCTAGGTATTTTAATATGCTGAACTTCCGTGTCTGCTAAAATAATTCTATAATTCTAAACTTTTCCACAGGTTATGAGCGCACCCATCTACATTCTCATGTTTTCCTAAATTGTTAAACCTATTTCCTTTGATATGATGGAATCAAAAGAACAATGGATTCAATTTAAAATAAATGTTTTAAAAACCGCGATTACAAAGATAAAAAACGCTCAGAAAAGGAACGGACAGAAGAATTTTTCTGTCCAACTTTAGCTAAATAACTATAAACGAAAAAACAATTATTACAGAGGGCATTAGTTTGTTTCGTTCCCAATTTTTCTTTATGTGCATTTTTTTTATTTTTTTTTTTTTTTTTTTTTTTATTTAATGCTTTTGTTATTGTTATTGTTAATTCTCGACATGTTGTTTTTTTTTTTTTTTTTTTTATTTTTTTTTTTATTTTCTAATTTTCTATTTGTTTTAACTTGCTTGGACTTATTTCCTTTTTTTTTAATTATTAGATCTTGTTCTGTCATGTATCCTTATATACCCAATAGGTCATAATAATATACAATGTTATATCAAGTAGAAGAGGAAGTGGTATTTATCAAACCGTATTTAGACTCAACCTAATTTTGCAATATTTCCTTAAATGTTTCATGTCAGTTGAACTATATAAAATAAAAACGTACTTTTTTTCAAGTATTACCGATGTATTATAAGATTAACTGTATATTACTTTTCAGCACGCTGTCGCTTACTACGATTGCTACTTTGACTGGAAGAACATGTCAGTATGCAGGAAGGTATGTAAATATAATCAAAGGTTTGCTTATATTGAAAACTCAATTCTCATTTACTTATTCGTTATCATCATCGTTAAATGACAATACAATTTTTTTTCATATACGTGATGTAATTATCGCGAACCAAATGAATCTTTTCCAGAGAATCATCTCCATTGGTCAATCTATTTAAACTTTTGTTAGTTCTTTTGTCCCATTGAATACATACAATAGCTATTGTTATCTTTGTAGTTTAATCACTGGGACCTTTAAATTTCTTCTAAAGAAAATCCATCACTGATTGATTAATTAACCTGAGTAAAAAAATATCTTCTAAATAGATGAAAATACACGTTGCAACTCACAAAACTGCATGTAATGTTGTATTTATTCAATATCAAAAGTCTATTTTCAATATAAGATATTTAGCTATTTTATTTCTTCAATTGGACAATAAAACTGACAAAAGTTTAAATAGATTGATCAATAGAAGATGACTCTGGACAAATTTTATTTGGTTCGCAATAACATGAAATACTGCCGAAGAAGCAAACGTTTAACTTTGCATTTGCACTTTTGAAAAATTACTTATTTACCAAAAAATCAAAATAATACTAGATTTTAACACCTAGCTGGGTCCATGGTTTACAGAACAAAATCTTCATCGTGCATCTTATAGATACGAAGACAGATAGAAACATTTCAGATTGTAATCTCAATCAATATACTACAACACTTAAACTCTGTCATGTGAATTCCAACTTATCTTGACAAAATCTCTAAAAATATTCAAGACTCAATATAATGTTAGTTTCCATTATTTGTTTTTTTAATTGATATATAAATCAATATTATACAAATGTTATTAACATTGTTCAAAAGGGTAAAGGTCTTAAAAGTTTTGGCTGAAGATAGAATTAGTGCATGTCTGTAATTTTGGTATAGACTGTGTTAAACCATTGCCGTGGCTCTTGGTTTCTTTTTCAAGAATCAACGCTTATTCATTGTGTCTATATTACTGATTTGATTGTCGTTGTTATAAACTTTGTAGCTGCTGAACTTTGACATATTCTATTTTAATGACAAATTGTTATTTATCTCAAAAACCTATAGTACTAACTATGATCCTAACCTTATTGGATCATTCTAATTTTACATTCCTGTTGATTGAGCTGAATATTGCTATTGTCTAAATGGTAGAAAAAATGTATTATGAATAGTTTTATATGAACTCGACGATTCGCAGTTCACATTTCACGATGTAGCACGGCTTAAATAAAAGAAAGTATAAGGGTTAAATGTTGAATCTATATTTTAACGTAGGGGAGCCATACTGTCATTACTCATTAATTGCCTGGTCTCAGTTATTACACCTTTATGGATATACATTGATGATAGATTGACGTTAAAAATATTATTTTTATAAATAAATAAAAAACATAACGTGCATATATAACGTCACAGTACCCAAATTGCACCGAGTACCCAAATTGCAACTATTCAACAAAAATAGCTGCGAAAATCTTACAAGCTTTCTTTGAGACTAAATAATTTGTATTTTTATGATTTGACATTATAGACGTCTTTTAACATAGGTAACTATATTCAAATATACAAAAAAGTTCACAGTATATATTTCAACAGATGAAGCACACTGGAAAAAGTAAAATCTACGGAACGTCGCCATGCGATGTTCACAAAAAGTCATCCTTTAAAAATAAGCAAATAAAAAATGTTACAAGCATCTATTTCTTAAAAAATAAATACTAAGCATGGACTAATGTCAAATTGTTCTAAATATTTGAAGAAATAAAACAAAACATCTGTTATTTGATTTTTAAGGATGTGAATTTGAGCATGGTTGCAATTTGGGTACTCCTCATTACAGAATCATGGATCGTTTAGAGGTCGGTTCAAACCCATTTTTCAATGATTCAATATGGATTCAAAATTAAATTGGTGTAACCATATAGGGAAAAAGGATACATCTACAAAATAAACACAGAACGGTAACTTTTGTCTGGATCGTAAAAAACCGTAGGTGAAAAAAACTGTCAAAATAGGTGCAATTTGGGTACCCTTACGTTAGAGGTTAAATATATCTTATCTAAAACAAGGTTGTAAAGCATAATAAAATCTTAATCCCTCTTCCTTTTGATTTCATTTTAACCTACATTAATTTTATACTATAACTTGGTGTTTATAATTACTTCTTTCTAGATTTAGTTACTTGTCGAGGGTCAGAAGGTTCAAATAAAACAGATCAGACTTAACGAAGTGTTGATAACTGCTATCACCTCAACACACATTTCATTAATCTTTAAGATTGCTGTAAAGTGGGAATTATTTCTTCGCAAAAAGGTTTATTATCGATAATTTCGCCATTAAGATGAAATCGTAAAAATATCTTTCGCAAAAAACCAAAGACAGAACAAAAATTAAAACAATAATTGAGAATTTCAATTTTTGAAATATATATCATTAGAAAAGCTATCTCCTTGTATTTGTTTTAACGGTCTGTTTCATTGCCTTATTGTTTTTGATCGTCTAACCTATATTGTTTATCTTTCTTAATTTCATATTTTAAAAAGACGTTATCTTATTTTACTTAAAATGCCAACCGATTCTATAGAGTGGGTACATTACTATGTCTACAACACAATAAAAGCACCAGATTCAGCATAACCGCGGAACCTCATCAGTCATGGCATTTTTTCCAGTGTTTTAAGAATTGTTTTATTTCAATACTAAAAATAGAATATAGTCTGCTTAAGCAACGAGTATTCCTTTCTAATATACAAAAAATTGTAAGGGGTTCCGCGAAACCCTGTGTCTCGCCTACGATTGCTGCTGTCACTGTAAAAGTGTAATGTTGACTTTTTAAAAAAGCGAGTTCATTTATCAGTAAAGTACAGAATTTAAAAAGAAAATATAACTTTTTCTTTTGATGCTATTTCTTGGTCTTAGAGATTATTTTCTGTCCAAGTTTCATAAAAATACATGAAGGTTTACAAACTTATCATGTAAAACAAATTTTATCCCAGACTGTCTGTAATATTAAACGAAAAAAAAATATAAGGACATCTATCAGAAAAATACTGAAAATGAAAATATATTTTCAAAACTTTGCATCAGACATTATCTCTTAATCAATAAAAAGCTTCTGCTAAAGTTTCATAAAATTCTATGACGGCTTGACAAAGTATTTGAAATGTAACAAGCTTTAACACCAGACTGTATCTACTTGGTATAACTGTGAAAGAAACTAAGTTCATTCATCAATAAAATATTGGAAAATGAAAATAAATATTTTCAAAATGTTGCTCTGGATGCTGTATTTTGAACATTTAATATCAAGCTTCTGTCCAAATTTCATAAAATTCCATTCAGGTTTGACAAAGTTATTGATGACAGAAAAACTATAACCTCAGACTGAATCTGAATAATAGCTGTTTAAAAAACTAAGTCCATTATAGTAGAATATGAAAAAAGGAAAATAAATATTTTCGAAGTTTTGCTCTTAATACTGTATTTTGGGAATAAAAAAACTTCTGTCCAAATTTAATAAAATTCCATACTTTGTTTTGGTCATAAACAAGTTTCTGTCCAAATTTCATAAAATTCCACGAAAGTTAGTGATGACTGAAAAACTTTAACCTCAGACTGAATATGAATGTTAACTGTAAAAGAACTAAGTCTATTATAAGTAAAATTTGGAAAAATGAAAATAAATATTTTCAAACTTTTGCTCTTAATACTGTATTTTGGTAATAAAAAAACTTCTGTCCAAATTTAATAAAATCCCATGAAGGTTTGACAAAGTTATTAATGTCTAAAAAACTTTAACCACAGACTGAACCTAAATTTGACACCGCCGACGCCGACGACGGAATCTATGATCGGTATGTTTCGCTTTCGAGAAATAAATTTCGCAGGCTGGACAAAAAGGTAATACAAGTAATGGGCTGGGGGGAAACAATGGTACAAATATGATTACTAGAAAGACAATAATGTGTTTTTGAAGTACACAATTGTCTGAGTAGCTTTAAGAAAATAAAACTATATATACGTAATTGATACCAGCTTAGCATAATGAGAATCTTGTTGTTTTTATGCTAGTGAGTTTTAAATTGAAAATCTTTCGTTTCAGCAAAGTATGTTGTACACATTTTTATGAAGCAGCTAATCAGACCTGCATAGGTAAGACATAACTGCATTAGAGCGAACTAAAAATACATGATTTACTATAACATGAAATAAAACTCTGTTAATGATTCTAGAAAATAAACACTCATCTTTGACGTAGATATGCTTGCACATTACACCATTCGAAATATATATGAGTTCGAATCCCGGCGAGGGAAGAACAAAAATTTGCTTTCGCTAATTTGCAGATTCAACATTGTTGTGCTCATATTTAGAGTAAATTTGAATATCATATGTGTTTTCAGCCGTGTATCACCTTCACTTGTGATCCAATGGAATGATCTGTCGTACAGTTGTCACTTGTTTAGACAAACTTATCAAATGATTATTTCTATGACTGCATCTTACGATTCTTAACGATCGATAATTTAGCTAACCTGCAATCAATTTTATCTTCATGCCTAATATATCATATAGGGGTAAATTCAGTAAAAAAAATCTCCCATTGACTTTAATGCTAATCTATGTCTTGAATTAAATTTATACCTGATTTACCTTTAGAAACTAGAAGCTTTCATATATCATTCATCAAAGTATAAATGTAGCCCTATCTTTTGCAACAATAAAAACATAGGGTCATGCGGCATTTTTGGGCATTCACATGGCCTTGTTTACAAACACTGTAGATTCGCACTTAATTCCTTTACTGACCCCCATTACTTTTCAACCCTGTATTAAAAAAAATTAGTACATTTTTTTATTTTTTTTAACTCTAGTTTTGATCCATCTACCAATCTGAAGAGCACAGGACTTCAGTTTTATACAGAAAGCTCTCCCCCAAATGGGCGGTCACTGATGATGTATATTTATTTACTGAATTTACCCCTGTTCTTTGTTACAACTCTAGATTCTACTGACGAGGAAAGATAACACTAGGCCACCGAAAGCTGAATTTTAGTTCAGTCTACGTGGCCGCGTGGTCTAGAGCGCTGGACACAGTGCAGGCGGTGTTGTCTCGATATCCAAATAGCATGAGTTCGAATCCCGGCGAAAAGCAAAACAGTATGAAAGGAAGTATTGCCCGTTGTTATTATCGGAAATACATTTAGCACCAATACCTCCTTGTATTTTTCACCTACAACACACCGTTTATTATTTTTAAATAGTATATGTTACATCATTAACCGAAGCAAATGGTTAAAACAATTCCAGATTTTAGAGGCCGTAGTAACCGCTGCTGATTTTTTGTAAATAGATTTGTGCCAGTAGAGTGTGTCTCCTCTAAGATCTTTTCTTGTTATCTTCTAACGAATGCAAAGAGATTGGGTGTTCATTTCGGATTTTTCAATGTAAATTATCGCACAGAGAAATAGAGAATACTGTTATCGACTAGATCCCTTAAGTTACAAAACTGAATGTAGAACACTATTTCATCAGTTCATTCTCTATAATTTAGTTATTTATACTGCATGTGGTATCCGTTTAGTGAAATTCAAATCACTAGAATTACTTCTGTTTGATCCGGAAAAGGCTGACTTCAAATAGAAAACAATGATCCCTTTAATGAAACTTCAAGCTGGACACTGATTAGAAAAGGACGGCTTGTTAGATGCATTGGCAGTGTGTATTTTATCAACAATGTTAGGGAATTTCTGTTGAGTTCCATGTATAAAACGAGTGTTTATTTTATACCTTCTTTTGGTATTTACCGAGTTCTTACTTTGTGTCCGCATGGGATTCTGCCATGGGTATACCGAAATGTTCGTTTTGGACTGAGAGGGTAAACACATACAGTTTACTATTCGAACATATGTAATAACTTTCTAAAGCATTTTTCAACACACACGTGACAGTTTGACCAGAATATGTTGGAAATGCAGTCAATAAAGTGTTTTATATGATGTAAGTCTGAAAAATTACGATAAAAAAGGGAGACCCGGTCTTGTTAAATCATCTTGTGTTTTCAGCTCTTAATATGTCAATCTTTAAATCCTCAGCACCAGTCTCATGTGCGTGCATGCAAATATAAAAACCAATGTTGTCGTTTGCGTACTGGTACACGACTTTTTCAGAGACAGAAAAACCTAATTTACTTTTGCCATAATTAAAACGTCACAATGACGTCAGGGATATCACGTCATTGCTTCAAAATACACTTAGATTGAGATGGCCGATGGTCAACAATGTTATAAAGCATTAATTATTTAGTGTATTATAGGTTTCAATGTTTTGATTAATAATATTTACTTATTGCAATATTTATGAAACGACATATATGTCGCTTTGGCATCAAACCACCAAACGACATATATGTCGCTTTGGCATCAACACTCAAACGACATACATGTCGCTTTGGCATTAAGAGGGTTTAAAACAAGACAAAAGTAAATCTGAAGATAAACCCAGGTGCTAGGGATCAGAAAGCAGTTCATATATACTCTCCTGTTTAAATATATGATAAAGCGTATAAAACATGACAAAATCCGTATCACATGCCGTATCACCCTCGACCAATATCATCCCTCGGACATAAAGGCCCTCGGGCTGATATTGGTATCTCGGGATGATACGGCATATGATACGGATTTTGCCATGTATTATTCTCTATATAATGAAGTCCTTTATACAATACCTCATTTATCTATTATTTCATTTGATTGTACATACTATACATTTGTTGCAGAGTGTCCCATTGGTTACACATCAACCAAAGGTGTCACTTGCTATCATTGTCAGTATCCATATTACGGAAATCGTTGTGCTTACAAATGTCAATGCAGTTTCGAATTGTAAGTAAGATATATTTTTATGATATAGCGTTTTGGGTATTGCATTCAAAATTAACGAATCGCAAGTTGTATGTACAGGTTCGAACAATGTTTTTTAGAACTTTTATATTATTTAGATGTAGGTGAGAGAAAAAAAGATTGGTTAATTTATTGTTGGATGCTCAACGTCCAGCGGCAAGTTTTTCATACATGTTCAGAGCGAGAACAAATTAGCAATATATACAATAGGTAGGTCCTGTAATAGAGGTCGACCGATACAGGATAAAAAATGTGGACTGCCACTTGAAGAGAAAATAAATTAAAAGAACACGGTCTGATTTTTGAATTATTTTAGTTAGGGTACGAGCATCTAATCATCATTTTAACATAAAAAAACGTTTAATCCTAAACGTCATTGGAAGGTACGTCTGTGAATCATTTGGTCCACAAATCAAGATAATCCTCTGGTGTACCCATCTTAGTCATCCGGAAGAATTTGTCCTTTTTAAATGTTTAGAAACATTTGTATAATGTTATGTGATTTAAAATGTTTAGACTTTCAATTTTGTACAGGTGTGTTGTCTTACGCACAATTTTAATTATAACAGTAACAATATTTTGAAACAACTAGAATGGTATTTATCTCTACAAAATAGTTTTATATAACTTAAAAGTCTTTAGGATTACCTCTCTATTGTGAAAACATGAGTTGATTCCAAATAAGTTATTTATATTTTTTTTTAATTTTGCAGCTGCGATTTTAAACAAGGTTGTAGTTCTTTTACCAGAACTACAAAACAACTATCTACACAACGAAAAGGTAAGCATGTAACGTACTAGTATTGATCTGAGTAAAAATTGTCGACTGTGCAAAATCAATATTTTGTTGAACTTGAAATAAAGAGTACAACAGACAATCGGTGGTCTGGTTCATTGAATCTCATACAGAATACCGGTCAAACACTTTTTTAAATTAGTTAACTGTTTCAGAGGCAAAATTCTTTGAAAAAGTTAATGACGGACGGCGATCACAAACGTTCCGTGATGCTAATATTGTGAAGGTGACTCAGATAAGCATATTGAAAAATGTCTCTTGTCAAATTCTAAGAATTAATGAAATCTAGAGACCTTCGGTACATGCAAATTCTTTATCCCTAGTACATTATCGAATGTGTGGAATAAAAAAAGTATTTCATTACATAAGATATCCCAGACTGTTATTAAAAAAGGTAAAATAACAAAAATACTGAGCTCGAAGGAAAATTCAAAACGGAATGTCCCTTATCAAATGGCTATATCAAAAGCTCATACACATAAAACGAATGGAACACAATTGTCATATTCCTGACGTGGTACAGGCATTTCCTTATGTACAAAATGGTGGAATAAACCTGGTTTTATAGCTAGCCAAGCATCCCACTTGTATGACAGTCGTATAAAATTCCATTATAACAGACATTTTCGAAAAGTCGTCTACACCAAAACACTTACACCGACACCGATACCTACACAGACTACAAAATTACAAGGACCGTATGAAAATGTCGAAATATACAGAATGAATGACCTCGTAAAACTTGGTTGTCATCTCATTTGCAGTCATCCTTTCAAAACGTTTGCACACGCTTTACTAATTTCTTTGACCTAACGGACCTTGGTTGCAGATATCAAAAACACATTCTGTATTTTTTCTTAAATTATTCTTTACTCGGAATCGGAGCTAAAAACACCGAATGCTCTTATTAGTTTAGGATTATTTAAGTAATGAATTTGTGACATTCCATCTGGGTTTTTTAATTGTCTCCGTTTGCAAGCATTCGGAATACAGTGTTGCAGTAGAATATACAATTGGCGAATTGAATCAATAGAAAGCATTCGGAACATAAATAAAGTATCTTATTTCTTATCAACCGAACGTATATTAAATCAATAAAAATCAATAGGGTTGGGATTTGTAATGGACGTTTCTGAGACTCAAGTATAAAATAGAAATGGCTGTAGTGTGAAATTCCGCCAAAAATTAAATGCTAAAAGTAAAAAATAACTGCAGAAAGTAAAAACGAAATGCAAAAAAAGGATTAAAAAATTCAAAGACTACAAAAAACTAAATGTTGCCAAAATGAAAAAAAGCTTTGATTGCCGGAATTCTCCAACATACAATTTCCAAAAACTAAACACAAAGCAAATTTGACGCCGTCACAGCATTAATTTAAAATATCCTTTCAATACCATCATAATCATAATTATTTGGAGTATTTTTGTGAACGTAATTGTTAATTTTTCGATCTCGTTCTATTTAATTGTAAGAATTTCAAGACTAAGTATATATACGTCACAAAAATACGTCACTGTTTGTGGAGTCCTGTTCTGTCGTTATTGGAAGATGCTCGTTGTTATTCTGCGGTTTACATGTTAATAATGTACTATTAAATTATTTATTTATGCGTTTCTCTGTGCTGAGTGTTCTTGCGTTATTTGTACATTATTCCTGTCACGTAGTGTTGTCATTTAAGCGAAAAAATTTCGCATTGCCATATAAGCGGGAGGTTTGGCTAGCTATAAAACCAGGTTCAACCCAACATTTTTTTCTTAAAATGCCTTGTACCAAGTCAGGAATATGGCAGCTGTTATCAAATAGTCCGTTTCTATGTATGTTGGCGTTTGTTTTTGTTGCACTTCAGTGTTTCTGTTGTTCCGTTGTTTTCCTCTCAGAATTGATGTGTATCCATCCCTCGGTTTTAGTATGTTACCTGGATTTTTTTTTTCTCTCCATCGATTTCTGACTTTGAACTACGGTATACTACTGTTGTCTTTATTCATAAGAAATAAGTTGGATTTTTTCAGTGTTTTCTGGGATGTACGGAATTTTACAATGTATTTCCAACACCGGTGCAAAAATTTCCGTACACAACTGATTACATCAAGATAATACATACTATCATCTATATATTTACACGTTCGTTTCGCGCTATAAAAGACTTTACACGTTCCTGTTTTTG
The DNA here is from genome assembly GCA_017311375.1 of Mytilus coruscus. Lineage (NCBI taxonomy): Eukaryota > Metazoa > Mollusca > Bivalvia > Mytilida > Mytilidae > Mytilus > Mytilus coruscus. Next base: position 62,915,835 of record CM029599.1, read on the forward strand.
ATTAAAATTTTAATAATTAACACAAATCAACACCCCCTCCCCCTGTTTTTGATTAAAATTTTAATAATTAACACAAATCAACACCCCTCCCCTTTTGTACATAGTAAAATATTAAGATCGATCAATTCTAAACAAAGCTAATAAAGTAGCAAATCATTCGAAATGAAAGTTTTATACAGTTTTAAAATGTAAATTAGAAGAAAAAAATATAATATAAATGCCTGTGGACGTTGTACATATTGAGATGACACTTCTCAAAAAGGTTACCTGTAGGCATATGCGTAGGTGTAAGCGTCGGTATCGAATAGTTTTCGAAAATGTCTTCTGACAACAATGTGTGAGCAAAACAAACAGATATAATAGGTAAGAATGTCAAAAATTGGGATACAGAAATTAAAAAATAAAATAACACAAATACCAAGGAAAATTCAAAACGGAAAGTCCCTTATCAAATGGCAAAATCAAAAGCTCAGACACATATAACATTGTTTTATAATCTTAGTCACTATAAAAACAACAAAACTATGTCAATAAAGAAAACGAAATAAAATGGAATGAAATATAGACACTCTATAAACCGATATAATGATACGTGTTTTCTTAGAAATTAAATAAGCAACGATACAGTAGAGATAAATGGACAAAAGATACACGATTTTCAAAAATCTAGGTGTGAAATTAGGAACTCGTCGTGTTGCTCATTGGAGGAGCATTCTGTTATCAAACAGTTGAAGTAAATACGTCTGAATTATTGCTTCTCAAAATAAAAGGTACCTGTTGTTATCTTTTACACCGACAGTCCGTTAGGTCAAATAAATTAGTAAAGCGTGTGCAAACGTTTTGAAAGGATGACTGCAAATGAAAATGACACATAAAACATTGCGTTTGTGCAAGGTTTATCTTCACCGAGATTAGGAACATTTTAAAGCAAGGGTTGAATAAATTTGTAGTTACATAAGGAACTTTATGACTAAAAAGGTACATAAAAAGAATGACCAAATTCGTCTACGATCAACTTTGCCAGAGCGAGTTGGAACATTAGTTTCTCATTAATTTCTTAATTTATAAACGGGGAATTTTTCAAAAATATGAAAAATATGTCATTACGAAGCACTGACTATTGAGCTATTGATACAATTGGAAACTAGCAGTCCATCAGTAGTGGTATCGACCCATTTTTAGTAAATGAAAATAATTATTCATAAACTTATGACCGAAGCGCTGTTTTCACAATCTTCTTAAGGAACACCCACACCCAAATATTTTGATATAGATTATATAGATACGTAGAAACGTTATGAAGATATGATCAAAATTTTAGTCATGAATTATATTATATTCCACAATGTTAGAGAGTGGTCATTGTTGAAGATGCACCGAGAGATGCACATAAATGCATGTGAGTGACACAGGCTCTTTAGAGACTCTAGTTAGAAATCTTTCATATATATATCAAAAAGCAACTGTACCCCATTCCTTATAGTATATCTATGTTATACTAAATACGCTTGCTTCATGTCATATCCATTACCAGAACATTTCGTTCATTATATTTTGGTTTTTTATTTCAAGTCTTCTCGTTTGATGGGTAAACAGGAGTGCTGCATCTTTGAGAGTAACAAGGTCATTTTGGCTGATATTTTTACAAGCATATCTGTAATTTTATGTACAATATTAAAATTTACCTTCCATGTATTTCAATTTTATCGTTTATCTCATTTATTTAATTCATTGCATGGAAATAATTCGAATTAAGATATTCATTCCTTTGTCAAATGTACTGCCGTAGATTTTATGCCTAACAAAAGCATTTTTGTCGTAAATTGTTTGACGACATATATCAATTGGAATTAGGCGTACTGCGATACTTCAATTATAAATATAGAAACTTAGTAAAGAAAGTTCAAAAGAGGAACAAAAAAAAATGACTTAAAATTCATTATATCAACGTTAATGCAGTTTTATCAAACAATTGTTCTTGTCCTCATCCAATTCTAAATTGAAAATTAACAAACTTATATTGAATTAATGTGTAATTGAAAGAAAAGCAAATGACATTTCTACTCATTGTGTTTTTTTACAAAGAAAGGTCAGTTTTTAATCCTCAAGTTGTTTTGTACACAAATGATTTTCGCTAGGTTTCTCCTCCTCAAGCAATGTTAAAGCTTCCTGGTTAATGTAGCTGATTCGTCAAATAGCTCGGTCCACAAAAACTATAATCTAGTTATTTAAACCAAATAGAGATATACATCTGTAACTAAAGAATTACAAAATATGCTTCATGTTTTAAAGAAAAAAAATGTTGATTTTTAAGGAAAACACATAAATAATTATTTCCATTTGTTTAACTTACGTAATGTATCTATATTTGGATTTTTTCTCACATAGCTATTAATAAACATACTTTTTTCTTTGAATATTTAACGTCGCTTACAAAACGTCGATTTAGTGTTATACATCTGAAATAATGTTTACAGTCATATCAACTATGGCTACACGATCTAAGTATAGAGGGGGAAAACAATGCAAACGTATGGTACAGATTGTAATGCCCCCGAAATCAAAGGTGTGGGAAGTCAAATAAGAACTTATAAACCTTAATGAGCTTAACATAAGAGCCATCATTAATTGTCAAAGATCAACTTTGCATTTTTGTTTTATTTATAAAAAGGGACTACTAAGATATCGAAAGGAAATGTTACGTATCCGGATAGAGGCCATACAAATAAACCATCAGAAGAAAAAACAGGTATGAAATTCACGTAATTGTATATACTGGTCATTACCATTTTTTCAGGACTAAAACTACTGATGTAAAATAACATTTTATAAATTTCTTCCGTCCGAAGTGCTATTCCAGATATACCTCTTTCAGGAAATGATTAAACTCAACATTTTAGATCAAGGAATGTATGAATACGTAGAAACAATAGAAAACATAAGCGATTTATCTGTAATAAACAGCTTTGCAGATTTTGTTTAATAGAGTTTAATATTAAACTTTGTTTACATGACGGCTACTGTAAAATGGCACAAATAAGTTTCTATTTTAGAATAACCTTTTTAGCTTAAGATGAATTATACAGGATTTACAATATTCTTATGCTACTGAAATAAACTCATGAAACCGGTCTTCACCTTTGACACGAAAACTGAAAGATATCAATGTTTACTTTTACTATTTATAATACACAACCCTATAAAGAACATTTTCGGTAAACCGCAGAATTTGCCTCCGAATGAATGGTACTTAAGGGGACTAATAGACCTCCAGCATCTGCATTAAGCTTGTGTTAGGAGAAATAAGTTTCTATTTTAGAATAACCTTTTTAGCTTAAGCGAGATCGAAAGGGAGAGTTAAACTAAGAAACAATGTAGAGTAAAAAATATCCCTTAATAAAGCAGCTATATAAACTCATAAAGGATAAAACCGCATAAGATCTGATTTGCCTTAGAGCTGGGTCAGTATACGTAATTGATTTCCCATAGGCGGTAATGGTAATATTTTCTTCTGTAGCTCAGTCTATATCAGCTGCAAACTTATGTTTATTAATTACAATTACATAATTAATTATCTTAAAATTTACGGAAAATGGATAATTGAAACCAGGACAAAACAGAAGCTCTCACTACAGGGTATATGCCACACCATTGAAAGTTCCCTATATGTTATGAAAAGGTATGATATCGAACTTAGTGCTCTACATTATTTCTCGAGTAGCCATTGCCGGTTTCGTTCGAGACCAAAATTCTGGAAAACCAAAAACAAAATACGCCGAACATCAGAAAAAACAAAAGGCGACATCCTTCAAAGATCAAGTTTCCCTTTAAAGTATGCAACTATAATTTTTGTGCAATAACATTACTTTCTAGAGATTTACGGAATTAATCAAATCGAATCCACACTCAGTCAAAATGTCACAACTGGAAATAGGACACATTCAGTAAAATTACAAATTAGAGGACTATTCTGTTATCTTTTGACCTAAGACTGGGAAACCTGTCGTTAAGGAGTTGAAGCACTATCATATCGTATCGGTCCGATAATTCGTGATGGTGACGGCTAAACATAAGAATGGTCGATTTCAATCGTTCTTCCTCATAACTCTTTTTAATCAGTTTTTGTGTAAGGTGCACATTCCAGTTACTAAAGTCCGTGAACATGCACGAGCGTATCATATCAATTGAGATATGTAAATGCCAAGCGACGGGACAGAAGTTATGTTACTGCTGAGAAATGGAAACTTGACAATTGTTGAGTTAAAATCATTAAATGTGTCATAGATTCCAGATTTAGGTAGTTAATCTGTATGAGTATCGAGGAAACGTTAAGGATCAAGATAAAAAGCGGATCTATAAACCGACATTGCAAGAAGATTAAGCCACTTCTTAGTATTTAGATTCTGAAAACAAAATAGTATGACAAATATTTTTACAGAACACTCTATCTATGTTCACAAGACATTAGACTCTCAGATATTAGTAATTATAAGTACGTTTTACTAGTCTTACATATTTAATGTAGTTGACATGACCAGGGTCAGCATGTATCACAAGTTACACATAACTACATTCACATATAGTAGTAAATGTCAATACCAGCTTGACAAAACGTAGTACAATGGCAGATGTATAAAGGCAGCAGTAATATATCGCTGTTCCATAGTCATAAATCGACTAAGCGAAAACAAATTCGGTTCACAAACCAAAACCGAGGGAAACCAATCAACTATAAGAGGAAAACAACGGAACAACATAAACAATGAACTGCAACAAAAACAAACACCAACATACATGGAATCTGACTATTAGATAACAACTGCCATATTCCTGACTTCGTACAGGACATTTTAAGAGTTGACCCTGGTTTTATAGCTAGCCAAACCTCCGAGTTTTTTCCACGAAATTTTAAGTTTTTCTCAATCCACGAAAATTGGTACCCACGAAAATGTTACTGCTGAGAAATGGGAAATTGGTAATTAGGAAGTTGAAATCATCCCGTTTGTCATAGATTTAAGTGTAAAGTCACCCATCTGTGTCAATATTTAGGAAAAGATCAATGTATGAAGCCGTCCTTCTAGAATCAGTAGTATCCTTAATTTCAAGTTCATTGGGATATACGAGATGTAAGTACTGACTGAAATATTGGTTATTCAGTGATAGGACATCATCAATATATCTGATAGTAAAATTAAAGGATTTTGCACGGTGCTTTTTTTTTTTTTTTTTTTTTTTTTTTTTTGTCGTTTAGAAGGCTCTGAATGAATTCTGCTTCATACGTGCACAAAAACAAATCGGCCAGTAGGATGCACAATTAGTACCCATGGGAATACAAACTGTCTGTTGAAATATAAATCCTCCAAACTAAACAAAATTTCTGTCGATCAAAAAGTCCAGCATTTTGATAATATCATCTTCAGTGTATTTTCTGATAGAATAAGTGTGGTTCTTCACAGAATAAGAATTTTTATAACCCAAAACAAGAAATTTATATCTATGATTCCTATTTTTATAGATAAAGCTCTGTTTTAATGAGTAATGAAGTCGATCTTTCAGTTGAGCATGGGGAATAGTAGTGTAAGGCGTAAGAAAATCAAAAGTCAAAATTGCAGAGATTGTGATCTAAGATATCGCAGTACTTCTTTAGAATTTTTAAGTATCCACATCTGATTGACACCACTGGTTGAATATATCTCATCACAATATTTTTAAGGCCATCTTTTAATGATGAAAGAATAGTAGTCAACACTTTAGAAAGATGTTTAGTCTAAGATCTTGATGAACCAGCTATGTATAGTTCTTTATAAGGAGATTTGTGAAGTTTTGGTATCCAGTATAATTACGGTAGATTTTCTTTGTTTTTTGTTGGATGTCAATACCAAAAGAGAGAATGACAGATTTGTGATTTTCTAAAATTTCATCCTTTGTAAATAATGTTAAAGAATATGAAGGATTACCAGTTTTGCTGTTTATTCCAAGCTCTTTTGTGAGACATTCCAAGTAATGTTTTTTACATATGAAGACAATATTATCATGCAAGGAAGATAAAGCATCCACAACCTCCAGGTTCTTGAATGGATTAGAAACTCTTGTGCTCAGTTTGACAAAACCTAGTACAATAAAATATTTACATAATAAGCATTACAAATTAAACAATTTGTATTCAAAATTTTTTTTTTTAATCTAAGCTCTCATGCAAAGTTGACCTTAGATTGATTTGGCTATTCTGTTCATGTCCTGTTTTTTTGTCATTTAGCTGTCTAACTGTTTCGGTTCTTATACATCATTGGCTCAAAAATTCGGCTTTGAGCATTCCTGGGGAAGAAAAAATCCAGAAACGCTTCGGAAGAATTTATAAAGTGTTGCTTCATTTTTTTATCAAAAATGTCCTCTTTTGTTGTCAATCATATATGATAATATACTTTATCGTTAATCTTAAAACTTTTGATTTTGCTGATCATTTAACTCATTAGATTTTTTTATTTTCTTCTTCCAGGAAAAGAAGATGACGATAAGATCGTATTCTATGCTGGAGCAGTTGGTTTATTAGTAATGGCGATTCTTATTGGAATGCTATTAAATGGAGTTAAGAATAAATATTGCTCTCGACAAATAGTATCTGAACAGAAAGATGACGACAGACACGAGCAAGCAGAAGCGTCACTAGAAATGTATAGTTATGAATATATTGATGAACAACAGATAACAGATCAAAATCCATTCTCTGTTCCTCCTAGTTTGCCAGTTCCAAGAAATGTTGAACAAAATCAATTAAAAGAAACTTCAGAATACAACCACAGAGATTCAATTGATGCTAAGAATTGTATTAGAGTGGAGTATGAAGGGTATCTAAATCCTTATCAACCAATACAAGTGGCGAACATTTATAAACATGAATATAAAGCAATTGGTGTTGAAATTACAACAAATAAACAAGCCGATGAATATTTACACCCATACAACTCTCTGTTGAAACATGGTATGCCCGAGAGTCATGAGTACAAAGACTTGAGAAACGAAAACATCAAATCTGAGTTGGAATCCTCTGAAAGTAATAAATCTTAATCTTTTGTTTTTAAACCAACAAGTATAACATCACGAAATTGGTTTCATACTGTGTTACATTCATGTTCTGTAAAGTTTGTTTTTTTCTTTAATTTTATACATATTTTTGTTAATGTGTCTTAAACTTCCCCTGGAGAAGTTCATTTCTTAACAACATATTGACCCGGTAAAAAATAAATTTAGTCTGCTCCAATTTTTTCAAAGATCCCTATAACTTTTAACTTAAAACTTGATATTTTTATGGGTGCAAGTATAACTGGAAAATCTCTTTAAAATTACCTCATGGAAAAAATTGCTTTCATAATACTGACTGGGTACTTGCACTTTTGATTAAACATGGTGCATTAAAACAGGTTAATAGAAAAACAAATATATGGGTATCAATCCATGGCACAAATTCAGTACTTGCACAGCAAAAAAACACACACAAAAAGCAAAGAAACAGCACTTTTAGTCTGCCCGATATACCTCATAACTATATGATCTTTTGATTTTTCACATTTTTTTTATTGAAAAATATTCTAAAATCGATAATGGTAAATATTAGCAAATGTTTTTTTCGACAAGAATACAGTATTCAAAATATGAGATATTTGGAAAAAGGCATACGAAATTGGAAATGTTGTGTATAAATAGCGCAAAATCTGAAAGCTTTGTTTGTGATGTTTTGAGGGGTTATTTGGACTACTACAACTCCTGTTATTTGATGTGATGTCAGTGTTTGTTTTAAAAATCAAATTGCAGAGTTTAAACGTTTTGCTGGTGAACGCTGTTTTAATCTGTCATGTCAGCATGTACCAAAAGAAGTTTTTAATATCAATAGTTGTGCACTTCGTACCTGAAATTTCGATCTCAAGTCGTCTTTCATTGCAATTTCTCATGAGTTTAACCTCGCAAAATTTATAGAAAATGAAGGAAAATACTCTAGTTCTCATTGGCTTTAAACAATATTTCAGTAACTGCGAGTACTCTTATATCGGGATTTGGGTCTTTTTGTTAGTTGATTTTTGTACTTTGTGCATTTCTGGTGAGATAAGTCCCTTACAACTGAATTTTATAATTTGTTCATATGTATTGTTGTTACACCACTTTCCGAGTTATGGGAGGATTGAGCGCTGGAAAAAATCTTTTTGTCCGTATCTGTCCCGAGTCAGCCTTCAATTCAGTGGTTGTCGTTGGTTTCTGTTGTCTTATTTGTGCTTGTTTTGTCATAAATCAGGCCGTTGGTTTTCTTGTTTCTAAAGAACGATTCCATGATCTCATCGGCAAAGCAAATAAATGAATATATATGTTAGTATACTAGGCACGAATCAAATATTGATATTTATGGTATCATAGAAGTTTTATAGAACACCTTCGGTTTTTCTTAAAAAGAATAGATTTCTGCAAATTCATTTTAGAAATCAGAAATGACGATTTACTGTGAATTCATTTTTTTTTTCGTTGTTATCAATTTCGTGTTTTAAGGGCAGATTGTTTTGGTTGATATTTGAGTTCTTGTTTTGCCAAAGTCTGCATTTTCTACTCTTTGGTCAGGTTGTTGTCTCTTTGATGCATTTTCCGTTTCACTTCTCAATTTTATGTAAATCAATAGAAAATTTGAACATTGTTAAACATCAAAATTCGTGTTACCCAGATATCCACAAAGTTAACAAGAATTGGTGTCCCACGAATAAAAATGAATCCACAGTGATAGATTATAAAAAAAACCAAGAGTGGACACACTTAAATGAACTTGATGTTTTGGTTGTTAAACCCTATTTTGAACTAGACCGACAACCAGGTTGTCATTCTTCTGAGAAGTTTGCGGAAACTAATCTCATTCGACATATATGTCGTGTGAGTGTTAATGTCAGTGTGACATTGTGACATTTGTCGTGCGGGGTTTTAATGTCGTTCATAGGAGACGGCTAATGTTGTTCAAGGCAGACGACAACATTAGTTTCTATATCTTTAGGCACATGAAAGTAGTGTTGAAGCTTTAGACATTGACATTAGAAGGATATTTACCGGAGGATTTTGCGACACCACTTCTGTATGTTGTAACTAGGCAAACGTTCTGCTCGATACTTTGGTCTCTGAATTCCCGACTGTGGCATCGAAATTGGTGTTGGAAATGGCCATAGAAATTTCAAAACATACTTGAATTCGAAAATAAAAATTAGCGCTCTCTTAGTCCAAACCAAAGTCCATATATTTCCATCAACGACCGAATTATAAATAATATATATATTCGAATTGTTACACATTCATATTTAGAAGAAGCGGTAAATTATGATTGCAGTCTAATGAAATTAGCACTTATTTTAATATATGTTCTTATCATTGTTAATTTACTAGTAAATACAAAATATACCTCTACAGATTGTGATTCAAATTTCAGTCTGTCAAAGTTAAAATCTTATAATGCGATGCGGTTTTTATACGACCGCAAACAAATTTTGCGGTCGTATATTGGTATGACGTTGGCGTCGTCGTCGTCGTCGTCGTCGTCCGAAGACACATTGGTTTTCGCACTCTAACTTTAGTTTAAGTGAATGGATCTCTATGAAATTTTACCATAAGGTTCAATACCACAAAAGGAAGGTTGGGATTGATTTTGGGGGTTATGGTACCAACAGTTAAGGAATAAGGGGCCAAAAAGGGGCCAAAAATAAGCATTTTTGTAACTTCCAGACATAACTTGTGTGTTAGTGTATGGATCTCTCTGACATTGTACCACAAGGTTCCATTTCACAAAGGGAATGCTGGGATTGATTTTGGGGGTAATTGCCTCAAAATTTTAGGAACTAGGGGCCAAAAAAGGAGCAAAAAACAAGCATTTTTCCAGTTTCATGACAATAACTTGTGTGTAAGTGTATGGATCTTTCTGTAATTGTACTACAAGGTTCAATATCACAAACGAAAAGCTGGAATTGAGTTTGGGGGTAATTGTCCAAAACGTTTAGGAAGAAGGGGCCAAAAATAAGCATTTTTCTAGTTTCCAGACAATAACTTGTGTTCAAGTGTATGGATCTCTCTGAAATTGTACTGCAAGGTACCATACCACAAAGGGAAGGCTGGGATTGAGTTTGGGGGTGATGAATCATAAGGGGTTAAAAAAATTGGGGCGGGGGATTTTTTTTTTTCATTTTTTTTCAAAACATTTCTTGATCCGAGCGATACAGTCCTTCTCTGCAAGGTCCTTTGGTAATACCAGTTCTTCCCGCGTCAATATCTTTAACATAAGCAAAGCTTCATATGCATATTCATAAATTATTTGTGTCGTCTGCCATGTAAAACCTTTTTCAAGTACAGATGTATGTCAATGTCATAAGCATTGTTCAAGCACCACCACCCTTTAATCTTTGTTTCAATGGGATAGTTGATTGGATAATACTGGCAGTTATTCGATACAAATAATTCCGACTTTGTCATTTATTACACATCATTTGTATATTTCTGAGACAATTTAAGAAAAAAAAATACTGAATTGTTGAGCCATCTGAAATTAGGAGATGCTTTTTACATGTATTTTTTTTCCTTCTAAAATTGGTTATAAACTTTTATAACGACACAATTCATATATAGTTGTATCGCTTCTTCAAAATAGGCTTGCTTAAATTTCGATAACTTTTGTCTCTATTTTTCCTTTCGACACAATGTGATCGCGATGTTTTTCATTCACTTATATGAGTGATAATGTTTAATACGATATGATATGATAAATTTCAACACGGAGCCTTGGCTCACACCGAAAAGCGAGCTATAAAGGGCCCCAAAATGACCAGTGCAAAACAATTCAAACAGGAAAACCAACGGTCTAATCTATATAAAAAACGAGAAACGAGAACTACTTATGAACCACATCAACAACAACCAGTGAACAAAAGGTTCCTGACTTAGGACATGTGCAAACAAATGCAGCGGGTTTAAACGTTTAAACAGGCGCCAACCTTCACCCTAACCTGAAAAAATAGAACATAGAAAGACACACTATAAAATATCAATCGAAATGGCTTAACTCATTCAAAAGACATATTAACAAAAACAAGTAAACATACACTGAACGAATAAATTATATCTATGACACAATGTAAATGCAAAATTAATAAAAGAAGAGGGTGGGATGTAAAACAATATCAGAAAGACAATTATAACCTTGGACAAAATGCAGTTAAATAAAATAAAGTACCCAGGTAAATAAAAATAATTTTGTTGTAAGGAGTACATGGAGTACGGAAATATTTTTACAAAATAAATAATTTTGTTGTTCAAAGTACAAGAACAGAAGTGAAAATTTATCGTCATACTAAACACTTATCAAAGGTGGTATATATTAAAATAGTGGGACGAGACAAACTGCCATTTGTATCCATCCAGCTTTCCTATTGGCTAAAGTTTTAAATGTTGTGTGAACGACATTCATGAAATTGTAATAGTGTTTATGACAGCGTAATGATACTTCATGACCGTGGTTACAAAGCAACTTGTCGAAATCAATTTTGTTTTGAACCAGTAGTCCACTGCTTCTTCAATAAAGTACTATACCTTTTAATGTTGATATAACTTTGTCCTAAAACTATAATACAGCTTCCCAATTGTGAACTATCCATTTCTATGTAGTAACATTGCAGCAGCGCCTGCATACGTAGTATATATCTCCCAGTTGATACGATATTCCAGGGCTTGTATTTCCTATCATGATTTCCTTGATAGAGGGTTGCTGTTCACAATGAAGCTATTAAACCAAGAGTTCCAAGTGGTAAAGTTAAAGTCATCCATTCGTAAGTTTTACGGACGCCATCACGAGTCGGTTGACCGTTATGGAATATCCGATGATAACGGATATGTTCCTTATGTCGTTACTACTATCCCATACCCTTTCCCGAATGTGACTTACCTGATTAGACTTATAACCGGGTTTGTAATAACATGAGCAACACGACGGGTGCCACATGTGGAGCAGGATCTGCTTACCCTTCCGGAGCGCCCGAGATCACCCCCAGTTTTTGGTGGGGTTCGTGTTGCTCAGTCTTTAGTTTTCTATGTTGTGTTTTGTGTACTATTGTTTGTCTATTGTTTTTTTGTTTTTTTTTTTCTTTTTTAGCCATGGCGTTGTCTGTTAACAATGTATTTTCAAATATGAGTTTGAATGTCCCTCTGGTATTTCTCTTGTAACTTTGCTATCGATTTTATTCATTTGCCTTCAAGGCTTATAGTATTGGGAACATATGATTTTTTTTTGTTAGTTCCAATCTACAATATGGTACTATGAAGTCAGGGTGTATCCAAAAATAGTTGATACATGAGGTGATATAGTATTCGTAAATAATTCGGAGCTTGTCCATCATAAATATTGTAGAATAACTGAAGTTTTCTTCGGTTTCTTCTATCAGACAAAGTTTCCCAACCCGTTTTAGAATATAAAATTTCATTGTTACAATAATAAGATAGACCTGTAACAATTCTTGCAGCTTCACGCTGTAGGTTGTCCAACAGTTCAGTATTAGCAACACCACAATTATCCCATACTTCGCAACTATACTCAAATACTGGTCTTATATAAGCTAAATAAAGCTTTTTATATTTAAACGAGTGAGCTTAAATTTTATTTTCTTAGTACGTATAGATGTTTTGATATGTTTTTATAAATTTTTAAAACATGATCGATCCATTTACAATCTTCAATTAAAGTTGTGATTAGGTACTACCAGAATTTCTTGATTGTCTATTCGATAAGAAAGGTCATCAGGGGTCTATTTATCGAGTCTGTCCTAGGATTTGTCCTACGACCTCCTTAGGAATAAATCAGGATAACGTTAGGACCGACTTACGACATGTCTCAGCATGCACATCAAAGCTATCTTCGGACTATCTTAGCTAGGATGTCATAATCGCTGTCCTAAGTGTTAGCGTAAAGAAAATAGGAATTAAAAAACTTAAATGTCTAAGAATGCATTCAAACTTTATGAAAAAAAAACACAAAAAATGTAACAACGTTTTATATAATAATTGATCAAATTATTTGTAAAAGTGAGTTTAATTCGAAGTGTCACGGTTTTATTTATACTTTACAGAGTTCAAAGGCACATCTCGTGCATCTTTCATAAAAATACGGAATACATACATTTGTACGACTTTGCCCCCAGCAGAGCTATAGAAAAACAGTACATTAACGGGTGTTACACGGACACTTTTTATGTGATACACGCACACTTTTTAATTGTTACACGGACACTTTTTATGAATAGAATCACTCGTGCATGATCAATGAGTTCATGGGCACTTTAAATTTCAATTAAATTTGAATTTTTTTGTTTCACCGACATATTTCATGTCTTTTTTATTAAAATATTTACGTTGGCATCAATAACTATATATTTTTCAAACAATTGCAGTATAAGATAAGATAAGATAAGATAAGATAAGATATTTTTATTCCAATTAAAGGGCCCATGAAGAGCAAAGTAATTTATTACAATGATTTTATAATTGTTACAATAATGTTGACATAAATCATAAATATGAATTTAACTATTTCAATTCTTAGATGTTAAACCACAGCCAGATCAGAGCCATACACATAAAAAGGCATAACAATATATCTATTATTAACAGGCAAATATTCTCAACGTCTTAAATAAAACAATATCTATACTATATTGATAGTTTTCTCAGTTCCAAACATTTATTAATATAAATAGCAATATTTTCAATACCTCTAGGTTTTCTTGAATAAAAAGCCAATTAAATTTGGCACGTGTGCTTAATTTTTCAAAATTTTACAACCTATTAAAATATTATCATAAAATTCTTTTCTTAAAAAGTTTTAAAGGGACACTGACATATAAAATGTTCTTCGTCTTCAACTTTATCTAAGGTGCATTTTTTACATAATCTTTGTGATTTATCTATATAGGTTTTAGAATATCTATCTGTCTCTACTTTTAGGGGATGAGCACTTATTCTGATCTTGCACAGTGCTTGTCTATCTTTAAATTCTTTTAATTGCAGATATTTTTCTGTACCAAAAAAATGTTTAAGTTATAGATATTTCATATCTTTTGGATAGTTTGGCGGTGTTTCGTAAATTATACCATAGCTTTTGTTGAAACCCCCGGCAATAACCTCACGAGACGAAGTCGAGTGAGGATGCCGAGGGGTTTCAACAAAAAAACTATGTTATAATTTACGAAACACCGCAAAACTATCCAAAAAATATGGAATATCTGTTTTAACCTATCGCATCTTTTGCTGTTTAAAATTGTATATTTCATATATTTTTGTTTGTTTACTTTAAAAATAGTTTTGATAAGAATCAGTTAAATAACCCTTTTCGGGCCTTACACATAAAGCTCCGCATACTTTCTAAAATAAGCACGGGCTTCTGAAACAGCGGGAAAATCAGTTAGACGAGTTGTTTCGACAGCGATGGATACACATTTACATTGGTGACGGATAATGTTACAGACGAACAAATGTTGAAGGAAGTAGATGTTCTGGATATGGACGCAAGAGACCCCAGATTAAAAGTTGAACTGCAAAGGGTTAGTTTTTTTTTATTTTATCAAAATGTTCGAATGTTTTAATTTTTTAATATTCATTTATAATTCTGAGGAAATTAATTTCACAAGAATCTTTTTGAGAGTTTGGATGAATCATTCCACATTTTAATTTGTACCTGAAGCCCAAGTCGTACATTAATTAAAAAGGATTTCAAAATGTTCATGATTAAAATCACATGTTGACTAGCAATAATTTACACACAAAAATAATTTAGAAAAACCAGACGCTATCTAATTTTAACATTTCAACATTATTGTTATTACTTGAGCAACCTCGTTAAAGTCTAGATGTCAGCAATGTATAACAAATCGGGTGCGGATCCTGGATTCTGAAAGGGGGATCTAGCAAGCCAACATTTGGAGTAATACAATGAAAAAGTGTATGCATTTACCATATATGAAGCTCTTTAAAAGGGGCTTGCTCCCTGCCCCCTCCTCCATCAAAGCCGCCTCGGCAAATTCAAACCTATACATGTAGCTGTACAGTGGAGCCTTTGGAATACAATCCAAGTATAAATCTCGATAACCGAAAATCAACTTATATTTTCCAGTATAATATATACACATTTATATATCTTTTTAAACTTTATTTGTTTGTTTATTTGTTCTAGGAACGATTTTTTTTCATTTAAAAATATAGGACAACAGAGTTGGTGTACGTGGGTTCGATTCCCACCCTAGGCATTCATTTATATCGGCTGGTGCAAGCGGGCAGTTTAGCTTAGTGGCCCCGCACTGATTCTGTTGTTCAAATGTCAAAAAATTCAGGCAGCCAGGTCTTGCTATCTTTCTTTTTCTCGAAGACCCTATACAACAAAATCATGGTATAATTGTGAAAATTATACCATAGATATCTATGGTATAATTTTCGGTTATTGAGATTTATACTCGGGTTGCATTCCCATAGGTTCCATTGTACAGCTATAGGTTAATTGAAAAATAGTCAAGAGTTTACCTCTACCTGATTTAACAGTATTTTCTCTAAATTTTTTCCAATGATTATGAAAACTTGTACATAATTTATTCTTAACTATAGTTCATAAAC
This sequence comes from Mytilus coruscus, assembly GCA_017311375.1. Taxonomy (NCBI): domain Eukaryota; kingdom Metazoa; phylum Mollusca; class Bivalvia; order Mytilida; family Mytilidae; genus Mytilus; species Mytilus coruscus. Next base: position 62,931,492 of record CM029599.1, read on the forward strand.
GGCCAACACTTACATTTAAGTTTGGTAAGTCTAGTTCTGTCATTAAATAGTCAATACTAGAAAACCATGTAGTGATATTGTTTGCATGTAACTTTTTATTACACATATATGCATCATATAATAAACCATCCTTTGTGTTCTTTAACCTATGAGCATATTTTAACATTGCCAATAAAATTGAAAAATATACAGGAAATCTTCCTAATTCAGACATAACAGCAAAATTACTTGCTTTTCTGTTAACCCCAAGAATATACTTTATGAATTTTGTGTGCGACTTTTCAGATATGTCTTTTGAATAAACCTTTTCTAAAATATAATCGTTATTCTTCTTACATGCCACTGAAGTGGTTGAAAACATTCCCAATATTTCACTGCCATACATTAAAATAGGTTTAATTGTATGGTCATAAAGGTGCATTAAAGTTGTGACACTAGGATTTGATGATGCTAGGCATTATTGTATTCCAAAACAAGCTTTCATAGATTTCTTGTATAGGTCATCTTTACACTGTGTAAATTTACCACTAGATACAAAAGTAGTTCCTAGGTACTTATAACATTTCATACTTTCAAGCTGTTGCCCATTCAAATACACTGGGCAATCAACATGTTTTCCGGGTTTGTTAAAAATTAAAACTTTTGTTTTATTAAGGTTTACATTTAAACACCATTTTGAGCAATATAATTGTAACTTATCCATTCTCTCTTGTAAACCATGTTGTGTTTCAGAAAAAATAACAATGACATCTGCATACATAAGACAATCAATTCTGTTGTCATTTAGATCAACAGGGTCAGTACATGATGAAAAAGTTTCTGGCATATCATTTATAAACAATTTGAAAATATTTGGGCTTAATACATCGCCCTGTCCAACTCCTATAAAAGATCTAAAGATAGGGGTTAATTCATTTTTAATTTTTACATATAGATTATTTTTACTATACATATCTTTGATAATAGAATAAAATTTGCCTGTTATATTTAGTTTTAAAAGTTTATATTTTATGCCTGCATGTATAACAGTATCAAATGCTTTTTTAAGGTCGACAAAGCAAGCGAATAGTTTTCCACCTTTCTTTTTGTTAATGTATTTGTCGATTAGGGTTTTTAAAACAAACATATGGTCAGAAGTTCTTGATTTTTTACAAAACCCAATTTGTGATTTACTTATATTTTTTTCTTCTAAAAATTTATCTAACCTTTTATTCAAAATAGAGTTGAATAATTTACCAAGGCAGGAATTAATTGCAATACCACGGTAATTTTCTGGTTTGCTTGGGTTACCCCTTTTTAAAATTGGTGACAAATATGCGGATGACCACTGTGTAGGATATTGACCTGAAGACAGCAAGCATTACATTGAAGAGTCTTTGAAGCAGAGGATTTAGTATAGTATGACTATTCATATCAGTACACTAAGGGATTGACCATTTAACTTCAACTCCCCAAGGGTGACTGGGGAATAGAAATATGGTCACTACAGGTCTTCTTCCGACCGGCAGTAGAACCCTTGCCAAAGTGGGGCGTCCGTTTGGTTGTGCGGGATGTACAAATACGCAGCCACGTCCGGTCAGAATGGGGACGTTAAATCCGATGCCTCGTGTAGAGAGAGTGCCACGCTCTATGCACGTTAAGAACCCTTGCAACAACTCTTTGAGGGGTCCGTAGGTGACCTGTTGCAAGGCAAAATTTCTGTCCCTATCCAATTTACCCTCATTTTCCAGTGGCAGTCTAAATTTCCCCGACCTTCTCCTCGGACGGCCTACATTACAGGACCTACCTATTGTATTTATTGTTAATTTGTTCTCGTCCTGAATATGCATGAAATATTTGCCACTGGACGTTAAGCAACCAACAATCAATCAACCAATTTAACTTCAAAAAGGGGTTATGGTTTTTTCCTGAAAATATATTCTGATCCCCAATTTTATGAGAAAAAATATATTGTGGTCAAGCAGATGACAAAATAATGTTCTGATTCCTGATTTTACGAATACCGTATATAATAGTGCTAATTTCGAAAAAAAAAATATTTGGGTGATAGCGTTGAAAAACCAAATAATTTAACATACCCCCCTTTTGAAGCTAAATGGTCGGTCCATAAATGTATTATTTTTTTCAATATATGGACATGAATAGTATTCTGGACAATACTGAAAGTGAAGAAATGCTGGTACCGACGTTTATATTTCAATAAAAAAGACAGGAACTATATATAAAAAAATCAAATCTAATCAAAAGATAAAATCCCTATCAACTCACCAATGCACGATTGATCCTATAAATAAAAAGTGTCCGTGTACATTTTCAAATAGGCAAAAAATCTTGAAGAAAATCATTCAACTTATGTCACCAATTTTGGACGGTAAGCTGCGATTGGATCATATTGTGACACGTGTTTAATCATGATCAACACTGTCAGAGACATACAAACCTATAAGCATGAAAAAAAAATAAAAAATCCAAAATATATGTCTATATATATCTAATAACAAGACAAAATCCATTTTTTTCATAACATTTCATTCACTAATGAAATAGGAAATTCATTCTTTTGATACATTTATATTGTTATTAAATTCATATATTTGGGAGAAAACGTACGATTTTTATTATTTTTTTAAGGGGGAATAGGGGGATGGAATGGCACATCCTGCATTTTTTCAACAAAAAAAGGATCAAGCCTGTTTATTTTAAATTTATTTACCCCCCTTTTTTCGGCTATCGCCTCGGACCTTCACCTGACTACTCGTGCAGAAAAACTATCCGGCAACGGTTGTTACTAGCCTGTTCTTTGTTACCTTTGAATTGTATCTAATACTAGTTCAATACGGATCACATGCGCTTGGGTAATGGATCACCTTTTTCTGAACTTTTTTGTATGTAAATATTCTTTAATATTTTTACTTTTGTCCATTTATTTTATGTGTTTTATATACCGGTATAAACTATGCCCCTCTTTTTTTATTTTCCACTTGGAAAATATGAATAGAGGTGTGTCTTATATATACTAGTACTAGTGTTTTTGTAATATCTTTTGGATAAGAGCAAGAGCACATTAAATAATTGAAAATAGAAAGATATTTAGAAAAAGGGGATCCATATATAGGTGACAGTCGTATTTGTTTACAAATTAACCATCATAAAAATATCCTAAAGTTTGGAACATCATAAGACAATCTTAAGACACCTACTAAGGTGTCCTAAAGTTAGTACGATTCCTATCACTTTTCCTATGTTACATGTTTGACAAACGCACTTAGGACAAAGATACGTCCTAAGCAAAGATGATCTAAGGACATGTCCAAGTCCTAAGAGCACTTCGATAAACAGTGTTTGTGAAATATAGAATTTCTGTCTTTTTTTCTTTTTTTTTTGGATTTAAAGACATTTATACTAAGTCAGAAACCTGGGGCCAGTTTCACAAAGCTGACATGTCTTATGATGGTCTTACGACATATCTTAGTCCTAAGTGGGTTTCACAAAGTGGTCCTAACTTAGGACACCTCTTTAACCTGGTCATAAAGTTAGGACTACATGAGAGATGTTTTATGATGGTCTTAGGGTAGCCCTAAGTTAAAATACATATATAAATTACACTTATTTTTATATAAATTTTGTAAATTATCTAATCATTATCTAAATATCTAATCTCCTTTTCATGTTTATAACTAAATCTTTATAGGTTGACGGATTATCATTCTGATTTATCAACATTGAACTTTCGATTTATTTATAGCAAGAATGCAGGATTTTATCCTTTATAAATTGAATTCAACTCACTTGTACCAAAAAAATGTCATAATTTTTTTTTTTTTTTTTTCAATTTTGTATTTGAATTTATATGTTGGTGTATTATTAAAAGATTATTTATTTAAATTACTGTTACTTTTTATATTAATTTTGCAAATTATCTAATTATGGAATATTAATCAATACGGTTTAGTCATTTATGGGAAACACATATTATATTTACATGAATTATGTTAATATGTTTAATGAACTTGCGACAGTTTTAGGATATCTTTGCTATGATCATCATAATACAGCTTCGAGGCGAGGTCTGAGATATGTCCTGAGATAGTCACAAGAGGATCATAAGACATGTCCTAAGATTCATCTTATGACAGGTCTTACGATAGCTTCGTGAAAGTGGCCCCTGTTTTTTAGTGGTTGTCGTTTGTTGATGTGGTTCATAAGTGTTTCTCGTTTCTCGTTTTTTTATATAAATTAGACCGTTGGTTTTCTTTGTGAATTGTTTTACACTAGTCATTTTGTGACTCTTTATAGCTTTTTGTTCAGTGTGAGCCAAGGCTCCGTATTGAAGGCCGTACTCTGACCTATAATGGTTTACTTTTTACAAAATTGTGACTTGGTTTGAGAGTTGTCTCATTGGCACTCTTACCACATCTTCTTATAACTATTAACCAAGTTTTTACCAGTTATTAAGTTCAGTTAAATCATTTGAAATATGTTCTTGCGTTTAAGTTGGATTTCGTCTAGAATACCCAAAGGAGTTATCATCCGCAAATAATCTACATAGCGACGTTAAATTTTCGCTAATACCATTTATGTAAATTAAAAATAGATGGCCCTTAAACTGAACAGAAGACGCATTGTTTTTATTGATAACCTTCTGCTCTCGATTTTTATAAATAGCTGGAAAACCATTTTAATAAATTACCAGGGGTGGTGTTCTCGAAAGTATCCTAAGATTCGTCCGAAGACACATCCTAAGACCAATTTTAGGATGGACTTAGGATCATCTTAGGACACTCTTTAAGTTGTGTCTCGAAGCTATCTCAGACGCATCTTATGTTAGGACGTTCTAAACATATCTTAAGTGCGAAATTTTAAATCGTTAAAGTGATTTTTATTAAACATTCATTAATGACGAAATGCATGATTTCAAAGCATGTAATCATGAAATAATATCAAAAAGGATTGTAGTTTTAACTGGAAAACAATTTGTTTTGAAATGAGAATTGAATTTGTAGTATCATCGTATCGTGAAACACGAAGTTCAAAGTTTAAAATCATGCACAATTTCTTTACATACGAGTAAATAACCGATGGTGCGTTTCATTTCATGTTCATCTTCACGTAAAATAATGCGCAAAAAGCGAAATCCAAACTTTTGTTCACAAATTATTGTCTGATACGTGTCCTAAAGTTAGGATGAAGATAGGATGATCTTAAGACACCTAATTAGGTGTCTTAAAGTTAGGACGAAACATGCGATACATACTAAGTTAAGAGAGCTCCGAGAACACGACTTAGGACAATGACGTGTCATAAGATGGTCTTAGGATACGTCCTAATCCTAAGATAGCTCCGAGAACACCACCCCAGATATCCAACAGGCTTTTAATTTGAGACTCAGACCCTTATGCCATACTTCATCAAATGCTTTTGAGAAATCGGCAAAAACAGAGCATATTTCTTCCTTAATTTCAAGTGCTTTTAAAATCGAATTATAGATTTCCAAGAGTTAATGTGTAGTTGAATGTTTTGCCAAAAATCCAGACTGGTAAAGGTAAAAAAGGTCATGTTCAACCATAAAATTATTATACCGTTTATATATAACTCTTCCCATGACCTAACCTACACAACTGATAAGTGAAATCGGACGATAGTTATAGGGAATTGAAGATACTGTTATTTCTTCTTTACAGATGATCAGTAGCTTGTGACTATTCAAATCAGGTCCAGTCGCTTTCTTCGGATATAAGATTATCAGGATATCTATAATTTTAAATGCGTTTATTTCAATATAATTAAGTTTTTTATGTGTTTTTTTGTTTTGTTTTGTTTTTAAGTCTGAGAGTAGTGCATGCTCGTGGTTTAGGTGAGAAACAACAAAAATTTTAGTCTGCATTTCGCATTTATCAAGGTCGTCATACGTCATTTCACCAATATACCTTTTTGATTATCTTTTTTCAGAGGCGGTATGTCAGTTGACCCTTTATTATTTTTATAACCATTCTCATAATTTTCAGTACATTTTTGGATTTGCAGAGTTTTCGATAATTATATCGTATACATTATTTTCAAATTGCTCCTTAGCAAATTTCTTCATATTATCGACTCTATATCGTTGATTTCTGAATGAAAAGGGAACGAAAAAAAAAAAACAACAAACACATACCCTAGGGGATGGATTTTTTCTAACTAGAAGTTTACACCGTGGGAAAACGTGTGGTCTATTTTAAAACTGTCATGTTCATAAATGAATCAATAAACTCCAAGATTGCTCTTTAAATATTAGATAACAATAGTTCCTGTAGTGACTTGTAGTCAGTTGGTATATTAATAGCTCTACAAATAGAAATTGCACTAAATGAGAAGTGTGTATGGCGTCTGCACAGCTCCCTGCAACGAAATATAGTGAATTTATGGATTACGCCAACAAAACAGAAACCCAATGATACATTAAAATCAATCAATTGAGATCAGCATACAGTTTTCGAAAACACTGCATAACATGAGGAGGTGTGGTATGAATGGCAATGGGACAGTTATTTACCGAATATCAAATGACTTGGATGCAAGCAACTATATATATCATCATTAGGCTTTCAATATTAAACAAAACCAAGACCGTATAAGTATAGTCAGCTATTAAAGGCAAGGTATGTAAACTAATTCAAACGAGAAAAACCAACAGTCAGATTTATGACAAAAAAAATAACGAAAAACAAATATAACAGACAGAAACCAGCGGAAACCACTGAACTATGGGCTCCTGACTTGGGACAGGCACATACATAATGTGGTGGCGTTAAACACGTTTGTGTGCCTGAAACCCTCCCTTAACGTGGAACAGTAGATACAGCACAGTCAGTCACACATCACCATCCTTCTCTCATCATATAAGCAAGATGCACAAAAACCAACATTAAGAGAAAAGATTGATTGATTGTTGGTTGCTTAACGTCCAGTGGCAAATATTTCATGCATATTCAGGACGAGAACATTAAGAGAAAAGAAATGACGTACCGATCTATGAGTACAGTTACTGAAATATAGTTCAAAGCCATATGCCAACTAATAAATAAATGATGTTTTCAAAGACTTAACTATCAATTAGTACACATCTAGCAGATTTAGTGTGAAGACGTCATAAACTGTCTAAGAAAAGCCTGACCGTGTGTAATGCTAAAATACAATACATAGTATCGTCAGGATTTAGACCTACCCTCATTTACATGGGACATTGGTGTTACAGCAAAACATATTATGAACAAACTGTAAATATCGATTCAAAAGGAGTTGACCAGACCGACAAGAAGCATTAAATTTAACTAACAAAAAGGCGAAAGATAATACCAATTAAATTTTGAAAGTACTTGCAGTTACTGAAAGCTAGTTCAAATCCAATAACAACTAGTGTGTTTACTTTCATTTAAAAAAATCTGTTTCTGACTTGCCGACGTTGAACGCATGAGAAAATCCGAAGAAAGAAGTTCGACAAAGACATTTCAGCTATGAGGTGTACAACTTTTGATAAAACAAATTCGTGACTTCGTTTTTGTACATTTGGTACATATTGACATGAAAATCAAAATAGCATGCACAAGAAAAACAGAGTTCTCGAAATGTGGTGGTCCTAGGGATTTGACCACCACATTTTTGGGAAGGACCAACACAATTTTGGTAATTTGCAATAGAAATGATAGTGAGGACCTGCAGATTTTCTTCAAGGACCACCAGGTGAAAAAAGATTTCAAGAACTCTGGAAAAATCATTTCACAAACGACTAAACTGGCAATTTCATTTTGATCAAATACAAATAAGCAACAAAACAATTATTAGCAGGAAATGTATAAGTCCAATCTTGTATAAAGACGTTGCTTTCGGAATTGGTGCTCTTGATTCCCGTCATTCAAGTGTGTAATTCAATATGTGAATTATCACATTACAAAAACATTGATTTTTTTTATTTTACAATACTGGATTTCAGATAGCTGGGATTCGAACTTTTGAAATATTACACTGTAAATAACTACAAGTCCAAATTTCTAAATACCGTGAAAGAGATGGCGTTATAGACCTCATTTTATATGGGTTTTTTCAACTGTTGAAGTTTTAACATAGGCTACATCGGGAAAAAATAAGAGATACATGTATTACTGAAGCACTTTTAAGAAGTTTTTTTTTTACTTTCTGTTCTATTACACTTTCTACTTTAGATTTAAGGCACTTGAGAATTTACAAAACATAAGAAAGTATAAATATCAGTAACTTTATTTCAAAACAAGCATTAGTTGATTTGAGAGAACATTATTCTAGTTCA